>JAOTON010001141.1:0-650000 GCA_034440635.1 Lepas anatifera | reverse complement strand
ATCGGAGCCATTAGCTGAGCGCCTGGCTGATGGGGATTGGGAACCACTGAGCGTAAACTCCCGTAAAAGAGACCAACGCGAAGAAAAACTAAGATGGATGGCTGTTGAGCAACAGCGTAATGGAATTCAACAGGGTGACATCAGTTTCTCCGAAACTGTTATTTTTCTAGGGCTTCGTCCGATCACAAATTACAGAGAGGGCGGGTTATAATAAGGTAAAGCTTCAGACCTACGCCTGTCATCATTACTGGTTCCAAATTTTATATCGGCTTCAGCACTCCCGAACCACACCAGACATGGACACCCCAGCCCTCGTAGTTGGCGTTGCCGCTATATGAGGGCGAGTACGCACACACCACCAGAGTTGGTGAGCGAGCCGATCCTTTTTGCAGAATATCATCCTGTACGAGTACCTGCCAGCCTTCCTGGGCGACACGGTGGACCCCTACAAAGGCTACCGTCCAGACGTACATCCCGGTATCAGTCACGTCTTCCAGTCAGCTGCCTTCAGGTGAGATGTCGACGCAGAGCTCTTGCAGAGGCTGCCGATATTTGTCACGTGAGCTTATCTTCAGGTGTTACTACGGCATAGGATTATTGCTGAATTCAGCTGCCAGGTGAGACTGTCGGCATAGACCTGGTCTCTTGATACAGGCACATCGGAACTTGAAGATGAAATTATTCAATAATGCAAGGTTTACTTATTATTTGATATATTGTTGGACGAAACCACATTTTACATTTGTCACTTCTTTCATTTAGAGTCCTTATTCTTACAGCTGCGAGTAGCAAATACAGGGTGTCGCAAAAGTAAGAAAAACATATTTTTGGTTCCTAACTTTTGATAAAACTGTCCTAGAATAACAGAACTAACACCAAAACAAAATTTGGGGTCGTGCGTTGTGTGGGATCCGAGGGCCGCACCGTTTAAATGGTGGCGGACGTTTACAAATCAAAAATTAAAAAAAAAAATAAAAAAATAATAATAGAAATACAAATCTGTGGAAATTTGTGGCAAGAAGACGTCTGTTTAACTCCAAGCATCACACAAGCGGAAACTCGACATGGTGTTCGAACATTCTGACTGCGCAGACACTAGCCCGCACCGCTTCGTTTCATCCGTTTCTCTTCTGCATGCTCGGATAGTGATATTGCGAATGCCGGAGGAGATAGCTTGTTTGAGCAGTCCTATATCTTCAGTTTTGTCTTGGTTATTATTTCACAAAGCTCTTGAGGTGTCCCCAGAGGAAGAAATATAGCGGGCTCAGGTCAGTAGAGTGAGGTGGTCTGTTAACTGCAATACCTTTAGAGATCACGTGGAAGATCATGTGATACTAGAGCCAAGCAACTGTCTTCTTAGCACTTGATAAGAGGATGGAATTACACAGTTTTGCAGGCCCTCAGCTTGGGCTCTTTTCTGAGGTTCAAATGTGCGGATGACTTGCGGATTTTCACTTCCCTAGCCAGGCACCGCAAGGAAATCTTCAGATCTTGGTGAATTATTGCGGCAACTTCTCTCGTCTTTGCCGTGACTGGAGAGCCTAGTTCAACAGCGCCAAACCGAGAGCCTAGTCTATGACCACTCATCCCTTTATTAGACATTGAGTGTTTTGTCAAATGGTGGCTATTCAGCCTAAGGATGGAGTTCCTTAATGTTTTTTTCCAGTTAAAAAGAAAACACGGAATTCCCTTTCAGCTACTGCAACCGAACCTGCTTGTGGGTAGTTTACCTGTGGGTAGAACGCTGTTGCAGTTTGATGTTTTTCCCATGACTTAACCTGAACATTTTGCATGATGCTGAAACAAATGCCACAAAAACTTGCATTAATTTGTATTTTCCTCGATATGAAAAACTTCGCATTCACGTCAGTATTACCTGAGAATATCCTGTTTTAAATGTGTCCGCTACCTTCGGGACACCCTGTATGTAAGAGCCGTGGTATGCAGCCGTTCGGTTGGTCGTGTGGTATGAGGTTCGGTATTTCTTCAGAAGCTCCCTGGTAACATGGACGTCACTCACGTGACCGGCGTCATGATTCTCCGCGACATGACGTCGGCATTCCAGAGCTGCCGCTCGCCATTCCCCAGTGTCTAATTGGGGTCAGCGCTGTGGCTGCCGCATGACCCGCGCCAAAGACGTAGCCTGATACTTGTCAAAGGGACAGGCATAAAGTGGTGGCGCTAGTTACATGATCCGTACCCATTTGTCTATTAATGATAAACAGGCCAGGGGCTGATCCCGGCGAAATTTTCACTGGCTACGCCACTGTGTCTTGTTCATGACCTCAATTTCAGAGGCGGTGGTCGCAGCAGTGAGCCCCCTGAAGTGCACTTTTGGAGATGGCTGGTGCCTCTGACTCCGCGATCTCAATATCCCAGCCAATCAGTAGCTATCAGTTTCAATCGCTGCTTTGTATGTTTACTTGTTATAACAGCCATGGCATGAGACAAACGGAGGCGGGAATGCTACAAAGATATTTGCCCGTATGAAGTTATCTTTCCACAATTATTTTTCTTTGTGGCATCTCCCGTACCATATTTTAAGTCTTGTAAAGAAGCGAATCCCTTAAAATCGAACATCAACAGTATCGCCAGTATCGAAGCCCCATTATTTTCCCACAGCGTCCAGGTTTGACCAAACCACGATATCATTGATTCATTGATGCTTGTATATAAGTATTTTGCTTCGGTTGAAATCATGTTCGCAATTTTTTTATCTTATGTTGTGTGTTTTAATGGCATGTTCGAAAGCCATTCATTGAAAGTTTTTTTCGCGCACTACGTAATGGTTGCTATTTTACAACACGCAGTGTTCTACCAGTTCCATGACATTTATCAAATGGGACACTATTGATCGAAGCAGCCAAGTGCTCTTACTGCCTTTCTCTCTGAGAAAGACCACCTTAGGCTTGCTTCTCTCATCCGTCATCACGTGAGATCTCAAGTGAAGATTATGAACAGCTAACAGAAGATTATGAACGACGGTCCTTCAATTTTGGCCCAATACGGACAATTTTGGCCGCTTGATTGTTTTCCCACGGCGTGTAGGTTCAACCACAACCATGATATCTCCTCTGTGGACCGGTTTGTCCAGTACATGATTTCCCCACTTGGGACAGTCTGGGTCACTTCATTATGGTCGCACTGTGAACAGGGTTAACCACTCCTGGATTCCACGCCGAGGGAGGAAGGTCACTCCATGATTCCTGCACTAGGGAGGAAGGTCGTTCCATGATTTCCTTGCTGGGGAAAAAGGTCACTCTATGATTCCTGCACTACGGGAAAGCTCAGTTACTCCATGCGTGGTGAGTTTCGGCCACTCCATGATTCCCCACTTCAGGATGCTTCGGTCACTCATATTCCTAGGTTCAGCCAATCCATGATTCCCCACTCTCGCAGGTTTGGTCACCCATGATTCATCACTGCTCAAGTTCGGTCACCATGATTCCCCACTGCTCGCATGTTCAGACACTATGATTCCCCACTGCTCGCAGGTTCGGCCACTCCATGATTCCTCCGGGGCTGTACCGGAGGGACAACCAGTGCAACTACAAGACCACCGTCAGCGGTGACATGGCAATTCGTCTCTGCTCCACCTGGTGGGATTCCAACGTGAGTAAAACTGCGCGCTTCTCTTTTAGAGTACTGTGCAGGCTCATTAGCATGGTGCTAGGCCAGACCCGATGTAGATATTAATCGAAAATATTAATTTGAAATATCCTCTCGAGAATTCGCCAACCTTAACACAACTATAAGTCCTAGTGCTCCTTATTTCAATAGGGAAAGCAAGGCAATAAATCATTGGTTTGATCAGCCGGTTATTTTTCCTACAAGGAGTTATGATTAACGCACACTTGAGGAGCCCTGATTGTTTATGATAGTCAACGCTACTGTCACACTGGGGCTTGCACACGAACGTCTCATAAAGCTAATGAACTACTTGCTGAATTACTGATCACGACGATAAAAACGTTGATAAGACTGGACAAGACATCCATGACGATGACGAGCACCATAACAGCTTCAATAGCCGTGGGAACATCTCCGTCGAGAGCTGCTGTTTCAACGGGTCCCGTTTTCAGGACGTGCTGGAGAACTCGACGGTGGAGGAGCTGCTGATGGGCTTGGCGTCCCAGATCGCCGAGCGGGAGGACGCCGTACTCTGTTCAGACGTGCGTGACAAACTGTTCGGTCCAATGGAGTTCTCCAGGCGCGATCTGGGTGCGCTCAACATCATGCGAGGACGTGATAATGGCCTTCCCGACTACAACACCGTCCGCAAGTGCTTCAAGGTAGGGCTCCATCCTACTTATGAACAATAAGTTTTGCAACACTTGAAGGCTTTATGTATGCACGTGTTTAGACCTTGTCGCTTTATCTAGAGATGCTCCGGCAAGTTTGATGCTTAAATGTATGAAAGGGTAGTTATAATTCAGTTGTGTACCTGAGCGAAAAGGAGTGAGCTTTCACCTCGTAAAAAACTAACGATATATGCATACTGGCAGCACCCTTGTTGGAGTTAGTCATACGGAGTGATCATTTTTCGCATAATTCAGGTATAGTAAGAAAGGGGAATTCTGACAAAAGAATTAGAATGAGATGAAACTGTTCGACTATAGCAGGCCCAGAGCTTATCTTCATTATCTTGTTTTCCAGCTACCAATTGTACAGAACCTGACAACAGTGAACCCGCAACTGGTCAAAGAACGACCTGAGATCTTCGAGCAGCTCATGAAGGCGTACGGCAGTGAGGTAGGTCATGGTGCAGCGGATAAAGTCGACCTCAGGGCAACTGCCGCTACTAGCAGATCTGGTGTGAAAAGGGTCGTGACAATGCTTTTTGGGGGAAATAGCCGAAGCTAGGGGCCCGTTTGTGACTAAATTGGTTTTTGGTCCTGACCAATCTGTTTTTTTTCATTTTCTAATTCGATTGGATCGGCCTGCAATGTATAAATATGGCAAAAGGACCTTTCTTGCAGTTTTCTTAGAGGGCTTTTTGCAACAAAAATGCGAGCCGTTTCAAAAACTTTGTTTGCCAATCATGAATGGTAAATTAAAGCCCCGTACATCTGTGAGAGTTCAACTACAGCTAGTTTACCACAACTTGTTCCCATCTGCACATTACTAAAGTTCAAGATGTTATGGCCTTAAAACACTAAGAAATATGTACGTGGAACGGGCCATAACTTCTTCACATGCGGTTTGGGTTCATCTCATCTCATGTTGATAAGTCCGTTATCATTGTTAGTTGGGGGCATACATGTCTTGCTTAATCTCAGGCAAGTATCTGGTCGAATTTCTATATGTGCAGAGCGAATGCCAGACACATTTTCTAACATTGTTCCCTAAGCAAGTAACAAACTATGAGCCGAGAGAAAAATTCCGGCACACTTTGAATTTCTCCTTGATGTGTTTTACTGATGTTTTCATTTTCTGGACCCGCTATTGGACCCCTTCACTTAATGTTGTGTGTCAGCAGCCGCCGAACAGGCGCTGCAACGCTAACAGACAGCTATTGACTCTCTCTGCCCTCATACTGGCGTGCAAACAATGCATGGCTCTTTGTTTGCATTAGAGTGCTTCATTGCGTTTCACCAACAAAGCGTCTCGCTTGACCGGCTCCAACTCTCCGTAGATGATGAACATCGACCTGTACGTTGGTGGGATGCTGGAGAGTCGCGACGGACCCGGGGAGCTCTTCAGGGCCATCATCAAGGAGCAGTTCCAGCGGCTGCGGGACGCCGACCGATTCTGGTTCGAGAACACCGAAAACGGGTGAGCTTGGAACCAGGTTCGGAGGCTACTACAATGGTGACGAACCAGGAGAGGGTGATGTGCAGTGAAGCATGCAAGGGACACACGTTTTGCGAGATGTGGTATTTGGATAGTCGGGACGTAAAGATGATATGGTAGAAGTGAGATTCTGTTGCTAAGCAAGCTGATCTTTTAACACGCAAATGCTGCAACATCAATTGTTTTAGTCGCTTGTTCCAGTAACATTCTGAGTTTAAAATGTTTGAGCTTACCTGGAACGTAATATTTTACGTATAAAATGTGAATACCTTGCCTTGACTAATTTATATAGATGTTTCCCATTTACAACGTAGAGGTACCGTTTTTCAGACTCATAGCTTATCCTTGACTGGAGATTTATTGTGCTGTAGTGATCCTAGGACAATGCAGTGCATTTGCAAGAAGACAGACATACCAAAAATACGATCATTATCACAATCGTACACACGCACCAGCGAAACGAGGCCACATTGCCAGGCCACCCAGGCCCGATCACCACCACTTGCAGCCACTCATCACTGCTTACTGCGGCACCCCACCGCTCGGGACAGACCCTCTTCCTTGAACGTAACTTTCGGAAGTCAGAAATAACTTAATAAAATCCTTTAAAAACCTTTGAGAACCTGTTCTACTCTTTATAACCACAATATAAAATCTTCTTGTCTGATGTGCCGTGAATTTTTTCTGCATGGTCCTCTCTCTCTTCTACCTTTCGTTGAGCACGTCCTAATACAAAACCTTGACCTTCCATCCTTGCAGTATTTTCACCGAGACCGAGGTGGAAGCCATCAAGAAGGTACGCCTCTACGACATCATCCTGGCCACCACCAGCATCCAGCACGGTGACCTGCAGGAGAACGTGTTCTTCCACCTGGACGGTGACCCGTGTCCGCAGCCGATGCAGCTGAACGCCAGTCGCATGGAGCCTTGTCGGCTGCTCACCGGCCACGACTACTTCCAGGTCAGTCATCTCTGAGCTTATGATGATGATTAGAGTTTTAGGGCACTGCAGCTGCAGAGGCTATACGTGCCGGACATCTCTGAGCTTATCCAGCTAGTGAAGACTGGTGGTACTGAAGCTTAGGTTCACAGGGAGTTTGTGTGAAGGGAGGATCTGCCAGCCTAAGTTCTCTCAATATTGGGATACTTATTGATATGGACATTCGAAATGTGTTCTGCTTCGGAATTTGTAGCATTTGTTGTCTGCAGATTTTCGATTAAATTAGTCAAATCGTGTTGCTGCTCTGTTTGGTAGCTCAACCATGCATGTGATTGCCTAGGTGCTTCAGTGGCTAGAGCTTTGAGTTAAGGCCGGTACTGGGGGGACTTGGTTCGATTCCAGCCAGAGGCAAACTTTTCCCCGGACCTTCACCGAAGTGGCGTGCGTGCTTAAATAGTATTACATGCTTGATACGCGTCTGCCATCCTCATTATTATTGTCTGTACTATTGATGCACCATCTGACATGTTCCGGCAGGGTAATGAAGTCACCTATATCTACGCCTGCATCTTCCTGGCGGCGGTGCCCTGCTGTGCGCCGGTGCCGCCTACGGGGTGGTGAAGCTGATGAACAGGCGGCGCCGGCGTTACCGTATGCGCCAGGAGGAGAACAACAACGGCAGCAGCACCGACAAAATGTTCGTCACTGAATGGCTGCACCAGAACCATCGCCGCAGGGTCAAAATCAAGTTCGGTCCCGGCGTTGCGTTCTACACGGTGAACAGAAAGGGCATCACGCTGCGCACGGTGAAGTTCGGCGCTGTTGAGACGGTGGTGGTGGAGGTGACGGAGGACAGGCGCAGCAAGCCCATGTGTCTGATCCGGGTGCCCAACGACCACGACGTCGTGCTGGACTTCGATTCGGTGAACTCGCGGAAGCGGTTCCTGGCCAAGCTGGAGCACTTCCTGGCGGGCCACCACAAGACGGTGGAGACGGTGTCCACCTACAAGGAGCAGATGCTGCAGAACGCCGACACCAAGGAGCGACGGCAGAAGCGGCTGGAGCATTTCTTCAGGGAGGCTTACCTCTTATCCTTCGGTCGCAAACCCGGAGAGAAGAAGGTCGGTCAAGTCAGTAACGACATCATCATGGTGATGCGGACGTCCCTGACGAAGCGGGAGTTCGCCAGCGCACTGGGCATGAAGGCCGACGCCGTGTTCGTGCAGAAGATGTTCAACGTGGTCGACAAGGACGGCGACGGGCAGATCAGCTTCCAGGAGTTCCTCGAGACGGTCGAGCTGTTCTCCCGCGGAACGATCGACAACAAGCTGCGCATCATCTTCGACATGTGCGACAATGACCGCAACGGCACCATCGACAAGGACGAGCTGTCGGAGATGTTGCGCTCACTGGTAGAGATTGCCAAAACTAACAGTCTGACGGACGGTGAAGTTGATGACCTCATCGACGGGATGTTCCTGTCAGCCGGCCTGGGAGACAAGGACGTCATGACGTACGACGACTTCAAGCTGCTCATGAAAGAGTTCAAGGGAGATATGGTTGCGATTGGCTTAGACTGCAAGGGCGCCAAACAAAACTTTTTGGATACGTCAACGAATATTGCCAGGTAAGAATGTGCTAGTTTTCATCATCTGTGGTCTTTCTCTCTGATTGCTGTTTTAAGCCAGTGTAGCTAAGATAAAACTAAGCATTAGGCGAAAAACTAAACAGCAGTAACTTTGATTATTTATTTAATCGTATTACGCTATAATTCTTGCGCTTCAGCCAACCACGGTGCAGGATGAGGGCTAAAACTTTTAAAGCTGAGTCGACAATTTTTCGAAATACGTTTAATACCAGGAATAAAGCGCATTAGGTTATGACAGACATGCTAAATTGAGCCTTACTCTCATCCAGAATGCCCAGCTTCCTGATGGATGCCAGCGCCGAGAGGAGCGATCACTGGTTCTGGCGGCACTGGGACGGCTGGGTCACCTTCCTGGAGGAGAACCGCCAGAACATCTTCTACCTCTTCTTGTTCTATGTCATTACCGTCGCACTTTTTTGCCGAACGCTTCGCTCGTGAGTGGAACAAATATGTTCGTGCACTAAAAACAATGCATGTTAAAGTCGTTGAATTATGATTTTCTGTCAGGACTTCATTCACCTTTTGCTGGAACGGCTGTCGCGTTTGCTATCGCTTCGTGATTTCAAACTAAATTTTTGGATAGCCCGGTGAAAATTTTCTGGAAGTTGCATTTGCCTTGCAAGGGTTACGAGCATACTTGTTGCTATTCTGATTTCCTTTATTCTTCCATTTCTGCTATCTATGTTTTTCCGTTTCAAATGTTATGCTGATATATTTATTTAATTCGGGGAAACACGTAAATTTTTGCATCTACTAATTCTGAGCTAAAAATCAAACTGCCTTATCCGTTGGCAGCAACTCTAGCACTAGGAGCCACGTCCTTGTTTCGGCAGACTACAGCTTCCTCGCTGAACACACGGATCTGCGCCACGTGATGGGCGTGGGCATCGCCATCACGCGCGGAGCCGCCGCCTCCCTGTCCTTCTGCTACTCCCTGCTGCTGCTCACCATGTCGCGCAACATCCTCACCATGATGAAGAACTACGCCGTCCAGCAGTACATCCCCATCGACTCCCACATCCAGTTCCACAAGATCGTGGCCTGCACGTCGCTGTTCTTCACGGTGCTGCACTCTATCGGCCATCTGGTGAACTTTTACCACGTGTCGACACAGAGTCTGGATAACCTGCGCTGTCTGCTCACCGAGATGACGTTCCAGAGTGACGCCCGACCCGGCATCGGCTACTGGCTCTTCGCAACTCTCACAGGTGCGCGCGCCAGACGCCCTTTCAAAGTCGTGTTTGTCATTTAGACCATCGTTCTACTAGTAGTAGTTTAGGAGGGGAAGTGTCGGATGATAAAATTTGGTATAGGTGATTCTGTCTTCAAATCTTCCTTCTTTCACATTTTTTCGAACTAGTTAAAGTCTGACTGATCATTTGGAAGTAGCATGAACATCTGAGGAACGCTTTAGTTGTAACCATGTTGGTAAATAATTGCTCTTATTGTGTTTATTCTCATTTGTAGCACAGCTGTCGGTGTTAGGCCTTTCACTGCCACGTATAACTCAAACCAACATTTCCAGGCGTCACTGGTGTCATGCTTTACATTATCGTCATGATCATCTTCGTGTTCGCGCACCCTCTGGTACGGAAACGAGCGTACAAGTACTTCTGGTACTCACACTCGCTGTACTACCTGCTCTACACGCTATCCCTGATCCACGGCCTGGCTCGTCTCACCGGAGCCCCCAGGTACCGGAACACTACGCATGCGCCAATGGCGGTGTCGATTTTTTAAGCGATTTGATTATTTTGCTTGGAGTCTGCCGATACATTAAACTACCCGGTTACCTGGCGTCGAAGGGGAAGGGAATTGATAAAACGGGAGACTCTTTAATCAAAGGACAAAAACTCCAGCCTTGCCAACTTAATTGGTGATATCTCAAGGAAGTAGAATATTGGATTTTTTTAAACTGAGACTACTGCCAATTCAGCTACAAATAATCTGGGCATGGCACCACAATCCGGTGCCCAATCGGCTCATTTTATTCGTCAGGGATAATCATTCTCTCTCTTGTAAGACCTTTAAAACTGTTTTTGTTTGTGGGGAAATTTACTTATCTCGGAGTGAATATTGGTCTTCGTTGGGAAACATGAATGACTTCTCGGACCTCTGGCCTTGGTGATGACTTGCGCCACCTTCCCCTTGTGGGCAGGTGGGCGGTTACCAGCCCTGCCCTCTCAACATCTCAGGCACCATGCTTGGTAGAGGATGGACTTCGTCACCATTATTTTTGAATTTTTTTAACTTAAACCAATATCTCCATCCATTTCCAATGGAGAGGTCATGACCCTGATCGGACCCCTAGGCCACCAAAAACAGTTCCATGACCACAACTGTTTAAAATCAGTAACCTTTTTATGTGATGTGAATCTCAAATCGCTAGCTTAAGTTCACCCTTACTACTGCGCCTCTAAAAACTGAGGTTAGGTTAGTCGACCTAGGCTGGTGACGTGACCTGATATGGCCTGGGCCTAAAATGTTGTCAGAAGCTGCAAACAATTAACACGTATACCAAGTATTGCAGTGCAGTGTTGCACACTGCTACTTCTTTGTCATCTGGGGTAAATCCTTGTAGGAGAGAGCAAGCGACGGGTACCCAGCCGCTTGCCGGCGCGTGCTAAGCTCTAAACCTGGTGTTCAACCGTTATCCTCGTAACCTTGCTGAACATTAATGGAATTAAACTAGATGTTGGAACTATATCGATTTGTCCTTAAATGGGAATGCTCATATGGTTGAGCTAATCGAGTGATATATGAATGGCTGTTGTGACCGGTATATCTGAAAAATATTCGAATTCATTGCAATAGAACTGACGTGGGAGGCTTTTTGTTAGTGAAATTTAGATGTCTGACCTCAATTGTACCATTGACCAATTGGTTCCATTGTTATTAACACCCGCACTGGAGGGGGGGTCTGGCACTAACTCGCACTGGAGGGGGCCTGGTAGGCCCCCCTAAGATCTCGGAAACTAAGAGGGTTAGAAAAACGCCACTTGGTAGGTGGGTGGGGGCTATGGTGATCTACATGATGACCAATTTTCATTGACCTAGGTTAATATCTTCAAGGTCAAATGAGGTTGTAAAGGTCAAATATTGGCCATGCTGGTATCGATTGATAAATGCTGTGATTATGCAGGAAAATGGCGGGAATAAGCTAAAGGCGGACACGGTTCATAGAGAAGAGGTCTCAAAGAGGCTTCCCCACAACTTTTGGGTCAAGGTCATTCAAGGTCATTGACCTTTAAGGTCACCATATGGTATACTACTTATTATTTACACTTTGACTAACACTGTAGCCACTGTTTGGCGGGAAATGAGGATTGACCTTTCCCAATGACCTTTGACCTTGACCTTTGACCTTGACCTTTGTATTGGGGTACCCTACCGATGACGTCATAGCATAATATATGTCAGACGGGGTAACCTCATTTGGCCGGACGCGCAGTGGTCAGTGACCTTGAAAGTGCAGATATGACCTTGACCTGTGACCTTTGACCTTGACCTTGACTTTCATGTGAAGTGACCTTGACATATAGTCCCGCTTATATGACGTTATGACGTCACCACTTGGTCTTCAATGCAAGCTAACTGGTCCGACCGCGCGTTTACGGCGATCTCAAAATGCAGGTCTGACTTTGAAAGCCTATAAGTCAAAAAATTTTCGGCCGATTTTCAAAAAAGTCTTCACCAATCGACGCGCTATTAAATTCTGTTAAATGTGGCCAAGTTTCGTTTTTCCGCTGCAAGCGGTTCTCCGGCCACCTCGGAAAAACAGGTGGGGGGCCTCCGAGGCCCCCTCCAGTGCGCGTGTTAACAAACTATCAGCACCATGGCATCCAACACCTCTTCCGTGTTAAATTTATATTTGTCTATTTGTTTATTTGTGCTATGTGAGCAACAGAGTCATATCCCAATAAGAGCTCAAGTCAGGAATCATAAAACATGATGATGATGATAAAACATGATGATATCTTGGCTCTGCCCCAGGTTTTGGCTGTTCTTCGTGGGTCCCGCTATCGTCTACACCTTCGACAAGATCATCAGCTTCCGCACCAAGTACATGGAGCTGGACATTATTGAGACAGAGCTGCTTCCTGGAGACGTGCTGAGGGTCAAGTTTTACCGGCCGCCAAACTTCCAGTACCACTCCGGTATGTTTGAGTTGTGCGAGTGCAGATAAACATCTGACAGAACATTTGTCGTGCTTTTAGAGACTCAGCATCAGCTTAGCCTGCTCAGCGATGGTCTTAGGCATGCTAGATATTATGAAAAAAGTAACAGGTGGAAGGGGCGATTCCCCATATTTTCAGATTTTTTAGCCTCTATTCTTCTGTTGCTGCATGGAGGGAAATTACCTAAACATATTCCTTGGTGCCCAGTATCCTGGATGTGTCTACACTTTTGCAAGATAATCGTAATAAATATGGATCACTGTCATCCCAAACCCCAAGTTGGTTAATGGTATGAGCTCATCCCTTCCCTTCTCCTTCAACTCAATACGCTTTTGGTAGCTCTCCTTACTCTGAGCCCTTCTGCAGTGAGCGTTATCACAGTCCCTTAGTCCTGTGCAGGATGAAATAAATATTTTGATTGGGTCACGCGGAACAGTCTCAGTCGTGGTGCCTTAAGGTGGGGATGCCGTGTCCGTGGCAGATATGAACTGACTCATCTGATCTGACTCTGACCTGATTGGCCGCGATCTGATCTGACCCTGATCTGACTGACTGTGATCTGATATGGTCTAACTCTGGTCTGCCTAGTTCTGATCTGATCTGATCGGACTCCGATCTGACAGGCTGTGATCTGATCTGATAGGATTTTATCTAACCTGACCTGACTTTGATCTGACTAACTGTGATGTGATCTGACTGACTGTGGTGTGATCTGACTGACTGTGATCTGACTGGCACCCTGATCTGACAAGCTGCAATCTGATATGACAGGATTTTATTTGGCCTGAGCTGATCCTGATCTGATCTGGTCTGATCTGACTGGATACAATCTGACCCCAGGCGAGTGGGTACGTCTGATCTGATCTGATCTGACCCAAGGCGAGTGGGTGCGTCTGATCTGATCTGAACTGATCTGACCCCAGGCGAGTGGGTGCGTCTGATGTGATCTGATCTGACTGGATACGATCTGGCCCCAGGCGAGTGGGTGCGTCTGAACTGTACGTCGGTGGGTGACGAGTACCACAGCTTCACACTGACGTCAGCGCCTCACGAGAACTTCCTGTCCTGCCACATCAAGGCGCAGGGACCCTGGACCTGGAAACTCAGAAACTTCTTCGACCCAGTGAACTACATACCGGAGGAAAACGGAATTACTCCGCGGGTTAGTTCAGCATCGTTGATAAAGACACATCTTATGTCAAGACACTGTGGAGTCTGGACTGAGTTTTACTCGAGTTGGTTGAGGATTTTGCTTCAAATTTATAACTTTAGGTACATAATTTTTTCCTAAATTTCTCCTGTACCACACATTATGCAAGTGTGTCTGACAGGCCATATCTGTTGTCATTTTGTAATCTCCCAATTCACGTGAACAATCCTGATTGTCCAAGATCCGGCATGTTCAACATGTCCAAGATCCAACACGTTTGCTTTGTCATCGATGTGAACGTAATTTAATTTGTGCTGTGTGAACGTATTCAGGTTCATCAGACGCAGCAGAAACTTGGCTGATAGCCGCCTCTGTACCTCAGATCCCCACCAGGACCCGTTCGGTGTTGGTAACCAAGATTGGTGCGTAATATCGCCTCTGTGCCTCAGATCCGCCTGGAGGGCCCGTTCGGTGGTGGCAACCAGGACTGGTACAAGTTCGAGGTAGCTGTGATGGTTGGCGGTGGTATCGGCGTCACGCCCTACGCCTCCATCCTCAACGACCTCGTCTTCGGCACCTCCACTCACCGCTATTCAGGCGTCTCTTGCAAAAAGGTATACATTTCTTCAGGTTACACTCACTTGTTTTTCTTTGCATGGTTCCCTGCGTGGTGCGAAATGAAATAATACGAAGCTTCGACTCCTAAGCACGTGGGAGGGGACTCCTAATCGTTAGCAATATAGCTCCTTGTGGCTCCATTGCAGACCCGAAGATTAGAATGACATCGATTAGCGTGGATCCAATCCTCACGGTGGGAAACCGTCTTTCATTTCCCATCTAGCCTGGTGGAGAGGATTCTTGAAACACGCCGGCACGGGATTCGCGTTACCTACGCCGGTACGAGGGGGTGGGTGCCCTTTAACTATTTACTCCTTAATTAGCCCTAACAAGTAAATTGATGCTCGCTTACCCATTAATTGGGGCTCTTTAAAGAGTATATGGTTCAAATGATATCATAATTTTACAGTAGGTTTGCCGTCACGTACGCATTGTTCAATCTTTTCCAAGCATAAATCGAAATTGAAATCCTCTCGTCAAGCCCTATCGCATGATATAGCATATGAGATTTCCGGGTAAAATGCTACAATGAACCCAAACTAAGCTCAGGTCAACGCCAGCATGAGTCATGATGTATATAATTCAAACTTCAGCGGTTAGCAAAACACAGTAAAGTAGAAAATAAGCGGCCCATAGCCGTTTCCTGCGTTAGTTATCGAACATAGCTAATTTTCACATGTATTTCAAACGCAGATGTTGCGACCCTTACTCCACCATAGGCTATGTATATGAAACTGTATTTATCACTCACGCCAATACTCATTGTAATACTCCCTACTCTCTAGAGAATAGGCAAATAAGCCTGTTTGGAGTAACTCGGACTAAATCAAGTAAAAGTGAGATAAAACTACGAATCATTACAGGCATGGTAGTTAATGTTGCTTTTCTCGCGCGATTGGCTAAAAGCGTAAGACGTGTATTCAGGTGTCAAAGTTTTATCCCAGGCCATCCAGCCTGGGGGTGCGAATGTTCAAAGCCCATGCGATCACAGACAGCTTTTAACAGCTTACAGACACTCAGTTTAAACTTTTTGGTACCGGAATTTCAAGATCTCGCGTGCTTTAAGCTTCCGAGCTTACAGAAGTAAGCTCTAAAGTGTCATACAAGTGCTCTAACAGTAGACATGAATAGTAATTGGTTCATTTGACTGAGCTGTTTACCTCAGGTCTACTTTTTGTGGATCTGCCCATCACACAAGAGCTTCGAGTGGTTCATCGACGTCCTCCGCGACGTAGAGAAGAAGGACGTCACTCAAGTGCTTGAGATGCACATATTCATCACCCAGTTCTTCCACAAGTTTGACCTCAGGACAACCATGCTCGTGAGAATAGAACGGGGTGATGAGGAAACTTATTGGCTGTGGTTTTTATTTCAGTTCTCTTCTAAATGCATGACCCCTAATGCCTATGTATTTTCTCCTGAACAGGATACCTAATTAAATATGAGTGAATATTGTTTCCTTCATTGTTGCTGTTCTCCATAGATTTAGCGATTCTGATTCTGGTGCAGGAAAGATAGCCTGAATCAGAAGGATAGATTCTTATTCTGCTGTGTTCTAAGACCCTTTTAAGCGATATCACGTGACTTTTATTGCCGAAAGGCGGCCCTTAGAATACAATACACGTGCAATTTCTTATTTTCTCGCAAATAAAATCGGAAAATTAAAAAAGCGTGCCAGTGTCGGCCCAAGGCCTTATACCTAACTTATAACTTTGTGTTGGCCAGAGCATTCCTTTCATGGGGCGCTCCTCGGTGCCAAAGAGCATCAGCATGAGATGAATCCGTATCGACGATATTATGACAAATACATGATGTTCCGTAACTTGTAGCAAACCATACAGTTTGCTGACAGTGTAAGCAGAAATCCTCAAGGGGTATGACTCACCTGGCAGCAAAGCTGGCTGGGAAGGACCCGAAATATCCGCTTAGGAGGGCGACGATTATTTGGACAGTACTCCCCGTGATCAAGCCACTGACTCCGTTTTTTTTTGTTTGCAGTACATCTGTGAGAACCACTTTCAGCGTCTATCCAACCGGTCCATGTTCACCGGACTGAAGGCCGTCAACCACTTCGGCCGGCCCGACATGTCCTCCTTCTTCAAGTTCATTCAGAAGAAGCACAACTATGTGAGTATAAAAGCGATACAGCTGTTTTATCTGGGGGAAGTGGGGGGAAGTACGCGGAGGTTTCTTTGTTGAAGGGACATGGAGGGCGAATACTTTTGGACGGTCCCTGAGTGAGTAGGAGCCAGTACTCACCCTACAATGGATGTCGAGCTGCTTTGGTAGCCATGATACTTACAAAATAATTTCGAAATCAAAACAATACCCTTTGAAGTTTTTTTCTCTAAGCATAAAAGTAGGCCCTTGTGTATATTTTTGAACTTCCTTAAAAAACCCTTCTACCTTAAAACAACGTAGTAATTCCCAGAAGCATGCATATCTTGCACTACGGTATGTAGACTAAGTGAAGCTCTTTCTTTTGCAGAACGAAACGAGTAAAAATTGGAGGAATTTATGGTCTTAAAACCTAATTCACATCAAACTGAACCGATAAGAACCCTCTTTCAGCTCCTTTGTAGACAAACATGACTAACAGCAAGGCATAAATCAAGGCAGTGTTCATCAGAAGTATATTTTACGTTGGGCTTTACTGACAATGATATTGGAGCTATCTGGCCTTTAGAGTTGGCTCGCCTATATGCCCAAATAATCATTCAATCAAATAGACTATTTCTCTTATCCCACGCTGTCAATCGCGGCTCCAGAACGTAAAAATAGGGCATTGCTCGTAAATCTCTCATAAGTTTCTGTCAATTACCTTAACCTGTCAAATGCTTATGATAACTGAAAAGCTAGGCTATCGCTTCAGTTCCAGACTTCAGAAATATAATAAACTAATCATCATTCCGTTGTGCTCTGCCATAGGCGGCTTTAAAACATCGATGCTAGGGAATCTCAAGTATATTCTCATATATTTGTTCGATGGCCGTGTATGCTCATAAATGTCCAATACATTGTCACGGGAAAGGGATGAAGGTTCGTTTCACCTTATGCTCACTTCACCTGGTAGCTGCATATTGTGTGCTGATTATATCGAAGATGCTCGGCTCTGAACTCTGTTGTCATTGGTTTGTGCTAATAGTTCATGTTCTGAACACCAGGTGTCAAAGATCGGTGTGTTCAGCTGCGGGCCGCGACCACTCACAAAGTCGGTGAGCAACGCGTGTGATGACGTCAACAAAGGGCGGAGGCAGCCATACTTCATCCACCACTTCGAGAACTTCGGCTAGGATGTTCTGTACCGCACAGTATCACCAATATCGCCGCCGGCGCTTCTATGTGCTGCGTTTTCAGTTTTGACCGAAGTGGAAATATAAAATGTGTCCACCTCAACGGCTTTGTAAGGCGAGGCAGACTCACAGCTCTCGTATTAGTGATGAACGACTGAGTGGGAATCCATTGCTTGGATTTATGATTGCTTATTTTATTTTATTTTCTATGTTTAAACGTGTACAAGTACCGTGTTTTAGCATCGATTTCTATACTGCTGCTACCTTTGCCATGCCAGACTGGTGACTTTCGTTCACGTGTTGAAACTTGCAAATATCCCCCTTCCGATAAATTGAAAAAAGGAATGGGTGCAAGCTTGCAGATACGCCCCCCGATGCCTCTGGACGACAACAAACGTCCCTCGGTAGCTGACCAACGTGGAGTCAGTTCTTTCTCACACTCTTTTACCGACAGTGTGTTTTTGAAATGATGATGGTTGTATCTCTTTTATTGAATTCATCCCAGATGAACTGGTAGAAAATAGGCTATCCCAGTGTTCAGCGCCTTCGTAGAAAAGTTATGAGCTCCTTGTGATGAGAGCCACACAGACTTTCCGTCGGAAAGAAGTCATGCACCAGATTTCGACATGGACTGCCGTAAAAAGGCGGCTTATCGGCCATGAACCTTGGAACTTTGGTCAGCACGAAAGGGGCACCTGCAAAGTTATAACCCCTCTTCTAAGGTTGGGGGGGTGGGCTTGCTCCAAACATCCGGTTCCCTCGTTCTCGTTATCAACTAGTGTTCAAGAAAGCCCCGGTCCTGCCATGCCGTCCTCAGTCATCTATTAGAGGAAATGTAGTCTTAAGTTGTAACACAGCTTCCATAGTGATAGCATGAGCTGAGACCGAAAATATTTAAATTTCTGACTCTGACTGGGTTTTATGTGTGCGAGCTAGTCGCAGTCCAGGGGTTATTTATTTATTGGTATTTTTGCTGCATACTGTTTGAATGTGGAATAATCCTCCGTGTCAAGAGATATATGCCCGCGCAAAAAAAAATCACTCAGATTATTATGGCGAAGGAGTATCCAAAGCTACATGGTTGGCTGGCTAGAGTGCAGAGACAATCGTTGGGATGGAGGAGTGATTTTACCTGGAGCGTTTCCACTTTTCCAGTTAGTGAGACTGCTTTTGTGATAAATAGGGTCCACGGTAGTCACTGGTGGATTCAGCGGAGGGGAAGAATATTTTCCTAAATCTCTGTATTTTTCTCTCGATTTTAGACACTACTATTTCACGATTTTGTTACCACCTTGCCAACTCCAAACAACCAGAGCACCCTCACTGCTGACTGCAATGCCTCCTTGCTCGTTACTAGGCTGGTAAACCCTGAAAATATATGTTTTTCCATTCGGTGCTTTTCCACGAGTTTACTGGCATATATTTATGAACAAGAAACAGTTGGCACTTCAAAAACTGTTCGATGATTTAAATTGATCTAGTCAGAGTAAAATGACTATTTCACCTGAGTTTAGGCCCCATGTTTTGGAGGCTATATGTTATAACACTGCGTTTTATCATAAAGTTGGCATAACACAAGTTTCTGGCCTAAATTAGACTTGAAGGACGCACTTGCCCCACGTTCCCTCGTTAATATTAACGAACCAGCGTGTTGATTGCTCACTTGGATTAAATTCATCTTGTTTTTCCCAAAACCTGAGTCTGGTGGTTAAGAATAGCTCCAGCCATCGGCGATTCTCCAGAGCAGGTAGCGAGGCCAGACCAGGCAAATTTGATTGGACTCTGCAAACACACCACCCTGTACATACCTATCGAGGTCATTTGATCCATATACTTCTGACTGGGACTCAGACCCGATGTAGTTTCTACCACTTTGATGGGAACGGTAGAATGAGCATCATCAGGATCTTGATTTGTCTGAGGTTTTCTCATCGTCATCCAGGGGCAGAGACAAGTCCACGTAGTTCTGGCCATCAGCTGGCTGCTGTAGTGGTGTGATGTAACGAAAAGCGTAAATGCTTGTTTTTCATATTACCAAGACCGTTTGGAGATGAGCATGGAATGTGGAGGCTACGCAGAGTGTCAAGCACGTGCAGGGCCTAAGGGGTTAGGTGCATATGACATAGGTGCTGTTTTCTCGCATCTGCTAGGGGCTTGCTGCCCCTGGAAACATGTCGAAATGCTTCAAGTTCGAAACCAGCATTCAACCATATCCTCTCTTCGGTTTGTGTTTCTATGGAGCTGTTGGATGTGATATTTTCAAACGCTCCAGAATGACCTGACCTTTTGACCCACTGACCGAAGATGAAGCGACACTCATGAAAAAATCCGGGGTATCTTTTAGTATATTTACTGGGGTCTTTGGATGATTTCACCATGAATTTGCCAGCAGCTCAACTTGAACAGGGCGTTTCATGATCAACGAATGTCTTTCGTAGTTATCATAATCACAGAGTGCTTCACATGAAAGATTCTCGTTGTGCATGTATTTTGTGCATGTTAACTGCGTGTTGAGTGAGTTTAACCAATGCTGCTGCATTACAAGATCGCTTTGTGCCTTTTAGCCTAAGCAAATGAAATCTCTTAAAGGCTTCGTGTTCACCAGTTCTTTATTTTTTCCTGAAATTCGGCGAGCGGAAAAAGGTTACAAGGGATAAAATCATTTCTAAATCTCAGATAACGTTTTTATGCACGTGTGTGCTTCTGAATGTATTTGTGGTTGGATTTGAATATTTAGTGTAGCATAGGGAATTTGTGTGTGTCAGGTTTTACATGTAGTATTAAGAACGTGGAATTGGGTAGACGTGTGATACTGAATACAACTCATGAATACACTGTTTCTTTGTCAGAGATTCACGCACTGGCGGTGGAACTGGGGCAGGGGGAGGGGCCGCACCGAGGCACGGTACCCCCTTAAATACGACATTTTAACACTAACCCTATGGCGTTGACTGGAAAGAAATGGGTTGGAAAGTCCATGGTGCCCCATTTCTTAAATTCTGCCGTTCTGCCGGCACTAAATTCACGTAATATATAATGCTGCATTTAGACACACAAATATACACATGCAGACACACACACACACTATATATGTATATATATATATATATATATATATATATATATATATATATATATATATGTATATGCTACAGGGAAATGGGGCGGTATCCCTGTACCCATATATGTGAGCATGAACTTCCCTGTAACATGAGCTATATACCATGAGCTTGAGTAACATACGAAAAGTGCTAATGCCAGCGAATTGGAAAACCATCACAAAGTTGTGTACAGTGCAAGAGGCAGCAATGAGCCCGAATCCGCCGAGTTTTCGGTACCAGAGAGGAAGGTTTATTGCCGAAGCAGGTTAATGGTTGAATGGCCTCCTCACTTGTTTTGCCCGTGGCGAAGTTGATGGCAGTAGTTATATGTGATTTTAGAGACCGGAGGGGAGTGCTATATTTATGTGTCTTAATTGTAGCATACACATATCTCGGTGATAACCCTCCCAAAATTTCTGTAAAATGCACATGGATCTTAACACACGCCCATAGGGGGTCCGTGCCACCTTCACCAGTACGGGGACAGCTACCTGCCCCCTTCCTCTATGATTTCGGAATCCCGGCTCAGTACCTTGGAGCGAGAAACGGCGTTGTATAGCTCGCCTTGATCTTTACCAAAAGTGCTTTTATTTTATGGTCTGGTCACTTTTGAGGTCACTAGAGTTCAAAGTATTCAATTATAGAAATATAATGGAAATTAACGTTTTATGTCATAACTACTGACAGAGCAGGGCCACCTTCATTATGTGTTGCATAAGTTAACTTCCTGTTCTCAATATCGTAGTGCCTATCTCTCCAGGGTCATGTTGTAGGTTTTATTTTGACCTATGATCTATGAAAGTTCATCTGTGATCACCTAGGGAAGTTTTCAGGCTTGGGTCAATAATCTGATAGGAAATGGTGGTAGATCTTTCACCGGTACAACGTTATTGATATTGTCATCGCAAACTGATTGATACGTATACACATTTTGACTGTATTGCGTCAGAACTGACCTTAGGTCTGGTCATTCTTACCGTTTGACCTTTTTATATTGATATTCGTTAAAATAATGAGTTATGCCTGAAAATTGAACTCCAACTTAACCCAGTCAGAAGTTAAAGCCAAAATATCGTCTAGCCTGTTCCTTCTTTCAGCTGTCATGAACTCGACATTGACCAGTACCAAAAAGTGACCGATATATTTTTGAAATATTTTCTTATAAGCTCTTTACCACCACTCGCGTTATTTTACTTTACCTCATAGAAGCTGAGGCCGAGCGGTTGTTAAAGGGAAGGTGGCACCTTCATAACGTGATTTTTACTGAGATAGCCAAGTTGTAAAGCAAGTCGGAAAATCCGGTACTCAATATATCATTTGTTTTGAAACTCGAGATTTCCGTAGAAAAAAACTAAAACCTACCAGGCAATGTACCCCTCATGTACCCTCAGCAGCAGGCCACAGTTGTCATGGCTGTTGGTGTGACGACATATGCTGATGTCACGATGAGCATCAGCCAATCGAAGCCCTTGAAGCGTTTCAAGTATGGCAGTGGTTGCCAGATCATGACATCAACCACAGGCAGATATTTATTTCTTTCCCTAGAGGATTATTTAAAAAATCAAAATATTGAGCTTATTCTACATTTTTTCAGAGAAATCATGAGTGGTTTCATTATTTTCGGCTAAAAGTACGCCTAATTACACTAAATTTCGTGATTAGATCAAGGTGCCACATTCCCTTTAAGTAACTAGAGTTAACACCCGCACTGGAGGGAGTCTGGCACTAACGCGCACTGGAGGGGGCCTGGTAGGCCCCCTAAGATCTCGGAAACTAAGAGGTGTAGAAAAACGCCACTTGGCAGGTGGGTGGGGGCTATGGTGATCTACATGATGACCAATTTTCATTGACCTAGGTCAATATCTTCAAGGTCAAACGAGGTCTTAAAGGTCAAATATTGGCCATGCTGGGGATCGATTGGTAAATGCTGTGATTCTGCGAGAAAATGGCGGGAATAAGCTAAAGGCGGATAAGTTTCATAGAGAAGAGGTCTCAAAGAGGCTTCCCCACAACTTTTGGGTCAAGGTCATTCAAGGTCATTGACCTTTAAGGTCACAATATAGTATACTACTTATAATGTGCACTTCGACTAACACTATAGCCACTGTTTGGCGGAAAATGACGATTGACCTTTGCAAATGACCTTTGACCTTGACCTTTGACCTTGACATTTGTATTGGTGTACCCTATCGATGACGTCATAGCATAATATAGTCAGACGGGGTAACGTCATTTGGCCGGACGCACAGTGGTCAGTGACCTTGAAAGTGCAGATATGACCTTGACCTGTGACCTTTGACCTTGACCTTGACTTTCATGTGAAGTGACCTTGACATATAATCCCGGTTATATGGAGTTATGACGTCACCACTCGGTCTCCAATGCAAGCTAACTGGTCCGACCGCGCATTTACGGCGATCTCAAAATGCAGGTCTGACTTTGAAAGCCTATAAGTCAAAAATTCTCGACCGATTTTCAAAATTATTTCACCAATCGACGCGCTATTAAATTCTGTTAAATGTGGCCACGTTTCGTTTTTCGGCTACGCGCGGTTCTCCGGCCACCTTGGAAAAACAGGTGGGGGGCCTCCGAGGCCCCCCTCCTCCAGTGCGCGTGTTAAGCATTCTTATCTACAGTAGATAGTTCCGAATAAATATGTCAACTTAAGCCAAAGTTTTCAGTCTTGGTCCGGCCCAGGGAGACAGTCATGTAACCTCACCTCAATTCAAGGCTTGCTGTAAACGAGCTGAAAAGATGCTAGTTTATTGGTTTTGAAGCTCAACTAGAGATGCAAATATGTGAGGAATGAACCGTAGACCCATGCAGGCATGGTTTAATTGGATATTTATATTGCCTTGGTCCAAGCAAAACGTATTGCTGCTGATGTGAAGTATAAAACAGATCAAACTGTCCCAAAGCAGCCTATTCCCATGATCATACCCCCAATACACCCCTGCCTTTACTTGAGCCATTGTCACTGCCCCTAAAGACAAAGCATTGTGGGAATGAGGTGGCTTAGTGGATAGCACCCTTGTCTTCTAAGCCACTGGTTCCGGGTTCAAGTCCCGGCGGAGCCTCTGAATAAGATGATCTGATCCCCAGAATCTCTTTCAACAGGGTGAGAGTTGGCGACGCCGTAGGACCCTGGCAGTTGGTGCGTCGTTAAACCTCAAGAATTATTATTACAAAGCATTGTTGTACCCACCGTGGGTGCGACCGCGGTATCGCGTGGTCCTGCCTCCAGGCGCCGAGAGCTCAGCCAATGACCGTTTAGTGAGCAGGCGGGCGCGCGAACACCCAGACGCCTCTGATAAGTGGGGCAGGACTCGTAGCTGCGGCAGCGTGACTGGAATTTGTGATGAATATATGTTTTCTAAAGCAGCCATAGTGTCTAGAAAGTGATGTCTATAGCGAGGACACCGACTCTGTGAAGTGATGTCTATAGCGAGGACACCGACTCTGCGAAGTGGTGTCTACAGCGAGGACACCGACCCTGCGAAGTGGTGTCTACAGCAAGCTACCAAGCGTCTCTGTCATTCCCTCCACCACTGCCTTCACCGGCCCCTGTGGGTCGGAGTCATCCTCGTCCGTGGTCATCAACTTGTTCAGCATGTGGTAGATGATGCTGCCATAGAAATTGTAGGTAAGGAGGCAGGTGTACGAAACTTCTGAGTAGTCACGATATTCAGGTTCGCGGTAATCTAATTGAGGCTATTCAATGATTATTTTCGGGAGTTTTCTATGCGATGGAATTAAAATAGATGGTAGGCGAATATCTCAAAACCACATTGATGATTCTTTATCAACGGTCGGATAGATCGAAAGTAGTGTGTATTGTTCGAAAGACAATATTAAAAAACTGGTTAAAGCTGTCACGCTGTGCTGCCACGCTGTGCCTTAACCCTCGCCCCACCGGGGCCCATCGATGGCCCCGCTAAGGTTTTTCCGAGATAGCAGAAAAACGAAGAGGCGCAGCACCACGGTTCAGGGCTCTACCTCTCACTGCATCATGTTCCCACCATCCCTGAAATTTTTTACTCCGGGTCACCCAAGGTCAGGTCACCAGACGAGGTCAACCAACCTCACTTCAACTTTAAAGCTCTGTAAGAGCTACATTTCGAGGTCGATCAATTTGAAACTTCTTACACCTTATGGCCCGTCTAGGGTCTACAAGGTGTATATCTGGGATTTTTCGATTTCGTACCCTGAGGTCAGGTCACGAGGTGACATCTCCCATTGAAAAAGCATGGGGAAAAGCTGTCTTATGATCTAAAAGTCACAAAAGCGATTGAAAATGTACAACTTGATCAGAAAAGCGTTCATGGACACCCTTTCACGGATTCCAGGGGCCATATTTGCCCCTTGACCTCTCCAAGGTCATCCAAGTTCACCAGGGGTTAAAAACAGTACTTTGACAATAACTTTTTATCTATATAAGCTAGAGCGCTGAAACAAACACCATCGTGTTTGTCTCGTCACTGTCTTTCATTTGGTATACAGCAAGGTCACTTTCTGACCTTTCGTGACCTCAGGTCATCTTAGGCCACGAGGTGACCTCTGGAGGTCAAACCAATGGCGGGAGGTCTTTATGTTTCACATAGCGGAAAAAGGACTGGCCATTTCCTATCAAATTTACTTTACCAAACCTCAATAGCTCCAATGGCATAAGAGTTATGCCCAGTTTGCTTAAACATTGCATATTTGAGTGAAAATAGCCGATCTTAACCTGATTTGACCTCTGGAGGTCAAACCATTGACCTGAGCACTAAAACATGTGAAGTAATTTCTTCAGTGACGGATCCAAGGGGGGCCCAGGGGCCCGGGCCCCCCCTTAGCTCCGAAGCGCCCCAGTAAAGCTCAGCTCATATCGGGCGCCGAAGGCGCCCGATATGAGCGGCGCGCCTGTACCCATTTCGTGCGCCAAGGTGGTAGATACCACTTATTCCACTTGAATGAACACATACTCCTTAAAACCATGGCAAAGCGCCCCTGCCCAAACACTAGACGCCTTTACTGGTCTTTTGCGCCCCAGCAAAATGTTGAAGATGAAATTTAGAAAGCTAACAAAAGCGCCCCGGCAAAGAAAAGGCGCCACTAGATAGCAAGATTGCGCCATGGGGAACTAATGCACCCCTGAGTAGCCTAGGCGCCCCCTGGATGAAGCGCCCCTGGGTAGCCTAGGCGCCCCCTGGATGAAGCGCCCTACGGATACCATATGCGCCCTTGGCTAGGAAAGGCGCCCCTGGGCAGCAAAGGCAAATCTTGGTAACATAGGTGAACTGGACAGCATAAGCGCCCTTTAGATAGAAATAGGCGCTTTAGGAAAATAAAATGCTCACCTTCGGTAGAAAAAGGCGCCCTTTGATAGCCTAGGCGCCCACTGGAAAAAGCGCCCTACGGATGTCATTTGTCATATGCACCCTTGGATAGCAAGGCGCCCCTGGACAGCAAAGGCGCCCCTGGGTAGCAAAGGCGCCCCTAGGAAGGCACCCCTTCGATAGAAACCCGCCTTTGGATAGTCTAGGCGCCCCCTGGATGAAGCGAACTACGGATATCATATGCGCCCTTGGCTAGGAAAGGCGCCCCTGGGCAGCAAAGGCAAATCTTGGTAACATAGGTACCCCGGACAGCATAAGCGCCCCTTAGATAGAAGTAGGCGCTTTAGGAAAATAAATGCTCACCTTGGGTAGAAAAAGGCGCCCTTTGATAGCCTAGGCGCCCACTGGAAAAAGCGCCCTAAGGATGTCATATGCACCCTTGGATAGCAAAGGCGCCCCTGGACAGCAAAGACAACCCTGGATAACACAAGTGCTGTGGACAGCAAAGGCGCCCCTAGGACGGCAGCCCTTCGATAGAAAAACCGCCTTTGTATAGCCTAGGCGCCCCCTGGATGAAGCGCCCTACGGGTATCATATGCGCCCTTGGCTAGGAAAGGCGCCCCTGGGCTGCAAAGGCAAATCTTGGTAACATAGGTGCCCTGGGCAGCATAAGCGCCCCTTAGATAGAAATGGGCGCTTTAGGAAAATAAAATGCTCACCTTGGGTAGAAAAGGCGCCCTTTGATAGCCTAGGCGCCCACTGGAAAAAGCGCCTACGGATGTCATATGCACCCTTGGATAGCAAAGGCGCCCCTGGACAGCAAATACAACCCTGGATAACACAAGTGCCGTGGACAGCAAAGGCGCCCCTGGGTAGCAAAGGCGCCCCTAGGAAGGCACCCCTTCGATAGAAAAACCGCCTTTAGATAGCCTAGGCGCCCCCTGGATGAAGCGCCCTACGGATACTATATGCGCCCTTGGCTAGGAAAGGCGCCCCTGGGCAGTAAAGGCAAATCTTGGTAACATAGGTGCCCTGGGCAGCATAAGCGCCCCTTAGATAGAAATGGGCGCTTTAGGAAAATAAAATGCTCACCTTGGGTAGAAAAGGCGCCCTTTGATAGCCTAGGCGCCCACTGGAAAAAGCGCCTACGGATGTCATATGCACCCTTGGATAGCAAAGGCGCCCCTGGACAGCAAATACAACCCTGGATAACACAAGTGCCGTGGACAGCAAAGGCGCCCCTGGGTAGCAAAGGCGCTCCCTAGGAAGGCACCCCTTCGATAGAAAAGCCGCCTTTGGATAGCCTAGACGCCCCCTGGATAAACTAGGAGCCCGAGAAGGAAAACGAGCGCCCCACTGGGAAGTACAGGCACCCTCCTGTATAACATAGATGTCCCTTATCCACCTTCAGCTGCCCTGCATTGGAGCAGCGCCCCCCAAGAGCAAAGGCGCCCCTGGACAAAAAACCGCCTCCTGGTATCAAAGGCGCTCCTAGATAACATATGCGCCCCTTAGATAGGAATAGGCGCTCCAGGAAAGCAAAATGCGCCCCTTGGTTAAGAAAGGTGCCCTTGGATAGCAAAGGCGTCCCTGGACAGCAAAGGCAAATCTGGGAAACATAGGTGCCCTGGACAGAATAGGAGCCCCTTAGATAGAAATAGGCACTTCAGGAAAATAAATGCAACCCTTGGATAGAAAAAGTGCCCTTTGATAGTCCAGGCGCCCACTGGATAAAGCGCCGACGGATATCATATGCACTTTTAGATAGCAAAGGCGCCACTGGACAGCAAAGACAACCCTGGATAACACAAGTGCTTTGGACAGCAAAGGCGCCCCTGGATAGCAAAGGCGCCCCTAGGAAGGCACCCCTTCGAAAGCAAAGGCGCCTTTGGATAGCCTATGCGCTCCCTAGATAAACTAGGTGCCTGAGAAGGAAAATGAGCGCCCCATTGGAAAGTACAGGCTCCCCCTGTATAACATAGATGTCCCTTATCCATCTTCAGCTACCCTGGATTGGAGCAGCGCCCCTCAAGAGCAAAGGCGCCGCTGGACAAAAAGGCGTCTCTGTATATCAAGGGCACTCCTAGATAATATATGCACTCCTTACATAGAAATAGGCACTTCAGGGAAGTGAAAGGCGGCCTTTGGTTAGGACGGCGCCCTTGGACAGCCTAGGCGCCCTCTGCATAAAGCGCCCTACAGATATCATATGCGCCCTTGGATAGCAAAGGCGCCCCTGGACAGCAAAGTTAACCCTTCTTGAAATAGATGATCTGGACAGCATAGGCGGCCATGGATAGACTAGGCGCCTGAGAAAGAAAACAAGCGCCTCACCTGAGAGTACAGGCGCCCCCAGGATATCATAGGTGTCCCTTTCCATCTTCAGCTGCCCTACTGTCTATGGTTTGGCACACCTGTCTGACAGTCGCGCGCTCTGTTACAGGGCTCGAGCGTTCAATTTGAGCATGGACTGCCTTTAACCACATTTCATTAACCTATAACTGAAGGCTTAGTGCTCCATCGCTACAACCGGGTGCCTTTTTCAGTATGTGCGCCCCGTTTCCGAGAACGCTGCCCTCACCAACCAGCAGTCCTCCCCGCTCAGCAGATGAGCGCCTCTTTCTGATAACTAGGCACTTTATTTCAGTGTTCGAGCGCCTTATTTCAGAATTCTTATTCTCCATCTATTTTGGGCTCCTCCTGGATTGCAGAGGCGCCCCCTCAAGTGCAAAGGCGCACCTGGATAGAAAAGTGCGCCCCATGTTTGCAAAGGCGCTCCAAGATAGCATATGTTCCCCTTAGATGGAAATAAGCACTCCAGGAAAGTAAAATGTTCCCTTTGGGTAGCAAAGGTGCCCCTTAACAGCGAAGGCAGCCCTAGATAACAAAGGTTCTCTGGACAGCATAGGTGCCCTTGGATAAACTGGTGCCCGGAAGAGAAAAATAGCGCCTCACCGGAGACAAAAAGCACCCCAGGATAACGTAGGGGCATGTATTTCAATCATGTCTGTGATTGAAAAATACACCTAGACAGCATATGCGCCCCTGGATAGAAAGACACCCCTGGGCAGTAACGGCGCCCCTGGAAAGCAATAGTGCGCCCCTGTGGAGAAAAAAACCGCCTCCTGAATAACCTAGGCACCGCCCCCGAAATATCAGATGCCCGTGGATAGAACAGACTGCCTTGAATAAAACAGCGGCCCTGGATAGTAAAGGCGCCCTTTGATAGCATAAGCGTTCCTTAGCCACAATATGGGCGCTACATGAGCTCAAGGTTCACGTGCACCTAAGCCCAATAATAGAGCAATCAATCGATGCCGAAGCACTCCTTAAAGCACGGGCGCCAAATTTCCTAAGAAGTAAAGGCGCCTCTGGGTAGCAAAGGCGACCCTCGACAGTGGTGTAGGTATTCCTGAATAACAGCAGCGTCCCTTGATAAGAATAGCCCCAAGATGGCACAGGTACCCTGTTGATAGGAAAAGCGCCCCTGAATATCAGAGGCACCCTCTGAATGAGGTGCCCATGGAGAGCATAAGGGCGCCCTATGCATAGCAAATTGCCGCCCCCTGGATAGCCTAAGCGCCCCTTGCATAGGGTAGGCGCCACTGGGTAGTATAGGTTACCTTGAATAAAAATACGCCCCTCAATACCATGGTGAACCTGGATAAGAAAAAGCTCCCCTTGGGCACTGGGTATCAAAGGCACCCCCGGAACAGCAAAGATGCCCCTGGATAGCTAGGTTGCGTCCATTGGGGAGCGAAGGCGCCCCTGGGTGGCACAGGTGCCTCATCGAAGCAAAGGCCCCCCCAGAGAGCATAGGTGTCCCTGATGAGCACAGGTACTCCTGGACAGCCCCTAAATGACGTTGCATAATGTTACGATTCCTATTATGACGTATGCTATTATATCAAAGTAAAGGTTATTCAGTGTTTAGATCAAGGTTACAGGTCAATTTTAAAGGTCACTGGCCTTGATGATCAAGGCTTGATCAAAGGTCATTGGTAAGCTTGGGCACAGCGCTAGTTATAGCGTAAATTAGGCATAATATGTTGGGTTGTGCCGTAATAGGTCAATGACCTTGAAGGACCTTGACCCCAAAAATTGCAGACATTGTTTAGAGCCTTCCCTTTTGGCCTCAGCCCTGTTCTAGAGTATTCGAGCCCCGTTCCGGCCCGTTGGGGGGGTGCTTGAACACCCCCTCGAGGTCTCCCAGTGGCACGAAAAAACGTCGGCGCGAAGCGACACAGTACTTGTCACACCTTATCATTGATCAATTCCGCAACTTTCCCTCAAAATTTAAGGTTGCGTCATCTCAGGTCAGGTCACCAGTGCAGGTCAAGTGACCTCACCCCAAAAAATGTTTAAGTTGGCGTAAGTAAGAAAAGGGTGAATCTATCGAATTCAAACTTGTACCATATAATGGGCCCAAAAAGTACTAATACATTTATTGCGGGATTTTTCCCATCGATGGCCTAGGGACAGGTACGAATCATGACCTCTCCATTGAAAATGCATGGGGTAAAACGGAAATTTGCCGAAAAATTGTTCTATGTCTGCAGACGCCGCTTGGAATACCTTCGGATTCCCCAAATCATGGTATCCTAGGCCTCTTTATCGGTTCATGTTGCAAGTTTAGACATGTTACCTCTGAGAGTTCATGTGGGGCTTCCTAAGCAGGTTTTAAGACTTGGGTTAATTGCTTTGCAGGAAATATTGATAAAACCCGTATTTTGATACCATTTTTTATTGCTATTGTGAGTTGATTCATATGCATACTGACTATGCTAGGCTAAATGGTGACCTTGACCAAGCCTTAGGTCAGGTCATTTTTATGTTTTGACCTAGTATAGTCATATTATGCATTATTTGATGATTCGCCGTAACGAGAGGAAGCGAAGTGTGCCTAAAAATGATTCTAGCTCAACTCTGGCAGATGCTAGAGTATATACACAGAGACATGTTGTAAGCTTTGTCTCGGGGGAGGGGGCCCTAGCGCTGATCGCGGGAAAAATCCCCAATGGCCCCCAGGGGCCCTCAGGGAGTCAGGAAATCTGGCGTGGGTGGAATCCGGTAGGAGGGATTTTGGGTCTCCAAAATCAGCTGAGGGGTCCGTGCCAGTTAAGGGGGCCCCAGATAAGGGCCCCCGACGAGCTCATTTGACCTCAGCGCCAACACAGGATTCTCAAGACCAGCGTGGGGTGCCTACCTATTTAAACGGTTTCTAAATAAGCTCAGGAACCCAAAACTAACCCAGGGGTCCAATTTTCAACTCATGGGGCCCCGACCTTCTGAGGGGAACCTGCAGAAGCTCAGAAGGCCCATAAAACTAATAGGGCCAGACTAGCTGGGTGCCTCGACGAACTAGTGCCCAGATACGCACAACGGGCCCCAAACAAGCTGAAGGGATCTATATCAGTTAAACGAAAACAATACCAACCCAGGGGACCCTGACCAGCTTAAGGGACACTAATCCAGCTTGGGGCTCAGAGCTCAGAGCTCCAGCTTTTAGCTCAGAGGGCCCAGGACCGGTTGAGGGGCCCTATATCAATAAAAGGGCCCAAAAAGCTTAATAGGCTTCAGCGGCGACATATAGGTTTCAAGTTCAGTGTGAGAGCCTGGTTAACTAAAGCGGTCCCAGATCAGCTGAGGGGACTCAATATAAACTCAGGGAAGTCACCAAAAACTCAGGGGCCCAGGCCCGCAGAGGTTCTGCGGCCTATGAGGCTCAGGTTAGCGTCAATCGGCTATTTCAGTATGGAGCCGTTAGCCAGGACAACTGTGATAAGTGGAGGTGGTGGATACGACACCTCAGTTTTTACCATGACCGAATATAACTGTATTATTTGCTCATCGTGCTTCAGTTAGTGTCAGTGGGTGCTTTCAGCATTTTCTACCACGGTACCAGTCGTTAGCTGGCCCGAAATATGCTTGATGGTAAACGTGAACATGTCCTCACTGAGAGGAAGCTTTCATAAAAATAAGCATTTACAAATCCTTTTTTAAACGCGTTCTTCATTGACACTGGCCGCCTTTTGGGTGTTAAATTGGCCAGTGGCGGATCCAAGGGGGAGGGGAAAAAGGCATTCCCCAAACGAAAAAGCTCGGGGCAAAACTGCGTTTTCGCCCCCCAAAGCGATCGACCTCCTTTTTCCCCTACTCCTTTTTAGTTTATAAGCAAGATTTTGGTGTTCCAACTCTCAACTTCAAACAGAACATAAGTTGATAAGATGTTCCCTGGCCTGTCCCCTCGAATCCGGAAATGTAAAAAACACTGAAGATTATATATTCGGGCACAGCCCTTCATCAGAATCATGGAGTAAATATCAATAATTCTCAGTTATAGTATAGCCAGACCTCCATAGTATAGCAAGTCATAGTATAGCCAGCCTTGGATGGGAAGAAGTATCTCGAGCCCATATTTTTCACCCCGTGAAGTTTTTTTGGCTTTTCGCCTCAAATACCCAAAATTCTACGGGCAAGTGATATTGGTAGCGCAGCTTTTTACTGCGTGACGTTTTTTTTTTTTTTGCTTTTCGACTTTGGTTTGCTCCTCCCAAACCGACCGGCTAGATCCGCCACTGAAATTGGCGCCCCTCAGGTTCGGCGCCCCCAGGTTCGGCGCCCTCCGAGCCTGGGCCCCCCCTTAACGAAATCCTAGATCCGTCACTGAATTTCTTTCTGAATTCACACGAGCTTTCTATTACACTTTGCAGATTTGCGCTAACGCCCATATTATCGGAATTAGAGGGGGCCATCGATGGCCCCCGTGGGGCGAAGGTGGCGCTGGACCCCCGGTGGGGCGCGGGTTAAGCGGCACCCGTGATTGAGACGATCCAGTCATTCTGCTCTGCCTGTCATCTTATGCTGTTGTATCCTGAAGCGGCTGCTTGCGGATTTTCCTAAAAATTCTTAGATATTACTTCAAATCATATCTATTTCCTCCTGGGGTCATCCCTCATCCCCTATTCCAACACTTAAAACTGCGGTCTCTTGGATGCCATGCTTGACGTCACCGGGCGAAATAACGGTTTCTAGGCAATGTTCGGCCACCTCTTCCAGGACAAGCAGGTTCCTATAGTCATAACCCTGCAGGTATGTTTGTGTAAAAATAGTTAAGATAAAAACATGTTGAAGTAAGGGAGAATCTGGATAATGCTGAACAATTTGGGAGTGGTGGGAGAGAGATGATGGTCGCATACCTGCCGAGTCCGCCCCTACGCGCCTCACCATCCACATAAGAGTGGCTAAGGAGTTCAATGTGTGTTTGTCAGGCGAAATGTCTAAGGAGACTGTGGACCGTGGCTTCTTCCTCGCTTACAGCAGCTGGGTGTTCGCGACCTTTAACCCGCGCCCCACCGGGGGTCCGGCGCCACCTTCGCCCCACCGGGAGGGCCATCGATGGCCCCCCTCTAACTCCGAAAATATGGGCGTTAGCGCAAATCTGCAAAGTGCAATAGAAAGCTCGCGTGAATTCAGTAGGAAATTACTTCGCATGTTTTAGTGCTCAGGTCAATGGTTTGACCTCCAGAGGTCAAATTAGGTCAAGATCGGCTATTTTCACTCAAATATGCAATGATTAAGCAAACTGGGCATAACTCTTATGTCATTAGAGCTATTGAGGCCTGGTAAAGTACATTTGATAGCAAATTACCAGTACTTTTTCCGCTATGAGAAACGTAAAGACCTCCCGCCAGTGGTTTGACCGCCAGAGGTCACCTCGTGACCTAATATGACCTGAGGTCACGAAAGGTCAAAAAGTGACCTTGCCGTATATCAAATGAAAGCCAGTGACAAGAAAAACACGATGGTGTTTGTTTCACCGCTCTAGCTCAATTAGGTCAAAAGTTATTGTCCAAATACTGTTTTTGACCTCTGGTGACCTTGGATGACCTTGGAAAAGTCAAAGGGCAAATATGACCCCTGGGATCCGTGAAAGGGTGTCCAAAAACGTTGTTCTGAGCAGTCTGAGTATTTGCAATAATTTTTGTGGCTTTTATATCATGAAATAGCTTTTCCCCATGCTTTGTCAATGGGAGAGGTCGCCTCGTGACCTGACCTCAGGGCACGAAATCGAAAAATCCCGGATATACACCTTGTAGACCCTGGAGGGGTCATGAAGTGTAGGAAGTTTCAAATCGATCGACTTTGAAATGTAGCTCTTACAGAGCTCTAAAGGTGAAGTGAGGTGACCTTGGTTGACCTCGTCTGGTGACCTGACCTTGGGTGACCCGGGGTAAAAAATTTCAGGGATGATGGGAAAATGATGCAGTGAGAGGTAGAGCCCTCAACCGCGGTGCTGCGCCTCGTCGTTTTTCTGCTATCCCGGAAAAACCTTAGGGGGGCCATCGATGGCCTCCCCGGTGGGGCGAGGGTTAACAAGTGCTACAATAAGACTACACCCCACTTCGGCTGGGATAAAAGGGTTGAATTAGTTTGGAGCGCAGGCGAAGCACACGTTTTCTTCATTAACAGAAGTTATATATATATATATATATTTGTGTTTTTGAAGTGCAACTCGTACCTGTTCCAGTTCGACATCAGTCAGGAGGAAGATATGATTCTTACCCACGAGTAACTGAGTGAGTAGAGCCAGAAGCTCTTTGGTGATGCAATGTGATCATAGGCAGATGCAAGGGGGGCTACGGGAGCTTAACCCTTCCCACAATGTCGGGGATAATACATAATAATACATGCGTTGCTGGAAACTGTTAAGAGGTAATTGCGAGGGACGCCTGAAACCCCTCCCTTCCCCTCCGAAGTGAAGTTCTGGATTCGACACTGACAGTGATTATATATTTGGACAAAGCCCTTCATCAGAATCATCATAATACAAAAGGGAAAACATAAATTATTCATCATAGTGATGGGCAAGATCTCGAATTAGAACTGGAGTTCAAATTCGAATTCGATGCTTAAAAAATTTTGCCCGGGGCCAAAAGTTAACGACCCCGGTGCAAAACAAGAACGGCTCAAATACTAGTCAGAGGTGGGACGAGCTGAGATGGTCAGCGTCCATCCCAGCAGATTGTCCGCTCAGCAAGTCCATTGGTCCGTGATAAGAGCTTTTGCAGTGACGTAGCAAGGCGTTATAATGAGACCGCTCCTCGTCTTCTTAGCCGAGGGTTCCTTTTAAAAGCTATACAAATTATCCAAGGTCAACTTTGTTCTATACCCTACTGGTGATTTCTGCGCACGCCTCTGGGCCCTGGGATCCGGCCTGGGGCGATCGATTCATTGGCAATGACGACGGATTTCATTTACTGGTCACCACCGCGCATCTGAAGATGAAGGAATCATCTGAGGTGAAGCAGCCGCAAAGCCTATTCATGAGTCAGCTTCAGCCACGTAAACGAGTCTTTCATCCACAGCCCCAATATGCCACATCCAGCAACGCTTTTGAGAAAAAGCATCGCAAAGCCTTGACACACCTGATGAGGCTAATAACGCAGGGAAGCCGGCGGTGGCACCGACAGTCGGCTGCCGGATAATCGAATGCTCAGTGGTGCTCACACGCTTGCGCCATTATTAGTGCCATCCAGTAGGAGCCGGGGATCCGGGAGCGTCGCCGTCGCTGTCGACGCGTCGGCAACAGGCGTGCCACCCCGCGGCGCTGGCGCGGGAGCCCTGCGGCGCAGCCGGCGGCCGCTGACGGCGAGGGCGGCTGCCTGCTTTCTAGAGCCGTCACTGGATCTTTCTGTGCAGTGTACACTGTTTCTGTCACTGTCACTGCCGCCGCTGAAGTCGCACTGGGGGCTGGCGCCGCCGGAAATGCACTCACTAACCCGGATATGGTGGTAGTTAATGAAACCAACGATACAATCTGTAGATACGGCAAACCTGAAATGCTCCGGTGTGCAATTGTATGCAGACTTTGGATTGTATTTGCAATGTTATGCCTCGAGGCGTCTGGGTGTTCGTTACTGGCGAGTTGATATAGTCGGGTCAGTTGTTGAAAAGTGAGTGCGTGGTGTGTGAGCGGAGGATGATCTTAGCCCACCAATTCCCCCGTAGCCTAGTTCGTATTTGAGCCAGCTGAATTAAATAGATTCAGACATGGTATATTCGGATTATGTGAAACTGAGTACTATATTCTGCCCCTGATTCCAACAATTGATGTGGATCTCGCTGCACCACCCAACTAAACAGTTCAAGAAATGTGCACAAGAAAGGAAGATTTTACCAAAATCACCAATAGATTCTGAGCAGCAGACCCCATGTCTGCAGTTATAGCCCAGATTGATAAGACGCTTTTCATTAATATGCGCGTGCTTGTGTCCGTGAGAATTAGCGATGTCCGGCCCAGGTATTGAGTTTCCACGTTTTATATGTTTGAGGTTATATGCACTGAAAAGACGACTACACTAGCAGCGGTTTATTTACGAGCATTCATAACATTGCAACATACCTTTTCTCTGCCTAAAATCTCAACATAAGAACTACGCCTGTCTCATTGTTATAATGAGTACCCTGAAACGCCTGCAGCTCTCTCTCAACAGTATCATGTCGTCGAGGTACACCAAGTGTATATTCAATCCATACAGCATGAGCGTCTAACACAGGCATTTTCACAGGACACGCACTGGAGCGGTGACCATGTCCAGTGACATATTTATCTCCATTACATTGAAAGCACAGCCCTTTCGAAGCAGCTCTCTAAGCCTAGTGTTCACAGCACAACAGTAAAAACGAACATAGAGCTCACGACACCTACACATGCAGCAGTGTGTGTTGTTCCTGTCATCTGAGGTGTCGCCTTACCGCTCAAAAGGCATTCCGGTCGTAAGAGTTGACTGTTGTGCGAGTGCCTCTCACGACCGGACACTAGACGGATAGCTGCGGTACCAGCATCTCGGTGGCCGATGTCCACAAGCGTCCTGAGCAACAGGTCCTCTGGGGCACAGGGTCACTCCCGCTGGGCACCAATCACTGGATCATCTCATGTCATTTGCCTCTTGGAGGTAGGATAAATGGCATGTAAAAGATGATGAGCGGAACAAATCGTAGGTAATGGAGACAATTTTAAGACAAAGACGGCGCTCCTGCACTCTCCTCCGCAGTAAATCCGGCCATATGAGTATGTCGTAACAAACGGATGGCATCCAAACAACAACAGTCAGATGTCTGTGAGCAGTAAAATGTCAGAGGTCAAACGGCCCTCGTTAGATGCCTCGGGGCTATCAAACATGTACTCACCAATCCCGTGTTATGGGTCTATTTTATTGCATTTGGTATTGGTATCTGTAGCACGACAGATGAAGCACGGCCGTGGAGAGTGACCTGCCGCGGTGGTGGTGCGATGCCTCAGTAAAGCACATGCCGGGTTTGAGCTAAGCAAAACTTTGGAAACATTCGCCTGATATCGTCAGGCTGCATTTGCTAGAGGGCAGCACGGGTGTCCTGCTCCCAGCAATTCCTGTGTGGATTTTGATGATTTACAGCTCTTCTTTTGGTGAATGGTAGGTTGCTGTTTTGATGACCAGTTTCCTGTGAAAGGCTGGACATTGTTTACCAATGGAGCACAACTATTGCATATTGTTTCTTGTGCGATACTTTTTAATCGGCACTACGATTTTTCCATCAGCAGTATACCTACCTATTTTATTACATAACTGGTGAAATGAACTTGCATACAGTGGAAATGAAGTTGACGCAATCTTTTCAAGATTTGGCACTGAAGTTTCAAAATAACGACTTAACTGATCCGTGGGCATCGATGGGTTTTAGGTTTCCAATAAAATGGTCCTGTAGGGTATCATTTACTTAGTATAGGCGGATTAAATCATCATAGCTGGGCAAACCAACTAATGACATACTTATTTGAGCATTGAGAGAACGTTTCTCTAACAAGAAGCTATACAAAAATAAGAATTTTGGCAAAACGAAAAAGAGAACGGTAATAGTAATAGCTCCAGAACATACTCTTCTAAGCGCGGCATGTTACCATTTTCTACCGCGAGCAAGCTGAATTGGGATGCATAAAGCAGCGAACAATATATCTTGCAAGTAAGACTATTCAAATGTGATTCAGGCCTGATTTGGACATCGCTCTGGTATTCTGTAACGGGCAAGTTGCCACATCATCGGAGAAGTCCGGTGACTGAATGTGCTCAGGTCCCAACTATTCACCTTCCGTAGTGCAGTCCTGATCCCCTAAAACACCGATACCCATCTGCCCATCGTGAGACACGTCATCCACCGCAGGATTGGAGCTGAGAGTCCAGTTCTTGCCGACGAGTCTCTAAAACACATGCCCACCGCACAGATGGAGCTGGTATGTGTCGTGCGCACCATCTCCATGGCTCCCTGAAATAAACTGTGGCCTGGGTCTGGCGGCTCGCACGAACAACTCGCTACAGCCAATCAGCAGCGCGGTCCCAGTGCAGCGACAGCATCTGACAGGCTATCATCTAACGTCGCCGCGGCTCCGGCGCGCTCGCATCTTTTGATGACGTCACACGCCAGTCAGCTGAGCTCCGTTTCCCAGCGGAGCATCGATTTGTGCCGCGCGCAGACCAGTCACATCCCACGTATATCCAGCATCGATGTCAATCACCGGCCTGTGCTTGTATCACCACCAGTACACCTGCGGCGCCGCGCCGCCGGCCCGCACGCGCAGAGCACTGTCTCACACGCCACCTGCGGGCGATCCCCGGCCGCTGTGGTCCCGGGCCGCGAACAGGCAACAGCCCGGCCATGCGCGGCCATCGCCTACGGAGAGACGGCAACAGCCGCAGTTGAACACACAAACAAACGGCCAACAACGGAGCACGCACCGCGGGGGCCGCGCGGGCCGCGAGAGGCGCTGTTGTCTCCCCACCCACGTGTTGCGGCTGTGTGGCGATCGATGTGGAGCTGGAGGCCGGACGGCCGACTGCACCGGGCCATGCTCTCCGGGCCGGCGGGGGGTGAGGTGGTCAGCACGCAGACCTCCGGGGCCGACCTCGCGGCCCTCGCCGCCGGCTAACGCGCCGGGGTCGAGGTCAATACCCGGACAAACTCTGCCGACGTCACCACGGCGCTTCAGGGGGCAACACAGACGAAGCAGGGTTGTATCGTTCCTGTTTATATCTTTAGAAGGGGTCAGTAATAGATTATTTCACAAAACGTGGTGTTTCGGTCGAGTTAGAGTAGTGCACAGTGTTTCAATGACGAGTAATATCGAAATTCATTTGAAATTGGTTTGAATAGACACTGTTGGTTTTTTTTGTTTGCTTTTATGTAACGATTACACACATTCACTTCTTCCTATTACTTTCATTACGGCAAAAACTGGAACACGTATCAAGGTTCCTTAACTTCTTAGCTCACGATGTACCATGCACGTAGATAGCATCAATGAAACATGAAACAAGAACCAATTTCCCAGGGTGTTCCACATTCTGGACGGCACTTAGGCTAGCGCAGACCAGTAAAAAACAAAGAGCTGAGCGATGAGTCTCACTGCGGTAGTTGATCCTGCCGACGCCATCTTTGTCCGCTTCTGAGATCATGTCGTCCACCTCCGCCTTGGTCATCTTCTCCCCCATCGAAGTCATTATTCTGCGCAGCTCCGAGACCGACAAGTAGCCGTCATTGTCCTTGTCGAACACCCTGTCAGAGACCGAAGTGCGAAGCATGTTGGTACGTAGTGACAAGCCGGCAGGGAGTGCCTGTCACAGGTACCAGACGTAAACCAAAACGGAATGTCTGCCACTTGTCCTGTCTTAAGGAGTGAACAGGCACTGGGTTTCATCCAATCCCCAGCCACCAATCCAGAGCCGTCTATACTATGACGTCACGCTGGAGATGATTTTTTTTTTACCTATAAGGTCCAATGTTAAAATCAATCAGCTCCAAACGTCTTTGACATGTACCCTGCACAGTATACCTCGAGTGATTAAATTTGTCTTTCATCGTAATTTTAGATTCAATTTTATTTCAAAGTGTGTCCTCTCAGGAGGATTTGATTCCAACAAATAAAAGCACATGCGTCTAAAGTTACCTCTGCAAATTCCATAAAGGTTATGCCTTAGTTACTGCAGCGATCTGGCTGTCATATCGCTGTGTGACGTCACCGTGGGGAAGCAATTTCTTCAGTGGGTCAACCTTATTTGAAGTAACCTTGGGTTTCAGCCTGCCGCGGAAACACCAGAGTCATGTGTCTCAGCACTAAAGGCGCTGGCGAAACCGGTAGGTGTCTATGGGCCCCACGGGCCGATTAGTCATGGTGCTCTCTGTGAAGCCCAAGCAATGTTTCACGGTGCCCACAGGGAAAGAAACTGGCCTGTCAGGAGATGCCCATGAGAGCTTCTGTACAGGAACTGTTCGGTAGTTTTTATGCTGTAGCCATGCCCGGTCTGCGGGCCCGTGGCACACCTGGATAAATAATGGATTCCAAATGGTGGTCAGCAGATGCAGAGGTAAGATACAACGTTAGCTGCCCTTAGAATAGAGGTAGATTTGAAACCGCAATTTTACGCATATCGCATTTTTAGGAGGTCACATCGAATTGAAAGTGGTCAGCGCAGCTGGCTTCCATGCAGCCCACTCGGGTACAAGGCCCGGCTGCTTCCCTGAACAAGGATCAAGCTGGCTCCTGAGAAGCTCTTCCAACAGGGAAAGAGCGGGTGACTCCTTATGACCCTGGCAGTTGGTGCGTCGATAAGCCCCAAAAATTATACATGGGCGGCAAGGGCAGGGCTAGGAAGGATATATTGCATATGAGGCAATAGCTGTGTCATGACAGAGTCCTGAGCCATGCCAGGTGATACAATGATGGTGCAATGTGTAGAAGCAGAGTCAATTGGACCCTGCCCCTCTGTCTTCGGGCAGAAATATGATCATGCGGCTAAGCAGGAGAAAAAAGAGTACGGCTTTTCCTGCAAACAGTGCGGTATCATAGGGTGTTACCATACGCGAGTAAGCTGATACAGTGAGAATAATTAAAAAGTCATGGAAGCTGATGAGTCATAAGTCATGTTATGCAATGTTAGTATGCTTAGTATCGTATGCTATGTTAATATGTTAGTATCACCATGTCATGTTAGTATGTTTTCGATGGCATTGTTATGTAAAGTGAATCTCTGATCGAAAGCTTAAGTCTGCTCTTACTGCTACACCTCTAAATATTTTTTAGGATATGTCACTTGACCCGGACTGGTAACCTGACCTGAAATACACTGGACCTTAATTTTTTCAGAGGTTCCAAGAAAAGATCATGTAACGGCTACGACAGGCAGTTGCGCTGCACATCGCTGTTTTTGGCCTTGTGCAAACAACTTTAGGGGTGGTAGGTAGTTGAACTACCCTCCGTAAAAGCATGAGTCAACACGCGCACTGGAGGAAGAAGGTCTCAGAGCCCTTCCACCCATCCCCCATTATTTGCGTCTCCAAGGTGGCTGGAAAACTGTTTGAAAGCGAAAATCGCTACTTGACTACATGTGTAAACATTTAACGGTGCATCACTTGATGAAATAACTTTGAAAATCGGACAAAGGCGTTTTGATTTAAAAACTTTCGAAGTCTAACCTACATTTTGAGATCGCCTCAGCCGCGTGGTCGCACCAGTTCACCATCATAGTAGACTGAGTGATGACTTTAGCGCTATATGAACGAGATGGCATGAAAAGGTCACCTCACAAATGTATCATCTTGTCCCGCCGATGGGACAGGTTGGTATAACTGACGTGCCGGAAATTTCTAGCTCATATGGCCTGAAATAGTCAAAAGAACAGAAAAAGTGGTTAATCAAAGGTAACTGACTGACCACCACACGGTTGAGTTGGCGTTGTATGCAAATTTGATTAATTTAGATTGATAGATTTATAAATCCTGCAAGAAAACTAGATGGATTCGTAGCCGATTTACTGAAAAGTGCATGAATACGCCCCAATTTCCCCTAATTGATTTTTAAGCCAGACAATTAATTCAAAGGTACAATGGCCATGCAAGCAACCGGGAGATACAAATGAATTCTAGAGAAAAATAAATTCGCATGGAGAAAATGTATATTTCGCTCTAACATATCACTTAGAACCATAAGTGCATTATTTTGAGGATAGATAAGCATGGGTGGTAAAACACTAGTAAAACATTAGTTTAACGTCCACTCTGATCAAAAGAAGGCATGACTAAAAATATGCTTTGAAGCCATTCCCTATAATAAAAGGCTCCTTACCGATGACGCAGTGTGTTTGGAAATCTCTGGGCTGCATTTCAAATAGAAGTCAGTACCAAAACATATAGGGTCAAATAAGTGTTTTCGCTTGAAGATATTGCAGAACTGGAGCTGGTGCGGAAGGCGAATAAACTGCTAATCGACAGAAGATGAAGACTGGATAAATCAAGGCCTACGACCATCCATGCTTCCTCTGTTTACGATAGCAAAGCAGATTCATTCTATGCTTTTGAACGATTTTTTCACAAGGTCTCATAGATATATCCTTTTTGAACACACACCTATGTCAACGTACAAAAAAACGGGCCCCAACAACCAAACGCAAATTTACGTCGGTTAAATAGAACACAAAATGCGTGTGGGAGAAGATACCAAAATATCAAAAAATAATAAAACATTTGCCAAACAGTCTAGACATCCTATTTCGATCCGCATTCTCAAAAACGACAAAAAAGATTAGTGGTCGGTGTAGTGTCCTGGATATTTCAAAGAGGGACTGTTTTATCCCGCGCACCAGATTCCTCGGGCAAGGTGGCCCAACCCCTGAGGTTCTCTTCAAGCTCGACTATGCACTTCCCTGGGCATCCCAAGTGACTGATTGGTTTCATTATCTGCATTGAGGCTCTCTTAGGCTGCATGCTTATCGAAAAGTCCCGCCATTTTTATATTTAATTTGCGGAGCGTTTAAACTTGTAAGTACAATGCACAAAAAGAACAGATTAAAAAAAGGATGTCTAGAATATTTGATACGAATAGAGAGTTGTAGTTCTATTACTATGATATTTTGGCATCTGACTTAACACACAAAAGCGTATTTATGTCCAAAATTCATTAAAACCGACTCAAAGCATGCCGTATGGCCTTTCGAACGTTGGGGCCCGTTTTTGGTCACCCTGTAGGTATGCTTTTAGGTGTCTAGGTATCCTTTTGTAGGTATGCTTTCTCGAATCATGGATAAATGCAAATAAAGCTCAAAAGGGATTATGGTATCAATTGAGCTCGCACTTTTACGAACGTGTTTTCTAAGAGTCTATTAACGATTAGTCTGGATAAACTACAAGAGAGACAAATATATTATTACCACAGGATGATATTAACTCAACTCAGGAATAAACTTAACAGCTAGCCTAATTTCTTGTTTTTTCTTAACAATAAAACATACAAAAACCTGGTTCTAAGTAAACTAGTGCCTTGAAATATACGTGAACTCGGACAAAAATATTGAAATAAAGAGAAATACATACTCACTCATAATGCTAACCAACCTGAAAGCTTCTTTGAGATCTTCTTCGCTCTGCCCATCGGACATTTTTCTTGCCATCATCTGTAGAAACTCGTTGAACTCTATTTGTCCCATGCCTTCCTGGTTGACTTTGGTCGTCATTCGCTCCAGTTCATTTGCTGTGAAATACAGTTTACCAGGCTGTGAAATACCGAGAGTTGGCAGCCCAACAACAGAGGTAGCACATTTCTGCAGGGTAGTGGAATTCTCTCGAATCCTGTGCAATTTTTGTAAATTGAATAGGTCGCCAGGGTTCCAGAAAGAAGAAAACCAAAGAAGAAAATCCGTTTTGACATCTGAGAAAAGTCAGCCCGGTAGCTCTCGTATTCTCAGGGAAATATCCTGATTTCCCTAAAGTGGTGTAACATGGACACTCTCCCTCGTATCTTTCCAAGGCCATGGCTCAGAGCTGACACTTACCCGAAGGTCGTTGCCCCAATGACTTCATTACAACGCCCAGCTCTTTGACACTGATGACACCATCTTCATCCCTGTCCAACAGCATGAAGGCTTCCTTGAACTCTGTGGTCATGCAGGAAAAACGTGCATTAGCGGTTCTGCAACACCTCGAGATTTGGTGATCAATCACTGGCTGTGACCTAGCGCTTTGTGTGGTATAATATTACTAGAACTAAGTACATGTAGCGCAATCAAATAGTGAGCACTAATTAGTACTCGCATCGACGCCGGAGGACGGTTCCGCCCGGCCACCGCCCGGGGCGTCGTGACGTCACTGCGCCGGGTCAGCTGGTGACCCGAGCGCGGTCGGCGGGCCACTCTTCTGAGTGGCAGGTGAGCGGCAACAGTGCCAATCGCACCAAAGTAGCGCCCGCGCACTCATTTCACATGCGAGCTCCCTGCTGCTCTGCTGAGAGTTCTCAGCGGTGGGCCTATCTGTCCCCGGTCTTTGCAAAGCTTTCTTAGTAGCGTGCGTATCACGCTGCTGGATCGAGGTTTCAAGGGCTTACTAAGAGGAAAAAGGACGTCCTCGCACGTGAACCTTGTTGGTTTAGAACAGGCTGAAGTGGCTGATTGACAGGTGTGGGGAGAAGAATTCGTGCTGTTGCAGTTGGGCCTCATTCTTAGGCGGAAACTCCATGGTAAAGCTGGTTCGGTGACAAGGGGCATCGACATGCTGGAAGAATAAGCCCCATGAGCCTTTTGAACAATGGCTGAAAGTGACAGCGAGGTGATGATTTGGAAGGATGTCCCCAGTGGATTGCCTCGCCCGACACCGCGTTGGAAACTGAACAGGTAAGGATTATGTCAGCGGCATCTCAGGACATGCATGCCTACAGGACGCTCCCCACCAAGACATCTTCACTTCGGACATATTAAAGTGTGCGTATGAGGCATGGTTCCACTAACCTGGTTTTCTTTTGGATTCTGACTACAATGGCTACATCTTCTGTTCTGTCACAGTATGAACAGATGAATTAGTTTCGCACCAAAGGCCGGAGAAAGGTATATATATATATATATATATATATATATATATATATATATATATATATATATATATATATATATATATATATATGTGTGTGTGTGTGTGTGTTTGTGTGTGTGTGTGTGTGTGTGTGTGTGTGTGTGTGTGTGTGTGTGTATAATGAGAAGGCTGCTTCATCCATAAGCGTTGGGAAAGCTGACCTTCGCTATTGAAAAGGTATTTGTCAGACCTCACTCACTATGCCTGATGTGTATATTGCGCTAAAAACGTATCTATTATCAAAAATAGCATCCCAAGGACTGCAATAGGGTTGACTAGTTCTAATAGTAGTGCCTACTTAATATCTAATAATATATAATAGTCTATATATATATATATATATATATATATAATGTCTTAATATCTAATAATCTAATAATAGTGTTATTGTTTCAAAAGTCAGACTTTCTAGTACAAATGTCCAAAAACTTTTGATTTTGAGCCGCCTCAATTCTAACTTTTGACTTTGAGACGTAATCTGATTCTGCCCGCCACGAAGGACTCCGTGGGGCACCATTAGGTGGTCATCAGGTTGGAGACTCAATCGAGAAACGAAAGGAAACCTCAGTGGATGACCTCTCTACAGGGCCAGGGTGAGCAACGCCGGAAAACTGCCACGCTCTGCTCTAGAAACTCCTGTATGCAGTCTGACATAAAGCGTGGGATTTGGTTGTAATTAATGTTTACATGAAACAAATGTTGGAACACACACACACACACACACACACACACACACACACACACACACACACACACACACACACACACACACACACACACACACACACACACACACACACACACACACACCACACACACACACCTCGCTCAACATATCCGGCTGAGTAATTGAGCCGACTCTAAATCAAACCGAATTCAAAAGTGAGTCGACTCAACCCTGAACCAATACAAACTTAAATATAATCAGAGTCAGCTCTGACTCTGAGCCTGACTCAACAGGGCTTGACTAAAATAAACAAACTAAAGTTGAACTGGTTTTCATCGAACTTCCCGAGAAATATACACAGAGAGCAGCTGCTTGTCAAGCTTTGTAGCTGTACAATTAGCGCAGCTGTAGCTGTAGCAGTAGCTGAACAATTACCTGCAACTAACTCCTCAGTCAGCCCATACTCCACTAAGTCGATGGTCACGATCAAATCGTACTGTTGATGCCGGCTCTTCTTGTTGCCTTTCTTGCCTTTGCCGCCCTTGGAGCCCTTCTGGTAGTTCCGCGGCGGAGGAGGCTTAGACACCGTATCCCCAGCGCAGGCTTTGGTCCGAGCCTGGGGGAACACGAACGCACTTCTTATGGTCTGCTTTAACCCAGCCCTGTTTGATCACGTTTTCTCGTGGGATATGGGAAGTGCTATCAGGTGGGTCGAATTGTGTTCACACGGGGGAGAACCTTCAGTAGGCTGACACCTTGTCTCCATGTGGCTGCTTGAACCCCAAGTATTTGCCAGCGCGTGAGGATGGTCCGGGTCTCTGTATGAAAGCAGGCACATTTGGTGAGCGATGGTCAATGAAATAAAGTTTAGTTAGATAGCACACGAGGGACTAAAAATATACCATACCAGCAGCCTCTTCCTTGGTTAAATACGGCAAGCCGGCGTAGTGTGAGTCAACCGTATCGTATCGCTTTTTGCTTGCAGGAATGCTGGATTGAGTGTCTTTGGGGAGCATGTTTCAGCAAAAAATATTGTGTGACTTACGTAGTAATGTATACAGGCTGTAGTGTTTTAAAATGAGGCAGAAAAACATAGGCGGATCCAGGATTGCCAATCGGGTGGCACATCCAGAGCAGGGGCGCCACTTTTGACCGTCAAAACCTATCAGGTGGGCGCAAAATCTTAGCGGTGGGCGCCGATTTGCGCATCGGGAGGGGGGGGGTGAGAAGCAACATTTCAGGGGGCGCCATGGACCTGTCAGGGGGCTCCGTGACACTTTCAGGGGGCGCTGAGGGTCGATGGGGGCAGGCACCTGCCCCTTCCCCTTCCATCCACCTGGATCCGCGTATGCAGACAAAATGGTTTACTCAAATATGACCAAAGGATGCTTATGTTCTATTCCATGATTATTAGACATTTTACCAACAGAAAGCTCATTTCTCTCCCGTCAGCCCTGGGTGTTGGGCGAGCTGGGTATTTTCTACTTGGATCAATACTCGCCCACGTATGTTCAGGTGAGACGAAACGATGCATTTTCCATGACGAAACAGTGGCTAACGATGTTCATTAGTAGCTAATGGAGTGGGTGGGGGACCTCAAGTTTGATTGGTCCGACAGATTGTCAACTTTTGATGCTTTCAGCACGTTTCATGCTCTAAATTTGAATAGTCTGTAGATATATCTGTCGCTATCTGCGTCTCAAATAAGCCATTGTCAAGCACAGAATGCAGAAGTGGTGGGGATGTGAAAGCGGACCGCTACCAATGTTTCCAGCACCTGCGTTATGCGCTCTCTTGTTTAGGACAAAGCTTTTGTTACATGTTAATTTTGCCTAGCCTGTTGTGTTTGTTTCAAGGACAGAACATTCCCCAGACGCTGCTGCATATTATTCATATCGGAGCAAGAGGAACTTGAATACATGATGGCAGTCATAGTGACATATTTCGCAGATGCGTCATTGAAACTTGGCTCCGAGAACAGTCTTTTAGTGCCGCGCCGGATTCAGTTCGCAGCTTTTCTACGTGGAGGACCTATATCAAATCAGTGAGGCGGGATGCGCAGTGTTTTCGTCTCGACTGGTAGGAATGGGAGACGGCTGTGGGCTGTTTGGGTCGAAGGAATGGCTCTGCCCCAGCACAAGTCATGGCCTGTATCAGTAAGCCAGAGTGAGAGCGCGGTCAAAATGTCACGTGGTAGCCACGTGTGAAGTATCAGGAAGACAACTGACCAGACTCTCTCTTCAGGACACCACTGAAATAGATATACATATAGGTTTGATCGATTCATTGAGCTGTCAGCCAGCCCGGAGGTGCCCGAAACTCTGAAGTACTCGGTCAACTGGAGATGCACCCAGCGAGAACACTTCCGCAACGGGCTGAATGATGTAAAGACCTCCCCGCTTTTGTGAGAGCCTTGGATATAGGGTGGCTTAGCACCGACTCCGCGGCCAAGAGCATTCTTAGCCGATGGAGAGGCTGACCAGATTCTGTGAGGCATCATTTGAGACCGGAAGTGGTGTTTCACTGCCGCTGAGCTCGCCAAGATTTTCAAGGATGTGGCCCACAAAAACGCTGATGAAATGTGTCTGCGGTGTTTTGTCCGAAGCGTACAGTCTGACGCTTACTTTCAGGATTTGTCTCGCATAATCTGCCAAGGTTCTACGGGATTGTTCAAGTCTACTGTAATTTTTGGTTAGTGAGCTGTTTGGAAAGAAGCACCGTGACTTTGCTATGCAATCATAATGGTCCAAAATGTATTACCGGAGTAGATTTGATAGATTCACTCTAGCTGCACCTTTACTTTAGCCTTTTTCTGGCAGGTACGCCTCTACACTGAGCTTTATTCCTGAAACTGATGCTCCAACCAGTTCAGCGTTGAAGGACTTATTAATCACAGCACTGGAGGCGGAACTACGAGGGGAGGGGGCACCGGAGCACGGTTGCCCCGGTGCCCCCCCCTCCTCCTCCTCTTGCCAGTGGTAATTATCTTGCAAATGAGCATTCGGCTATTCACACTGTTGGACCAGGGGCGATAGGCGGCGGGGTCATGACTCTCCTCAAAGAAGCCAGAGCGGCGTGATCCTCTTTCACCCGCCACCCCACGAACGCTCTGTACAAAGCAATCAGTCGAGAACTTGATGAGCAGCTCATGTGTTTCTTATTCACTAGCTACTGTAGCTCACGCTCCCCCCAACCCCACCTGAAGACCAGCTCAGTCACACCGCCGGTCAGCCCGCCCAAAGAAGTGAGAACACACTCCGGCTCCCTCCCACTCTCCAAACTCGTCAAAGTTCCGGGCCACCACCCTATAGCACAAGTATACTTGTGCTATAGAGCTGAATATACCAATGTTCTACCAAATACCGATGCCCACTTTGTCAGCTCCTGGCTTTCCTGGAGTTGATTTTGGGGCAAAATGATTGGATTAGGAATTCAATTTCACACCTATAATGGATCTAATGAACTGTAAGGAGACGGTGGAGTATGAGCCCCATGTATCTCTTGAAACCGTACAAAATTAGAACTAGCAATGTTGATATTGTTGATTCGTAAAAATATTTACTGATCATCAATACGCAGCTCTCCAGTGCTGGAAAAGTATAGCTGTCTGCTTCCAGCCTGAAAAAATCATGGTTCTGATCAGCTTGGTTCTGGCACCTCATATAAGTTTCTAGGAATACCTGCAGAGAGACGGAATAAAGCACGCACACCATCTATGCTTTTGAGATGTGTCTCGAAGCCAAAGGTCAGTGTGAGGTTTCCATTAAATCTGAATGAACGAAGCTCGCGTCTATTAATCATAGAAGCGTGAAAATATCCTAACCCAAGTAGTTGAGGCTGCCGGCATGAATAAATCAAATAGTCTTTTTTTACTCGCACGGCTTGATCTTCAAGGCACGACCTCTGCCAGGCTTTTGTCGGAATTAGGCATCGTTGTCCCGTCTTCCAGATTCAGCCCTGAGGCCAGCAGACGGCACGCACTGCCACTTCGTGGTTATGTTTTACTGACTAATATTCCTTACATGCTAGGTTCCAGCCCTATTTACACCAACATGGTCAATGAAAGCTGTTGAAGCTTAACAAGCGCATTAAAGAGCGATATGGCGTCAACTTGCATTGAAATTGAGGTGCTAAAATATCCCCTAAGGTGTAAGAACCAAGAGGGCTAACCCGGCACCGCCTGGGCTCCTTTCGCACACACAATCGCGTGCGAGGTCCAATCGAAATCTCCCTAAGATCTCGAGAAACGGAAGTGAAGCGGAAAAAATGAAAGATGGTGGAAGTGCCTTACCGTCTGATACTCTGGAGCTGAGTTTCAGCCATATCCGTCGATCCGTTAAGTCACAGTGGGCCAAAATGCGAAAATCCCTTATAACTCGGAAGCCATGAGAGCTAGAAGAAAATGCATCAATATGTTCGTATTGGCCAAATAATTCAAGTGATATGTGGTATGACCTCGTTAGGTCACATTATGACCTTGACTTTAGATAAGAGTTAAATAATTGCCTTTTAAAGATATGCTGCATATCATTCGAATCCTTGGGTCATGGGCAATCCAGCACCAATCGACCAGCCAAATGGCAAATCTACACGGTACCTGATCATGATAGACAGGAAAAGGTATATTTAATACATAGTTCATTAGTCTCTGTGGGTTGTATGGTCATCTAAAAATGCACTGTAAGCAGATTTTCAAAAATGCCTGAGGCAATAACTCTAAAGTTTTATTCCGATTGAGCTGAAACTCTCAGATTCAGCTCGGGGTCCATGAGAACCCTATATGCCAATTTTAAAGAAAATCGGAGAGGTACCGTGTAGGCCTTGGTCGATTGGTGCTGGAATTGCCCTCATGCTCATTACTAAGATACCAAGATACTAAGATCTTTTTCGTTCAAAGGTTATAGAAAGCATTCCGAAAATCTTGAAATTTGGTGACCTCTGGTGACCTTGACCACAAAATTTGATTTCAGCTTGCATATTTTTCGTTTCAAGAGATTTTGAATGATGTTTAGAAACTTTTCTCTTCTATAAGCCGAGCTACACTCTGGTTTTGTCAGACTCATTTTAGAAGAGCAGAATCACTTTACATAAGTTTTAAGATGACGTCATAACTCATTGACCTGACTTGATCTGATGTCAATTTGGCACCTTTTCAGTTAGCGACAGAGAGTTAGTTTTATAATTTCCCATCTAAAGAGGGTGAAGGCACAGTGACACAGCGCTCCATTCTACCACATATTCCTGTATGTTGAATATTTTATTGACTGATTTTCCAAATTATTTGATTAACCACCATGCTCATCGATTTCCTCACTGCAGCCAAGTAGCCTTTTGTCGACTGCAAAAGCCCTCCACCGCCGCCCACCTCTGCACTAGCTTAGCAACAATGCACACCAGTGCCCTCATCCCGTGAACTAGAATAGCCGTTGCCATCACTCTCCCGCAATGGTGCTACTTCGTCACCATGGTTACACGCCATGTCACTGTGTGCGGCTTCGAGGTCCAGCATCTCAACAGGGGGTAGACACACCGCCATCGTCACAGAACTTATCGATAACTTGACCCTACATACCAGCAGAGTGGCCTCTAGCACTAGCATCGTCAGACAGGGAGCAGGCTACCTCATCCCGTCCGACGACTCCTGCATGCTCTGCACCAGTAACTTCAGACCTTCAGTCCCGTCATCTTCAACACCGTATTTCTGGGTCTGATCGTTGGAATCGTCGCCCTTCACTCCTGAATCGTCAACATTTGAAGCAGCACCTTTATTCTGCACACCATCATAATGATCCTGCACGCCATATTTTTTGCCTTTGAAATGTCGAAATGTCAAAATGTTGAAATCTCGAAATTTGACATCGCTGGGACGGCACAAAAATCTCGAACACATGAGGAGACGTGACCAGCCTGGACGCCGGCATCGTCACCATCAGAGCTGATGATTTTGCCTGTCGTCAGCGTAGTTAACCGACCAGACCTGATTCCTCTGGATTTCACGAGCACGTGCGTTCTATTTCGAACTGGTAAAATTTTGCCTCCCTGTCGCTTCTTGTTTTCTAAGATGCCTTTAAAGATAAGAACGTTTAAACCTCGCCCCACAGGAGGTGTTTGAACACCTCCTCGGGTTTTTCTGGCGGCACGAAAAACAGCGGAGCGAAGCACCACCGTACTTGGCACACCTCATTCTTGATTAATTCTGCAACTTTCTTCAAAGTTTTAAGGTTTTGTCATCTCAGGTCAGGTCACCAGTGCAGGTCAAGTGACCTCAACTCCAAAAATGTTTAACGTGGCATACGTAAGAAATGGGTGAATCTATCGGATTGAAACCTATACCACACAGTGGGCTCGCCAATTATTACAACATATAGTCCGGGATTTTTCATATCGATGACCTAAGGTCAGGTACGGATCTTGACCTCTCCTTTGGAAATTCATGGGGAAAAGGAATTAGGGTGTATTTGTGTAGACAGATGAGAATAACTTCATATTCTCCAAATAGTAGTATCCTGGGCCCCTTTCTAGGTTCATGTTACAATGTTTGACCTGTGATCTCTAAGAAGTCATCTGGATTACTAAGCAGATTCTCAGACTTGGGTCAATAACTTTTCCGGAAAGGACGACAAAGCTTTTATTTTGATACCATTACGTTTAGATTGTCATTACGAGATTCTGCGCAAGATTCTGAAAGAATCAGTTTTGTTCTTGTACGCTCACGTGATTCTAAGTCGAAATTATTTTGATATAAAATCTGACTTCCCATCCTCATGTTCAAAGTAATATAAGTGGTAAATGTGCCGCAGCGGGTTGGTTACATCATTAGCAACGGCTTCATTTCTTTTAATCCTTCACCAGGTCGGGGCCGATGGGATCACCTTGGTTTTTGCAAAAATATTGAAACAATTTTAATGAGAAAGGCGTCGCTTTGCATATGTCTTAGGTGATGATGTTCCGAAATACATATCTTAAGCTTATGACCGAAAACTGAGATCAGGTCAGGTTAGGGCAGGTCAACGGGTTATGACGTCATTTCTAAACCCAATTAAGATATGTTATTCTTGAAAAATAAGGCTGAGAACACCACGGTGTAGCTATGCTTTTAGAAGAGCTGGATCAAGCTACGAAATATGTGGAAGCATTTAAAGAGGGAAAGCATGTATGCTTTCGTTCATTCTTAGGTCAGGTCAGGAAGGTCACCAGAGGTCATCCTTTTCTATTTGTTTAAACAATACAAGATATAGCAATGCATTTAGTATAGCGACGAGCATGATCTGGGAATTTGAATGATGTGCAGCATGAGCATCATTATTTGACCCTGACCTAAAGCCAAGGTCACGGCGAGGTCATATCGCACAAAACTTCAATCCTTGGGCCATTGAAAAAGACACAGTGATGCCTTTGGCTTTGCTCTAGGTTTAGATTTTTCCAAGTTATAAGAGGTCCTAAAGTTGACCCATGATGAGGCACAGTGTAACGTCACACGCCAACGAATATGGCTTAAGTTTGGTTCATGTGAAGAAGACGGTAAGACAATTTCGACGCCGTTCCGTTTATATCTGTATCGCCACCGGTTCCTTGAGATAATGTGGTCCGCTCGTACCCACTGGCAACAGTTGGTACGAAAAGAGCCCAAAAACGGTGCCGAATTAAACTACCGACGCCAGCGTTTGTTTTGGCAGGCGAAGAAGTTCCGAATCGAGAAATCACGAGCAACTACTTTCAATGTTCCCGCCAAAATGGAACTGGTGGCGGATGACGGGAATTCTTGCTCGTTCTGCGCAACCAACACCACTGATAGCAGGATTTTGAGTCTCCCAATGTCATTGGGATTGTGTCACCACCAGGGCAGTTCGGATGGGGACCGGGAGGATTGTCATACGGAACCCAGATACGTCCCTGGTACAGATTAAACAGCTGAGGCTGACATAGGCAGGTTCATGATTTGCGATCAGAAGGCCGCCCCGGTAGCTCAATTGGTAGAGCGTTGGGCTCCGGCCTGCTGCTCAGAAGCATGCAGTGGCAGTGCGTGTGCAGGCTTGGGATCGGTTCCCCTGAGACGCTCAGGCGCTCAATAGTTTACCCGACGTATAGGTCGGCTGGCAACTGAGTGGTGAGAGGGTGACCTGAGCGGGGAGACCGTCCCTGTGCTTTAAGGGACGTTAAACTTTGACTTCTAAGTTAACCCTTCATTGTGGGAGTTGTTCGCGTGGTGGGGTCGGGGTCTCCGTGACAAGTCCCTTGATGACTTTAGTGAGACTCCGGCCCCAACAGTCGAACTGAGAACAACTTGGACAAAATTTATAAAAGAGGGAACATGGTCAGGGGGCGTCACTCGGGCCGATAGTGACACTTTCTGGCGGAAAGACCTATCGTGCGAGAGCTAAACCCTATCACGGGAACACCAATGCTCGCATTATGGAGGAGGAGAGGGGATGTGGGAAGCGACATGTTAGGAGGGGCTGCTTTGACCTCTCAGGAATCGCTGGGACAGTTTCAGGGGGTACCAATGGTAGATAGGGGTGAAGCAGGCCCCTTTCCCTTCAACCCGCCTATGTAGAATGTAGTGTTTTGTATGATGTGCTATTTCTCATCCATTGGTGTTTTGTTCTTGTAGGATGTTTTGCCTCGGAAACAATCCAACCACAAAGCAATGTTATATGTTCTCAATTGTCTGCTGTTTTTTTACTCTCTAGCTAATGCATAAACAAATGCTCATACTGCCTACGCATCTAAGGGAAAAAACGAACATAATGAAAGTGAGAAAAACGTGTATATACTTTTCAGACTTCGATTGTAGAAATTCGGATATAGAAAGTAGAAATATCTAGGTTTGATATTTGCAAAGGAGTTTGGATTATAGACGTTTCAACTTGGTCGTTTTTCGAATGAATTTTCTACGAGGGAAACAATCTATGAGTGTTTTGATCGTTGGGTATTTAAAGAGAGTAAAACCTTGTCATGGGCTGATCCAAATCTACATTTATTCTTCAAGGCCATTCATAATCGGGTCGATACTTAATCTCTAGCCACATAGGCACACATACACAAAACAAGTTTGTGAACTCTAACGGCCCGAACGTTCCTTAACTGGATATAGATCTAATGTCTTACCTTTACCCCATATCAGTGTCTTAATAATGGTCCAGGCTGTCTTAACGGGTAAGGTTAAATTATGTCCGTTTTCCCAGGGCATGTGTTTCCCATTAAACGGCGTTTCACGCTGCACGGTCTAATTTCATGCGCCTTCAGCTCTGAACGGCACGACTGTGTCCAGTAAAGCTGACTCACCTCAGTCGGTTTTGGAAATGTAAAATCGGTTTGTCTCATAAGGTTTCATGGATTAAAAAAATATCCTAAGCAAGGACTTCAAATTTATCCCTAACTGCAGTTAGGAGATGTTCTCATTTTTCTTAGCAATATTTCTTCATATTTTTTGCAGCAAATTTAAAATCAGTCGGTGCCTGAATATTTAAGTTGCCAGTTATATGCAACCATTTATTGGCTCTAACACGTATCCACGCATCATCGGTTTGTCTAGACACATCACATTAGGAGTAAAATGTTTATTCTTCTTGTAAAACATTGGTGTTCTTTTGAAAGAAACGGGTGCAGTCCATTCAAAGTTGAAGGAAATTTTACACACCATGTTGCAACTTCATACATACATACATACATACATTTATTTCGGTTATCAACAAGTACAATGACAGTTCTGATATCTATCGATTGGCGCAAAAGCGTCTAGCGCTTGACTCTTGGCGCCTCTCGACAACATTGGCGAATTCAAGTGCCACGGTCGCACCACCCTTGGCCCATGGCCGCTCACCCGACAGTCACACACAGGATACCCACAACGGCGTCGGCGTCCTTTGCATAAATTGTTCAAGAGTTCAATGTGAGAATCTTTTGGTGTTTGATATGAATTTCAGGGTTTCTTTCGCTATCGCTCGATTTGTGTCATCGTTTCCATTTCCTCCATGCAGCAGCATCTTAAGTTTTTGTTCAGTTGATAAATTTGAAAATTCTGTGGCGATTATGGTCGATATATTTCGGTGGAGGGCATTTCTCTGCACTGTATAATTTACGCAATGAATAAGAAAATGTTTCGTATTTTCATTTTGATGACCACAGCTGCAGAATGGGGTTTCGGCTCCGAGGATTTGATAAGTGTGGCCATTTAATTTGGACATGTCAACTCTGAGTTGCGTCAAAAGGGAGTTCAAAATTTTGTTGCCGTACGAGTAGTATTTTAGAGGTTGTTGAACAGAGAAATATTCGACTACATGATTTTTAAATGATTTGTGCGATTGAATGGTTCTTATTGGTTCTGGAAGCTCATTATATTGTTTTATTGCGCTTGGCAAGAACGAGTTACTGAAGTTATACGTTCTAGTCAATAGTTCCGTTCTTTGGTTTCGGTTACGTAATTCTCTGTTAGCCGTTGCGTTGCGTATATTAGGAAGAGTGGTTTTGATGTATTGGGGAATATCGTCATTTAGTAGTTTTCGTAAGAAGTGAAGTTTGTGGATTTAACGTCGATTTTTTAGGCTATTCCAACCTAGATCTAATCTTAATTTTTCTGTAGAGGTTCTAGGTAGTGTTTTAGTAACGAGTCTTGCCGCCCTGTTTTGTAATCTTTCAAGCCTCAGACAATCTGCTGCCGTTATGATTCCGTCGTAAATTATATCGCAATAATCAAAATGAGGCATGATATAAGTGCTATAAATATAGTTAAGGATTGGTCGAGATAAATATGGGGCGATTGGGTAAAGAGGACCTAGAGTGATATTAACTTTTCTGACAATGTTGTCTACATGTGAGTGGAATCTTAGGTCTTTTGAGAAATTCATGCCTAAATGTTTGTGCTCGTTAACATCCGGGATGATTTTGCCGTCAAAAATTAATTGTGGGGGTTCTGCATTCCTTCTGTAGGAAAAGGTTTGTTAAATAGTTTTTGAGGCATTGAAAGTAATGAGCCAATTCTTACCATACTCTTGAATTTTAGAGAGATCATTTTGGAGAGATGCTTGAACCTCTTGAACATTTTCAGGTTTGTGTTGAGCAAATAGGCAAGTATCGTCAGCAAACAACAGAATTTCGTTCCTACCTTTAGTAGAAAGGTCGTTTAGATATAGAAGGGCAAGCAGGGGCCCAATAACGGAACCCTGCGGGCATCCTGCATTCAGTGTCAATAAAGAAGACGAAGTGTCGTCGACAATGACCCTCTGCTGTCTGTCTGTCAGATATGAGCGTAACCAGTTGATGATGTTAGTCAGTCCAAATTCATGTTCACATTTGTAGAGAAGTCCTTTGTGCCAAATTTTGTCGAAGTAGCGACTGATATCCAGGTATAGGACTGTGGCGTCTTTTTCTTTGTCTAAGGATTCTAAGGATTCAAAGGAGATGGCCGGGCTTGGAGGAGTGTTTTGATGGCCAGAAACTATGTGCCTATGACCGCTTCATCAGCATTGTGGGAAACTGATGGCAATTGTTAGGGCTTAACGACACACCAACTGCCAGGTTTATACGGCGTCGCATAGAAAACTGATAACTTTATGTATCCAGTATAGTACATACAACTCGAAAAAGCTTAGAATTATCATAATTCTCTGTTCGTTTGCCACTTTTGCGAATTGCATTCAAATTGGGACCTTTGACCTCTGATAGGTAATCTGGGTCACGTAACATGCACAGTGGAGAAGGGTGTGGCCTCAACCTGCCGTGGAGGGGTGGTGCTAAATGTGGTGCTAAAGGGTTAGAAAAATACATGTTTGTGGGTTGAGGGGACTGTTTTGATCTACATTCCTAATGTGTCTAGGCCAATAAATTGAAGGCCAAACAAGGTAATGAAGTCAAACCTGGGCCGTGCTGTAACATGTTGAGAAAAGCCGTAAGTATGCAGAAAAGTCGGGGATACACAAAAAGTAGACTAAGGTCATGAAAATAACTACCCATATAATGATTTCTCAATTGTATGTCAAGGTGATGCAATGTCGTATTGTTCAATAACGCCAAACTGCTGCATATTCTCCATTGCCTATACTTAAACTGACACTGCAGAAGCCGTTTTGCGGAAAATGACAGTTTGACCCTGACCCATGACCCATGACCTTTTACTTTGACCAGTGACCGTAGAACTTGGCCTTAGACTTCATGTGAGGTGAAATTGACATATCATCCCGATTATATATTATGATATACTCAGCTAACAATTTAGGTGAGCTGGTGCGACCGCGCGTTTGTGGCGATCTCGAAGTAGAAGTATAACGTTGAAACCTATCCTCTTGACAATTTTTATATACTGTGGTATACACTGCTTTAGCCAAAAATCACTGTATTACAAAAGAAAAAAGTTTTATTACCATTGCTGAACATTTTAACCAGCCTATAACCTGGTGCGCTTACGCAACAAATGATTCGATATAAATATTGGTAGAAATACAGTTTCTAGGACTACACGAAACACATATCCCCGTTTCACCGTTTTTATTTCAGTTCACTATTTCTGGGTCTCAAAAAAGTATAACTAAAAATTTCACGACTTTAAAAAAAATGCTTAACCGATTGACGGGCTCATGAATTCTCTCAAGTGTAACCAAGTAGCATCTTTCGGCTGCAAACAGTTCTCCAGCCAACTGCGAAAATAGGTGGTCCTGGGGCATTTTAGGATCTGTCGAATGCGCTGTCAATCCTATTTTATCGCTACTACGTCAATAACATTGAACTGTCAATTTACTGATTTACTGTGATTTACAGAGTCTGCTATAGCAGACATATAAGACGAATAGTCTCATTTGCGAAGTAATAATTTTTAAGAGATCTCAAATGGCTCAGTATTTGATTAGAGGTGGATAAAGCCAGTTAAAACTACATCACCTTGATACCATATTCACTTCTCATGACTTTGATATTGGTGCAAGTTAAAAAAATGAGGGAAAGAAGTTCGATACGCTTTCCACTTTCCAGGGCTATCTTACGCTTAACGATTTCGAGGGCTCGATACACTTTCGAGGGCTCCTGAATAACACTGTCTGTCTTATAAATAGAAATAACTGTCTAGTGGCCAAGCCATAAGTGACTTTTCTTGCCACTGCGACAGTTCCTGGTCTATTTGCACTACAAGGTGAAGTACAGGACAATCCCAGAAACACAGTCGGCGGAGAAATTTACACCGAAACAAAATAAGCTGTTGCACAGCAGCGATGCCGTAAATTCTGGACAGTACACACAGTCAACCTCAGAACCGTCCTTTGCCCATTCGCGTACGTGGGTGCTGCGTAAATCGGTCTGTCTCACACGGCGAAGTGCCATTTGGAGACTCGTGACGACCATGATGACACATTTAGATCGTAATGCTCCTATCGAATGTGTAAAACGCATCGCTGGCCTGCGTTGGCGGTATAGAGTGCCCCTCCCCCCCCACCCCCCACCACTCGTGGTCTCGACCGTTGGAGCGGCCCCGACCAGACCACTTGTGGTCTCAACTGTTGGAGCGCCCAGACCACTCGTGGTCTCGATCATTTACCACCCGTGTCCTGTACCCATAGAGTTATGTTTATATGTCCATATACCTATATGTGTGTATGTGTAGTAAACGGAGTGTCCTAGTAAACGTTTATAGATATGTTGGAAGGATGGGGGTGGGGTAGAGATAAAGATACCTTTATAGGGACCGGCAGTCGTAAACCACCCGCCACTGGGGCGTTGACCACTGGGGCGTTGGGTCACACCGAATACCAAGCCATGAGTGACTTGGTATTCGGTGTGACTAGAAGTATTGTGACCACTGTGGCGTGGGGGGGACTGAGCTAAATCAGCTCGGTACACATAGAATGGCTTCAGAGCCTCATTAACAGTATTTCCGTTTGAATAGATCAACCAACAGGCAAGCTATCCTTGAAGCAGTCCTGCGGCTGAACACGACAGCTCAGGATTCTGATCCGTCTAGACAGACGCACATCTGTCCGCTCCGGTCAGTTCAGACGAGATCTGACAATCCGAAACATTTGTAAAGTCGGGCCGACGTCGCGGAAACGGCTGAGTCGCGACCCTGTCCGCACACATCGACGCGCCGGGACACTTCAGGGCTGCGCCAGTCAGTGCTCTGGAGTGCGGCACAGACCGGATATCTGAGGGGATGTCCGGGTTTGACTAGATGCATGGATCGGATCGAATTGCATTGCATTGGACTTGATTGGCTTGCATTTCTAAGCAAATTTGCGTAGTTCCGGATCTAACTATGGGTTTTGAATTCAATTTGATGTTTATTATTGTTTTCATATAGATCGTATTTATATTGACAGTCCTGGTGTGCAGCTGGATTGACCTGGATTTAGCAGAGAATCTTCAGACATGGACTGGATTGGAGCTGAATCACCTCGGCCATGGCGGATGGCCCAGTTTGTGACGTGCATATAGCTGGTGTTTTTGACCCGTCCAATGGACACATTCGAACAAATCTACAGTAGGAAACAAGTGAAAGGATTATCTTCAGCAATGGATTGGTCTTCAGTGATGGGGAAAACTGCTACAATTTGTGACTATTTTTATACCGTTCGCTACTATTAACAAACGGAAAGCAACGGAGCCGAAATGTAATGCATGACAGGACACAAATAAATTTACCCCAAATATGACTGCTTCAGGTACCGCACAAAGAGCCAGGAAGAGAAAGCGGGCGTACATACAAAATTACGGCTAGGAACAGTATCGCAGCTAAAATGAACGGGTGCTAGATGATAAGGATGTGTGGTTCCAACTAACGGAGAACTCTGCGGTCCCAGCTAAATGAAAGTGGTGGCTTCAGCTGACAGAGAAGGAACAGAGGGTCGCAGCTGACACGGCACTTGCTGCACTCTTCCCTCTATCCTGTACCATCAAGATTAGCATGAGATAACCCCAATATCAGCAACACATTTCTATTCGTGACAGCGTAAACTTTCATAATACCTACATCCAGCTCTTATCCGGGGGATGTCTTGTTGCTCATAAACTCCCGATAAAAGTTACTCGAATGGTATGTTTATTGCTAGGCTCTCAGCCTCAGTCGTTCTATGTGGCACCGGTACGGTGCAAGTGACCACCGCAATGCTCGCGGCACTCTTTGGCGGTAGAATTAAGTCCGTTGTGAGGAGCAGGGATGGCTCACATGTGGAGCATTGTTACTGCTGAGATTTCCATGCTCATTTGTGCTGAGAGATCATTTATTAGATCATGACTCAGGTCAACAGAATATATCGTGATACGGGTTTTCGTGAGTTTAGAGTGTACATGGCGGGAGGAGTTTGGGGAGGGGGAGGGGGCACTGCAGTGTTATGTACAAGCAGGCTGGTTGGACTGAGATGGTGCTGTGGTTTTATGTTTCTCGGTAGATGCATTTCATTAAGTTATGGTCGTTTTTATTGGTTAAAATAGGGGTTCCCAGCCCTCAAGGTACGATAAACCTTTTTCAATATTCAGAAAGCTTACTATGACACCATCTTTAGCCCGGCACCGCTGGGCACTTTTTGTGCTCAACACCGTCTGGTGGGTCTAATTAGATTCCCCACAACGATTTCGGGAACCAGCGGTGATAGTGAAAAATTGGAACGGTGCTATTTTTTTGTTTCTTTGTGTGTGAAAATTTGAATAGTGCTCTGCCATCTTGCATTCTTGAAAATTTTTTTAATCATATGCATTGACCCGTGGCATTACAGGGGGCCAAAGGGAGGTCAAATTTTGACCTCCTTAGTTGCTTAAGGGCTTTTTATAATGCAGTCAGTGCATGACACCTTTGCCCACCTCTAAAGTAATTTTGACCGATTTAGGAAATAGCTTATAGCTCGAGAACCATTACTCCTAGAAGGAAGGAAAACGCATCAATGTTTTCATCTTTACTGAATAATTCTAATGATTTGTCCCATAACATTGTTAAGTCAACTTGTGATCTTGGCCTTATCTCAGGTTCCAGTAAGGACTTTTCAAGGTCACGTTGAATGTCATTTGAGTCCTAAGATTGTGCCTGTTACTGTGATATCCAGTTCATTGCCGCACCTTGTTTCGTTTGCGCAAAATTTTGGTGTTTCCTCTGGGCCAGCTGGGCAGTCTTCCTAAAAGGCAGTTTCTCTATCTTCCTAGAGTTAATTGATTCTGTTCAAAATGTATTGCAATGGATATAGTTGAGAGCAAATAGAAGTGAGCTTTAAAATACGCATAAGGTTCATGTTGTATTATGCTGCCTCACACCAATCACATCTGACTGTGATTGGTTTTCTCGAACTATACCTTTGTTTACCTTGGATTTTCTGCTTATTCATTGAGTGCAAAAATTCGTAGGTTAGCACAACATGCTTTAAAGACTAGCTAAAGAGCTTTTTAAAAGGTTAAGGCTGTACCATATACTGAAAACACTTCCCTGTGCATTGCTCTCAGGAGACGGATTTTCGGTACAAAGGAGGTTGTGGAAAGATCTCGATCAAGCACGAAAAAAGACAATCCAAGGTTTTAGCGAGACAATGGCTGTGGGATCTGTGCCGCCATTTTCTCTGTGTTAGAATGATGGGTAGTTTGTGCGATATGGCGGCACCACTTATGTCAGTCTATTGTTTTAACATCAATTGACGGTATCTGCTGGCCAATTCCACGTTCTAGGGGTGCCGTTCTGGGACCATTGGTGGGCTCAGATAGTGTCGGCTGCCTCGTCCGATATGATTAATTATCTCTGGTAAAAACGCACCCATCTTCCCCGTCACTGAGCCGGGCGCCAGCGAATGCCTTTGTTCTGAGATTGATCGCTTGCTGCAGTATTTACAGAGGGCCCTGACAACTGGGGGTCCTGGAGGCCCCGGTCAGATCGCTGCGTCCATTTACGTCCACTCGCACGGCCAGTTAAACTCCACAGAAAAATGGCCTACTGTTTAGGACCGTCAATAGTTTTATCTGCTAAATGGGACTGGTGGCTTCGAATACTGCTCTATCTGTCAAGATATGAACGGAAATACATCTTTGAAAATTATAGCGGATAATGCGGGCTTCACTTATTCAGCAATTGAGATGTTGTCCGCAGTAAAAGCTCCAGCGTCGTCCTTGAGCACTGTTTCATAACAAGAGATTTGAAGCAGAGGGCGACGGCAGGCTTTTCTGAAGTTGGCTGAGTAGCAAGCTGCAGGGGAGAACGTCTGAGGCCGTCGTCTCCCCAGTCGGCCGAGTGTTTGGACTGCGCTATCGTAAAGAGCGCACCAGGGAAGCTCTCAGGCCGTGCAGCTTCAAGGCTCGTCTAAGAGGATGCAATGTATTCTCTCACTTAGCAAAGGTGAACCTTGAAAATATCGTGTTAGTCTGGATCAAATAGTTTGCAGTGCTTGGCAAGTCATTGGCGAGCCACGTTGATAATAAGTAACAAGCCTTAGCAAGGTGTAGTATTATATTTTTAAAGTTACAAGGCGCATAGAAGATGCATTGGATGAGATGGATGAGGTGAGGGTGCTGCCAATTCTTCCCGAACGTTGATTTGTTACTGCACTCAACCAGGTGGCGGCACTTTTGGTTTACTATTCTATCCACTTCCTACGAGGCCGAGGTATGTCATTGTAGGCAGTGTTCACTGATTTAGATCATCTATTCGAAAATTCCGTTTATACATGCTGCTGTAATTTTTGCCCTTGTTTATGTGCTATGAGGCTCAGATCAATGGGCTAAATAAAGGATAGACAGGGACCGATGGAATCAGTATTTATATTATTTCCGACAGTTGCAAATCTGTTATAAACAATTTACATTCGAGACGGCCATTTAGAATAACGCTATTTTTAGCACAGTGTGATTTACTTTGTCTCCTAGTACATTGTTGTATATGACAATGGCGCCCTTCTAAAAATAGATATGCGGCCGCTGTAAGCTACCCTGCCTCTCCGGTATATTAAATCAGCTCCCTGAGGTAGGTTCAAACGTGAAACATGAACGTGAGGAAAAGCTAATCACAAAGTTTCTTGTATCTTGTATTTATTACTTTTCTACACAGCAATATATACTAGACATGATAATTCCAAGAGCTGATATATCATGTTTTGTCTCTGGATATTTTACCATTTTACATATGTTCAAAATTTTGGATTGCAAATCAATTTTGCAGCCTGCACAAAAACCATGATTAGTTTAGCCCCGGATGATGCAAGCACCAAGAAAGTAGGAAACATTTGTAAAAAAATTATACAACGAGAGCCAAGCCCTGCACATAACGAAAGCCACAAAACAGCGCTCTATTATGATCCAGTTAAGTTAAGAACGACTGGTTGTACTGCCTGTATGAAGGGTTTTGAACGTGTAGGTAAATTGTTACCTGGAATTTGTGACGTGTCAAATTTGAATCTTACTCCAGACCCAAAGTTGACCATCGGATGTTTTCTTCTACTTACAGGTTTTACAAAGTGACACTTTTTCTGGGTCTGGTTGCCTCGTTGCTGCACGCAATGGTTTTCTAGTTATAGCCGCTGATGTATGTAATCCGTGATGCAGCTAGCCCTGGTCTCCCACACTCTCGCTGCTGCCACTTGAGACACTTTTCTAACGTGATGTCACTTAGCCTAGCTTTGTAGCCTAACTCGACACGACCGCGATTTGAAATTCAAAGGAAATATGCAAAAATGACCAAGGTAAGATTAAATCAAGTACGGTGGTACAGCAGCCCGGGGCTGTAGTATGAACAACTGGTGTTATATTCCGCACACAAGCTATAACAACAGCTATTTTTCCTGCAGTCCGGTGTTACATTTTGAACCAGCGAAACTCAACTCTGTCATCGTCATCCACATTTGCGTGCGCTATCTAAGACAATCACTAATCCTGAAAGCATATCGTAAACAGAGCTTATGTTTGACCCTATTGGAAAAACTGAGCAACAGGGTTCTTGTTTGTGACACTGTTAGTTTCACTTTACTATGTTTACTCGCTTAGGCTTCAGCGAAATAAAGCTTCCAAGTTTGCGAAGCGGAAAACAGAAATCCCACATTCTTATATTGTTTTCTATAAATCGGTATCGTGTAAGAGTGCCTGTTGGCAATGAATACAGTACAAAGTGAAGGGCTCTTAAATGTCCGATAGTTACCAAAAGAACGATTAATGGGGTTTTTTCTTGGAAATAAGGACGGTCGTTCATAAGAGATTGATCTAAATGAACCAATAATGTAGCTGTAGGGAAGTGCTTCTGGTCAAGGAAACAAAATAAGCCTAGACAAACAGGTTTGCATAAGCCCTGTAAGAGTTTGGGATAGTTTAAAATTAGAGAGAACAATAAACATGTTGTTAATAGAGACTCAATTGCGCAAATTAATTGACAGACGAAATGACCTCCAGATAAAAAGTTGTTATTTTTTAAACTCGTATTATGTTACTGAGGCCCTGAGTCTGTCTTTAGCCACTTTCGAACATCAAAGTAAGAATATCGCCTCCAATTACACTGGTCAACAGCCAAAATGGATCTGGCACGTGAAGACCTGTTTGTGCCTATTTCGATACCGCTGATTTCAAATTTAGTAGCCGTTTTTTTGCCTTTTGTGGAAAAATATAGATCAAGGACGTTGAGAATCCGGATTATCTGCATCCAGAAAATGCAGCTTATCAATATACATGTGAATTTATTGCAACGAAAGACTACCTCGCATTCAAGTGCATTAACATTGTACATTGATCAAGGTTTTCGCTCGGTCGCACAAGCTCGGTGATATTGTAGACCGAGAGGTGACGTCGCAACACTATCTGATGAGAATTTTATGTCAGAGTCACCTCCCTTGAAGGTTGAGTCTAAGTAAAGGGTCAAAGGTCAAGGTCATACCACCATTTCAAGGTCATTGACCCTAGTGCCTTCGGTCGGATAACGTCGCTTAACCTGACGTATATTGTGTTATGACATCATAGGTTATGTCACCCAATCTTGATCTCAAGGTCGCAAGTTCAAGTCAAAGGTCATAGGTCAAGGTCAAACCTGATTTCCCGCCCGACGGTTGCCAGAGTGTTAGTTTCAGTATACGTTATAGGCAAAATGTAATATTTTGACGTCAAAGGTCAATGGCCTTGAACGACCTTAACTTAAAAGTTTTAGAGAACATTGCCTCAGACCTTTCCGCCGTTACTTTAGGTCACTTTCTCTCCATATCCGGCTTCTCATCGCATAATCATGGCATTTCCCAATGGCTACCCTGCACAGACAGAATTTGACCTATATGGCCTCGTTTTACCTGGAATATATTGAACTAGGTCTATGAAAATCGGGTTTGAGGTAGAATACCCTAGCCTCCACAAACACCTAAGCGTTCATTTTCCTAGACCTCTTGGGTTTTCACTGTCAATACCACTGATGCCAGGAAGGCTTGCACAAAGACGACACACAGACATACTGGATCTCAAAACTCTGATCGGATACGGCATTTCTGCTGCCAGATTCGTGTTCAGCGCCACAAATTACCCTAGAAACGGACTATTTCATTTTGGATCCACCACAAAAGTTAAATTTTGTTGACCAGGTTATTGCTTGTCATGATCGTTCACACTTTGTCATCAGAGAAGTGTAGAGAACTGATTTGAACTGACAAAACAGAAGAGCTTATTTTTGTGTATGAGTACGAGCACTTTTATCGACAGGTAGTTTCCCTGAGCTATGAGAAATACCAGAACAAATGCAAAAAGGTCTAAGCCTGTGGGACTGTAATTTTGGGACACTTTACACAAGATATGGGCTTTCACAGTCACTTCGCCATCAGCTAAATTGGATTGTATGCAAACATAAGCTGTCTGTTCTAAACCAAATTTTTCTTCAAATTTGAATTGACTGGCATCGCCTAGTTATGCTATCAAAACGCATCTAAATACTGCCACATTGTGCTTGAAATATGCGTTTTTGTATTATTAGTGAAACTTGTAAGACCCCAAAGTTGCCCCTGGGGAGGGGAGAAGGTTGGAGGTCACCTCCAGCACTTTTTGCAGAAAGTATGGTTGAAACTGTATAAATTTCGGGAAAATTTTCCCTTCTGCTGTTCTCATGAGACTGCAGAGGCGTTTAAAACAACAAAGTTGTCGCACTGTCCTATCTAGCCGACCGGACGTAGGATAAATGCACATAGGTGTCCACCACCGGATCCGCACCCTCGCACCCCCCATTCGAAAATCCGTGTTGATACCCCTGCCTATAGTTTCCCATTGAACACGCCCTGGGTCTGCAGTTTTTCATTAATCTAGTTTTTCGTGCCCTCTTCGCAGCAAATTTGTGCAGCCTGAGGCACACCAGGGCTATAGCTGTTCCACCAAAAGTGTGTATAAACAGACGTCATGGGCATGGAAACCAGAATTTTGTACGACTGTCCTTCCTGTATAGATTTCTGCTCCTTTCAGGAAATTAGATTCAAAAGGAGCACGCACACACAGTCGCAAACAGGAAATGGCCCCAGACATTATGACCACTGTTCTGTCCAACGTGATGTGGACAGCAGCTTGTTGAGCTTCATCCAATCGTGGCTTACATCTCGGCTGTATCATTCCACTAAAAAGCTGAATAGAGCCTCAATGGTCGGCAATGCTGCACCATTGCAGGCTCAACGCGGACTAGTTTGGCAGAAAAGGCAAGGCTTGCAGTTTAGGTTCAAGCCAAGAAGCTCTATGGCTCAGCAAGTTTGATCACAAATACTTGTACTTGCTTTGTTACGCTTCAAAGCGATGTGTTTGCTCGGAGTAAAATCCATCACCTCCATAGGGCTGTGTAAGAATACACGCTTTCTCCAGTACAGAGTCCTGTGTGGTTCTTGACCTTACCAGCTGCATTGTTTTCCTCCAGATCTCCATCTTGGCTTACCAGATCTTCCATCGAGTTACCCGATCATGCCCGGGTCTAGCTTTAAAGTATGACAAAAACAACATGACACCCATCATAGACTGACAAATGACGTACATATCGCAGCCTTCTTGACACATGGCCAGACAAATTACAGCTTTTGTAGATAAACAAACGCAACCACAACAAGACAACAAGCTCTGGCACATAGACACGGACAAAAACGAGAAGAGAACAGCGGCACCGTTAACACCTGGCGGCGCAGCTGGAAGGCCGCGAGCACTCACAATGCGGCGACTGATGACGCCGGCGCGGTTCATGCTGCCGTCGGACGCCGCCACTGCCGACCGACTGCCGTCGACGGCGACGACGACGACCGCCGCGCACACGCCACCTGTTGCCATGGCGACGCACCCGCTTCCGGAAGACGAGGCGGCTGCGACGTGATTAGCTTATTGGACGACACGCTCGAGGCCGAAAAAGGGCCTGCGCTGTGCCTGCTCAGAGCAGGATTGAGCTGATTTGGTCTCGGATTGCGAGAGCTCAGGCAGTGACAAAAAATATCCTGCATGTTCTGGTGCGGATGGTGAATTGATGTTGCCGTGTGAAGGAGAAGATAGGTCGCAGACAGGGATGAAGTGCGATCGAGTCTCTTTATCTCAGATCGATAAAATAGAGACCCATACCGCTTTGCATCCCCTTCTCCCGCCGTATCTCCTGTTTTGAATTGTTAGTGGCACTAGCATCCTCCAGACTGGCACTCGTGATAATTGTTTGAGATATGGAAGCCTTTAGTTGGTGGCCCAAAACGCTTGCATAAACAGAAATTCCTGTTATTTCAGCATTATCTATTAGGTGCAGAGCTTTCAACATCTTTCCAAAGTGTGGTTCAGCAGTGCGTACGTGTATAAGGCGTACTAAAGCCCATCTGGATGACACTTGCGCTTTGCTGTCCCCTCGATCTAGGGAGTTGCTTCCTGCTTTCTTGTTTGCGCTGTGAGCCCGGTTCTCTTATCCACGGTGTGTGCGGTAGAGTTCGGAACAGACAAGAGGATGCTGCTTAATGTATGGACCAAGATCGAACGTAAGATAGACAAAAACCCGTGCGCATTATGAACGCTAAAAATGTTTGGCATACTAATCCATTTCGCAGCGCTGAGTCGAGGAGTATGATTATAAGGTGATGATATATTCAATGGCCTGCCTCCTCGAATCTTGGATACAAAATGGACTCGAAATAACACTGAAATTATAAAATAATAAATAATAGATAATACACTGAGATTATATATTCAGCTACAGGCCTTCATCGGAATCCTCACAATACGAGAGGCAAAACATAAAGTCCTGGTCATAGTGTTGCAAGACCTCGAATTGTAGGTCTTTTTTATATTTCATTTTGTTATGAGTACATTTAACTCGATATTTTCGTCATTCATCTACGTTTGTGGGATTGCTTCAGCGTCCTTATTTCCCCTAATAACTTCATCCTTTTTGTGAATGGGTCATTGGGTTGGCTGGAGCTAAATCGCTGAATGAATCAGTCTGTCTGTAGGCCCCGACGTGGATTCTCCCCCTCAATCGTTAAATGTAAAATATTTTTGGGAGACACTTGCCAAAACTTACCGAGTGTACTCACTGTAATGTACTAACCGGATGTGGATTATATTCCTCTCTGCCAGGAACTATCAGGTAATCTCTAGCGTGCAAGGACTGAAGGTGCTGACACCCATGCCTGTATAAAGTCTAACTCGAGCGAAGTTAATCTTGTCATCTGTTGAATGCCAGAGATGGCCCGTCCCAGAGTATCGACTACACACTGGCCGGAGAAGTAGCTGCATTCTTGGTAGTGAAGTTCCGTCTAGATTATAATTCGTGACAGGGTCTTTGGGGCATTGTGTAACGTCCGCATCACTAAAGGAAGCCGTCGTGTCGTTTGTAGCTGCTCTTTTGCAGTCATTTTTTCACTGAAATAAACGCTATAGGTTACCGTGGTCTATAGACTATTATAAAACTGAACACCAGAGAAAGCTTGAATCTGCTGATGTAGCCTGAAAGTTTTCGTAACAGCTTCCGTATTTGGAAGGTAAGGGTTTAATGGCCATCTTGGTTCACCATAGACTTCTTTGATACGACATCAACTGCGTCAGGTGTAGCCTTCTGCATTAGTGCATTAGCCAATTGGTTACTCAGTTAGTTCCAATTTCTCACTCAAATTGAGCGCATAACACACTCTCTTTGATGATGATGACAATTTTATTTGACTGTTTACTAAACTCGGCCAGTCATGACACTAACTTAGGTACCCCACCGAATAGAAACGTTATTGACACCAAGCTGCACATTTTTTCCTAAGTAAATGGCTTCAATCCCCACCCCAGGTCCCCTGTGACCTGACAGCAAGTGTCATGAGCGATGTAGGCATAGTTTAACCAGATTTGAATTGGAACCTCCTTAACTCGTTTGTGAATACAGAGACCATGTCACACCACTGGTCTGGGCGCGTGGACAGCCTGACAGCTTGTTGTCTGCGAGGGAGAGGTCCCATTGGACGGAGCTGTAAGGCATATGCCAGTAGTGGATCCAGGACTTTAATTCGATGTAGGAGAAAGGGCCTCCCCTAGCCATTGCCTCGGAACAGCCTCCGGCAATGCTGTTACTATTGACACGAGACATGTGGGCATAGTTCAGTAGTACATTTCATAGTACATGTCCTACATATTCATAGTTTCTTATAATACAGAGTATAAAAACACATCGTGGTAGATTTCGAGCGGGGGTGCTTAAGTTCCTACCCCCAAACCCCCCCCCCACCTTGTATCCGGTACTGACATATACACATTTTTGTATACTGCCACGTCCATAAGGTCTTCCACGCACCCACTGACTTTGCAAGAAGAAAAAAAAGTTCTAGAAGTATTCAAAGTCCTTCGCGACAGTATCACAATGATCACCCACTTCTTCCCCATTGACCATCATCATTAGGAGCAGGAGAAACCGATCTGTTTTCCCGTGTTTAGCGATTGGAAAACTTTCTCTTTGTCCGGTATGCGCATAGTCAGATCCGAGATTGTCTATAAGGTGGCACAGTGACAGGGGAGCAAGGTGTAAGACAACAGGTCGGCTAGTTTTGTCCCACACTGCCCCGAAGTGTGACGGGGCGGCACGCTGGAGAAAGTGCACCCTGGTAATAGGACCTCCTCAATGAGAGGGTGCCGATACTCGGGAGGGGGCGGCACTGCTGCGGGGCGGGCGTGCGATACCACTGGTCAACAAAATTTAACTTTTGTCATGGATCTAATACAAAATAGTCAGTTTCTAGAGTAATTTGTGGCACTGAACACAACTCTGGCACCAGAAATGCCGTATCAGACCAGAATTTTGAGATCCAGTATTTCTGTGTGTCGCCTTTGTTTCAGCCTACTTGGCATCAGTGACATTGACAGTGCAAAACCCAAGAGGTCTAGGAAAATGAACGTTTGGGTGTTTGTGGAGGCTGGGGTATTCTAACCTAGACCCGATTTTTATAGACCTAGGTCAACATGTTCAAGGTAAAACGAGGCCATATAGGTCAAATTCTGTCCGTGCAGGAAAGCCATTGGGAAATGCCGTGATTATGCGATGAGAAGCCGGATATGGAGAAAAAGTGACCTAAAATAACGGAGAAAATGTCTGAGGTAATGTTCTCTGAAACTCTTAGGTCATGATCGTTCAAGATCATTGACCTTTGACGTCAAAATATTACATTTTGCCTATAACGTATACTGAAACTAGCACTATGGCAACCTTTGGGCGGGAAATCAGGTTTGACCTTGACCTATGACCTTTGACTTGAACCTGTGACCTTGAGATCAAGATTGGGTGACCTAACCTATGACGTCATAACACAATATGCGTCATTTTAAGCGACGTTATCCGACCGAAGGCACTAGAGTCAATGACATTGAAATGGTGGTATAGCCTTGACCTGTGACTTCTTACTTGGACTTGAATTTCTAGGGAGGTGACTCGGACATAAAATCCTCATCATGTAATGTGACGACATCACCACTCGGTCTACAATACCGGCGAGCTTGTGCGACCGCGCGAAAGCCTTGTTCAATGTATAATGTTCATGCACTTGAATGCGAGGTAGTCTTTCGTTGCAATAAATTCACATGTATGAGTAATAAGCTGCATTGTCTGGGTGCAGGTAGCCCGGGTTCTCGACATCCTTGATCTAGATTTTCCACAAAACGCTAGGCTGATGACAGTGTGTGGAAAGTGTAAGGGCTATACATTAGGTATGCTCAGGAGAAGAAGCCAGGTCCGATGGCGACAAACGGTTGCTAAATTTTAAATAAGCGGTATCGAAATATGTAGGAACACGTGCTCACGTGCCGGATCCATTTTGGCTGTTGAGCAGTGTACTCGGGAGGGGGCGGCACTGCTGTGAGGTGGGCGTGCTGATACTCGGGAGGGGCGGCACCGCTCCTAGTGGGAGTGACGATACTCGGGAGGGGGCGGCACTGCTGTGAGGTGGGCGTGCCGATACTCGGCCAAAAGACAACGGGAAGAGCAGGTGCGTGCCCACTGCCCCCTGAAACCGATTGCGAGTATACGTCTGCTCACTGGTACTGCGCTGACAAAAACCCGTGTGATATCACTATCGCGCCGACTGAATCTCGTGGACATCACTGTATTCAACCTGAGACTCGCCCACTGCTTAGAAACAAGGAGTGGCAGTGCATGTCCAGGCTTGGGGTCAGTTCCCCTGAGACGCTCCGGCGCTCAATAGTTTACCCAACGTGGGTCGGCTGGCAACTAACTAATGAGAGGGTGACCTGAGCGGGGCAGCCGTCCCTACGCTTTGTGGGACGTTAAACTTGGCTTCTAGATTAACCCTTCATTGTGGGAGTTGCTCGTTCGGGTGGTGGGGTCGGGGTCTCCGTGACAAGTCCCTTGATGACTTTAGTGAGACTCCGACTCCAACAGTCGTACTGGGTACAACTTGGACAAAATTTGTAAAAAAAACGATAGAAAAGTGGGAGGCGTTTTCCAGCATATTTTCACCTCTCCTGGAATAAGTAGCCCCACTGATAAGGATGCGACTGCGACCAATCTCGCGCTGCTTGTCGCCAAGCCAACCAGGGAGCTAATGGCGAGGCGGCGCACGACACTGGAGGAAGGGTTAGCAGCACCATCAGCCATCAGTGTCAACCTCCTGCAATTAGGCAGGACTGTCGCCAGCGTCTGTGGCAACAGCTGCCAGAAGCCGGCGCCGGCAGGACCTGGCAGATGCTTAAGCCAGTGAATAGGGAATAAGGACTGGAGCGGAGTGCCAGATGTAGCCTCGAATGCCATCAACTCGCATTTGGTAAATTTTGGGCCGGAAACACCGTTATTGCACAACCTAGACCAAGTGTCCCAGTCAGGCTATCACCTGCACCAGCGTGCAGCATGTGTGTTCATCCATCTCTGTTGGTGTTTTTTATGCAACCTAATTAGGTGGGGGATATCCGTCACTGGACGCAACATTTATATACACAAAGGGGTTAGGGGCCCCACGCCTCAACCCCGACATGCCAGAGTGCCTGTAGCCAATGCATGGCCGGAGGCTGTTCCGAGGCAGTTGCGAGGAAAGCTCGACCCCCCTAGCCCCCTCCTCCGAAATGAGTCCCTGGATGTGTCACCGGCTGCACCCCACAACTACACACGGACAACTACATAAGTCGTCAATATGTGCGTCCATGCCATCTCTGGCGTCAGCCTGCGGCCTTGCGTTGGTTCCGTTTTACCGCTTCTGACCCACGGACGTGACAGACAGGGTGTCCGCTCTCACCCAGACCGCGAACAAATGCTGGGAAGCGGAGACTGGCCTGTGTAGCAGCGGCACCGGTTACAAGCCTAACAGCTGAAATGCCTAGCTCTAATATGGCCAGGCTTAAGAGTCAACTGGCTGTTAGTCTAGGAGAAGAGGAACAGTCAGGTGCAGCATCGGTTGTATCTTCTTGTAGTGTAAATTTAAAGAAGAAGAGAAGAGGTAAAAATCCTGAGAAGAGGTACAGTCGGATGCAGCGTCGGTTGTATCTTCTTGTAGTGTAAATTTAACCCTCGCCCCACCGGGGGCCATCGATGGCCCCCTAAGGTTTTTCCGGGATAGCAGAAAAACGACGAGACGCAGCACCGCGGTTGAGAGCTCTACCTCTCACTGCATCATTTTCCCATCATCCCTGAAATTTTTACCCCGGGTCACCCAAGGTCAGGTCACCAGACGAGGTCAACCAAGGTCACCTTACTTCAAATTTAGAGCTCTGTAAGAGCTACATTTCAAAGTCGATCGATTTGAAACTTCCTACACTTTATGACCCCTCCAGGGTCTACAAGGTGTATATCGGGGATTTTTCGATTTCGTGCCCTGAGGTCAGGTCACGAGACGACCTCTCCTATTGGAAAAGCATGGGGAAAAGCTGTTTCATGATATAAAAGCCACAAAAATGATTGCAAATACTCAGCCTGCTCAGAACAGCGTTTTTGGACACTCTTTCACGGATCCCAGGGGTCATATTTGCCATTTGACATTTCCAAGGTCATCCAAGGTCACCAGAGGTCAAAAACAGTATTTTGACAATAACTTTTGACCTAATTGAGCTAGAGCGGTGAAACAAACACCAGCGTGTTTGTCTTGTCATTGGCTTTAATTTGATATACAACAAGGTCACTTTGTGACCTTTCGTGACCTCAGGTCATATTAGGTCACGAGGTGACCTCTGGAGGTCAAACCACTGGCGGGAAGTCTTTACGTTCCACATAGCGGAAAAAGTACTGGCAATTTGCTATCAAATGTATTTTACCAGGCCTCAATAGCTCTAATGATATAAGAGTTATGCCCAGTTTGCTTAATCATTGCATATTTGAGTGAAAATAGCCGATCTTGACCTAATTTGACCTCTGGAGGTCAAACCATTGACCTGAGCACTAAAACATGCGAAGTAATTTCTTACTGAATTCACGCGAGCCTTCTATTGCACTTTGCAGATTTGCGCTAACGCCCATATTTTCGGAGTTAGAGGGGCCATCGATGGCCCCCGGTGGGGCGAAGGTGGCGCCGGACCCCCGGTGGGGCGCGGGTTAAAGAAGAAGAGAAGAGGTAAAATCCTGAGAAGAGGTACAGTCGGGTGCAGCATCGGTTTTACCTTCTTGTAGTGTAAATTTAAAAGTATAAGACTCATAACTTTAATTTTTCTGTAATAGTAAATACTATGTTTGTCTTCTCCCATTAGATCTGCCCGGTACTATTTATACCTGCTTTGTCCTTATTGTGCTGCCTCTTTTTATTGAAATGAGTACGGTGGATAATTTCTATATGTTTTCTGTATTGTGAGTGATTGTGGTGATGCGTTGAATGACTCCTGAGTGTATTAAATTCATTGTGTATGTGTATAATCAGACCAGGAAAGTGAAAATCATGACCAGACGAGGAATCGGATAATGCTATGATATCAATACTGATGCTGCGACTGTGGGATACTAGGACGGTGCGCCCTCGTCGGCTATCATTGACACCCTCTCGACGGCACACCTCCCTAGAGACCGAGGTCAGCCTGTTGTAGTGTGGTCGGAAACACCTGTTGCTCCTGTTCCTGCACGTCAGCGAAGAATTACGCCATGACTGGCACTTTCTGGCCAATGTATGCAGCCGTTGGCAGATCCAGAAGTCTGAGGCAGTCGTGACTTTTTCGAACGCTGAATAGGATCATTTAGTCTTCACCCATCGCCATAAATTTGTATTTTGTTTACTTAGCGTTTTATTTCTTATGTCATTAGGACCACTCCAAATAGATACACTTGCCCAATTACAAGCAGTATTGGCGTGAGTGCTTAAGGATCCTCTCCATCGGGTCAGATCGGGTATGGAAGGCGGTTTCCCGCCGTGGTGATTGAACCCACGTTAATCCATGCTATCCCATCGGAAGACAGACAACGAATACTCCGCTTAAATACTCCGCCCATAAATCATATTTAAACTGAAGGCGGACAATTAGGTAAAGAATCAAGCAAAACTTTCCCACGGTTTGATAAAAGTCAAATTATGCAGAATAGGTAGAAATGATACTGTTCCAGCACAAATGACGGGAGTTTGTGAGTCCCACTCACCTGTTCCGCAATCTACGGTGTCTTCCATCACACAGGGAAGTCATGATAGCTCCAATCTGATCCCCTTTCGCCTTTCCTGCCAGAATCGCACCCTCCCCCTCCGCAGATTCTGCCCTGAATCTGTCAGCGTGTTCGACACACATGGAAAAGTTACAGCGAGCGCGGGGGCAGCATCTGCACATGAAATGCTCTCATCGTTCGTATTCCAGGCTGTGGGCTTGTTTTACCAAGTCGTTGATGCGCATCTGATGTTGGGCAGATGGGTCACGTAATGTAAACAGTTTGGAGAGTCTCCAGAGGAGCCTTATTGATGCTGCATTGGCAGACATAGGCTGGAAGGAGCACGTAAGATAAACAATGTTTTACGGTGTCTTTTAGAGTCTTCGTAACTCCTGTCCCTGTTCACTTATTTTTACGTAACTATTACACAATGAATGCAAAGTGGACTTTGCGAGGCATTAGAAAAAGTTTAACCCGCGCCCCACCGGGGGTCCGGCGCCACCTTCGCCCCACCGGGGGGCCATCGATGCCCCCTCTAACTCCGAAAGTATGAGCGTTAGCGCAAATCTGCAAAGTGCATTAGAAAGCTCGCGTGAATTCAGTAAGAAATCACTCAGAATGTTTTAGTGATCAGGTCAATGGTTTGACCTCCAGAGGTCAAATTAGGTCAAGATCGGCTATTTTCACTCAAATATACAATGCTTAAGCAAACTGGGCATACCTCTTGTGCCATTTGAGCTATTGAGATGTGGTAAAGTACATTGGATAGGCAAATGTCAGATCTTCTCCCGTTATCTTGAACGTAATGACCTCCCGCCAGTGGTTTGACCTCCAGAGGTCACCTCGTGACCTAAGATGACCTGAGGTCATGAAAGGTCAGAAAATAACCTTGCCGTATATGAAACGAACGCCAGTGACGAGATATACACGATGGTGTTTGATTCAGCGCTCTATCTTATATAGGTCAAAAGTTATTGTCAAAAACAGTTTTTGACCCCTGGTGACCTTGAATGACCTTGGAGAGGTCAAAGGGAAAATATGGCCCCTGGAATCCGTGAAAGGGTGTCCAAGAACGTTTTTTCTGACAAAGCCGAGCATTTTCAATCGTTTTTTGTGACTTTTAGATCATAAGACAGTTTTCCCCATGCTTTGTCAATGGGAGAGGTCACCTCCTGACATGACCTCAGGTCACGAAATCGAAAAATCCCGGATATACACCTTGTAGACCCTAGAAGGGTAATGAATTGTAAGAAGTTTCAAATCGATCGACTTTGAAGTGTAGCTCTTACAGAGCTCTAAAGTTGAAGTGAGGTGACCTTGGTTGACCTCGCCTGGTGACCTGACCTTAGGTGACTTGGGGTAAAAAATTTCAGGGATGATGGGAAAATGATGCAGTAAGAGGTAAAGCCCTCAACCGCGGTGCTGCGCCTCGTTCTTTTTCTGCTATTCCGGAAAACCTTAGGGGAGCCATCGATGCCCCCCCGTGGGGCGAGGGTTAATTCGGGTTCCGGGGCCAGTACTATAAAGGTGAAATAATAAAGAGTTGCATGTATGTACAAGTAAAATTAGGTTACTAGAGGACATCTCTGACATTGAAATACCTAAGTGACGTAATAAAAAAAACATTTCAGAGTCGACTACTGTAAGGCAGAATAATGGGGCAAGATGCATATTGGCAATGCCTAAGAGGCATCTGCTCATGTCCTCGGTTAATGGAATATGTAATATTGTGATGACATCGGTCACTAACCTTAAATGGCTTCGACCACAAAATTATAGGAACATTTTTGAGACCTTCTCGCTATGACCTTGGACCATTTTTAGTACATTCCGGACCGTTTGCACTTAATCACGGCACTTCTCGATGAGTCCCCAGCACGGTCAGGATTCGAAATTTCTGATCTGGTTTGACCTTGAAGATTTTGACCTAGGTCAATAAAAATTGGAAATAATGGAGATCGCTATAGGCCCCATCCACCTCCAACTGATTTCTAAGCCTCTTAGTTTCCGAGATTTCAAGGGCATCCTACCAGGCTCCACCTCCAGTGCCCATGAGTGCCATACCCCTCTCCAGCGCGGCTACTGATACTTTTCACTTTGCCTTATCTTTGCCCCCCCGCACTCCCCTAGTCTAATCTAACATTGCTACCTTCATCTGCCCATAGATGAAAAATCTTCTTTGTCGTTCCGGGGACCAAATGCTGGCACAAGAGCTTTTTCCCATGCATTGCACTTAGAAAAAGAAGGTACGTTCGCACGTCCATGAGTTTCCCCCAAATCTCTGCACCTGAGCATGAGCATGCATGAGGTCTTATGACTATTAGACAGGGGTGAAGTGTATAATATTGACTGTGTTGCTGGCATAACGTATCACTGTTCATTCCTATAAATCTTATAGGAACGAGCAGCCTCCAATCTGAGCTGATGTAACTGCTTCTAGCAAAATAAAAGAAGTATGTATGAAAATGTAAATGATTGAACCTGGATGAATGAGAATGATGAGTGATGACAGCCTGAGATATAATTTTCAAATTCTCAAACTGATGCGAGCATTGTAACAAATGTCTTTGTTCTAACAATACCGTAATTACCATGGTATACAAATGTTTGTAATATACCCAGGATAAACCTAAGCCATAAATCGGCCATTGAGCATGATATGATCTAAGAATTTCACTTCCCAATTTAGTTTTAGGCAAATGCAGAGTAGATAAGGTGTTGACTGGCCTGGCTCGAATTCGAGGCCTGGCTGCACTATGACTGAGAATTTGGGCCGTTACCTAAATGATTCTGATAAAGGCCAGTGCCCGAATATATCATCTAAGCGTTTTTTTTACATCCGGATTCGAGGAGACAGGCCAGTCAACCCCTTATCGACTTATGGTTATGCTCCTCGCCGCAGCGCTACAAAACCTATCAGCAAATGCAGAGAGTTTCAGAAGTCAATGACGAACTGCTTAGAGGATATCCAGGGAAACATAGAGTGGGGCAGAATTCACTCCTCTGTCAGGAGAAGAATCAAATGAATAGAAAATGAAAGTTGAAAGCTCCGTTCTAGTCTCATGAGATTGGAAAGCTTTCGTATTGCCTGGTCTAATAATCACTGGCCCCTAGATCAAATATGACGTCATTGCCTTACTTTACATAGGTTGAAAATACAAAAAAGCACTGTTAACGAAATCGACCAGCAGCTTGTTCATCTGCGAGGCAATAACTAGCTGAATAGTCAATAGTTGCTGGCTTAACGTATCAATTCCGCGTTAAATAGCAAGCCATCAGTCACGACAAGCACGTGTGAAGTCGAAGCTTGAGCTTTGGCGTGGTAAGTCAGCCATGAGCCTGTCTAGCATAACTTCACATGTCTGAAACAAGCGTGATGCTCATTCGTCACCAGAAGTCCCTTCCATGTCAATGCACCAGCGCCTGTCTTGGACTGGGCAATGCTCGATCTGCAGCCCCTCTCCCCCCAAAAAGAGGCCCTCCGTAGAACGAAGAAATAACACACGCTCTGGTAGACCTTCAATCCACTTTCACCCGGTGAGGGGGGTTGAACTCCTCCCTCGACCTCAGTCGCTATTGCTATGCGAAATAGCGAGAAATGCGAACGATGGTAGGTAGTCCATAAGAAAGGACGTTAATGAGGTCAAGAAATAAGGCCAAGGTGAAAATTAGGTCATGTTCATTTCATTAGAACCGCAAGGATCAGGCAAGCCTAATGCAGTTAAAAGAAACGCTCTACAGCCATCCATTTCCAAATTACTTGGTGTAAACCATTCTTCCCATGTATTTCCTATGGAGAGGTCTCGTGCCTGACCTTAAGATGCTATCGATATAAAAACTACCGGAATACATCCTGTAGAACTTGGTAGGCTCATTATGTGATATGAGTTTCAATCGGATAGGTTTACCCAGTTCTGGCTTATGTCATCTTAAACTTTTTGGAGGTGAGGTTACTTGACCTCAACTGGTGACCTGACTTGAGATGACCCAACCTATATATAGTGCCTAAAGTTGTACAAATGATCAGAGAAAAAGTGTGCCAAGTACGGCGGTGCTTCACGCCGCCGCTGTCCCCAAAAAATCCGAGGGAGTGATTACCCACCCCCGTCAATGCACGTGCTAATGGGCAAATATTATGCAAATTAGTCTCACAGTTAAAATCCATGTGCGTGACACGACATATACCACAGCCCTGCGTGTAATGCGGCAGTCTAAGTCATTGCCCCGCATAGTACTGCGCGGTCCTGACATGCAGAGTAGACCGATTACTTGCAGGCTTCAGAAGCGTTGTTTAGGGCGCATCGATGTAAAGCCTTTTCATCTCCAGATCGCTTCAATAGACTGGTTGCCTATGCTGGTATGTGCCTCCATCGAAGGCAAGTGGGATATTTTTAAGCAAACATTGTTGCTAGCACGCGCATTGACGGGGGTCTGAGCCACCTTCGCATTGACGGGGGGGCGAGTACCCGCCCTCCCCCCTAAGATCTCGCGAACCACGGTAGGTAGCGAAAAACGGTAAACGGCGTTGGGCTGCCCATCCACTTCTCCATCGAAAACATTCGAACCATTTTTTTGTCAGGTCACATTTCAGGTCACGAGAGGTCAAAACATGCCCGTCATAGGGATAACATGTAAAATTCAGTTTTTCAGGCATTACATCTGAACAAGTAAAGATAGAGCAAAACAACTTGAACTATATGAATCCTCTTAGCAAGCCGAATCAAATGATATATAATTTGACCTTGCTAGGTCAAATCAAGGATTTTACCTGACCTGAGGTCAGGTCAGGGTCAAATTATATAAAATGCATATCATTAGAACCGCAAAGCCCAGGCGAGTCTAATGCAGCTAAAATAAATGCTCTATCACCATCCGTTACTGAGTTATTCCGTAAAAACCATTTTTCCCATGTATTTCCAATGGAGAGGTCATGCCTCGTACCTGACCTTAGGTCATCGATATCAAAAATACCGGAACATTTGTTAGAGAACTCGGTGGGGCCATTATGTGATATGAGTTTCAATCGGATAAGTTCACCCTGCTCCGACTTATGCTATCTTAAACTTTTTTTGAGGTCGGGTCACTTGACCTGTACTGGTGACCTGACCTGAAATGACCTAACCTTAAAATTTTCACAGAAGTTGTAAAAATGATGAGGGAAAAGGTAAACCAAGTACGGCGGCGCTACGCGCCGCCGTTTTTCTACTATCTCCGAAAAACCCGAGGGGGCGGGTACACGCCCCCCGTCAATGCGCGTGCTAGAACTCGATCGTGTTGTCCCACTCCGCTTCGTTTCAGCTCGTAAGCCGGTTGTGTTGCCACTCTCACACCGTACACGCCGCATCATTCACCAGAGGCAAGTAGCACTGGTGCGGGGGTCCCGTCTCGAGTACAAAATCTGAAACGTTTGAGCAAAGACGCTATTCGCCGTGACTCATGCCAATTTTTTCAGTATGAAATTCTACAAAAGGGTCGTGGTAGGTTTTGGCAGCTTTCGCGACCCGTCCTGTGCAAAAAACAGACGAACACTCAACCCTTTGATATGACCCCAGATACACTCAACGATTATTACGTTTCGGTTGGACCAAACATCGCGGCCTCTATTCCCACTCCACCGACCCCCGTTCCAGTGCGACTGCCTCGCGTCACCACGTCCACATTCACTGTCCAGCCCATCGACATACAAACTCTGCACGCCACACTTCTCAGCATGTAGCCGTCCAACAACACCGGAAGTGATGGTCTGAGCATAGTTATGTTCTCAGAATTATTTTCTTCTATTGGATTTTTGCTTTTGGACATCATTACTCGAGTCTTGTCACTGGCCAAATTCTCCCCGAAAGGAAACGTGCGCTGATAACCCCCATTCCAAAAGTTAAAGCTCCAGCTGGACCGGCCGACACGAGACCAATTACTATGTTGCCACCACCGATGAAACTGGTAGAAAAAGTGGTTCAAAATCGATTAGTCAACTACCTCGAAAACAACCAACTATTTTCGGATACTCAGCATGGTTGTAGGCAAAATTTTTATACTGAGTCCGCCCTAAATGTCATCACTGCCCATGTTTTCCGGGCGATGGATTCTGGCGAAATTATAATTATAATTCCTTTGGATTTATCCAAGATGTGCAATGTCATTCCACACCAAATATTACTCCGAGAACTAGGCCTTTGTGTCATTGATACACTTTGGTTCGAACACTACCTGAGAGGTCATACCCAACAAGTTCAGCTCAAATCTTCCGTCACTGGTGCAGTCATAAGATCTGGCTAAAAAAAACAATAACATGGGAATTTTTCAAGGCGGGAGCCTCTCTTGCGTGCTATGCCTCCTCTTCACCAACGACCTCTCTTTCCACATCGAAGACGACGTGGTCATCACGCAGTTCGCAGATAACACATCAATTCTAATAACTGGTAAGAAGCAAGACTTGCAAAATCTTATTCGGCGAGCGGAAATTGCACTAGATTATTTTCTTCAATGGTTCTGTGCCAACGAAATGAAAGTGAACACCGCCAAAACTCAGATGATGATTCTAGGAACAAAAGCAATGCTACGAAATTTTCCCCCAGTTACTCTTAAATTCGGAAAATCAACTATCAAGGACTCAAAAGTAGTGAAAAGTCTCGGAGTATTTCTTGATCGTCATCTACATTTTGGAAAACACGTAAATTCGGTCCAAAACAAATGTAACGGCCTTCTAATCGCATTGACTCACGTTCGTCATGTTGTGCCGGCTCAGCTGATGCCCCAAATCGTCCAATCTCTAGTCCTGTCTGTTGTTCGTTACTGTCTGTGCGTTTACGGCTCATGTAGCCCTACTCAGATTCGCAAAATTAAAAAAAATCACCAACTTCTGCGCCCGGGCTATCAGCGGACGTCGGAAACACTACCAAATTTCCGATGTTGTTGAGCGGCTGAAGTGGCTGGACGCAAACAGCCTCTTTCACTATCACACACTTTCCTCATTTAACAAAACCATTCGCCCTGACACTCCACCATATATAGCTAACACCATAGACCCACCACGCAACACCATTCACAACCACGCGACACGCCGGTCAGCGGAGCTGTCCCTCCCGCGGATCCGGACTGAAGCCGGGCGGCGTAGGCTGGCCTACCGGGGGGCAGCTCTGCTGAACGAGCTGGACGTAGGAGAAGACTTGCCTTTTAAAGCAACTGTAAGATGTATGCTGCTGGATAGGCAGATGAGAGAGTTGCAGTGATCACATTTGTTTTATGTATGGTTTTATGTGCGATTTTTCTCTGTATGCATGATTTTATCTGTCGTTTATCCCAAGTTTTTATCTTATCTTAAGCGCTGCCTTCTTTTAATGACTAGCATGGAAACACGAAAAGTCAACCCGTTTTTTAACTCGTGTGGATTGTTTCTAAATATACTGAACTGAACTGAACTGAACTGAACTGCGTGTAATGCGGCACAGTCTACATCCCTGCGGGTAATGCGGCACAGTCTTCATCCCCTCGAGTAATGCGGCACAGTCTATATCTGCGTATGTAATGCGGAACAGTCTACACCCTGTGTGTAATGCAGGACATTCAACATTCCTGCGGGAATTGCGGCAGTCTATAGTCCTGCTTGCAATGCAGCGCAGTATACATCCCTTATTGTAATGCAACACAGCCTACAGCCGTGCGTGTAATGCGGCACAGTCTACACCGCTATGTGAAATACGGCACAGTCTATACCCTGCGTAGTTCATCACGCACAGCCAGTCTACATCTGCTAGTAATTTGGCAGTCTTCGTCCCTGGGTGTAATATAGCACAGTTCATATATCTGCCCGTAATACGACACCGTCTACGCTTCTGTGTCTGTAGTCTGTCACAGGCTACACCTTGCAGCTTAAATGTGTCTAGCTCAAATCAGGTGTTGAGGACAATGGTTTTGAATCTTGTTAAACAAAAATTGCTGCTTTTGGGGATTTTTACTGAAGCAAAAGTGGTTAATCATGCTAAAAGTTTTCATGCAAGTCCAGATCCCTGGGCACATACCTGCATTCATATGCTGCTATTTTCAATTTTAATGTACCGGAAGCTAGACAAAACTGGTCTTGAATATAAATGTTGCACCCACCGAAAAAATAAAGTCAGGCGAACAAATTTTTACGCTACCCAAGAAGCGAAATGACATTGCAATCCACATAAAACATCAAAGAGGTAGTACAAATAAGACTTTGATCCAGTCTTCTACAAAGGGATGTGACGTGTCTTGGACTTCACACAAGAAAATAAACTGTGCCAGGCTTAGCACGGGGATCCCGATCACAAGTCTTCTACAACGTTTGGCGCTGGCGCTGCGGTCTGCATCTAGTCCCTAGTCGCTAAGAAAAATGAGATGCAGTCCAATCAGCCCACGGACTTCCCCAGCCAATATGGAGCAATGAATTCAAACCCAGAGCCCTTGATCCAAACATCAATAAGATCTAGAGTTTAGATCTAGATCCTTATTCGGAGTTGGAATTCTAATGCACATTTAGATATCTGGCCCGCAACGCATTCCACCAAGGTCACTTACGTTTTATTCCGGCTTCAGCTAGAGAGTAAATGGTTGTTTTGGAGGTGCAGCCGAAAGCAGAGAAGAGGCGCTTGTATCAGCAGTATAGGTGGCAGCACAGGGAAGTGGCTATATCAGAGGTGCGGTAAGCAGCAAAACAGTGATGTTTTCCGCAGAGGTGCAGCCATCAACAAAGATGAGGTGCTGATATCAGAGGTACAGCCGGCAGCGAACGGGAGGTGCTGATATCGGAGGCACATCCGTCAGCAAAGGGGAAGGACTGATATCAGAGACACAGCTGTCAGCAAAGGGGAAGTGCTGATATCAGAGACACTGCTGTCAGCAAAGGGGAAGTGCTGATATCAGAGACACTGCTGTCAGCAAAGGGGAAGTGCTGATATCAGAGACAGCTGGCAGCAAAGGGAGGTGCTAATGTGAGAGACACAGCTGTCAGCAAAAAGGAAGTACTAATATCAGAGACACAGCTGTCAGCAAAGGGGAAGTGCTGATATCGGAGACAGCTGGCATCAAAGAGAGGGGTGGATATCAGAGACAGCCGGCAGCAAAGGGAGGTGCTGATATCAGAGACACAGGCGGCAGCAAAGGGAGGTGCTGATATCAGAGACACAGGAGGCAGCAAAGGGAGGTGTTGATATCAGAGACACTGCTAACAGAAAAGGGAGGTGCTGATATGAGAGACGCAGCCGGCAGCAAAGGGAGGGGCGGATATCAGAGACACAGCCGGCAGCAAATGAAGGTGCTGATACCAGAGACGCAGCTGTCAGCAAAGGGAGGTGCTGATGTGAGAGTTACATCCAGCGGTAGGAGGTGACTGGCCACTAGACCAAGTCGTCAGAAAATAATTTCCGATTTCCGATTAAGAGTAGTGATTTTATTATGTCATGATATGTTGCAAACATGGTGCAAGCAAAGCAAATCCGATGAATGTACGTCTAATGGACGCGGAACGGCCTTTTCTGAAGGCATGTTTTCAGTAGCACGGCGTTGAAGTATCCATCGACTTCACGATGTATTGTTGTCAGTATCCTTGCAGCACGATAACTTGGTTACCAATATCAAAACGTCGGATCTATTTGCACCCGACTTGTAGCCAGGTGGATGCACTGGATACCCGGGCAGCTGCTGTGAGGCCAAGGCACCCTCTGGTCCTTTCCTGGTCACCCCCTTGTATTGAAGATAGGTGGATTTCTCGAGTTTTGAACCTTAACAACTTTGAAAATTGTTGACGTTTAAAGTGAATGTGGCACCTTGGTCTAATCCTGTAATTTAGTTTGATTAGGGGTACTTTAAACCGAAAATTATGGAACCGTCCATGATTTTTCTGCAAAAAAAATGTACAATAAGTTCAATATTTTGATTTTTAAAATGCGCCTCTAGAGGATAAAATATCTGCCTGTTGATGATGTCATGATCTGGTAGCCACTACCATATTCAATAGGCTTCAAGGGCTTCGATTGGCTGATACTCACCGTGACGTCAGCATATGTCGTCCCACCAACAACTGACAAATGTGGCCTGCTGCTCAGGGTACATGAGGGGTACATTTCAAGTAGGTTTTAGCTTTTATATACGGAAGCTTCGAGTTTCACGACACATGAGATATTGAGTACCGGGCTTCCCGGCATGCTTTACAACTTGGCTATCTCAGGCAAAATCACGTTATAAAGGTGCCACACTCCCTCTAGCGACGCACCAACCTCTTGAATTATACGGTGTCGCCAACTCTCGTCCTGTTTGGAGGGATAGTCAGGTTGTCCTCATCCACAAATCCTGCCGGGGATTTGAACCCGGAACCTATAGTGCAGGATACAGATGTGCTGCCTACTGCAACACAGCACACCCCCCTCCCCCTTAATAACTTTAGCTGGTCAGCTGGTTGAGCTTTTTCTCTGTTGAGCACCTACTCAGATTTGGGTCTGGTTACGAGCGTGGTTTGTATGTGAGACCTTGGAGTAGGACAGTGTAGTAATGTAATAATCAAATGATCAGACTGCAGGCTGTAGGTATGCTACCCTGCGTCATGGGCTTTTTGAGACACACAGTTCTGAAAAACCGGAATGATGACTAATTCTATTTGTTTGCCGTATTTATTTGTCTGACGCATGCTTAATGCTGTGTATGTCTTAATCACTATCATATATTTGCAGATGACCTGGAAACTCGAATATCCTACACACATTGCACAATACAGATCGATTCCGTAGTACATTAGACATGAGTTTCACTTGTTGTCCATCCTTTCTATAAGCAGACCATTGCGTAATCTTTCCTGCGCCTCACTTTGCCGGTCATCTGCCTGTGAGTAAGCCTAGGCCTGATGAAGCCGTCCCTCCTGTCGTATCCGAACACAGCCTCGGAGTCGGCCGTTACCTCCTTCGCACACAGTTCCACGCCCTGACCATGAACGAGTAAGTCGACAGCTTCCATAGAAGTAGTCTGGAACATCTTGATCTCCTCGGTAAGAAGGCTCAGAGTGAGCACAGGGTAGTATACCTACAGCCTCCAGTCTGATCATTTGATTATTACATTACTACACTGTCTTACTCCAAGGTCTTCCATAAAAACCACGTTCGTAGCCAGGCCCAAAAAAAAAAAAATTGATTCAAGAGGTCGGTGCGTCGTTAAAGGGAGTGTGGCACCATTATAACGTGCTTTTGCCTGAGATAGCCAAGTTTTAAAGCATGCCAGAAAACTCGGTACTCAATATCTCATTTGTCTTGAAACTCGAAGCTTCCGTAGATAAAAGCTAAAACCTACCTGAAATGTACCCCTCATGTACCCTGAGCAGCAGGCCACATTTGTCAGTTGTTGGTGGGACGACATATGCTGACGTCACGCGGTGAATATCAGCCAATCGAAGCCCTTGATGGCTATTGAATATGGTAGTGGTTGCCAGATCATGGCATCTTTCACAGGTAGATATTTATTTTTTCCCCTAGAGGAGCATTGTAAAAATCAAAATATTAAGCTTATTGTCCATTTTTTCAGAAAAAATTATGGACGGTTCCATAATTTTCGGTTAAAAGTACCCCTAATCGCACTAAATTCCAGGATTCGACCAAGGTGCCACATTCACTTTAAACGTCAACAATTTTCAAAGTTGTTAAGGTTCAAAACTCGAGAAATCCACCTATCTTCAATACAAGGGGTGACGAGGAAAGGAGCAGAGGGTGCCTTGGCCTCACAGCAGCTGCCCGGGTATCCAGCACATCCACCTGGCTACAGGTCGGGTGCAAATAGATCCGACGTTTTGATACTGGTAACCAAGTTATCGTGCTGCAAGGATACTGACAACAATGCATCGTGAAGTCAATGGAGACTTCAACGCCGACCTACTGAAAACATGCCTTCAGAAAAGCAGACTGCAAAAATCTCAAATCTGTCGGGCACTTTCGAAAAACCCAAATCTGTCGGGTGGTTAGGATAGGACTATTAAAATTGTCTAAAACCCATTCAATTGGTAAAATGTTCCTACTCTTTTTCCACATTCTTAATAGAAAATAGTAAAATTAGCATAAAAACTTCAGGTTTGGCACCAATGGATATCATTATCCTTATTTTTGTGCTCTGATCCTTATATGTGTGATATCCATATTTTTCTTGCTCTGAAGCCGCCTATGGAAAATCTAAGTGGAATGACACAAGTCTATTAATTTTCAAAACCTAGACTGAGGCTGTTCTTCGGGTTTTCAATTATCAGACACGCTCAGGAAATTAAGGTTATCGGCGAAACCTATAACAAATTGAATACCGAACCACCAATTCCCATTTTCTGGAGTCACCATTGGTAAAGGAAATTTATTATTGGATGTAATTTGAGATTTGTGGACGTACAGCATACAAATAGTGTGTGTCAAAGTCAGCTCGACTGGGTCTTGAATAAGACTCAGTCTTGAATTCAGATGATTTAGGTCACAGGTGGAAATATACAATAACATGAAAAGCAGCCCCCTTTTTCAGTCCTCGCAGCCGCCATTGACAAAAAATGCTGCACTAGAATGAGAATAAGTGATATTTTGTTATTATGTTACATAGTCCAGCCCAGAATACTTAAAAAATATAGTTTGCAATGGAAGAAAGCTGACCTGGTTCCCATACCATGCGGTTACTTATGCCAGCTTCTGCAGATTTTCATGATTTCAGTTTTTGGAGGTGGGAGGGGGTAATTTGGAAGGAACCCCAAAATTTATATATGGATTTTGCTCTGATGGCCAGACAAACAAGATTGGAGGGTACTTTTGATATTCGAAAGTGTTTTTAAGGATCATGGCTACTTGTAGTTGAATACAAACATGTAATATTAGCTTTCCAAGACTTTAAATGCATGTTTACATGAAAAATCCTAAATTTTGAAGCTGTTGGCTATCTCAAAGTTTTCATGCATTGCCGTGCTCATTTCCATGAGGGTACGTAGTTTAGGATCTGAAGTTCATGAGGCTAATAAATAACCTTAAGTCAGTTAGATAGTAAATGTCAAATAAATATCATGTTTCCAAGGAAGTTAAGAGTAAAAGGAATGAGTAAAGGTTGCACTAGGCTGTGTTTTTGTTATATCTTTGTCCCCTTGACATAGATCATAGGCATATTTAGGTAAGTGAATAAAATGAAATAGGAGAAATAGTTTGGTACTTAAAACTCAAATTAATGTGGAAAGGTGAAGAGTTTTGTTTCTTTGGCATCTACAAATCCACTGATGAAGGTATGCAACTTTTGTGGTTAATTCTGGACAAACAGGCATTGGATTTAAAAGAAGATGGAAGGGAAAATCCAATCTTTTAGTCTAATTTCACCAGTCTGCTGGTAAAATTCATTTTCCCTTATTAATATCATTTAAAATTATTGATCAACAGTGAGCATAACATACTGTGTGGAAATAAATGTAAGCTGCCGAAATTACAACGAACACCAAATCACTTACTTCTTTGTTTTCTCCCCACTCTGTTCTGATCTGCCCGCTGTTTGATCCATGCTTCAAAACGACCTCCTTGGCCAAAACCACTGTTCCGAACTTGCAGGGCAGCCAGAATGCTTGATTCGCTGATGCTCCTTAAAAAACGTTTCTCGCCAAAATACCCACATCCCTCAAATCCACATTTAAGCGACACGGGACGGTGGAAGGGGCTTCAGCTTAATCGGAGCCATTTATCAGCCCTTCAACTATGGACGATGAAATCCAGGCTCAACCAGTTTACTCAAGATGTATACCAAAGTAATGCAAGAAAAATAATCAAAAACACAACCTGCAACGCATTGCCCCACCACACCACGGGATTCTAGGGCCTTGGCCTCCGCCATATCCACAAGGCAACACACCAAACCGCAGGGTTGCTTTTATTCAAACCAAAGATACCTTTTACACGGCTTTGCCGCAAGGGCGCTGTTCAAACAGCGCCCTTGCGCAGCGTTGACGTACTTCCAAACGAAGGAAACGAAGGAAAAAAACTGTTTTGCCTGTCGCCTTTACCTTTACGGCGGCCTGTCGGACCAAGCTGTCGCGTGCTATGGAATACAAATCGGGCCCGACAGGCCGGTGAAGGAATTTTTCCAGCAGAGGATTTTCTGGGTGACGTTTAAAAGGCCCTCTGTGCATAAGGCCCTCTATTCAAAGGTTCCTCGATTCATAAGTCCCTGGAAAAGACCCTCTGTCATAAGGCCCTCTATTCAAAGGTCCCTCGATTCATAAGTCCCTCGATTTTCCATCGGTTCTTGCCGCACACTGGCTTGATATGGGAGAGGTGCAAATTCATGAAAAACTTGTTGAGCGAAAGAGGTGACAATTCTAATATTGAGTTTTCTTAGAACAAAAAATATTTTCTGCTTCCTTTCAAGATTTTTTCTCACAGATTGTAAGATCTGTCGCAAGACCATACCGTGCCCTAAAATCTGTCGGGCACTTTAGACCAGAGCCCGACTTTTGCAGCTCTGCAGAAAAGGCCGTTCCGCGCCCATTAAACGTAGATTCATCGGATTTGCTTGGCTTGCATCATGTTCGCAACATATCATGACATAATAAAATCACTACTCTTAATCCGAAATCGGAAATAATTTTCTGACGACTTGGCTTCTGGCCACGAGGGCCGGTCAACAGCAGGAGAACGACTGAAGAAGGAAAAAGAGGACTAAGCTTGTGGGACAGAGCTACAGCAGTCAGTATCGGGGCTGACTAGGACCTTTAGGGTGGTCGCGACCAGCAGCCTCCGGCCCTCGCCGTCGGGGGTGAAGTGTCGCCATCATAAATGTGAGGCACCAGGCAATCTGCTGCTGACAGGAAACTGTTCTCTCTAGAACCAAAACCTCAAGGATTTTGACTCATTATAACGTTTCGCTTTCCCGGGTTTCACAATTGTCCATTTTATTCCAAATTTGTTTGAAATCGGGAATTTGTAGGGTAAGGGCAGGCAAGAGTACGCAGGAGATAAGAGTACGCAGCAGCTGTTTTGGTTACTTAGCAGCCACTGAGATGGTGGATACCCTGGTATAAAAAAGCAAGGTCAGTGCTCAGGCTGCACAAAGAAATTAAACGTGATCCTGTTCTTTCCACGGGAGTACAGAGCAGAATAAGTTTTTGAGCACCCTTGATCTAATATTTCTGAACTAGGTAAACTTGTAAACCATGCCTCTATTATGAAAAGTATTGTATTACGGTCTGTCATCAGTAAGAAAGCTGAACTGGGATTGAGCTGCAGGACTGGAGCTCACGCTAAAACGCCTGCCAACATGTCTATGAAGACTTTCTTCCCAAGGGTGCATGTCTGGCAAGAGTACGCAGTAGACCATTGTGCAAGAGTGCGCCTGCTTAAGAGATAGGAAAATTTCATTTTCGCTCGGGACAGAGTCCGTAATGCGTATTTGGAAAACCAAAGGTTACAAAATAGTTCTTGTATACTCAGAACTATATAAAATCATACAATCGTCTAGTTTGGCGACAAAAAACTTCGCGACATGGTCTATACTACTAGAGCACAGCGGGGTATCATTGAGTACTCCAGCCCTCTCTTTTGCATACTCTTACCGACTCACTCGGGCAAGAGTATGCACGTGACATTTTATTTTGATGGGCTCGTGGCGAGCTCCTTTCAGAGACATCAAGTTGAAACATGGACCATACATAGACAATTTTTCAGGCTAAACAGCCAATTTTTTTTAGCTTTTAGACATGTAGGAGAAATGTGAAAGGCTTTAGAAAGTTAAGTGCGTACTCTTGCACGAACTTCCCATATTTAAAATTGGGGCCAAGCCCACCTACCCCGGTCCCTGTTATATTGACGATTACGCCGGTGGAGGTCGTCTGAATCTCTACTAAATTCCAAATTAATTTGAATCTTTTCGTGTCCACCTTAGCACAAAAATACTAAGGGTTTTTGCCAGCCAGTGAAATCAGTTGCGTTTAGTCAAATGCTACCAAATGATATCCCCAGCGGCAGCAGCGTAGGTGATCGATTGGTGAGCTACTAGTCCAAATTTCTACCACTAGGTGGCAGTGTGGATCACAAATAGTCGGTGGTCTGATCCTGAATTGAATTACCATCCATCTATGCTATCAAGATCCGTTAGGAGCCCAGACGGACAAGTAAATTCAATATCGTTACAGCGACTGCGTTTTTTCCTTCTCCACAAGCATAATGAGGATAATCAATCCGTATTAGTGAAGACACGTCCCCAATTTGTGTCACCAAAAGAACCTAATCCATTCTGTCCTCTGTTGTGGTGGTAATTGTAGCCCCGTAAAGCAAACTTCCTCTGTCTGATTGGGGAAAATAATGTTCCGTAGGGTCTGTTCCTGCGACCTCTATCAAGAATAACTTAGGTAAGGATGCCAGGTATAACTTACCTAAAATGACCCTGCATAATCGTGTTAACCTCAAATCTGAGGGGTCAGCAGATTCTTGCATTTGAACGAATTTGAAATAAATTTGGCTTTTGGAATAAACTCCTTAGAGTTTCTGGATAAGATATATGACAGCCTCTTTCCAATCCCTACCCCCCCTGTTCATTGAAATGGTTCAGGTTTTTAGTCACAGGCAAGTCATAGGCCAGTTCTCAGCCATAAGTTGTCGAATCGAAAATCCTGGAATATGCAAAGTGACGCAGAGCTCATTTCGGAATCATTCTGGAAAAACCGAGGAGGGCTGATCGGATCCTCCTCCCTGCAGGCGGTGAACGGTTCAAGGAGTCGTGAACCGCAAACTATACGTAGTTCATACAGTTAGGAAAGTCTCTGCACGGGATTTTAATTTTAGGTAGGCGTTATGCTCCATGCTTTTTACAATTTCTTGTCGTTCGTCTCCTGATGCCATTCATCAAAATCCCTAAATGGCTAGAAGCTTCCCTTTATAAAGGCATGCCCGTGTTATTTACGGTAGTAGTCAAATACTGGAATCACGGATTAATTATCATGCTCAGTTTATTTAGTAAATTTCTGACTCTACTTCTCAGCATCTTCGGTCAATGACCTTATCCTGTTTCAAGTTTGTCAAGTTTTCATTCAAGCCAAGTTTCGTTGAGTTATGTTTACTAAATTCTACCTTGGAGCCAATAATGCACTCATATTGGACCCGACGCCTTTCCAACTCTGCCTTGACCCCAACTCAAACCTATTTTTGGTTCCGAAATGTAATTTACCGAATCTGATTCAACCAAACTGAGGGATTACGTGCAAAACTAATGAAGGATAGATATAAACACTGATTCAATGGTTCTAAGCCCAGCAAATTGAGTCAGAGGTTAGATTTTTGCTCTTGTTCACCTTGAGTCAGCCTCACCAGGAAGTCTGAACGTATGGTGTCACGAATCGCGAAAATGTAGGAATCTCAAAATATAGATCTAAATTTGAAAGATTGTATGTCAAATAATGATCAAAAATTTTCATTACGTCTTCACCTCTCCATGCACTGTTCGATTCTAGTAAATATAGTCGGGTAGCGTTTTTTACGCGAGCATTCTCCGACCGCCTCGGAAAAATTAGTGGGGTTGATGTCATCAGACAGATGAACAGTATTGACAAACTTAACACCTTCCTCTGCATGTGATTATATACCACGTTCTCCTGTGCATTTCGGGGCTATCTTCTTGACCATTTTGCGGCTGAAGCCACTTTTAGGGTGTTGCAATATCCGACGTTGGATTCAAGATACCCCCGCTGACGATGTCATTTCTTAGCTGTTCGCAGCACTAAGAGAGCCCGATAGCGATTCGCCAGGCTATCTCAGTGACTCAGTGGACTGGGGAGGCGACGCATTAAACGGAAATTTCCAGGCACTTGATGCTGATGTGCGAGGTTTGTAAAATGTTCGTGGATTCGACCAAACGGGAGAGCAAGTTCAGTGGCGGCGCAGAGACGGCGGGGCCAGGGCGGAATGGACGCCAAACGGCCGTGACGTCACAGCAGCTGCTGTGCATCTGCATATCTGCAGGGCACTCTCAGAAGGCATCGGCATTCTTCCCTGGAGTTGGGCTTGCCTTTTCAAGAGTAGGTGAGAGAGGCCGACGGGACCCCTCACAGTTCTCAGTAAGCCACTGTGGACGAATAAACTGGCAAACGAAATCTCCGCTGCTTTTCGCCACGCTCTCGGCGACCATTTCAGGGATTTGGAGGCTTACTGCTCGGGAGCACGAACTTGGGCCCTTCCCATAGTCAGACTTTACAGGCTGATGATATGCATGCATAACAAAATTGTCTGCAGTGAAAAAAAATACGGCAGTCTCTATTACGTACATACTTGCTTAACCTTCTTGCAGAGCGGATTTAATATCTTCTCCATTTTCTCTATTCCAATATTTTTCACTTTCCTTCTATTTCAATCCCTCCCTCCCCGTCTCTCTTTCATAGAGTGAAGTCTTGCATTTAATGACTACATTCCCCGCTGAGCTCAGCTCTCATCATCGATTCTCAACAATTCAACCAGAGTATGGTTCAATGGTTGAAAGTTGGTCATACGGACCGGGAAAAGTAATATAGCGGCACTGCAGGTACATACCTACAAGCTCAGCATAACTCATGCCACATGCACGTCGCCTACGGAGTCAGCTGATTCAGCAAATATAACCCGTGTGTATTGGGGTTTGTAGGGCGCCTTCAGCATCTAGGCTATATCGCGCAACAAATATAACCCACTGCAAGACCACTTATGATGATGCCAGCCATAGAATTGAAACGTTTCCGATGTTTACAAATAGTGTCAAAATGTGAAAATACATAAATGCCACACACCTGACATTGGTTGCAGTGAGCAAATATAACCCACTGCAGCCAATGTCAGGTGTGCGGCATTTATGTATTTTGACATTTTGACACCGTTTGTAAACGTCGGAAACATTTCAATTCTATGGCTGGCATCATAATAAGTGGTCTACTGATACTGTTCTTTTATATATGCTCAGCTTTTATAGCTGCTCAGTTACCTGGAAGAAAAGGTGACTGATTAGTTTGGAAGTTTTTTCTCCAAAACAAGCGACAATTGATAGATAAACATAATATTGTTTAGCTCAAATTTCTGAGTTTTTTTACCTGTGCCCATCCTTTAAGTGTTAGTGATACTGTCCTTTTTCGGTCACATGAATCGATGAGTTGCAGGAATTTTTCCATCTCTAAGTGGGGACGAGGGTCCTCCTCCCCTTGCCCTTCCCCACTGTCTAACCATTTGTACAACCAAATTTAAACACAACTTAATTTGAGGGGAACAAGATCCGTGAAAAAGAGTTCATAACCAAATATTCTTTTATTTCAAGAGGGATAGTCTTCTCAGGGTGAAAACCCAGCAGCTTAAAATATCTCTCATGAATTCATTTCCCGTGTTTTTCCGGAAGACGACGACATCGGTAAGAAGAGAATAATCGAAAACAATGCTCCGCTCGTGTTACTGAAATTTTACAAATGCAGTGAGATACCCCGAATATGCAGGAATCCTGTGGACCACCAAAAGCTCTTTGAGTCGGATTAAAGATACTTTTCTAGTGTCTAATTCTACTATTTTTCTGTAGTACAGGAAATGCTTCTGCATACCTTTCTCAAACTAATCTACTGAACGTACACCATACAGCAAGCTATGCTTCATAATTTCTTGTACAGTATATATAACTCTGATCTACTACATAATTGCTACAAAAAAATACCGACTATTCAAAACCACTACCAAACCTCAAAAGAATCAACACCCACAATTGGAAACTGAAGCACTACTAGCTACATCCCTTCATTTTCTGTCTATTTTCCATGTGGTTGATGTCTCTCTAGTAATCTACATATACAGGATGCATCTACCTTCTACTCTGCTGAGAACTAACGGCACCGATACCTCACTCTATGACTGCATCGCTCTAAACAGACAGGTGTGTGCACTAGGTATGTGTGGCTACGACTGAGCTACTGGAGATGCCTGGTGAGACACTTGCCTGGTGTTGTCTGTCCTTCAGCACGAGACGCGACGCTGCCAGACGCCCCGCCATGGGTGCTGCGGGAACGCCCAGCGCTGATCAACACCCTCAGCACACCCAATCACCGCTAATCACCATTGCCCGTGCCAATCACCACAGCCGGTCATTGTTACTGGTTGTTCGGTCCATCTCATTTTAGCCGCAAAGACCATTTTTGAAAATATGTCAAATTTGCTCAACCTGTATTGAATCTTTTCTATATGACTTGAAAAATGAAGCGAATTATACGTATGCACTAATGTTTGAATGAATTAACTTGTTCTGTTGTTTATCCTCAAGTCATTTCCATTAGATCACACCTGAGAGCCTTTTTAGATCCAAAACTTGCTTCCTTGAGCTTTACCTAAAACTGATCTGTTTTTTGTAGTGTGATGGCTCATTGACAATGGAAAGGTTATCTGAAAGCTTTGGCGAAAAAATCTCGAAACATGCACTAACAGTTGTTAAGTCGGTGAAATGTATTCAGAAACATGTGTAATTTTATCAGAAGAAATTGCAACATCTTTTCGGTTTAATATGTATCTTAGGTCAATATCTGGACCTTAATTCAACAGGCACATGTTATATGACATTTATTTTACCAACATGCTGTTCTGACCCGCTCTTTCTACTAATTCTAATCTTTACGTATTTACTTAGTGTAGTAGTTTCATAATCATTGGTTTGGTCAAACACGTCATTTCTTACGCGTTGCTTAAGGTTGTATACTTTTAAAAACCTGTAAACTATGAACAGTATTAGGAGCTTAAAAGCACCAAACCAACTCATCATACACTTCTCCCATCCCGCATAAGTTAATGTGCTTGACTGCTTAACCCTATTTCCGGCAGGGGGGCTAATATTGCCCCCCTAAGGTTTTTCAAGAATATCTCCGAAACGGCTTGCGATAGAACTTTGAAACTTCCTGACTTTTCCTAAAACTAGTACAGGCAGGTTTTCTGAAATTGTCAATATTATATATTTACCAGGGGCGGAGCTATGGCTGGGTTTTTGGGGAGGTTCTGTCCACAAACCAAGTATTATCGTATGCGATGGGTTCTTTGTAAAAGGAAGCCGTCTCTGCTGATCCTGATACCAGTTATATGGTTTTATTATATCATTTTTTATGTGAGATGATAGTGCATTCACAATTGTCACTATTTGTATTCATCAGGGGCGGTTACAGCAGTTCAAAATGGGGGGAATGTTATCAAGAAGGACTAAACGTTACTAAGTGAGAAGACTGCTTACAGCCGTGCCAGGGCGAATACAATTGGGTATATGAAAATTCAAAATAGTTAAAACCAAATTCTAGATTACCAGAGGCGTGTCCAGTCACTACACATTTTCAAAATGCATATTCCCAGCCAGTATCACCGCCGCGACTCAATATCGTTGTATATTAAAAATGTGTTTCCAATCACCCCCACCCGCCCCCCCCACGACGAGAGTCCTTGATCCGCCTATGTCACCCCCTTTCCCAGAGCTGCCATGGGAGGGTAAAAATTATCAGAAATAAATTTCAACTAGTCGAGGGACTAATATACTCATGCATACCACTCGCATATTGTTGGGATGTATTTTACCCCACTGTTTTACCTTACTGCATCCGCCCCTGATGAGTTTTTCACTTTTTTCATTTATTTATGTGTCAAAGATGCCAAGCAGTATATCACGGCTTCTAATCCGCGTAACAAAAACTTTTTAGGTTGTATATATTTCCCCTCATAGTCCTGGTCCTGGAACTGCCATTGAATTTCGAATTTTTGCGTAACTCGAGTATATGACAATTTTGGGTCAATTATTTGTAAATCTGAACTAGTTTTGTGAAAATCGCACAACAGAGACAAGGGTTATGGAAAAACTAAAAAATACACAAAAATTGTATATTTTGCACGACTTTCTCCTTAAAAATCAAAATTTTGAAATTTTCTTTTTCAAAATAAAGTTTAGCGTCAGGGGAATCTATAGCACTTTGAATTTTCAAAATCGGCCGGTTAGATTACGAGATCTTAGGGGGCCGATATTGCCCCCCCTGCCGGAAATAGGGGGTAGCCGGGAGCCTGACGGAAATAGGGTTAACGTATCATTTTTCTGTTGTAGTGGCCTTCCACTCGGAGTAAGGGCTCTTACCTCCTGATAGAGCCTCTTTGATCCTCCGATAGCCAATATAAGCTGGCTTGTGAAACTGTTGCTCATTGTGTGTTTTCTTATAATCCCAATCATGATTGATGCCAAACTTATGACCTATATAACAGCAGTCGGTTTTGGATTTTTTGCTGTGTGTTTCTTATGTTTTATGAAAGTAATGTGACGAAATCTCTTATATCCATACACCAGGAAACAGTACTGCAGGACTGTTCACACTTGCCCCGTTAGGGTTACTGGCATGCTGCACCCCGCGGGGGAAACAACTTTTGGCACCCTGCCCATTTCATTATCTAGAATAGCTAATTACAAGTTTCTGGCGGCTTAAACATTTTTTGTTTGGTCAGGTCAATATTGCAGTCAACAAGGTGAAGGAACCTCTCATGTGATTACGATGGGGTTTTGCAGTTTTCCCACCATATATTTTTACTGAGCGGTGCTAAAACGGATTTTTAGCTCAACACAAGATCCCTTACTTTGTGGTAAATGTATTGAATTATAATGTGATCATTCCTGGTTAAATAATGCAAATGTTCTGGCCTCGTGACAGACCACGGCTGACCTCGTATGATCAAATCACATATAAACTGACTCCCAGCGATAAGACTAACACAATGGTATACAAACAAGTCTTAATTTAGTGTGAATTTATTATCAAAAGAATTAAAGTCTGCTCAGTGGGCCGGGCCGAAAATATCAAATGCTTCCATTAATAGTCAAAACACCCGGGCATAGAAATAAATAGTGTGGAAATCACAAACAAAACGGGATGAAATCGCATCTTCCACCTCCTAAACATCAAAATCTAAGCCAACATTTTCACCTCCCGGCGTCGCGTCACCCAGCTATTAGCGCCGTAAGAATAGGGCACTAACACCTAGGATCGCGTTAATGCAAACATTGTTGACAGAATACCGGCAAAAATGCATGGATAACCGTCATTAACTTCGAGGCATATCTTAGCCGAGTTACTGCGTTGTTGCATGGGGGTCCAGGGGCGGATCTAGGCTGTTGGTTCGGTAGGGTCATAGAGTTAATTTAATCACTGAAAAAGTTTGTGTTGTTTAATTAAAAGGGTAACACAGTAGCATTCGAGAGAGAAACGGTCTTTTTCCACCTCCTGAATACGTCTGTGGAAGGAGGGTTGGGATGGGGGTCTTTAGGTCATGGTCCTGCTTTTGGCTGGTTTTCACCGTACATAAAGCTACGTTTATCGTGGCGGTTTCCACCTCGGCCGTTTCGTCAATGCCTCCGCGGCACACGCCTGGTGTCCGATATCCAGTGCGCAGCTCATGAAAGGTCTGCTTGGCTCTGCTAATTGAGAACCAGGGTGCCCGATGAAGATAAAGCACAGCTTTGCGTTGGTGACTTCAACTGTTCCGCCAGTTTTCTACTGACCCTGTCCGTGTGAGGCGAAACATCGGGGCGGAACGAGAGGCCGTACGTATTGCTCTGATCCAGCTCACTGCAAGAGACGTTTAGTAAGAAAACACATTGCAGTTTAACTAGGAAGATATCACGAACGTGCAAGAAAAATTCAGCAGCAAACAAGCCGTGGTCGAGTCTTGATGGATGAAAAGTGACATCGGTGCAAAGAAAAGCGCAGGAGCAAGCGCGACGGTTGAGTGATTAAAGAAAGTTTATTTGAACTTAGGATGGCTGGACCACGCTGTTCTACGAGACGGAAGAGAATGGGAGCTGCAGACCAGCTGAATTTTACGCCAAGGGAATTCTCACAAACAATGCTACCAACGGATCTCGATGTCTATAGGCACTTTCTAGAAGTCAAAAGGAAGATGCTCTCACTGGATTCAAATATCACCTGCCCAATAAGGTCAGCAGCAAAAACTGTGGCGCAGAATATCTCTGAGGTTTATGAAAGAGCAGGCTTGGTGCAATGGAACTTAAGCTCAGACAAAACAAATGAGGAACCAGTTCTGATGAAAACGAACGTTTTTTTCGGAAGGCAGCATCGCCACCAAAGTGGAGAAGCTGCATGCGACTGTGCAGCAAAAAAGGAAGCACCTTCGTAAAGGAAAGTCGGTTCATGGGGATGCTCAATGATATGTTTGATATAATGAGCTGTAAGTGCATCCTTCCATCAAATAAGCCGTGCTCCTCTTGTCCTCCAAAAAGAAGATCCCTGACCTTGAGGTAGAATTCATCAAGGATCAGCAAACTGTGAGAAAGATGAAAATATAATATGCTGTAGATCAGTCGGGAATGAGACGAAGTCGGGCAAAGGCGAAGAGAAGATGGAAAGAAGCAAGCCTAACCATGACAGACAAGTCCGTTGAAGGTGCAGTAAATCCAAGTTCAGCAGCAAAAGAAGACCAGGAAGTTGAAAACCTGGAAGAAAAAGAGATGGATGCGTTTTCGTACAGTGAGGACGAGAAAACGATGCAAAATCGCCGGCAGTTACCAAACTTCTCGAAAGTGTGTGACAGGTTCGGGGTGTCTGATCGAGCGGCAGCAGCTCTTCTCAACGCGGCTCTTGTAGATTACGGCATTGTGATCAAAAGCAATTTAGGAGATCTGGTTGACAAAAACAAGCTGAGGAGACAACGATACAGGTGGGGTCATGAGAAACGGAAGACAAATAAAAGAAAAGGAGGCTTTACCGGCATCTACTATGATGGAAGGGAGGATAAGTCCCGGCAGAGCGATGGAAAATTCATGAAGCAGACGCATGAGGTAATTGTCGGTGAGCCTGGTGGAGTGTATGTGGATCATGTGTCCCCAAAAAGCGGAAAAGCTGCTGACATTGCGGAAGAAGATTGTCAAAGTTCTGCAAGAGAATGAAGTGGATCCTCTAGTAATTGGCTGCGATGGAACGGCTGTCAACACAGGGCACCTGAGAGGAGTAAACAGACGCGTTGAGCTGGCCTTGAAAAGGCCTCTGCAACACTCAATCTGCAGCTTACATCTGAATGAACTGACGCTGAGGCATGTCTTCAAGAATGCTGATGGAGGCTCAGGTGGACCTGGCTCATTCACTGGAGACCTTGGTAAGCTGATTGAAAAAGACTTGACCCAGATGCCGGTGGTAGAATATGCGCCCGTTGATGGCTTGGCGAGGGAGATGCCTGGAGGGGTGGAAGAAAAAATGAGCAAAGACCAGAAATACCTCCATCGAATATGCATGGTCATCAAGAGTAGGGCGGACTTTTTCCCAGAAGACCTAGTGAACAAGGAGCCAGGGCCGCTACATCAAGCGAGGTGGCTGACACTTGCCAACCGTATCCTGCGGGCATACGTTTCAGTACGCTCGCCAACCGAAGAACATAAGCGTATGGTGTACTCCATATTATACCAGTACGCACCCGGTTGGTTGGTTGATTACAGGTTGGAGGTTGGTTCCATTACAGGACCCATTGGCGTAGAACAGACGGCGCCCCAAACCTTATGTGCCTTATCGAGCTATCCAGAAGACTGCCAAAGAAGGACAGTTCCATCGTCCAATCGGTGCTACAAACGAACGGATACTGGGCTCATCCCGAAAACGTACTGCTTGCAATGCTAGCTGATGACCGCCCAAAGGTCAGAGAAGAGGCAGTGTACAAGATAGAGGAGACCCGTTCGAGGTGCTCTGAGTCTGGAGTGGTGCGAGAGTTTAGAGTGCCAAACTGAGCCAACTGAGTACCAACTGAGCCGCCCCGGTAGCTCAGTTGGTAGAGCGTGGGGCTCCGGCCCGCTGCTCAGAAGCATGCAGTGGCAGTGCATGTCTAGGCTTGGGATCGGTTCCCCTGAGACGTTCTGGCGCTCAATAGTTTACCCGACGTAAGGTCGGCTGGCAACTGACTAGTGAGAGGGTGACCTGAGCGGGGCGGCCGTCCCTGTGCTTTGTGGGACGTTAAGCTTTGGCTTCTAAATTAACCCTTCATTGAGGGAGTTGCTCGTTCGGTTGGTGGGGTCGGGGTCTCCGTGACAAGTCCTTTGATGACTTTATTGAGACTCCGACTCCAGCAGCCTTACCAGGAACAACTTGAACAAAATTTATAAAAAAACATCCACTTCCAGGCAAAAGACTACCATCTTCTGGTCGACTGGAAGAAGACGCCGGTGACAGAGCCACCGTTCACGAGCAAAATGGCCCAGAAGGATCTGGAGATGGTGAAGATGGTCCCTATTGGTTCACCTGATCTTCCGTGCCATTCTCAGGGGTTGGAGCGTTGGGTTGCGGAGGTCACGCATGCTTCTGCCAAAAAAGCAGGACACGACGGTCGCGATAGGTTTATATTGTCACGCTCTGCCTCTCGGAGAAGTCTACCGAGAGTTGAGCAGAAGGGCGACTTCTTTTAAATGGGCCTCATCTGAGTGAAATGATTGCACTTCGGTGGATCTGAGATGGTTTTTGCTTGCTGTGAATAAAAACGTTGAAAAAGTGTTTTCATCTAGGTTTACATGAAAATTATCGTATTGAAGGGCAATAATTAACAAGACATAAAAGCTTGGTGTTAGTCTTCTATTTAAATTCTGATATGCATGGTGAATTCAACGCTTATCGTGACTGATAGGGTAAGTACGAAAGCTAAAATAGGAGGTGGAAGATGATATTTTATCTGTTTTTTTGTTTACTTGTCTCAAGCCTACTGCACCTTTGCCCGGGTATTACGGGGATTAACCTATTTCCGGCAGGGGGCTAATATTGCCCCCCTTCAGGTTTTTCGAGAATATCTCCGAAACGGCTTGCGATAGAACTTTGAAACTTCCTGACTTTTCCTAAAACTAGTACAGGCAGGCTTTCTGAAATTTTCAAGATTATATATTTACCAGGGGCGGAGCTATGGCTGGGTTTTTGGGGAGGTTTTATCCACAAACTAAGTATTATCGTATGCGATGGGTTTTTTGTAAAAGGAAGCCGTCTCTGCTGATCCTGATACCAGTTATATGGTTTTATTATATCATTTTTTATGTGAGATGATAGTGCATTCACAATTGTCACTATTTGTATTCATCAGGGGCGGTTACAGCAGTTCAAAATGGGGAATGTTATCAAGAAGGACTAAACGTTAGTAAGTGAGAAGACTGCTTACAGCCGTGCCAGGGCGAATACAATTGGGTATATGAAAATTCAAAATAGTTATAACCCAATTCTAGATTACCAGAGGCGTGTCCAGTCACTACACATTTTCAAAATGTATATTCCCAGTCAGTATCACCGCCGCGACTCAATATCGTTGTATATTGAAAATGTGTTTCCAATCACCCCCACCCCCCACGACGAGTCCTTGATCCGCCTATGTCACCCCCTTTCCCAGAGCTGCCATGGGAGGGTAAAAATTATCAGAAATTAAATTATAACTAGTCGAGGGACTAATATACTCATGCATACCATTCGCATATTGTTGGTATGTATTTTACCCCACTGTTTTACCTTACTGCATCCGCCCCTGATGAGTTTTTCACTTTTTCTCATTTATTTATGTGTCAAAGATGCCAAGCAGTATATGACGGCTTCTAATCCGCGTAACAAAAACTTTTAGGTTGTATATATTTCCCCTCATAGTCCTGGTCCTGGAACTGCCATTGAATTTCGAATTTTTGCGTAACTCAGTATATGAAAATTTTGGGTCAATTATTTGTAAATCTGAACTAGTTTTGTGAAAACGTACAACAGAGACAAGGGTTATGGAAAATCTAAAAAAATACACAAAAATTGTATATTTTGCACGACCTTCTCCTAAAAGATAAAAATTTTGAAATTTTCTTTTTCAAAAATAAAGTTTAGCAGCAGAGGAATCTATGGCACTTTGAGTTTTCAAAATCGGCCGGTTAGATTACGAGATCTTAGGGGGCCGATATTGCCCCCTTGCCGGAAATAAGGGGTAGCCGGGAGCCTGACGGAAATAGGGTTAAAGGAGCGATCCTGAACGAAAATATTATTTTCGGCCCGGGCTACTGCTCAGCCGACCTTAGATGAACTTTGAGAGGTGTGATGTGCAAATATTCCTTCAAACCTGAGGGTCAGCATAATCTTGAGAGAGAGAGAGAGAGAGAGAGAGAGAGAGGAGAGAGGAGATGTTTGGTTTCAGCGCCATCGAACACACAATATACGATCCGAAGGGTAGACCCACGCCCCGCTAAAGTCCGCGTGCTGCCGAACGCTTGGCAGAAACCTCCGCCTGTTATTCTGAGGGTGTTTTTCGGTTGAGAGTGGATGGCAATCAGACGACTATTGTCGTCACGGAAATTTGATGGGCTGTCTACTGGCGAGGAAGTCAATAGCACCGCGCTTTTCACGGCAAAACAGACTTTCTTTCTGGAAAAATCCTTTGAAATTATTATGCCAACATGATAAAGCAAAAGAATAGGCAAAACATATCTTTGCTGATTGGAATAAAACATATTTACCGTGATACCTGGAGCAATTAATAACCACCATGTTGCAAGATTACATCTGCGCACTGCTCGCTCTGGGCTCTGATGAATACTGAACGATCATAGGTAATGACAGAACAGATCTTGGAAGCACTTGATAAACATTATGAACCTCGTGAGTTAGTGCCTCAGGGATCCTCTGGGTCCTGGTGGCAAAGTGGAGGGGAGGTATGAGACTGAGAGACTGATCAAATCCGAATGGATTCCTGAACCGTAGACAAATTGTAGCGAATTCACCCCAAAGTGTTGATAAAGTTTGGACTTGGATATTGTTTTGGGCTCCTATTTTAGCCAATCGTGTGTGATCTTCGAATACACTGGTCAACAAAATTCAACTTTTGTCATGGATCCAAAACAAAATAGTCAGTTTCTAGAGTAATTTATGGCGCTGAACACGAATCTGGCAGCAGAAATGCCGTAACAGACCAGAATTTTGAGATCCAGTATTTCTGTGTGTCGTCTTTGTTTCAGCCTACTTGGCATCATTGACATTAATAGTGCAAAACCCAAGAGGTCTAGGAAAATGAACGTTTGGGTGTTTGTGGAAGCTGGGGTATTCTACCCTAAACTCGATTTTCATAGACCTAGGTCAACATGTTCAAGGTAAAAGGAGGCCATATAGGTCAAATTCTGTCCGTGCAGGGTAGCCATTGGGAAATGCCGTGATTATGCGATGAGAAGCCGGATATGGAGAGAAAGTGACCTAAAGTAACGGAGAAAGGTCTGAGGCAATGTTCTCTGAAATTTTTAGGTCAAGGTCGTTCAAGGCTTTTATTATTATTAATTTATTAATTTATTTATTTATTTATTATTAAATTATTGACCTTTGACGTCAAAATATTACATTTTGCCTATAACGTATACTGCAACTAGCACTATGGCAACCGTTGGGCGGGAAATCAGGTTTGACCTTGACCTATGACCTTTGACTTGAGCCTGCGACCTTGAGATCAAGTTTGGGTGACCTAACCTATGACGTCATAACACAATGTACGTCAAACTAAGCGACGTTATGCGACCGAAGGCACTAGTGTCAATGGCCTTGAAATGGTTGTATGACCTTGACTTGTGACTTTTTACTTGGACTTGACTTTCAAGGGAGGTGACTCGGACATAAAATCCTTATCATATAATGTGGCGACATCACCACTCGCTCTACAATACCGGTGAGCTTGTGCGACCGAGCGCAAGCCTTGTTCAATGTACAAAAAAATGCGAGGGAGTCTTCCGTTGCAATAAATTCACATGAATGAGTGATAAGCTGCATTGTCTGGGTGCAGTTAACCCGGGTTCTCGACATCCTTGATCTAGATTTTCCACAAAAGGCTAGGCTCAGGACTGTGTGTGGAAAGTGTAAGGGCTATACATTAGGTATGCTCTGGAGAAGAAACTAGGTCCGATGGCAAAAAACGGTTACTAAATTTGAAATCAGCGGTATCGAAATAGGTAGGAATAGGTGCTCACGTGCCGGATCCATTTTGGCTGTTGACCAGTGATATTAATGGGATCCGGGCCGATAACCATAGCTTTCAAGTGAATTGGCCTAGGGTGCTCATGGGAAGTTTGCGTGGGCATCACGGGATCTTAATTTTCTTGGTCGTGATATGATCAGAGTCGCTATCTCCACTCAGCAGACGGGTAATTTTTCTTCGCACACGAAGAGTTTCGAACACAAGAAAGATAAAGCTAGGGATTTTTCCGTATTATCTACTATATGGCTATGATTGCTATTGATTAAAAAGCTTCATTTTGCTTATATCATTAAACAAAATGTTTAAGTGTGGAATTTCTGACTATGAGATGGTTGAACAGGATTAGGACTATTCTGGCCAATGATAGACCTGCAAACAGATTGGATAATGCACAGATCCTCATTGGCGAGATGTGGAGCTGGTTAAACGTATATCGTCGATATACACGATCCAACGATCGTCGACGAGTGCACCTTCATTTCCCTCGGGGATGCTCTTCTGATGGTCATGACCTGTGCCTTCACAATCAGGCGCTTCCTCTTATCTACCGTTCTGAATCTGAAGCCGTTGTTCAGGAGATACGTCCTCACAGATAATCTGGACATGGACATCCCCGGATTTTCTTATTCGAGAGTACCTGGTAGTTTGCAGCGTAACGTATTCAATACCAACGCACATTGGGTGAAACATTTTGTGCATGGCGTTCATTTCAAAGTAATCCAGCTCGATCCTGGGATGAACACCTCTCAGATGTGCACCTTCGTGCTCTCGGTGGCGTCTGGAAGGAAGGAGCGTTGTTCTGGGCAGTCTTTTGGATCTTGTCCTCTGACTATTTTGAAACACTGCTGGCTTGTATGGTTTGAGTCAAGGGGTTTACATAGAATGCTAAGTCGCGTCCATGCGTAACTACTCCCTCTCGTCATGGTAAAAATACCCCATACACATCATACATGACCTGTGGGCACTGTGGTCGCTAATTTTCCTTTGAGCAAAGTAGCCCATCATAAACGCAAAAACTGCAAATAAAAGCATCTGTCTATAAAAGACTATCTAAAAGACAACTCCATACAATAGTTGACTAGACATTCACAGAAATGGGCACGACCCTTAGGCAAGCACATTTCGTTCACACATTTGATCGGCACTCCCAAGGCCTTTTACGTATATTGCTTGAAGGTGTACATGTCATGGCAGGTTTTTTATTTGGTTCAGAAAATAGATTTGCCAAGTGTGCGTGCTTGAAACTACATTTTTTCGGAGGAAATATCTTTGCCTGTTTTGCAACAATGTGAGAAATGTAGAGTCTGTTGATATGATTGTGATTGCAATCAATAATTCAACAGATCGGACGAAATCGCTATTATCTTTCTTAACATATACACAAACATATTTACAGACAAATAAACATATAGCAGAAAGGCTGTTCTCGCGTGTAGGGCTGTTTTTACTTGCCCGCTACCGCTCGCTAGCTTACTCCGTCTGAACCAGTAAAACATGCACGTATGACCATAGAGAAGAAGCAGATAAGCATGTACAATGGTGATGACCAGGCGCTGAAATTTGCGAGACACGCTGTTCTGAATTTTGTATATTATATTATATAAGCTTTTAGACAATCACGCTATGTACACCACAATTATATAGTGATATTTCTTCCTAATACCCCATTGATATTATCATGGCATATACATTTTACATAGATGGAAATATAAAAATCAACGAATGCGATTTCAAAATAAGATATCATAATGATAAGCTTAGGTTCTGAATTTATACCTCTTTCTGGTGAGACCTGATTACCTCTTTACCTGATCCTGAACTCTTTAATATTTTAAAGTCATGATTCGAACACAACCCGTCTGTTTTTTCCAAGCATCTGGTATCAGAGCAAAAAATTTTATCAGTAAAATTGTGATCAAGAGTCAGCACATATATGTACTGCACACAAAAGCTATGGCTCCGTCTTTTGCGATGTATATGAGTCTAGGGGAACCGGGTATGCTGTTCTAATCGCCACTCCAAATTTTACAATCTCCATACCAAACCCACTCAACTGGCACTCAATAACGGATCAAAACTACCGCAGAACATTGTATAAGACATTTATCTAACGCAATGCGCTTGCAATGTTTCTGGAACTTATTTCAGCGCTGATATTTGCAAAAAGAGACGAAATTTTCATGTGCAGATATTCCACCTTGAGCCAGGCTGATAACAGCTTGTGGCTTGCAGTAATGAACCAGAAATAAAGGAATGTCTTATGTCGCTAGTGGTTTGATAGACCCACTGAAATCAGGATCATTTTTTGTGATATCCATACAAGCGATCAGATCTACAACGTGAAGCCTAAACTTTTCGACAGTATGAATACTTTCGCTCACTCGCTAGGTTATACGAAATGTATATTGGAAGTCGAATTAATTCACGCTGACTCTGTTTAGAAATTGGAACTATTGAGAAAGTATACGTGCTGAGGAAACACTGTTTCAGTATCCTTCTTCACTGCAGTTCATTCTCCCTCTTAGCCAGTAGAAGTAGACGTGGGCTCAGTACACAAGTTCTGCTCTCCTTCTCCCTCCGGCCCAGCGCCCCACAGCTCGGGTGATTGGATTTAGTCCTGGAGTTGGGCGACCTGAACCTTCATTGTGTGGAGGCTTGGAGAGGGTGGTGGGGGAGATAGGTAGAAAAGTTGTGCGGAAGAGGTTTGGGAAGACATTCAGCCAGGAACTCTGCTGGGGCTATAGGGTGGCATCTATCGGCTGCGACTGTAGATGTAGCCGATAGAACGGTAGATGCAACCGATAGAACGGTAGATGCAACCGATAGAACGGTAGATTTAGCCGATAGAACGGTAGATGCAGCCGATAGAACGGTAGATGCAACCGACAGAACGGTAGATTCAGCCGATAGAACGGTAGATGCAGCCGATAGAACGGTAGATGCAGCCGATAGAACGGTAGATGCAGCCGATAGAACGGTAGATGTCAGCCGATAGAACGGTAGATGCAGCCGATAGAACGGTAGATGCAGCCGATAGAACGGTAGATGCAGCCGATAGAACGGTAGATTCAGCCGATAGAGTGGTAGATGTAGCCGATAGAACGGTAGATGCAGCCGATAGAACGGTAGATGCAGCTGGAGGTACCAGCATCATGGAGTGACGCTTGGGTTGATAGTATAATGAATCGGGTATCCAAATGAATATTTAAGGTGATGGTAGATTGTATCTGATTGGCTAGTTTGAGTAATTTTGGATCTAGATATGGATCCAGATCCTTTTCTTTAAATAAGTAGTTCCCTCGGAGCTCCAGACCACGACGCAAATAGTGCATTTGATATATTAATGTTAACTGCCCAAACATACCGCACCCATCAAAACGGCGTCCAATTTGGCAGCGCAAACTGAGAAAGTTGGTTTTTATTCAAACGGTGCTCATCAAAATAAATGGCTCCTGAAGAATGAAAATAACCTCAACAGATATCCCCACCATACTCTCTAACAATACGCCGTTGACGTCGGCTGAGTAATTGGGGCGCCCGCCACATAACCAGCAGATGGGATTGAGCCGGAGAAAAAGAACAGCTTGACCTGCATTGACGGCAGAGCCGTTACCAGACGCCTGGGCGTTCGGTAATATGCCGCGCCGGATCCGCCGCTAAGTGTGGCCACATTCATCGTCCCAATTGGTGCTAGGCGCTAGCGGAGCCGATTCCCCCTCTCCCCCTCCCCCGGCGTCCCAGACCAATCGACGCCGGCGCCGCGTCAGGCCCTATTGCCGGAACAATCAGGCGCGCCCTAGCAGTCTGGTGTTCAGACACCAATACTGTCATCATGGCTCCATGGTGCATGAAAATCACCGCTGACTTTCTCATTGTGCCACGTTACGTGTTGAAATTTGGTGCTCAAGTGTTAACTATCTTATAAGATTGTTGTTATTTATGACTAGTTTGAGTGGCCTGACATTAGAAAGAAATTTGGTTTGTACATTTCTTGGGAACTACCTTTCTTGACGTTAGACTTGGGCGATAATTTATTGTGATATAACTTTCCACAAAACGGCTGGTTCTGTGACTGTAAGTTGATCTATATTTGAGCTCTTTTACTGTGTATGCGTATGCTGGCTTATAGTACATGGTACGGCCTCGTACGCACTGTCTGTGCGTTTGATTTTATTTCATTCTATCCATTCATTTTCATAAAAATAGGCAAGATTAATTCAGCAGCAGCCAGCAGCTTAATTCTATGAGGCAAGAGCTAATGCATGACATTTATCCCAGTACCACCTGGCCTCTTTTCGTGCACACCACCGCCTGGGGGATCTGATACGCTACACTCTCGGGAACCGGAAGTGATGCAAAATATTGAAACGGGGCTGAGAGCGCCTTGCCGTCTTCTACCCTAGGGCCAAGCCTGAATCATATCCGTTACCCGTGACGTCAGAGTGAGTCAAAATGGGTTGAATTTGGACCTATTTGGAAGGTCCCTTATAACTAGAAAAAACATTAGACGTAGAACAAAACAAGAGCCATCAATGTATTCCTCTTAGCCCAAGAGTTCAAAATAAATGTATCATTACCTCGTGAGGTCACATTATGATATTGGCCTTAGGTCAAGGTCAAATGATGACTATTTAAGGTCATGTTGCACATCATTCAAATTATGGGGTCATGCTCGTCACATTGATGCAGACTTTATAGCTTTATCTTATATTTTTCAAAAGTTATAATAAGCACAAATAATTTCATAACCATGACGTTTGGTGAGCTCTGGCCATTTTGGTACCGACCCAGCCTAAAAAAGATACACCATCCGGATTTTTGTTTCAAGAGCTTTATGATGACTTTTAGAAACTTTACCTAGCTCTTCTAGAAGCCGAGCTGCACCCTGTTTTTTCAGCCTCATTTTTAAAGAACAGAATCACCTTACAAGTGTTTAGGAATGACGTCATAACTCGTTAACCTGACCTGAAGTCAATTATGGAGTCATAAATTGTCAAATTGATTATCTCAGAGGTCTGCAAAGCGGCGCAAGTCTCATTCGAATCTGCTCGGAATCATTGGAAAAAACTGAGGAGGGTTCCAGCTAACCTGCGCCCAGTGCTTAAGTTTCGTTCAAGTTTCGTTCAAGTTTCGATCAAGGAAATATGACAAAAGCGCAAAGAGGGGGGGGCTAAAAAGGCCTACCTTTAAATAATATCTAAAAAATAAGCTGAAGGATTGGAAAGTGAGATCGGGATATTTTGTCTCGTGCTATTTTCGTCCAATTTTCAATTGTTTAATTGTATTCAAATTATGATCATTTTGCTTAACGAAGAACTATGAATATGTGCATGGTTTTCTATAGGCTTCCCAAGCTCTGTTCATGTTCCGCTGCAGACGACTATTTTCAAATACTATAAATACATCTTGTTTACCTATTAACCGCATTTCTGCAATGAAAGTTTCACATTAGACAGATGACTGAACCTCTGACATCACTTGACATTTCATCACGGGCTGGTGAGATTTTCATTTGTTCTTCCAAATATGTAAACATGACTTTATCCCAGAGCATGAGCAGTACATGTCCTCAGCAGTACGACCACCAACAGAAAACGTGGAAATTGCTGATCCAGTCCAGCGTCGGCGAAAACAGAATTCAGACAAGAGCAGCAGCAGCTCTGGCCAGAGTCACGCCATACTTCATTCAGACCAGCTGTCACCAGCAGGGCATTTCTCACTGACAAACTCGACTGTGTCCAAGATTCGGGCGGCGCATCTCCAGCGCTGGCTCGGCCGGTGTGGAGGTCCCAGACGGCGCCGCCCCCGCCCCCTTCTTGCAGAGCGTCGGTGAGTTATGGCGGCGCAGCGGTGGGCGGACCGGCCCTCGCCGGCGGTCGACGCTCTCTCGACACTCGTCCAGCCATGCCGAGCACCGCGCCGCCAGCATTGTCAGCACTCGCCACAAATCCCAGCCGGGGGCTGATGCATCAGCGCGCCCAGATACAGTCCGGCCACAGCTGTTTGATTGGACAGTGAGCGCCGATCAGACCGCTCGTACCTCGCAGCAAATGAACAATTTCCGTCCAGATTGGGCGGAATTTTATCGGCAGAATGGCTTTCCTGACTTGTTTTATGTATGTTTTGTAGCCAGAGTGTCGGTTTGAGCTGGTTTTGCTCAGGCTTTTCTGGTATGATTTTTATGAAATTCAAGCTGAAACAAAATTGCATAAGATAATTGGTGCTATCTAACCAAAAAAGACCGAAGAGCCAATCTGGAAGTGAAGTGACTGGCTATAACTTCCCAAGAGGACCTACGTCTATATGGTTGTAGAGAACATCATCACTCAAGCACTAGATCTATAGATTTCTGGCATACGATCGATGAAGAACCACTGGATACATTTTTCTAGGTTTGGAGAACAATTTATCGTTAGAACAACTAGGTTCAGATGACCATACTCGACCCGGCAGGAACACGAAACTGGAGAATCTAGAACTGCCTGCATGACTCTCTTTACCTGCAGAGCTGAGGCGTCTTATCTGTCCCGAAGTTGAGACAAGAACAGTCCATTCTTGAGGGAGCAGTGTACAGCTGTATCACACTGCTCATCAGTGTCTCGGCCTGTGTATTGTAGGGGTGTGGCGACTGTGTGTAGTAGATAGATAGTAGTGTAGTAGTGAGACGGCGGGAGTCCAGAGGTGAATGGGATTGTGCAGGGTATTTTCCAGTATGGACGGTGCTGTTAGCTCTACCTAACTATTCGTAAAAAAAACTTATGAAATTTAACGCTAATATGCAGGCTGCTGACGATCGGAGCCGAGGCAATATTTACTAGGCTTCCACGGGTCATATCTGTACCACCCAAACAGGCACGCTTGTCAAATTACTGGAAGCATTGAGGTGTTCCTCTCCTTCAAGATTATCTCCACTGGGGTAGATGGAACACAGAAGGCTGTTTTCCACTGTGGGAATTGAACCCACGTCAATCCATGCTATTCAAATCTGGAGACCAGCAATAAAGCCATGCTCGGCCAGCCGACCCCAAAAGCAGAGTGAAGAAAGGAAATAGGAATGACCGTGCAGCTGACACCAGCCGACTCGGTTGACTGTCACGAGATCAGACTTTTGAGCATCTCACTCTCCGTGCCGTCGAAAGACTCGTCGCTTTCACAGCCAGCAGGCTCCGCCACAGCACTATGGGTGAGCCGCCCTGAGTGACTCGACCGTGCTCAGTGCCGAGGTCACGGGCGACAGGGGCCGCCAGTCGGAGCCCAGGAGGGGAGGCGATCACGCCGGGGTGGGGTGATCACCCGAGGCCTGGGTGATTGCGGCGGCTCGGTAAATTTAACTCATGCATGCCGGGTTAAACTAGGAAGTTTGCTGCTCAGTTTCCAGTTATTTTTATTTTTATTTTATTTTATTAGGGCCACTCCCAACAGGCACACTTGCCCAATTACAGGGAGTATTGGCGTGGGTGTTTAAGGATCCTCTCCACCGGGTCAGATCGGACACGGAAGGCGATTTCCGCCGTGGGAATTGAACCCACGATAATCCATGCTATCCGATCAAAGACTGGCAACGAAGCCACTAGGCCACCCCGGCCCCAGTTAAAAGATTCACCACCTATAGACAAGTTATAGAAGATTGTCCTAATGACCTGCTACCGATATTGTTGGCGAGTTATTTTGTAAGGCTATGGGGCAGCGATAGTCTCTTCTCAAGGCCCAGATTTCCTATTTGTTGCAGCAAATGTTCAGTAAACTAAAGAACTAGGCTGTGCTGCCATGAAACATCTGAGCGTTGATTAACATAGTCTCGATTTAGAGAGCTGGTCTGCAACAGTTCTGTCACTCTCGGTGAACCATGTCTTCGCACATCCCTGGTCCTGCTGCAACGTTAGAATAACTTACATCTGCTCACTGTATTCCTACGTGATTTTGGCGATAAGCCGTTACCGGTTAGATACGGTATTTTTTCTTATGAAACGCAAAATATATTAAAAATACAAACATATTCAAAACCTGACCACTAATCGGGCGAGACAATATATCAACTAAAATTTCATTTTCTACCTGCAGAAAAATGATGGGCGAATCTCTGTCAGGAAAGTGTCAAGTCTGGGAAATGACTGCAGACAGGCACTTGGACGACCAGGAGCTCTGCCAAGGGGGTGGTTTGTGGTTTACGACACCGGGATGGCTGAAGTCACCGGGCGCCGTTAACTCTCCAGCCGGCGGAGCCGAGCTCATGGGAGGTTTGTGGCTGTGAAATATTGGATTCCATTGCTAGTTCTGAGCCTTCAATGCTAGGGAAGTCGTATAAATCAGGGACAGTCGGTTTTAGGAAGCTTCTGGGTCTGTATCCCGTTGGCTCCCTGTGCTCCTGCTTCCGATTCTACACCCACTGAAGGACTCCTGTGGAGCTGCTGGTGTGTGCAGTTCCGTTTCTAACTTGTCGCCGGTTTTCATGAATAAGGCATGTGTTTTAAGCTTCGCTAAGTTGTCGGGTATGAGCAAGCTTCACAAAAGTTTAAAAATCCCTCTCTAACCAAAAGAACTAAATGGGCTAGACCCAAGGGGAAAAGTACTGAAAGCTCGTTTGAATTCCAATTAAAGGTATGTACATTGATACATTTTCAAGATGTCCGACATATAGAAAAAGTTTGACATTGCTAGAATGGGGCGTAATTATAATCCTATTTTTCTCAGGAGAAAAAATAGCTTTGAAAAAGACATGAACAGCATTTCAAATTACTTGAATTTCTCATTCAGTGACATTACATCAAATTTTGATCCAGGTCGAAAGACAGGGCACTAAAGGTCAGTGAACATCAGGAATGTTAGGAAATCCATTCCGACTGGAAAATCATGTTGGCTTCATTCTGGGGTCATGTGGCCTCAGCTGGGGGTGAGATATAACAGCTTTCAGGACTATTTGAAATTTCTTGGAAAAACCTCCATACAGTTCATACCATGTCTAAGGTATTTCTCCATTGAGGTCAACCAAAGTCAAATATGGTACGTTATCAGAATTGTAGCATATTCTCTTTTTCTTAAGATCGTCCGAAGCAAAGCAGATACTGAAATTATTGAGACACCAATGGAACTATCGCTTCAATAAAAATTATATGATGTATGGTTTTACCATGCTACGTCCAACACAAAGGGTCACCTCAATCCACCAATCAGCGTGCAGTGATGAGTCAAGCACAATAGTTTTAAAAGAAAAGGTCAATCATCATTCGGTCAAAAGTAATTTCCATGAGGCATCATAACCTGCTTACTTGATTTCAAATAACCTGCTAGGGACGTTAGGTCAGTGTCTTTGACATGAACCCCTGAGTCAGCCATAAACTCAAGACGTTAAAGTCTTGAAATTGATTTGATACGTATGCACTGAAATACAAAAATTTCACAATTACTTTCCCATAGCTTCGAAATGGGGAGCTCACCGATGTGACCTGGCCTTAGGTCGTAGCATTAAAGATCACGCACGGAAAAACTATAGGTCTAGGTACCCTCATGATACGAAATGCCGTTGAGGCTACGTTTTGAAATACGGTTGAATTCAGCTTCAGGCTGAAATACGGTTTGAGGCTATTACACCGTTATGATTTGGCCTGACAAGGCCTCAATTTTGAACTCAGAGAAAATAACGAAAAAGGCCAAGGAGAAGCTATGCTAAGCACCATGACGCTGTCTGCCGTGCTTTGCCGACCACCCTGGAAAAACAGACGGTGGAGCTTAAATGCGTTTTTTGTTTATTTTTGTGTATTATGGTAAAATTAGCAGGAGATAAAAATTGCTCTACTGGTGAAGTTTTACAATTAAAATAAAACAGAACACAAAGATCACATATTCGCATGACACGGTTGCCTTATAAATAAGACAACGTTACTAAACAAGATATTGAAACCTGATTAATCGATGACAAATCAATGGCTAGTTAACCCGAGAGAAATTTCAGATGTTAAATTCCACTGTGATAGAACTGTACATAAAAACAACTGATATCAGATAAATTCATAAAACAAAGAGAGATCTTGAATTAACCTGTAATCCCGGAAATTCGGAGTACGTCTGAGGGGTGTTGAAGGGCGTGTTCGACGCAGGCGGACACAGGACGACGGGCGGTCGTTGACGTTAAACTAGCCTTATGAGTTCTCGGGCGGTGGAGTCGGGGTTGGAAGTCCATGACTGTCAACAACAGTCGACGACAGCTACAAAATTTATAAAAAATGAACCTAGGCCTAGGCATCGCGGTATGTAGTGCCTCATTGAGACAGGATGTGAACACCACGGTCATGTTAATTGTACGGGAATTTTACATTGGCCCAGGTACCACTTCCGGATGCGTTTGTTTTAGGATTTCGCTGCTGTGCGGGTAGAGCAAGAACATTACTGTCACACTTGGACTCAGGACGACCGTCGCTCTCGATGAACCTCAAAATCCCCAGCATCTGGGCCTTAACCCTCTCTTTGGTTGGCATTTCCATATCATCTTCCAGCTAATAACCTAGATGGCTCTCGGTATAATCATTAGCATACTTTGTATTCATTTTTGTGGGTAAGGACGGCAGATAAATGAGACCAAAGTGAAAAGTGAGACATTGAAAAATTGCTGGACAAATTGACAAAGGCATAAATCTCAAAATGAAACTCTGTGTACACCACTTTCTATTAAATCCCTCAATCAAAATGACAGCACCAACATTATTACTATAGATTTTCAAACTGTTGAAGCTGGTAAAACAGAATCTATACCGGAGTGGATCCAGGATTTCTCTCAGGGAGGAATCCATCACGGGCGTGTTTTTCGATGCCGAAAAATAGCCATGTTATTCATGACGGGCGCCGACTTGCTACTGAAACTGGATTATGTTCGCTGAGGTCACGACTTTTTCGAGCCTTGTCTGGCGCCAGGCTTAATAGGCTCCTTTAGTTTTGGGGCGTCCTCATATTGCAGTTTAGATATCCGCTCCATCATTTAAGCTTTACACATTTGAAAGGACATCCTTGTGCTTTGGTACGGAAACACAAATCGTTTCTCCTGTGCTCTAGGACTAGGGGCTCCAACACCGCTTCCCCAGATAAAGTTCAGGTTTTGCCCTCCCTACAATGCTGCTGGCTTCGAAATCTGATACTGAAGTCTGATACTGGAGTCGTTGATTGACCTCAGACAACGGCTTGTTTCGGGCGATCCGGCGGAGCCCAACAGGCGGCCAATGGCGTGACGCCCCCTGCCGGGAGGTGTCGGCACACACTGACGCCTGAGGAACGGAGCACGTCCCCAGCGAACGGCCCGCTAGCGTGACCGCCGCCGAAATACACAGCACTGCCGCCGGCTAAGTGATGCGGTAGACGCAGCTGGAGGCGCAGGTCTTCTTTGTAGCTTCGAGAGGTCAGTCGATGCGAAAGCTAGACATCAATGGCAAGAGAAGTTGGCTTTTTAGCGCTCCACTAGAAGATTCAAGTAAAAGGCCCGTAGAACCTTCATATTGTAAATGAAAACATTTTAAGTTTAGTCTTCTAGTTTCGTTATTTAGTTGATAGGGGTAACAAAATGGTTCTCTTTTGATTCTTGGGCATAATCTAAGATCCCAGAAAGCTAAAAGTATATTGGAAATGTTAACATTTGTTTTCAAGTTTACGTACATAACTATTGATTCGAGGTTAAAACAGTGCTATTAATTTTCTCCATTATTACCGCAACACATCTATGCTTTGGATAGATATTCAAGCAATGGGCCAGAACGCATTTACCTAAAGCTTCCTAATGCAAAATCTGTAATTTCAATCTTCAGAATAGTATATGCTCTATAAGGTGGCTTAGACTGATCCGTTCATCATCATCACACCATCATCATTTGGTGTTTTTGGGCCGCCCGACTTCCATGGTCATTTTGTGCCCATACCGACAGTAAAGGGCAAAACGCTGATGCGTTCGAAGACGGATATGTTCAAAACGTGCCTATAAATGTATGTATAACCAGCCCAGAGGGTCTCCTCGGGTAAAAGAACCGGCTGGAAACTCACGGTGACCATGAATGAATGTTTAAATACATAGTCAAAGCCCAAATAGCATACAGGTCAAAGACACGGCGATTTTGCTACGAAGGTAAAAGAATAGTTCCCGTGCACTTTTATTGAAATGAAATGTTTCTTCGTTGTTGATATTTTCCCTGGAAAAAATATTAGGAAATAAAAAGTTTGAACCTGTACCTGATTCACGCGCTTAGGTAGGGGAAATATTTTTACTTCCCTGATTTTCTCCAATAATGCAAACGGAATAAATACAGATTAACTCTACATACACCCTGTCCCTAATAAATTTGACGCCTCTTACCAGATCTTTGGGTCGGCTCATTTCATATCAAAGGAAGTAATCAAGCCAATGTGGCCCGACCTCAAAATCCTAAGCCACGTGTTTGTAGAGACTCCCAGGGATATGTGGCAATCAATCACTTTAAAATTGCCATCACGTGGTAGTCATTAGGGCCTACAAGTCCGGAATTTCAGAAAGTTCGTATCGTTAACATAGGGTTGAATCATTTCTTGGCCGAGACGGGCGGTCTGTTTCTCCAGTCTGCTCCTCCGCTTCTTTGCTACTAACAGACTCTTGAAACGGTTGCAGAGTAGAAGAAGTGGCTCCCATAACAAAAGGTAGCGGAGTAGACAAATAATTTAATTTAAAGTTTTGCCGCTACCGACGGCCTGTCAAAGGGACCACCACTCTCCAAAATAGAAGATGGATATTGAGCAAAGGACTTTCCCCAACAGACAACAATAGGAGATTAGGCAATTGCTTGTATTCCGTGGTTTTGGTCACATATCGTATAAAAAATTACTAGTTTTGAAGGTAATATACAAATTCTCAGTGTTTTTTTCTTGACATTCATTCTAAAAGAAAGGGGACAACATTTAGAAGCCTTTTAGTAGGCTTTTATACTAGAAAGTAGTGGAAGAAAGTAGCAGATTAGCGGGTAGCAATTTCAGCAATCGTGAGCAATTAGCGCTAGTATTAGAAGCGGTTTCAACTAGCCAAGGTTTCAACTAGCCAAGGTAGCGAATGTAGCGGTAGTGGCTTCAACATTTTGTTAACGTCACCACATTATAAGTTCTTGGCAACCACATTATAGGCCCATAGGGAACATCTGATAACCCTTTTCAGTAATCAAGGGTCAGATAAAGCTGAAAATAGTCGCTCATTGTTGGGAATTTCCTGACGATCAAACTGAATGCTTGGACCTCTTACCTCTCATAGGTCATCTGGGGTAACCTCAGTGGGCTGTGATTTAATGCCAGTAAAATCCCACCGAATTGAGATAAAGTTATAAGTAGTGGTATTGTGTTAGTCTCGTCACTGAGAGCCAAGTGATGCGCACTGAGACTAGTAGCAGACGCAGGATTCCATTTCTGGGTGTGGGTTAGGGTTTCAACCCCTTTTCATTTCAACTTCTCTGTTGTAGTTGAGGTGTGCTTTCACCTCTCTTACTATTTGGTTATCATTAGCACTCTGAAATTTCGGGACGCCTGGGTCCCTCGACTTACTTCTATCCGCCACTAGTTATTTTAACGCGCACTGGAAGGGGGACTGGTAGCTTTCCTGAGATCTCAAAAACCAAGAACCGTAGAAAAATGCCTATTTGGGGAGGTTGTTGGAGGTTATGACAGTTTACATCATAGCCAACTTTAATTGACCTGAGTCAACATCTTTCAAGATCAAAAGGGGTCATAAAGGTTAAATATTGACCGTGCTGGAAACCTGTTGGGAAATGGTGGAATCATGGGAAAACTTTAGGATATACTAAAAGATGACAGATATACAGAGCCGCGAGGTTCCAAATAATCTTCTCTGAAATTGTGGGGTCAAAGTCATCATTGGTCATTGAGCTATGACGTCACAATGTGGTATAATCCCTATAATGTACACTAGAAGTAACACAATAGCAACTGTTGGGCGGAAAATGAGAATTGTCCTTAAATCCGTGATCTTTAACCTTGACATTTGACTTTAAGCTTTACATTGAGTAACTATGACGTTATACTGGGTAGCATATTTTGGCCGGAAACATTGGGGCCAATGACCTTGAAAATCCTGGTATGACCTTGATCTGTGACCATTCACATTGACTTTGACCTTCATGTGAAGTAACCTTGACATAAACTCTCGTTTATATGGCGTTATGACGTCACCACTCGGTCTTAAATGCAGGAAAACTGATGTGACCGCACGATTTTGGCGATCTCAAAACATGTATTTGTCTTTGAAAGCTTATAAGTAAAAACAAATTCAATGGATTTGCATTTTCACTATTCCACGTGCCGTTAAATTTTCCCAGATGTGGTTAACTAACGTTTTTCGGCTGCGGTCCTCCATCATGCTTGAAGGAATGATTGGTGGGGGCCTCCGAGCCCCCCCTCCAGTGCAGGTGTCATGTCTGTTTTGGTGCAGCTCAGTAAAATAAATTGGAGAAAATGTGTAATAACATTTTACAATACTATGCAACCTTTCTTCTTACCTCAATATCGATCTCCTCTAAAAATTTATCCCTCTAACTTTGCTTCGTCTCTTCAAGAGCTTTTGAATGCCACCCGAATCTCTTTTTCTTACATTTAGGTATCAGAAAATGGGCGGATTCCACCTTCCCACCCTTCCACCTCCTCCCCTCCTATCCCGGCGGTGTGTGTCATCATACCAATAGATTCGGTGGGGCGCATTTCAAACATCGGCCACCATAAATTTCACGTAGCGAAATATTGAAAGTTTTGCCCGGGGAATAATCATAGAGGGGGAGGGCAACATGTATGGGATCCCCATAGAAGAATTGTGGGGGATTTGATATTTTAGATAAAATATTCAAGTTCACATTTATCTGATATTTAGCTATGAGAACTTCAGCCAGGAACTGAAATCTAGTAATACAAATATTCATTCTCCCGTGCATTTTTCATATGTTACTCATGCCCAAAATTTAGTGTCGGAACTGGGCGTGGCTCTCTAGTTTGTAGAGATGGGTGGAGCGTGTAAAGCAAAAAAAACAGTAAAAATCGATTCCCTTCCAATTCTCAGCAACCAGTTTAAGCCAACCAGCTTAGAATCCATGTTTTCATTCGAATACAATATATATTAGGAAAACCTGATCAACGCGGAGAAACAAGAGCTAGAATACACTTTCGAATCCAAAATAGCCTATTGTTTCTACACCATTCCACATTTCCAGTGTAATTTTTCAAGTTACAGCTGTTTTTCAGCCGTGTCCATAAGTACGTATTTACTTCCTTGATTTACCTTTCATGTAAGTACACTGCTATCCCAGAATGAAAATAAGACGCTAGAACCCTACGGAGGCACTGCACAATAAGACTGGCTCAAAACTTAAACACTAAAGAAAAAGCATCCCCGAAGAGGTGCAAAGGCCTAAGAACTCTAATACAGAACAGTCCTGATAACGATGTTCTCTCTAAAGATTATATTATCTCTAAATTATAAAGCGGGGTACAAAAATAGCGCCTAAGATATTCTTGAATTAAGTCGGCATAAAGAAAAAATAACTGAAAGAGACGGCCAAAGGTAGGACACTATGTCTTCAATCCAAGTACAATATATATCCGGAAAACCTGTTCGCTGTGCCAGTATGAGAATGCAGATTTGTTTATGAATCTAAAACCACTTACAAATTTTAGCACAAGTCTTCTCAATATGCTAGACGGTGCCCTATCTTCACCAAGCTCTCCGAGAACTTCAGATCTAATATTACACTTGCAGAACAGAGTAAGATTCAGCAAAGCATTCTTAAGTCGGTGACTCATCACCAGGAAGCAGCGCAATGTTGCACAATGAATCAGCGGCATGCAACAACCACGCAACAGCTGTAGATCTCTTTGGGAGGCATGGATCACATTGCGGCACGACTGCTGGGGCGATGTCGGCTTTACGGCCTGATAAAGACAAGCAGGCGCGTGCAGGGGTCCACCGAGACCACGTTCACATTTCAGGTAACGGCGTCGAGCTCAAGCAACTTCTCAGAAACGCGTCACTTTGGCAAGGACTAAGCTTCAATCTTGCAGCTAATCAAATTCAATCACTGTTTCTCGCGTTAAAGCCAGAGCATACGCAGATTTATGATCGTGGACATGATTTGATTCCGATTAAATCGAAGCATCTACCACAGTAAGCTTTCAAAACGGATGGCAATGATTGTGCAGTTCATTGGTGGATGGATGACAGGCACCAGTCTTGAACGAACCAGTATGGCAGAGATTATCAAACCTGCTAGCTCCGCTGAGCCTTCCGTTTTGGAGTCTGTGCTAGTTCATGGTTGTTAACTTACGTATGATTCATAACATTGTGTTGTTTCGCGAAAATATGTTTTGTCAAATCCAGTTTTAGTGATGGAGAGTGAGCTGAGCTTGAGAGGAAAGTAACTGCCACAAATGTTTTACAGAATACATAGCATTATCAAAGAAATAGACTCTAGGTAAAAGTTTTCCCCGATTCAAAGAATGGACCAATTTTGCAGCTGCCCAAACCCTTGAGTTTGGGACACGATTTTATAATATAACCATTGAATGATCGAAATCATGGCACTTTTAATTTTTATTTGATAAATATGCCAGCTTGTTTTCAAAACGTAAGAAGAAACGGTTTCCACTAGTTTTATTTATTTGGCATGGCAAAACCATGATGGTACAACATATTATTTTCAAATTTAGTAATTTAATAGCCAAAATCGTAGCACTTCATGATTTTCTATGTCAATCAACATGTCAATTTATTTCCAAAATATATATATAAGTACGTGATTTTGATTCATTTGCGGTGTCTGCCATGACAGATAGTAGTAGCAAAAAGAAATTAGCACCAGGTCAAGAACCCATCTCGAGAAAAATATTGTTGTCGTAATTAGGTGGCCACAATTTTGCACCTTACATTTTAGGAAATAGCTATCCTGAATAAAAAAACTATTCGGTGTATTTTTCTGGAAAATTTTTGGACAACAAGCAGTCTAGAATAAAGCGGTACCAAATACAGATCATATGGCAAGTCTACAAGTCTTCAAGTCTAGCCCGGTTTTGCAGCCGACGGGACGTTCAAGCATCACGTTCGCTTATAATTTTATTGTACGAGTGTGCATTGTAATGCACACTCGTATAGTCTGCAGACTAGTCGCTAAAAAATATTTCGAGAGGAACGTGCAAATGTGATTTGAGCTCTTTAACTGTGAGTTTGAGCATTGTGGAGTGTATGTCATTAGGGGCCTCCCATAAATGCATAACGCATATTTTGTTTCACCCTCGCCCATGTAACACTTTATGTTGATGTGTACCTGTTGTTTACTCACAGTGTGGTTGACTCCTATATCTGCCCTTGCGTTGCATAATTTGTGGCACGCTCCGTAACGAAATTTATTTTCCACTGCACTGGTTGTTGCGAATGTGCAGCTGAACGGGCCAATACGAATTAGCAGAATAGGACCTGGTGCCATTTCTGGTTGACTTCTGGTCTCGTTATGAGATTTCCCTTCATCCAGCTTAAATATAGACGTTCCTATAAACTTCCAAACCCATAAATGCCTAGAGTGGGCCCGGTTCTCATTCTCAATGTACCTCTGTTCTATATCTCAATTAGTTTGAGCAGCTTATCAAAGCTTAGAATTCAGAAAAAAGAGTAATTTCCCGAAAAATGAAAGCTATTCAAAAAGAAACTATTTTTACTAAATTGAAATTCAACATTTAAAAATGACATTTTTTGGTTCTTTTAAGCCTGATTGGTTATCTTTATGTCCTGCTTTCTCAACTGCATATGCAGTTCTTGTCTTTACAGGTTTTTGAAGGCTACTGGAGTTCCCCTCATCTGTTTTTTTGTTGCTTAATTCGAATTGTTCCTCCTTTCTCGCGCGAGCAGAGGAGAGGAACTCATAAATATATTTCACATGTTTTAAGCAATTGAACAGTGTGACAAACATTGAACTGGCATTTTCTGAAATCCGAAAAATAAGAAAAGCTGTTGGCAAACTCGTCCCAATCGATCGTATTTATAACAAAAGATTTCCATGCAAGTATAGAATAAAGAACTTTCTTCATTTATGATGAGTTAAGCAGAAACAGGTCGCCTCAGGTTAAGCACATCAGGGACAGAGAGTCAGGTCAGTATCGCTCTACGCATCTTAAATACCTCGCACCAGACTATTCTAAATCGGGGCATGCCGGGATCTATCATAACGCTCCAACCTTAAAGAGACAGCAGGGACGTGAGCAATGGCGAGCACACCAAAGAGCCACAGAGAAAGCAGCGAAGCCGGAGTCGCCGCGCCAGCCACAGAGCGCACACTGAGCGGCGGCTCGCGTCGCCTCAGCCTCGCGTCGCCATCGATCCTCCAGCTGACACGGCGGGATCGCCGCACCGTCCGCCGGCCGCGCCACAGCTGCCGCAGACGCGCCGCGCCGCTTAACCGGCAGCTATCCCCCGCGGGCCTTAATGAACGCTTTGCGTTGGCCAATCGCTATCGGGGAAGGGAGACGATACCGGTACCAGAGACACGATAAACATCATTTTCGGAGGGTCCGTTTGCAGTCGTTCTGAGCGATCGCTTGTGTCCAACTGTAACGCAGTTCGTGGTGATTTTCAGATCGATGGCCTTATGTCAGGTCAGATTTTACGCGCTCTCATCGGAGCACCTCTGGAAATGTAGAATAAGATGTGTTTAAAAGAATTATTTTTATAATAAATTACATTTACACTGGTCTTACACATACCCAACAGTGAATCAAAATTTTTAGGCTGCTGGCTTGAAGGCCCGTTCACATCAAATTGGCGTACAGAAAATCACATGAGAGGGTTATTTAAATCCTTAGTGAACTAACACCTTGACCCACACCAATTTTCCGGTCACTGCTTTTGTTTCAATCACCCATACGCATCAACACTACATTCCTGAATTCTGTGTGATTGAGCTGTGATTACGAGCTGTCGAAAATTTGATTATGCACCTGCTGCTTGCAAAGTTAATTTATAAGCAGTGCTATTTTTTACTTTAACCCGCGCCCCACCGGGGGTCCGGCGCTACCTTTACCCCAACGGGGGCCATCGATGGCCCCCTCTAACTCCGAAAATATGGGGGTTAGGGCAAATCTGCAAAATGCATTAAAAAACTCGCGTGAATTTAGTAAGAAATTACTTAGCATGCTTAAGCACCCTTTTCAGTGGTTTGACCTCCAGAAGTCAAGTTAGGCCAATATAGGCTATTTCCATTCAAATATGCAAATGCTTAAGCGAACTGGGCATAACTCTTATGCCATTAGAGCTGATGAGATTGGTAAAGTATATCGGATAGGAAAATGCCAGACCTTTTTCGGCTATGGGAATGTAATGAACTCCTCCCAGTGGCTTGACCTCCAGAGGTCACCTCGTGACATAACATGAACTGAGGTCACGAAAGGTCAGAAAGTGGCCTTACTGTATATCAAATGAAAGCCAGGGACAAGACAGGCACGATTATGTTTTATTCAGCGCTCTAGCTTATTTAAGTCAAAAGTTATTGTCAAAATACTGTTCTTGCCCCCTGGTGATCTTGGATGACTTCGGAGAGGTCAAAGGGAAAAAATGGCCCCTGGGATCCGTGAAAGGGTGTCCAAGAACGCTTTTCTGAGCAAACTGAGCATTTTCAATCGTTTTTATGACTTTTAGATCATGAGACAGCTTTTCCCTATGCTTTTTCAATAGAAGAGGTCACCTCGTGACATGGCCTCAGGTCACGAAATCGAAAAATCCCGGATATACATCTTGTAGACCCTGGAAGGTTCATGAAGTGTAGAAAGTTTCAAATCGGTCGACTTAGAAATGTAGCTCTATAACTTTTGAGCTCTACTCTTTTCAACTTTTGAGCTCTATAAGAGCTCAAAAGTTCAAGTGAGGTGACCTTGGTTGACCTCGCTTGGTGACCTGAACTTGGATGACCTGGGGTAAAAAATTCAGGGATGGTGAGAAAATGATAGAGTGAGAGGCAGAGCCCTCAACTGCGGAGCTGCGCCCCGTCGTTATTCTGCTATCCCGAAAAAATTTAGGTGGGGGCCATCGATGGCCCCGGTTGGGAGAGGGTTAATATGGCAAAGATCAGATAAGCGATGGAAAACTTTAATAGCACAGTAATTGCTAGCTATTTCAAGTGATTAATACTAGGTTTGCGACTAGACATCGTGCGTAGGGAATTCCCAGCCAGCTGATTATGATATTTCCTGCGGGCGGAAATTGTCTTTGGAAGCTCCAGCCGAGATGAAATCTCAGTGGAAGATTCTGTGAAGGACCTATATGTTCAAGGCGCAAGTCGGGGTGATTTCTTTGGATAAGTGTAGATGGCAGGGTCGGATCCAGGCCGACGGTTTGGGGGTGGGAGCAACAGCGGCCCAACATTGTGTAAAACAAATGTCAAAGAAAATATGCAAAAATCGAGGGTTTGGAGACAAATTCCTCGGTTGCCCCGCCCCCCCCCCCCCCACCCTGGATTGGCCATAGGCAGACTAGTCCCCAAATTTTCTGCCTGCCAGGTTGGAGTTGATAACGTGGTTTGATCTCAGCAGCTGGCGTGGTGTAACACGTGACCGAGTGTCACATAGACTTCAGTGTGACTAGCCCGATGCACCAGGATTTCATTGCACTGCGAGATTTCTCGTTGAATGTTCAGCGTGGTCACTTCTTCGATGGAAGGACATGGCTACATTTTTTAATCAACATTTTCTGCACTCCTTTCAGGTTTTTCAGTGTGCTCGCATATGTTTACAAACGATAAGAATAAAGTTTCCAAGGTGATCTTGAATAGCGCTAATATATCCATGGGGCTGAGACGAATTCCAGAGTTATGTCATACCAAATACTCTATATATGTTTGGTACAGTACTCGTAAAAGCTTATAGCCCACATCTACCAACCACACTATGCACATTGGCTAACTATGGCCTTAACACGTCTTCTACCTACAAGCTTAGTTTTTCCTGCCACCTCCCGATGGGGTTGCTGCACTTTTCTTCAATTTATTTTTTAAAGCCTTATTTGATGGCTGAATTTACCGCTTGAACAGAGGATTGGCATGAAACACGGCTTCGTGTACTGAAATGTCAAAAAATATACTCTCATTTGGCCCACTCTGAACTCTTGCACATCGGTATGATGTACGGTCTGTGTCTTTCTTGTGTTCTAGGCCAACAAACTTTCTACAGAAATTATATATCTACAACTCTGTCTAAGTGAAACCTGAGACATATCCCTGTTCCTCAATGTTTGCATGTAAGAGAATCTTGAAATGATTTCTCTGATTTTAGCATTCATTAGCCTGAATTGGCCGAGGCGGCCGGATGATGACTGACGACACAATACACCATCCGTCATAATTGCCCGTCGGCTATGTCGCCCTCCGTCGGTTCATCGAGAGCCAGCTGCGACCAATGAGCGCGCGGCTTTCTTAGATGGACCAATCACAGCCAGTGTTATAGCTGCACTGTGCTGCCGTGACGGACGCCATGAGATGGATGCACGGCAAAATTAGAGATGACCGCTGGGAAAAATACTATCTGCGCTCACGGGTAAATGATGTTGCCCTGAACCCTGTAAGACCTTGCATAGTGAAGATCAACCATGAAAGGGACAACCTATTCGATTTTCTGATGGCCAGCTGAATTTAAAAAAATATATATATTACCTACTTGTTACTTACTTGTGGTCTTCGGACAAGGAGGCTACTGAAAGCCTGCGTGAGTCTGTTCTCATCCACCTCTGTCGGGTCTAGCCCTGCTCAGAATGTATCAGGAATAGTGTGCTTCAGGTTTGACCAGTGGGATAGTGGGATAGACCAGGTCTATCACACTATCCCGCTGTTATATCGTCATCCCACACGCACGGAGGCTCCCATTTCAACTGTTTTAAGCCGCGACACTGTCGAGGCTACAATAAAAGTTTACCTCAGGGGTCTCGTTCTCACTCTTTCACTGTCTTACACCTGACGATGGCCTATGACCAAAACGTCGTGTTTTGCCTTTCCCTGAACTTTCATTTCTCTTCTATTCAGGTCTGCACTGTTCTTGAGGCTTCCTTTGCGGTTTTAGTGTATACTTTGAATTTTAGTGCACATATTCAGTTTTAGTTTACGCACAGCTTCTTAGTTTTTCGACCGAGTTTGTATTTTTGTTTAGCAGCGTTTTAGTTCATTCCACATCTCACCTGTGCTTTTGCACTCTTTTTAGGTTCCTTTAAGCTAGTTTATGCTCTTTTTTACTTTCGTGGTGTTCCGCAGGGATCTGTTGTAAGATTCCAAGTATTTTTTTCTTTTTTAGGGATCTTCTCACACCTGTCGCCTTTTACTCTTCACTTTTCTCATCTAGGGCCTTAGGTCATTTCCCTCGACAAGACCAGGTCTATTGAAATGAAATATTCTCAAACATGAATTACTGTTTGTAGACTCCATGGGTATAGGAACAGGGAGTAGGTGCGCACGTCCTCAATGTTAAATATTTTAATAGCTGACCCTATGGTGCAGTCTCGGAAGAGGCGACTTTGCAATATACTGTGCCCCTTCACCCCGATGTTCTGGACGTTCCTATACCTGCTGCAGACTTCCCTGTTACTAAGTGGTCTCCTGGGTCCAACCGCCCTCTAACCATGCAACAGAATTTAACAAGTGCAAATAACAGCAATTGAGATGAAGTTGTTGCACATTTCAACATTCCTACATATGACAAATGAAAAACACTCTTCACTATGTCAGTAACTCTAGTAGAATAACGAATCAAAACCCCAACTAGACATAAAAACTTATTCATCACCCTCCAACACCAACGCACCCTCTTCATTTCAAGCAAAACAGATACTATTAAGTACACAAACAAGGATTTTAAACAAATTGCCACAAACGTCACAACAGAGTGACGAAGCATTCCAAGTTTCTGGCATGAAAATTTGGCACAAAATTCAACCATGCAATAAAAAACCACTAATAAAATTCTGATTAGTGATTGCTGACGTAACTTCTAGTGAATAAATACCTTTCAAATAGCGTTCAACCAGTGAACTTTCAACCAGTGCATAGTCAGATGTGATAATTTTCCCAACCCCACCAACCCCGTGGGTTAGTCAGATGTGACAACTGCTGTTGTCACATCTGACTATCCATCTCCCAATTATTTACGAATTAGATGAAGAGTTTTACATGCGTGCAAGCAATTTTCTGAATAGATAGTGAACGACCACTTGTCTTCCATAGTTAGAGTTTGTTGTCCGGCCCTGTGAGCCGCCAATGCCGGGCTGTTGTTGCCCTGCAGGCGTTTGGGGGTGGGGGTGGGGGTGGGGGACTGTCGCTACCGAAGGTAATTGCAGGCTGTAAGCGCTGTGGTGTGTGTTGACAGCATCAAAGCAGCAAAGGGGACGTGGCTACTAGTTAGACAATTTCGGGTCACTCAATTCATTCACCACAAAGTCTTATCTATTGAATCGTTTACCAAGGCACAGACAGATATAGGATTTCCGATTGCGTGGAATAGGGGCACATAGGCAAGCGGTGCCATCTGGAACATGGCGACCTCTTTTTGGGCAGTAAAATTGGGCACCGGTACTTGCATCCCGAGGGGGAGTGGGAGCGCCATCCCCAGGTGGCGCCATCGGCCTTCCAGGAGGCCCCGTAACCATTACAGGGAAGACGAGGGTTTATGGGAGGGGAGGTGGAGGGGGTAAAATGTTCCTTGCTCCCTAGATCCACCTAGGTATGAAGGCTTACAACTGAGAAAATGCCTGTCTCTCTCTGGAGGCTTTGTTATTTCCTCCATGGCTGCCTGAATTCTGATTTCGTAGAGTTTTTCTGTGACACTTAACGACTTTGGTACCAACGATTTATCGCAATCCCTGTTTGGCGAGTTGACGGGGTTTCCGCCCCTGTATGGCGTTATAACGGCACCACCCGGTTTCAAATGCAAGTAAACTGGTCCGACCGCGCGCTTGTGGTGATCTGAAAATGTCGATCTGACTTTGGAAGCCTATAAGTTAAGTTTTTTGTGTTAAAAAAACATCACAAATCGACTCACCATTGAATTCTTTTGAATGGGTTTCTGTGTCCTTTTCGGCTACGAGTGGTTCTCCAGCCTCCAAGGCGCCTCCCCAGTCCACGTGCTACCAAAATGACACGGCATGACTTAGTATTGTCATGACGAACGTCAATCGGCTCGCAGCACGATACAAACACAATGATAGTAAAAAAAAAATATATATATATATATATATATATATATATATATATATATATATATATATATATATATATATATATATGTTGGTGCATTTGGGCAAGATATTTTCTTTGAGGCAGGTATCGTTGTACAGCAATGAGTTTTGGGCTTTTGAGAGTTTCCTGTTAAGTTTTTGAATATGATTAAATATATTTTTAGTTGAATCTGGTACTTTATCTAATAAGTCGGCCGATATTCATTTAAATTCCATTTTTACCGACGCGTTTCAATTGTATTTTACACAATCATTATCAAGGTTACAACAGTTGTGCTGGGTGCCGCAGTTGCTAATCTTTAAGTTTATTTAAAAATAGCTATTTAATACATTATTAGGTGGCATACTATTTAATAATACTTTTAGTTTCGCAAACACATTTCAGGTATATAAGAAGACACATGTAGGTATAAATACATATTCTTATACACCCCAGAGCGCCAGGGAAATGTTAGTGTATTTCTGAATGTTTAGTGACGGTTTGTATCTATTGATGTGAAGTGCTTCTTTTATGAATAGGCGGTTGTGGTCTGTGCTTGCGTCGATGATTTTGGTGTTTTCTTTCAAGAGTTTGTGTGGTGGTTTTGACTTGAGTTTGCGTAACCAGTGTTCCGCTGGGCCAGTTTGTTCTTGTATGTGCATGGTCAGGCGTCGTGATAGTGTAGTTGTGGTGGCACCAATGTAGTCTTCATGGGGCCTACAATCCTCATGGGTGCAAGTGAATTTTTAGACTACATTGGTGCGGTTTGAATATTTTGTGGTGACTGGGCTGTTCTTCATGACTATGTTGCGTGTTTTTTTTTTTGCTTTGGTAATAGATGTTTAGTTGGATGTGTTCGTGCTCATTTTTGCATGATATGTTTTTCTTCACTATGTCTTTGAAGATTTTTTCGTCTGTTTTGTACTGTATGTTCATGTGGTTTTTGTAGTATAACTGGTGAACTTTGTCTTGCTGTTGGTTTGTTGTTTTCTCATGTGTATGTAGTTTGTCGAGCTGTTTGTGTATTTCCTGATCTACTGCCGTGTTTGTGTAGCCGTTGGTAACCAAAAGTTGTTTCACTCTGCTGAACTCCTTGTCTAATGATTCGTACGTGGAACTAAGTTTTTATGGATCGTGAGATGAAGGCTCGCAAAACACTAGCTTTGTATTTTGTTGGGCATTCACTTTATATATATATATATATATATATATATATATATATATATATATATCTCGCTCTCTCTCTCCCTTTGGATGGGTCATTGACTGGATTATTGATAAGTCGCTTACTTGACCTCAGATATTTTTATAAATCATACAGCTTTTGTCCAAGTTGTTCCCAGTTCCACTGCTGGAGTCGGAGTCTCACTAAAGTCATTAAGGGACTTGTCACGGAGACCTCGACCACCACCCGAACGAGCAACTCTCACAATAAAGTGTTGATTTAGAAGCCAAAGTTTAACACGCGCATTGACGGGGTCTGAGCCACCTTCGCATTGACGGGGGCGGACCCGCCCCTAAGATCTCGAGAACCACGGTAGGTAGCGAAAAACGGTAAACGGTGTTGGGCTGCCCATCCACTTCTCCATCGAAAAATTTGAACCATTTTTTGTCAGGTCACATTTAAGGTCATGAGAGGTCAAAACATGCCCGTCATAGGGATAACATGTAAATTCAGTTTTTCGGCCATTACATCTGAACAAGTAAAGATAGAGCAAAACGACTTAAACTATATGAATCCTCTTAGCAAGCCAAATCGAATGATATATAATTTGACCTTGCTAGGTCAAATCAAGGATTTGACCTGACCTGAGGTCAGGTCACGGTCAAATTATATAAAATGCATATCATTAGAACCGCAAAGCCCAGGCAAGTCTAATGCAGCTAAAATAAATGCCTATCACCATCCGTTACTGAGTTATTCCGAAAAACCATTTTTCCTATGTATTTCCAATGGACAGGTCATGCCTCGTACCTGACCTTAGGTCAACAATATCAAAAATACCCGAATATATTTATAGAGAACTCGGTGGGGCCATATATATATATATGAGTTTCAATCGGATAAGTTCACCCTGCTCCGACTCTGTGCTATCTTAAACTTTCCCTTTGAGGTCGGGTCACTTGACCTGGATTACTGATAGTCGCTACCTGACCTGAGATATTTTTACTAAATATACATTTTGTCACAGAAGTTGTACCAGGACTGCTGGAGCGGAAGTCTACTAAAGTCATCAAGGGGCTTGTCTACGCGGAGATTTTTCCTGACCCCGAACCACCCGAGGGGGCGGCTCCCACAATGACTGGTTGATTTAGAAGCGTGTTAACGTCCCACAAAGCAAAGAGGCGGCCGCCCCGCTCAGGTCACCCTCTCACCAGTCAGTTGTCAGCCGACCTATACGTCGGGTAAACTTTTGAGCGCCGGAGCGTCTCAGGGGAACCGATCCCAAGCCTAGACATGTACTGCCACTGCATGTTTCTGAGCAGCGGGCCGGAGCCCAACGCTCTACCAACTGAGCTACCGGGGCGGCTACCTGCCAAAGGCGACTAATCAGTCTTAGCTCCAGCCTCAGTAATAGGCCACAAACGTATGACATCGAAATGTTTATATTAATCTGAGGCGTATGTACTCAAAAACATACATTTCAAAAATTGTATTCATCGACTTACAATGGGAGGGCCATGGCCCGTGCTTGACCCCAGGTCATCGACATCCATGTGCTGTAAACCCCGGATCATTAGACTAGGCATAGGGGAGACCCCGGCTGGTTAGATCAGTTTTTGCATTATTGCACACAGTTGCTAATCTGTTATAGATATATAATATTCAGGGGCCAGCCGGGGGCACAGGGCGTGCCCCCCATCGGTGCCGGGGTGCCCTTTGATTGCCAGGTGGTGTGCCCTCTTGGGCCGTGCCGCTCGAAATTAAGTACCCTACGTCGTTGAGCCTAGATGGAACTAGACTGCATTTAGTGATTTAAGCTATTGTTTGACAATTAAGTGCCATTTTGGTCAGTTAGGGCATTCTGTCGCCTTTCCAAGCACCCGGGAATAGTATAGGCACGTAATCCGTTTCCAGATAATGCCCAATCGTCGCCAATAATCGTACGGGTGGAGCTCATCTGGTGCCCCTGGAGGTGATCATGGCCTTCTAAGCTGATCTGATGCCCTCGTAGCCAATCTGGTGCCCCCCCCCTGAATAAATAATTGTGCCTTCTGAACCTATATAATGCTCTCTAAGTTAGTCTGATGCCTCCCAGCTTGCCTGCTGCCCTATTAGCTGTTTTAGTACCCCTTGAGCAGATCCGGCCCCTGAACTTATTTAATGCCTCCCGGAGTTTATCTACTGTCCAGGGGGCACAAGGGGCACGTGCACTCATCGGTGCCGGGTGCCCTTTGATTGCCAGGTGGTGTACCCTCTTTGGGCCGTGCCGCTCGAAATTTAGTGCCCTGCGCCGTTGAACCTAGATGTAACTAGACTGCATTTAGCGATTTCAACCATTGTTTGACAACTAAGTGCCTTTTTGGTCAGCTAGGGCATTCTGTCGCCTTTCCAAGCACCCGGGAAGAGCATAGGCACGCAATCCGTTTCCAGATAATGCCTCTTCGTCGCCAATAATCGTACGGGCGGAACTCATCTGGGCCCCTTGGAGCTGATCATGTGCCCTCTGAGCTGATCTGGTGCCCTCGTAGTCAATCTGGTGCCCTCCTAAGAAAATGAGTGTGCCTTCTGAGCCCATAAAATACTCTCTGAGTTAGTTTGATGCCTCCGAGCTTGCCTGGAGTCCTTTAGCTGTTTTAGTGCCCCTTGAGCTGATCCGGGCCCTCTGAGCTTATTTAATGCCTCCCGGAGTTGATCTACTGTCCAGGGGTGCAGCCAGGAAGGCACAGGGCACGTGCCCCCATCACTGCAGGGGTGCCCTTTGATTGCCAGGTGGTGTACCCAATTTGGGCCGTGCCGCTCGAAATTTAGTGCCCTAGCCGTTGAACCTAGATGTAACTGGACCGCATGTAGCGATTGAAACTATTGTTGGACAACTTGATACCTTTCTCGGTCAGCTAGGGTATTCTACCGCCTTTCCAAGCACCCGGGAAGAGTATGGGCACCTAGTATGTGTCCACCTAATGCTTCATTGTCGCCAATAATCGTACGGGTAAAGCCGATGGGTGCTCCTGAGCTCATCTCGTGGCCTCTCAGCTGGTCTTGGCCCCTGAGTTGATTACTTGCCCTCTAAGCTGATCTGGTGCCCCTGAGTCAATCGAGTGCCCCACGGAGCAAATAATTGTGCCTCCTAAACCTATATAATGCTCTCTGAGTTAGTGTAATGCTTCCGAGCTTGTTTGGTGCCCTAATAGCTGATTTAGTGCCCCTTGAGCTGATTCGGGCCCCCGAACTGATCTCATGCCTCCCAAGTTGATTCTGTCTCCTAAGTCAATATGGTGCCTCTTCAGCTGATTAGGTGCCCCTCAGCTGATTATTGATGTCTCCTTAGATGGTCTGGTCCCCCCTGAGCTGGTTTGGTGGGCCCTGAGCCCACCTTGTGTCCCCTGAGCTGTTATGTTGCTCCCTGAGCTGATTTAGGCCCTGCCATAGTCCGGGGCTGGAAGCTGATCTGAGCCCCCGAGCGGATCGATCTGGGCCACCTGAGATGCAATAATGCCCCTGAGTCGATCTGGTACCTCCTGAGTCCATCTGCTGCCCTCTGAGCTAATCTGGTGCCTAAGCTAAGCTGACCTGGGCCTCCTTACGTGATTTCATGAGCAGCTCTAAAGCCCTGGGCTGAGCTGGGCCCACAGAGGCTGATGAGGCTTGAGATTGTGTGGGGCCCTGAGCTGATTAAGTACCTCCTGACTTGATCTGGTATTCCGAGCTGGTCGTGGACCACTGATCTGATTGTTTGTACCCTAAGCTACTCTGGTGCCCTATGGGCATCTGGTGTCCCCTGAGCAGCTCTGGGGCTTTGAACTGATTGGGCCACGAGCTGGTGAGGGATCCCTGAGCTGATTTAGTACCCCTGACTTGAACTTGCCCCCTGAGCTGATCGATCTGGTCACCCTGAGCAGATATACTGCCCCCGAACTTAACTAATGCCCCGAGTCGATCTGGTGCCTGCTGAGTCATCAGTATGTCTCCTGAGCCCATCTGATTCCCTCTGAGCTAGTCTGGTGCTACATTGCTAATATGGTGCCCTTTAAGCTGACCTGGACCTCCTGGTGTGATTACGTGATTTCCTGAGCAGCTCCCAGGCCCTGGGCTGAGCTGGGCCCACAGGGGTTGGTGAGGGCCCTTGAGATGGTATGGGGCCCTCAGCTGATTAAGTGTCTCCTGACTTGATCTGGTATTCCCGAGCTGATCTGGGCCCCGAGCTGGTCGGGGACCACTGATCTGATTATTTGTCCCCGAGGCTGATCTGGTGCCCTATGGGCCGATCTGGTGTTCCCTGAGCAGCTCTGGGGCTTTTGAACTGCTTGGGCCCCGAGCTGGTGAGGGATTCCTGAGCTGATTTAGTGGCCCTGACCACGGTTCCTATAGATATGGTTCGGACATGACAGCCAGCTGACTGCCTGATTTGGCAGCACGTTGAGGATATGGCAGTATTTTGAAGGGTTTTGTTCAAGATAACTTTAATTTTGCTAGCAAAAGGTAGAATGCAGCGTTTTGATTGGGTAATTGGAACGTTTGAAACAGAATTCTGAAGGAATTAGCATGAAGTTCATCGTGGATTTTCCTTGTTATAAAAGCGCTTTAGAGACTAAAAGCTGCACCCAGAAGATAGCCTGATCAATTTTACATACCAAAAATAAAAATATACCCTTAAGCACCACTTACATTTTCCCACTGGCCCGGCCCCAAACCCCTCCAAACAGTCCCATTGGAATTACATGTTAAATTTTGCTGCCAAAAAACTGTTAGAACCAGAAGCGGAACCTTCAAAACCCCCAGAATTCTAGAGAAGTATCTCATGTCCGCCCCCTGGCCCTGACTTGATCCTGCCCCCTGACCTGACTTGAGGCCCTGAACTGATCTGGGGCCCCAAGAGCTGATCTGGGGCCCAAGAGTGGGTCTAGGTTCTGAGTGTACCCTGAGCTGGTCTGGGCGCTGAGCTTGTGAGAGCCCCTAAGTTGGCTTGAGGTCCCCTGAGGTGATCTGGCGCCTTAAACTGTTCTGGGGCTTCTTGAACTGGTTTAAGGCCCTATGAGCCTATCTGTGGCCCATGAGCTAGTCTGATGACCACATCTCTGGGACCAATGAGCTAGTCTAGTCCCTGGGTGAAGAATGAGCTGCTCTGTGGCCTGATCTACATCAGGGGCCCCTGAGGTGGTCTTGAATAGACAGATAATAATAACACAAGGCCAAGTCCCATCATTTCGGGGCGGGTTCACTGAGCTAGTTTAGTCCCTGGAGGCACAACTGGGGATGGGGAAGCTGCTCTGGGGGCCTCTGATCCACATTTGGGGGCCCCAGAGCTGGTCTTGAATAGATGGGGAATAAGAACACAATGGAAACTCCCCTTGTAAAACGGAGCTAACGAGGAATGAGGAACCTCTAAAACGGCTTGTGATACCTAGGCACCCCAGGTTATATAAATTGCTTATTATACTGGTGGATTCTGGGAAGGATGATAAAAGGCATGTGCCCCTGAGCTCAGAGCACAGTCCCCTAAACCAGAATTTCTACTAATTAATTTAAATGAAGAACTAGTTGTTACAATTTTCAGCCCTGTCACACCATCCCCATCTAAACCACCGGCCTGTTCACCTTTTATTTACTCTTAACTGGGACCGATCCTTGAGAATATGGAACTTAATAAACGAGTTCAAAAGGTATCTCCCAAATTTTTCCGGCAGCAAAAATGTGTTCTTCCAAAGACACTATGCCATTCCTCGTCCCACGGCGATTGTGGGAGGTAAGGAACTTAATCCGTGTTCAGCCAGGGCTCACTCGTCACGACAAAACCAGTGGGCATAACAAAAAAATTTCGACTCCAATATGCCTTCACCTGCACATTGTAACAGATATCACATGCTCCGCTGATGTTAAGTATTTGCATTAGTTGGCTGTCCTTAAATCTATCCCAAAAAAGTAGTGTTTTGGTCACTTCCCTGGCATTTTGGTGATATTTTGTTCCTTTTTTCGGTTTTTAATCGAATTTTCCTTCTCCGTCAATGATTTCTTTGCATTTCTATTGAACCAAAGATGCCCAAAAAATGATATAAACAAAGATATAGTAAGTTTTTAGGTTACGCTAAAAAGTGCCCTTTTTCCCCGGGGTGCCCCTCAAAGTTGGTGTGCCCCCCCATACGAAAGCTCTGGCTGCGCCCCTGATAATATTTGAGGAGACTGTCGTTTGAAAGAACATCGTTTTTAACACAGATATCTGGATTCAACGTACTCTCAGTGCCACCACTTGGAACATTTTTGAAGGTGAGTTCACTTGAGCTAGTCTTGTGACCTCAGCTGGCTTGTCCTTGCTTTGAAATTCACAGAGGAGATGCAAAACAAATTAGGGAACAGCTATACAAAGTACAGCGGCACTGCACGTCAATGGTTTCCAGCCCACCTGGGAGAACCTTTACAGGGGCGATAAAGACCCTACCCGGCCGAAGGTTTTACGGAATATCTCACTGAACAGGAAAGCTATGATTTCTATGCGTTCAGCTTTACTGGACCTTTTCACCTTCTTCACCATCTTGCAGGTGCACCAGTTTTTTTTCGCGCCATTCTTCGGAGTTCGCATGGATTGGAGATTGAGGCCGTGCTGGGCGGCTAACCTGCAATACAGACTGTGCCGCAGGACTCACCTTCAGGGTAGACTGTGCCGGATTTCTGCGCCTGCCGATACTAAAGCACAGGAAGACTTCTCACTAGGTAGACTGTTCCGGAAGATTCGTCACTGGTGCGTAGTTTGCTGACTACGCAGTAAATGTTTTGGACGGCAATGGCTTGGCAAGTTCTATGGCTCACCAGACACTTTTGAGCCTGCCTGAGAACACGTTTTCGAGCAAGCTAACTACTTACAACAGAAGAAACTGTTCCCTGCTTGTGTCAGCTTTTTTGGTTGGTGCTCGTCTTTTGTGCGTGAGCTTGTTTGCCGAGTTCTTTGCCAGGTCGTTCGAACGCCAGCCTCCAGCATCCGTATTCATCGCACTTTTGGGCAGTGTCAGCGCTCACGCAAATGGGAGATCGCGGCTTGGGTGAGCGGTGTCGTAAATCGTTCGCCGTAAGCTGGGCGGCAAGCCGGTGGCTCAGTGCCAGTGATGCCAAAATCAAACAAGCAACCAGTCGTGGCTCAGTCCCACCGCCTGGCATCAGGAGATTTATGCGTCACCTCCAGATTTGCATTTGCAGGGCATGGTGATATTTTTCTCGTGTGTAAATTCTTAGTTCAAATGCATTGGACAGTCTATAGCAAACGTGTCTATCGTTTTGGGCGGTATAACCTGTTCACATGCTGTGATCAATTATTGGGCATCTTCAATACCAAAATGACAGGTAGTCAAAAAGGCACTTGTCCATACTTTCATCGGAAGTAGAACATGTAAGCCTGCAAGGTTTCTTTGGAAAAAAGTTTCCGGTGAATAACAAAAAATAATCTGCTCAAAGTTTTCCGACTTTTCCAGCAACTGACCACTGATTATTTCTTTCAAACTCTCGGAAGATAATGTTATGTCTGTTTATTTCTTTATGAACTTTCAGAGGGACTGTTCTGAAAACATCGAGCCAGAAAGTTATTCATCTAGTGATTTTGATATAGTAGGCTAGTTTTTTTCTCAACTTACTGCGAGATAGAACACAGACTGATCCAAAAGTCTTCATCAAAAGGACCCCGTCACGACCTAAACACAAAAACACAGAAGTAAATGGGAGAAAGGCGACGTCCTGATATGACGCTCACTCTGGATCTGAAGAATACTGTTTGCTACAGCATGAACGGATATAACTTGCCCTGGTTTAGCTACCAGCCTACGTTGGAGGATTCGTAAGACGAAACTGCGTTGGGCGTGTCTACTGTTCTTTGACTGAGACTAGTCTCGTGCAGAACCTGTGCAGATGTTCTCATTTACATTAAATAATGTGTGAGAGTGAATGAATCCCCAAAATGAGCGAATGGTGGTTTAGGGACTATGCCCGTTGGCATGCGAACACTAATTCGTGTTGCAAAGGTACTAATACCAGTCTCAGCATACATTTTGACAGCAGGTTAGCAAGAGATCACCATTAGAGGATAAAGCGCACTCATACCTTCCATTTCATCCCGTCATAGTAGGCCTTTATCTGTACCATTCCGGAAAGTTTTCCCCGTGAGTGAATTCGTGCCATTTCATTTTCTCTACCACATTATTAACCCGCCATTTTCTGGAAGGGCCCGATCGGACCCCTCCCCCGGGTTTTTCGCAAATGACTCCAAACCGATTTATATGAGACGTGCGTCGCTTTGCAGGTCAGTAGAGTAATCAATATAAAAAATTATGACAAAAAATGACAACAGGTTAAGTTAGGTCAATGAGGCATGGCACAATTTTTAAACCAATGTAAGGCAATTCTTCTCTTCTAAAATGAGGATGACAAAACAAGGGTGTAACTCAGCTTCTTAATTAGCTAGATTAAGCTTCTAAAGAGCATTTGAAAGCTCTTGAAGCTGAAAATATGGATGCTTCCATTTATTTTGAGGTCAGGTCAACTTTTAATTATTCACAGGGTCACTAGGGGCCATAAAATGTCAAGGTTTTTAATGCTTTGTGTCTGCAACTTTTGAATGAAAGAAGATACACTCTTAACTTTGGTATCCTAGTAATGGCAATGACCTAAGAATTCAAATGATATGCAACATGACCTTGAAAGTTCATCATTTTACCTTGAACTGATGTCGTGGTCATGATTTGACCGTAGAGGATCACATCGTATATGATTTGAATGATGTGATCAAAACAAACACATTGGTACATTTTGTTTTGCTCTGAGCCTAATGTTTCCCGAGTTATAAGGAATGTTCTATATGGGTCTAAATTTGGTACATTTTGGCCCACTGTGACATCACGGGTCAACTGGTATCCCTTAAGCTCGGCTCCAGAGTAGAAGACGGCAAGGTGCTTCCAACGCCGTTTAATTTTTTCCGTGCCACTTCCGGTTCCTGAAATCGTACGGGGTCCGATCGGACCCCCAGAGGGTGGTTTGTACGGAAAGAGCCCAGGCGGTGCCGGGTTGGAAAACAACTATATGCTCCAAATCGTTCTGACTTTAGTTCCATTCTATTCCACATTTCCCATCCATTTTCCGCTCAATACATGCCTCAAAAGTCATCCCAAGCTACTCAACTCGGCACTACACTTTCTGTTCGTGACTTCCAGCTATTCCACGTTTTTGGCTGGCTCCAGAGAGATTTTGACGACGGTCGTCGGCTGAACGTCCACACCGTTCGGCTGCGATTGCTCTGCAAAACAGCGGAGCCCGGGCAGCAGGCCGGGAAGGCCTGAGGCCATGCCCGCGGCGCGGTCGACGCTCCGGCAGGTTCAAGGTCGCCGAGCGTGCGGTCCTAGTGACGCTAATGCATACCAATCACTTCTAATATCGCCCACAGTATTAGACACAGGCGTGAAGGTTATAACAAAACAAGCTGTTAACGCCCCCTTTTTGCCAGAAAATTGCTGTTTCCACGTGCTTTGGCAAATTTAGCTTCAACAAGAGTTTTCTCACGCGTGCGATGCCTTTTTTCGGAACAGGTCATCCTGGGATGGTCCAGAAGTGACTAAGCTACTTCAAATTGTGTATTGTAGTATAGGAACAATCTCATCATTTCATGAATTTTATGTTGCTTGTGAGAAATTAATCGGTTCTAAAAAATACCCTACCTTAGCGCTCTTTTAACGAAAAATGAAAATAGGCGGCACGGTCAGCTAAAGGACTCCTAATGGTTGCATACAGCGTTTGCATCGGATGGCAAAGTAGCTATGTTTCTCTGGTCATATTGATCAGTTTTTGTTGTTGTCAGACCTTGTTCCTTAAAGATCAGTAAATATCTTAACGACTTTGCTATACCCATGTGTACATTTCATCATCAATTTGATATACCAACTAATTAGTAATCTATACCAGCTGGCCAGTGCGGTAATTGCTCAAGGTGTCTGAGTTCCTCGTACCAACTCTGTGCCCTGGAGGAGCTTTCTTCTTTATCGGCACTACCAGTAAGGGCTCGGTTATGTTTTACATCAAGCTTGGTGTTCTTTTCGTGCCAGCCATCAAATGATTTTACAGTTTTGAGAAACGCATTTGTTTCCGAAGGGCCTGCGTTGACCCATTCCCTCAGCAGTCTTGTTTCAGCTAATTCACACAACCAAAACAGTGAGGACGGAAATTTCATCGACCCGAAAAAAATTGGGCAGCTGTGTGGATGTGTTGAGTTTTGGGATGTTAGTTTCTCGTAAGGTTGGCGCCTTTAGTAGCATCGTGGAACCGAAGGTGATGGCCACAGCTGGAGAGTTTCCACGGAAAAGACCAATTTGCATCTCCAGAACGAAGTACCTCTGATAAAGGATAGTGTCATGACGCCTTCGAGTCCTGTGCCTCACGGATTGTTCGTCCACAGCCTTACAGTCGCACGTATACGTGCTTATAATCGAAAATTATGTTTGTTTAGGAACTAGCTTCTGCGCACACGCAAAGCCTGCACGCACAAAGTGACCACATTTTATTCCAGAGCGTAAAAGAAGCCCTACGTGCAAATTATCGGTCAAATCAGGCTATTTACTGCTGAGATTGACCTCAGTCAATGAAAAAAGCTACAACGCGCGTTACTACAGCCCTAATAATAAGAAACGTAAAATAATGATAGAATGGTTGAGATAAGCTGAGACGACTTCGGACTAATTTGGCTCTTGATGCAGCACAATAAGCACTTGTGACGCAACAGGCAACCACCCATCTAATGCGAGCTACTGCCGCACCCCTGTCCAGAGCGGGGGCCAGCTCATGGCAGCCGGCGCATAGGACCGACGGGACCTGTTCTCCCTTTACGGGGAATTATGACCAAATAAACCCCTGCAATGAGACATTTCAGCCACACTTTCAATGGGTTTCGGGTACTCGAAGGAGAGGCAAAGCACCTGTGGAGACCGCCAACGAGATTTTTATGAGCGAAAGAGCCGCAGCGCAATTTGCCACTCAGAGTGGCTCCCTCCTCTTCACGCTGAAACCGGCTCACAACCCTGATTTTTTCCTACACTAGCTTCTCCATGTCTCCACTGAGGCATTTACATAAACATGCTGAAGCTCGTTGATCGAGACAAACACAAATAATTGGAGGAGAGACTAATCCTTACCAGCACCGTGGCACACTGGGGCAACTGGGCTTCAAAATAGGCCAAAACCTCGTAACTAAAAAAAACTTTGATTAGCAATATTTTTGTGCTCAGATGAAAACTGTTGCTCTGAACTTCATTATCCAGCCATAAAACATTGGGTATCTACACCAGGTCATATCAGATAAACTATTTTCAAGGTTTATAAATATCGGAATTCGATTTCGTTCTTTCCAGTTTTGCAGACACTCAATGAGACAGATTCAGATAAGGCGGGTCCAGTGACGGCTAAAATTTAAGAAAAAAACAAAGTAATGTTTCAAAAACCAATCCTACATATTCAAGGTCATCATAAGTCAGAGGTCTTGCTGAGCCTTCACTCCGTTTAACTATTAAGTACCACATGATAAATAATGGCACAAATTCACTCTTTCACTATTTGACATCTTTAAATCCAGTACCGAACCATATCGAAAATTCTCGGGTCATGTGCGGGAGCCGCATTTATTGACACAATAATGTTAAGCGCGATTCCAGGGAATGATTACCGTCACTCTTCCCATAAAATGAGCACAAACATGCGGAAACAGACAACACATTAAACTCACAGGGAATGTTCATTAAATCGTGCGACCTCTTTTGCATCTTTGTGTAACCCTCCTATTTAATATCCCGCGTCCCTTTATCCAGTCTGCTATCCATTAACCCCGAGAATTATCGTTGAAATCTAGTTAAGTTATTGTCTCACATCCAAGTACCCACTCACGCACCATCGAATTATTAATGGTTGGTGCCACTATCTTCCGCTTATAAAGAGGGTTACTGCCGGGTTCGAAACCTCCGTTGTCATGGACCTTCTGGATTTATTTCATATCATCGGAGATCATGGTACCACGAGGTCATTGGTGATAAGCAGGTACTGGTACTGATCAGTGATTGTCAACTATGGATGTCTTTCTGGTATGATATTGCCTGAATGCAAGGTGATCTCTATTCCTTGCCTCCTGGGCCTCCTCCATGTATGCTCCTATGGAAACTTACAGGCTCTCAGTCACAAGCGTCGCCACCGGAAAAGAAGTGTGGGGGCAGCCAAACTTCAAACTGACGCTGACAAAAACTTTCCACGTAAGGACCAAATACTGTTCGAATTTGGGCTCCTCGTTGCCTTCTGCAGCGGCTGGTTATAAGAATGTCCGGTTTTCTCCCATTTTGACTGAGATCAGAAAATTTTTGACCAAAAAGTGGGGGCCAGGCCTCCTGGCCCCCGGTGGCGACGCCCTGCTCTCAGTAACATCTTCCCGTGCATTTGCACCTTATGTATGGTTGCCGGCATGCTGTACCATGGGTACACGTTTACAAACAGCCTCGCTGTCTCTAGAGCATAGGCCGGATACTTCTCAATTTCGATTCTTGATGATGATGATCAGGGGCGTAGCCAAGGGGGAGCAGGGACGCCGCCCCCTGAGGGCCCAAAGGGTCCCCCTAAGGACACGATTCTGTAACAAGCATGGCCCTTTTACCCCATCAGGGCCCTTTTGGCGCTGTCGCAGGGCCCTTTCGGGGCGCCACCCCCTCCCCCTACCCCGAGTGAAATCCTGGCCACGCCCCTGATGATGATAGTGCGCCTAATATTACCTAAAACCTTTGTAGCAGATCCAGGCTTACCCAGTAACCTCGCTAAACTGTCGGACGTTCCCGAAAGAACGGTGGGTTGTGTTTCCTTCATTAGCTATGCCGTTGCCCCCCCTCCCAGCCTTTGGCTGATTGACGACCAGACTCATGGTAGCACGAAAACATTCCTGTAAATCTCTTTAGTTTTTTAACAGCGTCCTTCTGGTGGTAGTTTTGAGCTCTCCATGAACAAATGGGCGACTCTTCTCTGATCTTTCCTAATCCTCAGTGCGCGTGTTAAAATCGGTTTTTGCACAGATTGACTCTCTGCCCAGCGTCTTGCAAGTCCGCCTTTCCCTGTCACGACTCGACCACGGCGCCCTGTCAGCCGTCCTTACTCCATCTGCCGCGCAACATGAGCCGACGGCCGCCGTAGCCGCCGGCCTCACCGCGCTACTTGGACTACATTGCCGCACAAAAAGTGACATATCTCCCCTGGGACAACTGATGCCGAGCTAATTTTTTCACGGCTGGTTAGAGGACACAACATTGCATCACTACATATAAATTTCTAAGTGAAACTCGCTGTGCGTTTTTTTTCGCAGGTCTAACGAAGTTTAGGATTTGAGAATAAGTTAGAAGCTTTACATGCCCTAATAGTTACAAGTACTATCAGGCTTTTATTGCCAAATTTCGTACTTTTCAACATTGAGTGTCTTCAGGGGGTTCCCAGCTATCCATTGATATAAATAGATAACGGTTTTGTGACTGCGACCATGGTTGATAATGCATCAGAAAGTGTACCTCATTTCGAGTCAACTTGACACCGAGCTGCAGCGTGATTAATGCGCTGTGTTCCAGCATCTGTGCAAGCGGCTAAAGAAGAAAAATGGATACAATTATGTTTTTCCAATGTTTTGGACATTTCTCTGTCAGAGCCAAACGATTAAGTCTGATTTTGAAGATGTCAAAATTGGAGGTTTTGGCCGGTTTTGGAGGCCATTTGCCCCAGTGTGCGTGGTCGGGTCGACAGCAGGAACAAAAAAGCTCTCTGAAACTGTGACCCTGTCATCGGACCACACTAGGCACGAAAACAACAACAGACCGAGTGTTTGTCGCAATCAAAGGAACCTGATAAATCGCCTTACCCGCGGGTGTCGGCGGTGGAGAGCCCAAATGTTTACGTCTGGTGACCCACTTCCTCAGCCAGGGGGACGCCTGTCCCAAAATTCATAACGCTCAAAAATATTTTTGTTTTATTTTATGCTATTATCAGTGCAAACGCTCGTGATGAGAAAAAAATATATGTATAAGATATACATGTACATAATCGCAGCATTATAGACAGTAGATGCATGCATTTCTTCAAAGGCTTAATTTCCTTCAGCATATCCTAGTATGCAATATGCATATAAGCACACATGGATGTCCATTCAAAATCGCTCCATCGAACAGTCCATCGGATTGAGGTGATCGGCGCAGAATCCTGACAAACTGCCGCAGAGCCGAGAGGTGGCAGACGCCACCTTCCGTGTTGAATGCCCTGGCGATTCGACGATTCCACTAAGTCTCGTGCCACCGCCTTGCCAAGGGTGATGGCGGGAAATGCCCACCGCCTCAGCACGACATCCTCCTATTACGTTCTTGCCACGATGCACTACCGAACACACGCCAAGACTGCTCTCATTTGGTATTCTCTCGGAAAATCGGGCATTTTCAGTTTTTTTTGTGTCAAACCCTTTAAGCTTGTCGTTTGGTTTTCAAATTTTTCTGAGTTTCCCCATGGGTAGAGATAAAAAAGGATTACCACTTTTATTTATTCAATGGCCAGGAACAAAATACGGAACTAACTTAATTTTACTGATCTTCAGGTAGCTACACAAATGGTTCGCCAGTAAATAGCCTGTAGGTGACTGCAAATGTTTGAAAAAATTGGGATGAATGGTTCCGACAGCTCGTTTTGCTGGGACCAATATTGCGCCATTATGATTTTGAGCACTTCCAGTAGCGGTAGTGGTTATCATAACAGACCAGCTATCCAGGGATCCTGGTTCGAGTCCAAAATTAGGAGTGATTTTCCAAAAAAAGCTTCAAAATACAGTCTGGGGAATGCCAGTAGACTATTGTTGGAGGTACAATGCTAGCTAATGATACCTTGAATATGAAATTAATAACAAATTCCGAGTTTTAGCGACAAGCCAGCTACTAAGGCACCACGGTGCCACAAACACACTCTGCTGGAAGAGCCTTGGGGAATCGGATTGTATTCATACGAAAAACCTATTAGGACTCGGACCCACAACCAGCCGCTCAGAAGACTCATGCCTATTAACTTAACCAAGCAAACGGGCCTAAAATAGCTCAAAGGACAATACACGAGTACCCCGAATCACTGCCTGCGGTACTTCCGTCCCGCAGGAGCGCTAAAGTTAGTGGCGGGAGCCGTTTGGAGGCGCGCTGCGCTGCCGACCTGTAGCATTATGGCGAGCGTCGATGGCCGTCGTTGTCGACGCGTCGGCAGCCGACCAGGGACGGCGGCGGGAAGGAGGGCAGGACGACAAAAACGTCTCAGCGAGCGGCGCGGACGGGCGACGGGCTGCCGAGAGTCTGCCGCTGGCCTTGGCGGTCAGCAGCCGTAACAACTTACTGTGGCCAGGGGTCAAACGGACACAGCAGGCCTGTGACTGCTCCACATGCTTTGAAATAGGGCTGCTGACTATTTGTGGCGTGCAACAATGGACGCGACTGCTAAAACAAGCACTGCACAGTGATCAAAATTTAAGCCGACGAAACGAGTGAGTAGTTATATGTCTAATAAGAATATGTTCGTTGGCTTCAGAATTGAGGGGGGCATGGAGTCTGCCTGCCTCCACATGTCACCCGAAATTTCTAAATTTCAGTTAAAGCTAAAAGAATGCGGAAAATTAAACATCCAGTACGGCAGAAAACAGTAATGCAAAATTCGACGAGCTTTTGGTCCTAAGGGAGAGGGTAATTTCTTGTCACCAGCAAGTTGAAGATTGGCTCTCTCCTCATTTTGTTTTTGTTGATGGCGACGCTTTTCTAAGTAGGTCTAAGTAGGTGATAGTTGATCCAAAGAGTAAAAATGGTGAGCAAGTCAAATTTCTTTACTTTCTCTAAATAACGTTTTATTTTTGCATTTTCTTTTACTACAATCCTTTCTATCTCGTTAGTCCCTACATGAACATCTGAATGAGCTGTTTTCTTGGCTTGTCACATCTCTGGCATTTCGGACTTTTCGCAGTTCCGCAGTCGGAGCAGTTCTGTCGGCGCGGTCCTCCCTCGCTGGGAACGAATAAAAACAGGCCAATGACCCGATTAGACTGCCGACATTTCCTGTGTCCGCCGAATTTGCAGATTAAACCTGAAGGCAAGCGTGTACTGAAGTTAAATGGCTCGGGGATTTGAATTCAACAGAAGGAAATTAAGCATGCAAATGTTGAAATAACTTCATGTTAAACAGCGAGATTATGGTTATGTGTTGGCAACTTTCTGATGATTTCAGTAGCTTTACTTTATGTCCTCAGCAGGTCGGCCAAGTTCGCGGAATCGCAAATAATAAGTCTGTGGATGGGTACAGCTGTCAATAAGGGTACAGGCTATTATGATCAATGAGCCCTCGCACAAAACACTGCAGGCCGCATTGCAGTAAACAGCTTGTCCAGCATATATCCCCAGTCATTTTTACACCCTGAGAACTCATGGGGAAACTGAATTTGGTGTTGAGACCATTCTGAAGAGGAGTAATGTTTGATGGGACCATCAATCCTCCTGAGGTGGTTAGGAACCGGCATTTTGCATCTCAGAATCCTGCACATTTTTGCTTTTTATTTTCACATACCGGTTAGGAAAATGAAGGCTCATCTCTTGTTCTCACGATACATAATGTTTAAATCCTTCTCCTTAGGACATAGATCCCAAGTAAAAACATCGCGTTTGGAAAAAGCACAGACCCATCGCTGGTCAACGGTGAACTTTGCTCACTTTGTTTGTGTTGAAAAACAAATGACATTTTGCTCCCACAGACAACAGAATTAAGACAAATGACGTGGGCTCGAAAGAGCTTTCCGTCAAGGACAGGCTCTCGCCGTGACAGACGTCTCGGCCCAGTTCAATCCATCGAAAAGAGAAAGAGTTGGTGTCAGGGGCAGAGGAACAAGATGCTGCAGCATTTCGGCAGCGCCAGTGTGCATGGTGGTAGTGGAGGTCTGGTCTAGGCATCGCGTGCATGTGTTTGGCAGGCATGCATGGGCCATTCCACCTGAAACCACACACGAATCTCACCTCTCGAATTTGTTTAAATTCGACGGGCGTAGGCAGCTCATAACATTATGCACATTCTTGAGCACAGACCTGGATGATCCTAGGGTTAAATGTGCTGGTTGCAAAATGCCACCGGGTTTTCTGGGCATTACACACACTTCAGCCGAACATTCTAATAGCTCTAGATTTTCAAAGAAAGATCGGAGAAGTTAAAAATAAAATTTTTTGGGTTATACAGACCATGTCATATCCCCATGAGTTTAAATTGGCATTTAGACAGTAAAGATAAAACCGAAAGCTTTGCACCGTGAAAAATTTGGGCAGGCTGGATTTCCAAGAGCAAGAAATGCTTTTTACTCGTAGAAAAAATGAACCCTATAGCGTTTTTATCTAATAATTGGAATTACGTAAAGGGCCATAGACGGTCATACCCTCAGGCTCTTTTGAAAAAAATCGTCGTATTATGGGAGCTTCGTCGGATGGAGCTAGAATTTGGTGTTTGCGGTGTTCCTTTATATCCCAAAGGCCAGCAGCACCTTTGCTTATTAACTTCTTTCCTGTATGGACGAAGCAATGCGTGTTATTTCTACTGTTTTAGAGCTTACTTCTAAAGAGTGTTATTCAAGTATGGTATATATGCTGTTTAAATTTATCCCGCTAGCGGTTAAATTATATTTCCCACTAGACCTCGCAACCCACTGGACTTTTTTCCGTTGCGCGCCTGACTGGGGGTGAAAATTTCCCCTCCTGTCTATCTCGGTTTATTGTAGAGCTAACACAGAATGTGTAGACGCCACTTACAACCTCCTAACAAGAAAAATTGTAGTCGTATGACATATTTTTGGGTAGGGTAAATACTGAGAGTTCATCAGAGGGCAGAGACGGCTACATGACATTACAAAAGGACATGGTGGATTTTCTTCCATAGATTTTGACCAACATATGGGGGGTATTTAGGTAGCACTGACGTTCTTTTACCATGGCGCATCGAATGATGAGTCCTAGCACGATAATTTCCTGATCAACTTTTCAGAAGCTTGTGCATCTGCCAGACCTAGTTTTACTTGTCTCTGTTGTATGTGTGCAAAGCTAGAAGCACCTGGCCTGTGTACTGTATAGAAAATCCGGTAGCCTTCCTTCCGTAACCTAAACTAACCTGACTGTCAGCCGGGGCAAAAACTCTGGGAATATGCAAACCAGCATAGGGTATATAAACCCACCAGATTTCCACTGAATCAAAAGGGGTGGGTGCCAAAAGCCCCCATTTCTGGGTGGTTGATGTGCGGTTTGATGTGACCCATACCAGAAGCAAGGAGAACATGTTCTAATATTTTTTAGAAAGCGTGACCGGGAAAATGGCGACACCGTGCATTCACCACTACAATCTTCACTGAATGATTGCACATCTATCTGGGTAACTTATTCCGCCGCGTGATGTCATGCAACGCCCACGTCTCGCACTAATGCCACAAAATCTACGGCAATCTTCTGTAATCTTGTTCATTCATTACACATCTACTTTACATTATAGTGGTCGGTTTCATTTCAGTTTTAATCAAGCTTAAATACAGTGCGGTAATTGACGATTCGCCACGCGGAGTCGCATCAATTCGCCCCACGATGTGTTGAAGTTTAATTGCCTGATTCCAGCCGGCCGCGTAGATCGTTTATCGATACCCGCCCCAGGGCGTGGACTGAGCCGGCGGGCCGCTTTACCCAGAGGTCCGATAATGGGGCAGCCAACGGAGGCGGTCGGCACGACTCCCATTGACCAGTACTGGGAACATGTACCTTAATCGGCCATCGGTTAGTGCGCTGACCCAGGTTAGTGACGTCACGGGTGACGGTGCCGTTGGTAACAGCAGGGCCGGCTAACGCTTCGAACTGACCAGTTCTGAACGTGGGGCTGCTGCTGTTGGTTTGGTTCTGCTCCAGTGCAAGAAATGCTAATGGGGACATTTCTATACCTCCGGACTTAACGACTCACGGCTTAGCATTCGTCCTACGGGTCGTTTTCGCTAAACATCGGGATATCTCTCGTCCCGGACAGCTCAAGTGCCCATGATCTGAAAGGTCTGGCCCTCAGGAAAATGAGTTCCGCGAGTTCGCGAAGTTCCCAGACTCGGTTCGATTTTGGATACTTGACAACCCAGCCAACCTTTTACGCTCCAATTTCGCGCAATTAAGACTGGTATGGCATAAGCTGCACCAGAGCGGCTCGGTAATAATGTGAGAGGCGGGCCTTTTCCATTTGAAATGGCCAGGCACGCATTAGTCCAGATTGGATTGCAGGAGTTCAAGCGTACAATGTCGGCGCTGTCGACAGTCCTGCTGTGAGAGAGGGGGAGTAACGCTTCGAAACCGCTCGATAAGCCACAGGCAAAAAGTGTTCAGTGAGTCACCATTGGAAATTTCAAACCATAAATTTGTCACCACCCTAGGCTGTGAAATGTGGCAGTTTTGCGTTAGCAGGATACCAATGGTCATCCCGGAGCCACCTAGTTGTTGAAAAAACATTGTGAGCTCAAACTACAGGAGCCGATTTCGGCAATTTTGTTCACACATTTGTCTGGAAGGAGCATGTCGGCTACTTTTTGTCACCTTGCCCACCTTTGGCCGTCACCAGTTAGAGTGGCAAAATGGCAGGTTTTTCGACCCCTGATAAGCCACCTCGCCAGCTAGACACCAGTGTTGCTGTCGTGTGGGTTTTGGCAATGCTGGCAGAGGCATGCCGGCCCACAAATTTCGGCAGGATTACAAACTCTCATACAATCATCTCCAGCTTATGGTTAAGCTTCAAATTATAAGTTTTTGGCTTTTCTTCCCTTTGCATGTGCGTTTTGCACAGACGCAGAGCAAATTTTCTGTTCCAAACTCCTGGGCCGGTCACGGTTTTCAGCAAAATCTTAACGATAGTCCGCTAAAGCGTGCGTACAAACACGAAGCTGATGACCTTTTCTCTTCTTTTCAGGTGGCAGGAACCAGCAACGAGCAGCGTCGTTTCGCTTGGAAAACATTATATCAAATTTGTTGCACTCTCTCCACCCCATGTCCAGTCAGTTAACGAGGGCAGGCCGTAGCCGTGCCTCGAAGGAGCGCAAGATGGCAGCCCACGCAGCCACAGAATTCGGACAGATAATTGCTCCACATAGGCATGTCCAGGATGATCGATGGGGTGGTACATGGTCAAGGGAGGGAGGCACCATCCGGACCAGAGGGCGCCACTTTTGGACGGCAAAATCTATCAGGTGAGCGCCAAATCCTATAGGTGGGGCGCCGATACTCGCATCATGGGGGGAGCAAAATTTCAGAGGGACGCCATCGTCGACCTTTCAGAGGTGCCGAGACATTTGAGGGGTCACCGGGGGTCGATCTGGGGGAGGGGCAGTCCCTTTGTCCCCCTGGGCCTGTCTGTGCTGCTTAAAACATTTCCAGCCAGCCAGCGTCGGGTATTATATTCAGTCGGATTTTTACATCGTTTGGAGTACTGGGGAGACTACAATAGGCTCACCTCTCCATTGCGTTGACCCCATTTTTGTCCAGGGCCGGGGTGGGGGTGTGGGTGGGGTGGGGGTGGATTCCGCACACCTCTCATGTTCTTCCGCAATGTCTTCCAAACTGTTCACAATGAGCTTAAGCTTTCTGAATTATTTAAGCTAAATTTTGCAGATTCCCTGAAAGTTTCTAGATAATACCTCTACAGGGGCGGATGTATGGATAGGTATTACGGGAGGGTCTATTCGCAAACCGTGCATTATCGCGCTATGGTAGTAATTTTTGGGGATTATCGACGCACCAACTGCCAGGATCATATGGCGTCGCCGACTCTTTCCCTGTTGGAACGGTTTCTCGGAAGCCAGCTTGCCCCTTGTCCAGGTAAGCCACCGGGCTTTGAACCCGGGTCGGCTGTGTGGAAGCCAGCTGCGCTGACCACTCCGCCACCGTCAGACCGAGACACCTCTCCAGTACGCGTGTTGGGGCGTGCAGATCTGATATCCGTCCACGTGCTGTGCCTGCGTTCTGAGGTCGCCAGCTCCCGACGGTGATGGGACCTCTGGTCCTGGTAGCTGGCAGAGCAGTAATATCTCCGCTTTGTGTACACCGGCAGACACGGTAAGTGATGCGCTGCGATCCCTCTGTAGTGCGGTGGTGCTCACATCTGCTGAATGATATTGAACTGTGTCGGCTCAGCAGACAGTACACAAACAAAATATTTGTCACTGGCCATATCTATTTGCACGTTCTGGAGACAGCTCGATGAACAAATGAAAACAAAGGAAATGAAATGGAATCAGTGCACCTGCCCAACCAATCCGTTTATCCACATTATATCCCAGGAACCGTGAACCACCCTGGTGGCATATTGCAAGTTTCTAGGCCTTGTAACGCAATGCTCCACACTCCGGTACAAAAATAATTATCTGAGCTACCTCACTCGTATCGCCTCCTAGCGCAACCGGGACGAGCTAACACTTATATTCCACAGAGGCTCTCAATCTCAAAACACACATGGACAATTTCAACGGCGCACGAAAACAGCATCTCCAATCAGCCTGGCTCTACCCCAAAGATTCACAGAACAGCCGCAGGAAGACTGCGTTCGTACCATGGTTTGAATACGCCAGTCTAGTCGCTGTAACACGGTTTTACATTACACGCAAGCGGGGTGTTTGAGGTTTTGCCAAGGGTTCTTAACGCAGGTCACTGCAGGAGCACAACGATGCATGGATTCATTACAATGCATAAGGATGTCCGAGTCTTTTTACATCGGTGCTGCGGCGCGGCTTACCGCCGCTACACGGCTTGTCGGAGTCGCATTACACGGCAACAGAGTGTCTGCGGGTTGTGATCACTGTTTGACGACGCGCGGGTTGCCGCCGCTACACGGCTTGTCGGAGTCGCATTACACGGTAACATAGAGTCTGCGGGTTGTGATCACTGTTTGACGACGCGCGGGTTGCCGCCGCTACACGGCTTGTCGGAGTCGCATTACACGGTAACATAGAGTCTGCGGGTTGTGATCACTGTTTGACGACGCGCGGGTTGCCGCCGCTACACGGCTTGTCGGAGTCGCATTACACGGTAACATAGAGTCTGCGGGTTGTGATCACTGTTTGACGACGCGCGGGCTGCCGTCGTCAGTGATGAACTTGAGGCCGAGCTGACGGCAGCGGACGCAGATGTGGGCCAGCTTGTGTCGGCCCTCCTCGGTGGGCAGCAGGGGCAGCCTGTGCTCGGTCCGGCTCGGGTCCGACATGAACTGTGCCAGGGTGCGTTCCACAGCGTCCCGGAACTCGTCGGAGACCCGGATCTCGGTCTCAGCCGGCTCTTCAGCAGCATCGCCACCACCCTGCTGAAGGACACATCTGCCGTCAGGTAAACCCCCACAGGGACAGGAGGCTGAACATTACAGATACAGGCTTGCAGGGACTTAAATACCCGCTCAGACGCGGGTTACTTTGTAGTGAGCAAGTTTTCGCCCACACAGGAGACAGCCCGCACGCTCTCAGCATTCTGAGCATATTAAGTAAGTAGATAAACAGCTGGAAAAGGGGGATGGGAATAGTTACCCGTGTAAGAACCTAGTGCTGTTTTAACCAACTTAACATGATCCACGTAATTCGATTTTTATTACAAATCTCGCAATCATGCATTTATCCTGTGGCTTCGAATTCAGCAGCAAGTTCAAGGCAATCAAGTGGAAAGCAGGCAGGTGGAAAGCGGGAGCTGAAGCAGGCATAAATCGCACCAACACTTCAACACGCGAGGCCCTTGAGAAAGAGAACGTCTGAGCTCTACAGCCTGTAAGCCCTGCCAACGCTGTTTCAAAGCCCGTCATAAGATCCCACAGGAGGAGCAGGTGCGGCCGCTCTGCCCCACCTGTTCAGAGACAGCTGCCGGCGGCTCCTGCTCCGGCTCCTGCTGCGGCTGGAACACCCGCCGCGCGAACTGCACCTCCTCCCTGCCGCCGCCACCAGACACATCATGTTAGCCTGTGGCCGTGAGTGGTTGGTCGGCACTGGTATCATTGGTATTGATCCCCGTGGACGGCGGGGCTCGACCGAAAACACTGGCCGGGACGGAGCCGCACCCGCCCACACCCGGAACAACAGCGCCGCTGCACAACACGCTGAGCCGCCGCCGCCTCTAACGTGCCGCACGGACGTGACCCAGCAGCTAAGGTAGCTGTACCATCAGAAACGTGGGTACCCGTGCTGAGGGTTCGTGGTGCTTTCTGCGGGTCTCCGCTAAATGACATGTCCACCAAGTTAACCAGCGACGGTCTCCTCTGGGAACTGACGGCAATACTACGCACAACTGAGGGCTATCTGGCGCCACTTCAGATCTCCTCTCAGCATTGTATTGTGTTTGTGCTGTACGCAACTAGCAGCTTGGTGAGCGCGGCTGCTGTGCTGTACGTACCGTTCGTGGCCGTGCTGCCGCTTGGACAGAGCGGATGTTAAGTTGGTAAGTACCGTTTGTCGCCGTGCTGTGTTGTAGGTACCTACCGTTCGTCGCCGTGCTGTGTTGTAGGTACCTACCGTTTGTCGCCGTGCTGTGTTGTAGGTACGTACCGTTTGTCGCCGTGCTGTGTTGTAGGTACGTACCGTTTGTCGCCGCGCTGTGTTGTAGGTACCTACCGTTTGTCGCCGTGCTGTGTTGTAGGTACCTACCGTTTGTCGCCGTGCTGTGTTGTAGGTACGTACCGTTTGTCGCCGCGCTGTGTTGTACGTACGTACCGTTTGTCGCCGCGCTGTGTTGTAGGTACGTACCGTTTGTCGCCGTGCTGTGTTGTAGGTACGTACCGTTTGTCGCCGTGCTGTGTTGTAGGTACCTACCGTTTGTCGCCGTGCTGTGTTGTAGGTACGTACCGTTTGTCACCGCGCTGTGTTGTACGTACGTACCGTTTGTCGCCGCGCTGTGTTGTAGGTACCTACCGTTTGTCGCCGTGCTGTGTTGTAGGTACGTGCCGTTTGTCGCCGTGCTGTGTTGTAGGTACGTACCGTTTGTCGCCGCGCTGTGTTGTAGGTACGTACCGTTTGTCGCCGTGCTGTGTTGTAGGTACCTACCGTTTGTCGCCGTGCTGTGTTGTAGGTACGTACCGTTTGTCGCCGCGCTGTGTTGTAGGTACCTACCGTTTGTCGCCGTGCTGTGTTGTAGGTACGTACCGTTTGTCGCCGCGCTGTGTTGTAGGTACGTACCGTTTGTCGCCGCGCTGTGCTGTAGGTACGTACCGTTTGTCGCCGTGCTGTGTTGTAGGTACCTACCGTTTGTCGCCGTGCTGTGTTGTAGGTACGTACCGTTTGTCGCCGCGCTGTGTTGTAGGTACGTACCGTTTGTCGCCGTGCTGTGTTGTAGGTACGTACCGTTTGTCGCCGCGCTGTGTTGTAGGTACCTACCGTTTGTCGCCGTGCTGTGTTGTAGGTACCTACCGTTTATCGCCGTGCTGTGTTGTAGGTACGTACCGTTTGTCGCCGCGCTGTGTTGTACGTACGTACCGTTTGTCGCCGCGCTGTGTTGTAGGTACGTACCGTTTGTCGCCGTGCTGTGTTGTAGGTACGTACCGTTTGTCGCCGTGCTGTGTTGTAGGTACCTACCGTTTGTCGCCGTGCTGTGTTGTAGGTACGTACCGTTTGTCACCGCGCTGTGTTGTACGTACGTACCGTTTGTCGCCGCGCTGTGTTGTAGGTACGTACCGTTTGTCGCCGTGCTGTGTTGTAGGTACCTACCGTTTGTCGCCGTGCTGTGTTGTAGGTACGTACCGTTTGTCGCCGCGCTGTGTTGTAGGTACGTACCGTTTGTCGCCGTGCTGTGTTGTAGGTACCTACCGTTTGTCGCCGTGCTGTGTTGTAGGTACGTACCGTTTGTCGCCGCGCTGTGTTGTAGGTACCTACCGTTTGTCGCCGTGCTGTGTTGTAGGTACGTACCGTTTGTCGCCGCGCTGTGTTGTAGGTACGTACCGTTTGTCGCCGCGCTGTGCTGTAGGTACGTACCGTTTGTCGCCGTGCTGTGTTGTAGGTACCTACCGTTTGTCGCCGTGCTGTGTTGTAGGTACGTACCGTTTGTCGCCGCGCTGTGTTGTAGGTACGTACCGTTTGTCGCCGTGCTGTGTTGTAGGTACGTACCGTTTGTCGCCGCGCTGTGCTGTAGGTACGTACCGTCTGTCGCCGTGCTGTGTTGTAGGTACGCACCGTTTGTCGCCGTGCTGTGTTGTAGGTACGTACCGTTTGTCGCCGCGCTGTGTTGTAGGTACCTACCGTTTGTCGCCGTGCTGTGTTGTACGTACGTACCGTTTGTCGCCGCGCTGTGTTGTAGGTACGTACCGTTTGTCGCCGCGCTGTGCTGTAGGTACGTACCGTTTGTCGCCGCGCTGTGTTGTAGGTACGCACCGTTTGTCGCCGTGCTGTGTTGTAGGTACGTACCGTTTGTCGCCGCGCTGTGCTGTAGGTACGTACCGTTTGTCGCCGCGCTGTGTTGTAGGTACGCACCGTTTTTCGCCGCGCTGTGTTGTAGGTACGTACCGTTTGTCGCCGCGCTGTGTTGTAGGTACGCACCGTTTGTCGCCGTGCTGTGTTGTAGGTACGTGCCGTTTGTCGCCGCGCTGTGTTGTAGGTACCTACCGTTTGTCGCCGTGCTGTGTTGTAGGTACGTGCCGTTTGTCGCCGCGCTGTGTTGTAGGTACGTACCGTTTGTCGCCGCGCTGTGTTGTAGGTACATACCTACCGTTTGTCGCCGCGCTGTGTTGTAGGTACGTACCGTTTGTCGCCGTGCTGTGTCAGTGACCCAAAATAGGTTTTGTGCTAGGGTGTCGAGTGGAAAATTCAGCTCGGAATGTATGGCGAGTGAGTGGAAAATTCCCCCAAAATGTATGGCGGAGTAAAAATTTCCAATTTGGGTACTCAGGTGTTAAACTCTCAGAGCCCTTGTTTGAACTGAGGGATGGATATTTCCTTTAATTTTCTCAAAGTAAATATTTTAAAATCATCCCCAAACAGCATTGTTTGACCATTACCATGTGAAAAATTTTGGTTAAGCAGGTAAATCTGTACCAACTGAAACCCTCTGATGCAGTCTTCAATTTTTTTAGGAATTGGTGAATTTCCACAAATAAAAAGCTTTTGGGGGCTTCTGAGACCAATCTTTGGGGGAAAGAACTCTGGAAGCCACCAAGACTAACATTTGTGGGAGAAAGATCAACTCTTGGGGGGCTTCCTTAGACCAACTCTTGTGCCCCTCCTCTCCTCTCCCACACAACCAGCTCTAAAGGGCCCCTGAGACGAAATATCGGGGCCCCCTTAGACCAACTCTGCAGAGGGGGCCTCCGAGATCGGCAGGTGGTAAAAAATGAAAAGGGATTTTTTCATGCAATACCTAGTGCCAAAATTAATTATCTAAGCATACACTGTATAGTTTTTCTGTCCGGGACAACGCCCCTCCTATACCTATACGTATAGTTATCGGAATTTTGGAGGCCACTCCTGACCTCAATCACTGCACCTCGCATACACCTATGCTGGGGCCCAGTAGAGCCCAGTAGAGGTTTATACCTAACTAACCCAAACGAAACTACAAACTTTCTATTACGGCAATAAACTCTTCCAGACTCTTGCTAAAAGTTTCTTTTCTTTATCTGTCAATTCCCCTGCTTCTTTTCACATATATACTTACCTTCATGTGAATATGGTGCTTTCTATCAATATCTAATCGAAGCTACAGCCAGCCTCCTTTTTCTGTGTGTGTTGTTTCTTCCTTTCGTCTACAATCAGCCAGGCGCGGCGGGTTGCGACAGCGTCAGAGCAACTACTAATTTCAATTTCTGATCGCTTTCCGCTTGCCGGTCGCATGAGCAACATAATTTGCATTTCAAAAATTGCTCTAAATTAATTTTCTAAATCCTTATAGACTAGAAAATTATACAACTAAAAGCACACCAAGAGGAAAACTAACAATGTTTTGTCAATAACGAATATGAAACCGGGCTTTCAAAAAGCCTAAAGATGCCGCTTTTATTTACTAGATGTAAAGACGGCGATTTGGTAAGTCCACGCCGTAGACCAGCCATACAAAAAAGTGCCGATGTTTGAAGGGTAACTGGATGCATTCTTGTTGCCCAAAAAAATCATTTCATGAAAATGTAGAGTTTCAATGTATTCAAGTACCGAACACTTTCAGTTGAACTTAAATAGCAGCGTATTTATGCCTAGGGTGTCGTAGGGTGTCGTGAGTGGATTTGGGTGTCACAGGGCGTGGACGCAGCAATGTAGGGCTGATATGGATAAAAATTATTTTCTTCGAAATGAATGGTCAATTTTCTACCATACAATGTCAACAAAATACGCTGCTTAGCATACAAATTTCAAGATAATTGCTTTTAACAACAAGATGACCAAAAATGGTGTTTCACTATTCTCGGTACCAAAAATACAAAAACAACTTTTCAAGGACGTAAGCCTAGAAGTCATGTGCACAGATAAACTGCTTTCCAGGAATGTATCTTTCAAAGCGGTCAGCTCATTTTTTTGGCAACACAAGGCTAGGGTGTCTAATTTTCCACTCACCAGTTTTGTGAGTGGTGGAATTTAGTGGCGGTGTTCACCCATTGTAACTTTCTCCGGTGGGGCAGGGGGCACTGAACGTCTTGCCCGCGCCAGAATTTCGATTCAGTTGTTCCACTGAAATCGGTGGATATAAGGATGCCAGTTATAATTGACTAGAAAAATAGAAATCGCCAGATTTTCTTGCAGAAAAGCCAGAGAAGCGCATGAGAGCCGAGTTAATTTGGCGATCTCTGTCGATTCTGCTGCTCTCTTTTCCAGTGGACGTTGGTAGAGGAGATAATGGAACTGGCCTTTGTAATAAGTATTGCTGAGTAAAATTAAATAGTAGTAAGTATTGTTGGAAGTGAGGGGAAAATTCAGCAAAAAATATATAAAAGTGAGTGGAAAATTCTGCTTGAATGGGTGTCGTTCTGCACCCAGCACCCCAGGTTTTGGGACACTGTGCTGTGTTGTAGGTACGTACCGTTTGTCGCCGCGCTGTGTTGTAGGTACATACCTACCGTTTGTCGCCGTGCTGTGTTGTAGGTACGTACCGTTTGTCGCCGTTTGTCGCCGCGCTGTGTTGTAGGTACGTACCGTTTGTCGCCGTGCTGTGTTGCAGGTACCTACCGTTTGTCGCCGCGCTGTGTTGTAGGTACATACCTACCGTTTGTCGCCGTGCTGTGTTGTAGGTACGTACCGTTTGTCGGTGTGCTGTGCTGTAGGTACCTACCGTTTGTCGCCGCGCTGTGTTGTAGGTACGTACCGTTTGTCGCCGTTTGTCGCCGCGCTGTGTTGTAGGTACGTACCGTTTGTCGCCGTGCTGTGTTGTAGGTACCTACCGTTTGTCGGTGTGCTGTGCTGTAGGTACCTACCGTTTGTCGCCGCGCTGTGTTGTAGGTACGTACCGTTTGTCGCCGTGCTGTGTTGTAGGTACGTACCGTTTGTCGCCGCGCTGTGTTGTAGGTACATACCTACCGTTTGTCGCCGTGCTGTGTTGTAGGTACGTACCGTTTGTCGCCGTTTGTCGCCGCGCTGTGTTGTAGGTACGTACCGTTTGTCGCCGTGCTGTGTTGTAGGTACCTACCGTTTGTCGGTGTGCTGTGCTGTAGGTACCTACCGTTTGTCGCCGCGCTGTGTTGTAGGTACGTACCGTTTGTCGCCGTGCTGTGTTGTAGATACCTACCGTTTGTCGCCGTGCTGTGTTGTAGGTACGTACCATTTCTCTCCGCGCTGTGTTGTAGGTACGTACCGTTTGTCGCCGCGCTGTGCTGTAGGTACGTACCGTTTGTCGCCGCGCTGTGTTGTAGGTACCTACCATTTCTCTCCGCGCTGTGTTGTAGGTACCTACCGTTTGTCTCCGCGCTGTGCTGTAGGTACGCACCGTTTGTCGCCGCGCTGTGTTGTAGGTACGTACCGTTTGTCGCCGTGCTGTGTTGTAGGTACCTACCGTTTGTCGGTGTGCTGTGCTGTAGGTACCTACCGTTTGTCGCCGCGCTGTGTTGTAGGTACCTACCATTTCTCTCCGCGCTGTGTTGTAGGTACCTACCGTTTGTCTCCGCGCTGTGCTGTAGGTACGTACCGTTTGTCGCCGCGCTGTGTTGTAGGTATGTACCGTTTGTCGCCGTGCTGTGTTGTAGGTACCGTTTGTCGCCATGCTGTGTTGTAGGTACCTACCGTTTGTCGCCGCGCTGTGTTGTAGGTACCTACCGTTTGTCGCCGAGCTGTGTTGTAGGTACGTACCGTTTGTCGCCGCACTGTGTTGTAGGTACGCACCGTTTGTCGCCGTGCTGTGTTGTATGTACCTACCGTTTGTCGCCGAGCTGTGTTGTAGGTACGCACCGTTTGTCGCCGTGCTGTGTTGTATGTACCTACCGTTTGTCGCCGCGCTGTGTTGTAGGTACGTACCGTTTGTCGCCGCGCTGTGCTGTAGGTACCTACCGTTTATGGCCGCGCTGTGTTGTAGGTACGTACCGTTTGTCTCCGTGCTGTGTTGTAGGTACGTACCGTTTGTCGCCGCGCTGTGTTGTAGGTACGTACCGTTTGTCGCCGTGCTGTGTTGTAGGTACGTACCGTTTGTCGCCGCGCTGTGTTGTAGGTACGTACCGTTTGTCGCCGAGCTGCCGCTTGGAGAGCAGCTCGGTGAGCGCGGCGGCGTCGCGACAGCGCGGCTGCAGCCGCTGGGCCCGCTTCAGGTAACGCGACGCCTCCTCGTACTCTGGCAGGTAAATCATCGCCTTCGCCAGCCTGCCGATCATACAGGGCCGTGACCGCTGGAGGGCAGGGTGGGGTCACGCCGCGACGCCTGGGGTCGGGGTAGGCCAGGTGTCAGCAATGGTGGACTGTTTCAAGCTCAAAGGGGTACGCTTTTGCGTTCTTGGAGCAATTTCTCATCCGGCATGGTCTTTGCTCGGTATATATTTGTCTCTAGTTTGACGGTCTACGCCCAATAGATGATAAGGAGTTAAATACATACATTTATAGTCCACGTACATTTCGTCATGGATCAGAAATTGGCCAGTGGGTGATATTTAGCTGAGATAAATTACTGGAGATGTATTTTGTCTGAACTGTCATTACGATAAATTCGCAAGAAAGTAATGAGAAGGCCTCCTACGAGCTTACCACGTCCTTTTAAAAGGAGATCGAGTACTAACCACTCAACACACTAGCCTTCGAAGACATAATCACATCAAGGAAAAGTCTCACTTTTTTAAAAACGCTCCAAGCAAAGGCAATGGAAAACGTACCGTGTGTACAGCTTCACGCGCATTTTGTTGTCGGCGCAATCCTCATAGTGAAGAGCCTGGCACCCCTGTCGAGCCGCCTGCGGGGTAGGGCAAGTCACGTGACAGTTTCAGGGTCAGGTCAATAATAAAAAACACGGAGATCTGGGACACCGTCTTGCCACTCAACGGGCTCAAGGTTCTCGTTTACAGAATGATGTCACCCATTCAATCACAGAACAAAAATCAGACTGGTTCGCCATTGAGAACAACCTCCATCCACCAGCAGTTCACCCAGAGGCTTTGAGGAGCGCGCCAGTTCCCAGTCAGATAGCGTGGGAGTGCCGTGGACATTGCCGCGTTTGGCCGCTTTCCATTCATCGCCGTGCCGCCCTGAACACCAGCCTAGTGACGCGCCGTGGGCGGAGCCGGCGATGGCGTCGTTAACTGGGCTCCACGATTCGGCCACCTCCGTTCATCAGCGCGTGAATGTCTCCGCGCCATCTAGTCCGTCCATTGACCTAAGCTGGTGAGAAAGGAGAGTAGAGAGGCTGAGCTTCTCGATACCGTAACTAACAGAGAAGCGTGACGGCCGTGCCAACAGTGTAATTTGTGCCCTGCTCTCAGAATAGCACCCCTGAAAAGGCAGCGAAGGCCCTCTTGAATTGTACGGTGATGGGGGGAGAAATAGACCATGAGCGTCAACAGCAAAGAGATTGCAGAAAAGGCGATGAAAACAAAATGCTGACTAGCTGCTATTGGATTTTATTCCTTCCAAGCTTACCATGGCTGTCATGCTTCTCGGATATCACGCGGAAAGGAACTATACCAATCGCACAGCCAATCTAAGCATAACCTTTCTGTACAATTCTGAAAGTGACTTCGAAACCGTTACGTATGCAGCGTCGGTTATAAGCTGTCCTGCAAGTAAGCTTGAACTCACGCAGTTCACGACGTGGGAGGGGTACTGGGAACACACCCCACACCAAACACCCCGATCTTCTTCTGTCCTTCAATATATCGTTTTGTCATTTTGACATATACTACTGCAACATGATATAAAAAATAAAACGGGAATGAAATACTACGAAATGCATGTTCTGCTAGACCGAATTTTCATACAGATTCTGCATGCGACTCAAAAAGTTGCCGAAAAAGTGAGGATTTGTTGTTCCAGGACGAACCTAGAACACTGAAGAGAGCTGGTTGCCCCATGTTTGTTTTGACGCGATGGACCAGTTGAACTCATATTCAAGAGAAATGGCCACGCCGCACGTATCAACTCCTCCAATGAGGGGCTCCCCAAAGAGGTGGGATGGTCAGGGGTGGCGATCCTTAGCTGCACTTCTCCCCGCGCTGTAGCGAACAACGGATGATAAATTGTCAGGATAAGTCTAGGACAAAGTAAATTTCCTGTTGCTAGATTTCATACGCAGTGCAACTTACGAGAGTATGCAAAAACTGAATGAAGGCAGTAAAAGTGGTAAAACCAAGGGCGTCCTTCCTTGCTCCAATGACCACAACCTAAACATGTGATTTAACATTGATTTGCGTGGCCATCTAATCGATTCCATCATTTTTACCAAGAGATACATATCTACTATTCAATCTATATCAGCAAACTGGTGGATCTGGTGGGCTAGCGACGCCGATATGGTACGCAGATATGGTATACAGAAACATCCAAAGACTGCAAAGTTGATATGGGACTAAAATCGCACCGGACTTCAAAATCAAAGTATCGAGTTCCGGAAAGCCACAATAAAATATATCGCAGGTTTCAAAGACGTAAATCACTTCAGAATTTTCAGAGGGCCAATAAGCTGTGCTCAAAGCTTGAAACCAATCACCAAAAACGCGGACTTCTTCAGAACCCAGTTTCACTCCGATGGTCGTGTACCGGTTGACATCCTCTACGCCAAGGAGGAACTCCTGGTCTGCCTTATGGTTAGCGGAACTCTGGGTTGGTTTACGGCAGATGTATGACACTCGCACCCCTTCCTGTCGCTCCCAAACCGCGACTCCCCGTCTTCACCAGACCGCCACTCGGCTGGAACACCCGGTCCTTGCGCTGGAGACGGCCGCTGGAGGCAGTCCTGACCACCATCTTCTTCATCACCGCCTCCCCCGCCTCCACCAGCGTCAGCAGCGACATGCCCAGCACCAGGCCCAGACAGCCGCCCAGGTTGGCCAGCAGCGTGTCGGAGGAGAGCGCCAGCGTCTCCCGCAGCTCCTCCGTCACCAGGTCCAGCAGCAGTCTCACAGTGATCCGACAGCGGCAGGCCGACGTCGGCAGCGTCGTGCCGCCCGCCAGCCGCAGCGTCTCGTCGTGGAACCTGTAGACCACGTCAAAACACTCCGGCAGACAGCCGCAGCCGCTGGTGTTGTGGAAGAGAGAGTCGGCGATGAAGTGTTCGGCCCCCACTTCGCCGCGCGTGGGAGGCGGAGGTAGCTGGGGCTGGGAGGACGTGGCGGGGGAACTGGGAGGCGACGGGTCAGACGTTGGCTCCCGGTACGGAGGCCGATAAGGGGAAGATGTCGGAAATGATGGCCCGGTGGCTGATTGACTAGGGGGCTCCTCCTTGCATTGGACATCGGCAGGGTTCTCGGCACATTCTATAAGCGCATTGGGACGGTCTTTATGAATCCAGGAAGTCCATGCTCCCTCATGGCTCTTCTTCTGGATCAGTTTCTGGCACATTGGCAGCTCTCGGAGCGGATCCTCCGTCTGGTCGTCTTCAGACAGCGTCATGTGCGGCAGCCGGCAGCCGGTGACGTCCGTCTGGCGGCGCCACAGACACTGCTTCAGACAGGCCGCCTGCGAGTAGCCGGGATCGCTGCGGCAGGGCCGCCGCCTGAGGCTCAGCTGCCTCAGCAGCTTCGCCGACACTCTATACCCCAGGACCTGCCCCGGCCGAACCGGACAGAAGGCGGGTACGACCGGAACCTCCGCCGCTGATGCCGCCTCCAGCCCAGGCGTGATCAGATCGCCAACGTTGGTCTCGGAGGCGTGCATGAACAGTCCGTAGGCGAGCTGCAGCGGCTCCCCCTCCACCAGCTCCTCCTCGGTGAAGAGGGAGGGCACCAGCAGATGCAGCGCGGTGTCCATCGGCTGCAGCAGCCGGCGCTGCATGTCCGGGCCCGGCGTAAACGTGGCGCACCGCATCGGCTCCGTCTCGGCCGAGGTGCGCAGGTAGTACCGCTGCGTCCACCGTCCACTAGCACTAGCCTCGCCGCCGATGGAGGCGACGAAGCTGTCAGTGGAGCGGAAGCTGACCGGGACCTCCTTCAGAGACACAAAGTCGTCGCGCATGTGCAGCGTGGCCCGGGTGTAGAACTCCTGGGCGGTGTCGGAGCCGTTGGCGACCCGGCGGAAGTCGTCTAGGGTGATGTTGCGGCGCAGTCCAGCCGCCGGGCAGACGGTGATGTGCGGAAACGGAGCCACCTGACGCACCAGCGTGGCGCTCAGCGGCTCCGCCCAGTAGCCCTGCAGCTGGATCCAGCACGGTCGCAGCAGGAAGGCCAGCAGCGCCGCGCGCAGCAGCCACCGCGGGAGCCATCGCAGCGGGACGCGGCAGCGCCGACTCATACCGCGGAGAGGCGGAGGTCGGTCTGTACACCCGACCGTACCACGGCCGCGTGAGAGCTCCCCAGCAACAGGGTGGGCGCCATCAATACAATCAACTGGGCACTCCAGTCCTGTTTGTTGGCTCCACTTTTCACCTGGGAAAGGCCGATGTACCGATAGCAGCCGGGCATAAATGGACACCAAATGACCCGGACTGTCTGTGCACACCAAACTACTAACACGATGCTGATGATGTTGACCGCCGGGCATTCTAACCCAACACGCGTTTCACGCCGAGTGCCACCGAGCACGACACAACGCAGCGGTACACAGTGAGCAGACATGCCGGCGCCGCTGCCAGGCGGTCTGTTTTCCGTCCCATTCAGGGCGTTTGCCAAACACGGACCGCTCGTCCGGTGCCGGCGCCCAGTCGCCGCGTCGGCCCACCGAGTTTGTTCGTCCATGGCGCGAGCGGTCGGATCGACCCGCCGTTTGGCACAATACACCGCTGCGACCGCAGCAAAGGTCAATAGGATGCACACGGCCTGCGACAGCTTATGCACGAGAAACATCATACTCAGGTGCGGAATTTTGGCAACGCGGAACATCTCCGGCATTGATTTCGGGTTGGGACATCGAAGCATATGACAATACGGGGAAGAGGACAAAGATCTTCGCTGCTCGGTCGCTTCTGCATCCCCACTACTCTCCAACCCCTCCCCCTAACGTCGCTTTCCTTCCTCTCCCTCCCCCCGAAGGAGCAAGAAATCGGACTCCCATACTCCCAAAAACACCGCTGCCCACCTCTCTCCCTCACAACGGTCTGGGATACCTCTATTTTCCATCGCACTGACTTCATGGGCGACCAACACATTTTGTGTTGCCTCCTTTGCCATTTTCATCTGACGGGTCTATCTCAAACGTCCCGCAAATCTTCGCAGGTCATTCCTCCTTCCTGGGCAGTCCGGCGACGACAAATGACTGATCCGCTTTGGGTTCGTCTGCAATCGATTTAGATACTCGTTTTTAGCTGCAACGCTCGGCAAATAGGACCCAGCGGTCGCCAATTCCCTTTCCTTTCTTGAGCACGGCTGTGGTGGTTAGAGGTATTTACAGACAAAGTGTGATCATTTCCGGTGTATTCTGGAATCCAGTGATTCAGTCTCACCAACACGAGTTATGGACGACCCCCTTTCCAGCGCCTCGGAGCCGCTTGGAACTTCCAGGGACAAAATTTACGTTAAAATGAACCTTATGTTCTCAATTCAATTCTATCGCAATTATGCTAACGGCATGTGATGAATGCAGAATTGGTAAAGATTGTATATATGTGCCAATGTAAGAGTATGGGCCACTTCAGCCCCCCTCCCTGGCCAGAATCGGCAGTCTGGAATCGCCCAAAATTATCAAGAAAATCAGCCAGAAGTGTTTACCGGCAAGTTGACGACTGAGAGCAAACAAAAGTTGAGAGAAGCGCCCTAAAGCAAAAACACTTTCCATGTATTCATAAATAATGTATCAAAAGTTAGCATGCTTGCGATTTCGGCATAATTTATCGGCCAACTAAGCCAGGTCATACATGTTCACAGCCCTCGAATCTGACGTCACAACTACCCAATTCTTCTCATGTTCACCCACATGGCTAATGCTGACTAATAGGGCTGAACCCTGTTAATCAGGGCGATTTCGAAGCGGACCTGCCCCCAGTAGCGGTTCGCTGGCACCAGCTGCCGACCTGGAAAGACTGATGGCTGGCTAATTCAGTCGGCCCTCGGTGCCTCGCCTTCCCCGGGCGCCCATATCCCTTTACTACTTCAGCGACATTCCAAACAATAATAGTAACTGGGGCTTGACGACGCACTGACCATGAAGGTCACGCCGTGAGACCAGCTGTTACCCGTCTCGCGAGGCGCTATAAACCAGGTTGGTTCAAGTCGTATGCAGTTTCCAAGCTTTCTGAAGGTACACAACTGACCAATTGCTGTATAGAGCAGAAATAGAGCCTTTAAACGAGGTCACTCTCAAGGACATTGAAACAGTAGTTTTCTTTGCGAGCCCGCCCGAAATAGCCAGCTCCCATAAGGCTCATGTTGTAAAACGCCAACGGAGTGATGCAAACGGCGTGACCGAGACCAGACGCCGAGCGAAATGAACGGGCGCGCCGGAGATTTGGGCAGGGTAGGAGGGTTTCCGACCATGCCGGGTATTGTACATGTTTTGGGGCGCTTCAGCGTCCACGGCTGTACCACTCCCGGCTTTTGGGCATCAGTTTTTAACTGATTCGGGAACTCTCCAGTCCCGACCATTGACGAAATAGTAAACAATATAACCGCAACAGCATCAGGCCAGCCCTCTCAAAATACTTCAGCCATGACATATATCATTGGAATAACAATGTAAATACGTAAATTACATTTCTGAATTGTTTGCTGACGAAAGACATCCTTTTATCGATGATAACTGGTAAAATAAAATAAAAATGTTATCCCGTTAGCTCAGTTGGTAAACATTGGGCTCCAGCTCGCTGCTCAGAGACTGTGCAGTGGCATTGCATTGGTAAAGGCTGGGGATCGATTCCCCTGAGACGCTCCGGCGCTCAATATCCATCCGGCGTTAGTCGACTGGCAACTGACTTGTGAGAGGGTGACCTGAGCGGGGCGGCCGTTCCTGTGCTTTGTGGGACGTTAAATGCTGGGGTCCTAATCAACCCATCATTGTGGGCATTGCTCGTTCAGAGGAGGGTGTCGGAGTCTCTGAGAAAAATCCACTGATGACTTTGGTGGAGCTTCGTTTCCAACAGTGGATTTACAATACCATATTCACAAATTAAATAGCCAATAACCTAGTAGAGCATGTTCACGCCTTATAGAACAGATGTGCGAAGCAAGGCAAGAAACTGGCTGTTTTTTTTACAGAATAACTAATAAAATATGTCACTCAGATAGGGCCAATGGCTCAAAAATGGTTTTCGCGGGTAGGCACCGATTCTATTCTGTAGGAGCAGAGTTTCCAGCTTCAATATCGGCTTCTTTTCTGGACTTGTTTACCACCCGGCGATTTATCTGTCCGCACAGCTCCGTCTTCAAAGACCATTAGGGGCCCGCCCGCCTTACCCCGGGCGGCATAGCAGCTACCAAGTCGAAAACAAAGCCTCCTAAAAGCCGGGAAACAAAGTTGGCGGCATAGAACGCCGCCCCGGGGCGTGGCCCCAGGCGATGCCCTGCGGCGGTCGGCGATATTGTCGTCCATGCATCTCCGACAGCCGCCCGACCGGCCGCCGTCTTAATGGATTCATGGGGATTAAGCCTACAGCCCTTTGATTTATAGCCGGGGTCGGAGAAATAAAACGGCAGCGCGCCGGCCCCAGGATAGCACAGCTGAGTGAGATGCGGCGCCGGCAAATTAGGAGTGGGCGCGTTTTCAGCGAGTTGGGCCAGCGGTGAAGCGGATACTACGTCCAGTCGCTGGAGTTCAGCACGCGCTCCAGCGGGATCCGCCAGAACAGACGGAATCGACTGCACCTTCAGACCCGCGGTCTGGGAATCCGACCGGGCAGGATGAAACATCATCTCACTCATCAGCTCTGAAGTCTTCCAGGCCATTTGTGCCTTCCAGGTCGCGACCATTGGAGTGCGAGCGGCGGAGGAACACCGGATACCAACGGAAGTCATCTCCTCCCCCGGCCGCGCCATCAGACTCTTGTCAATACTCCAGCCATCCAGCCAGACAGTCAGCACCATAAATCGCCATAAACAGGGCCGGCTCTGGAGAGGAGCGCCGTGAGCCGCAGACATTTACATATATTCATTTCCTCATTCAGGCAGTCCAATCCCAAATCACAATGACTGGAATTTGTGCACGGCGTTAGAAGTTTTCAAGAGCCAACGTCAAGCACTTCTAGGCGTCGCGTTAGACGGCCTCTGAATCCATCGCAGAGGTCGGGTTCTGTATGTGGCTAATCCTGTTTGCTGGCTTATTTCGGGCACTGAAGCTAAGTCCCATTTTCAAAAATGTGACACTTAGATTGTTGGAACAATATTTTCATTGTGTTTTAAGGTGGTTTAGCGTTGAAAACCCTGCTTTTTCTACATACACAGGGATCTTTATTTCGTTAGTTTGTCCGGCCATAGAGTGGAAAGAATACAGGTTAAAGTAGACAATTACACCAGCAAAGAATGATATCTCGATTTTTCAGTGGAAAGCTATTATTCCTACAACACTGACAACTACGCAGATACGCTTTCAACAAGAATATAAAGCTAAATTGAGTATGCTACGAAGCAAAAGCTCATATTGGGTTAAGAATAAAGGTAGGCAATGAAAACATAATTCAACCGCATTATTCTTTATATATTCATTATATACACCTGCATTATTCTGCGCTATTTTTTCCAATAAAATCATTTAATCCCGATCAATTTGCCTAGTACCCAGCACTGCACCTTATCTAATCGAACCCATTCTTCCAGGGACAATCAGCTCTCCTCCACAGTCACCGCCCCACCTCAAGCCGCAGGACGGCGGAAGACTCACCTCCTTCCACTGCGCCGTCTGCAGCAGTGCCTGCACCCGGTTCGACATCACCTTGAAGACCAGGTGCTTGGCCTCGTCGTGCTCCTCCTGGTTCTTGAAGGACATGTTGACCAGGAACACGCGGATAGCGTCCCTGTAGCTGCCGGAGCGGCCCCGCGCTGTTCAGATATCAGATGTACCAGAGCACGGATCACAGAGTCAGAGGTTACCGTTCACGTGGCGGATAACGTGTTGCTTTGCCGTTCATTGATTCACAAACACACATATACGCACAAACTTACACATAATATATGTACATATATATGTATATTTCGTAGCAATGTAAAGTGACAGAGGTACAGAACTTACAGTGACATATGGTACTTTCTGTATATTAATTTCATTTGGAATATCAATCCAAGGACCAGACAAATGTTCCGAATATCCGTCATGGCTACCAATTTCTCCCTTGAGAGATATCTCCTCCATCTCACTATTTCACCCAGAATCGCTACAGACCAATGCCGCGACCGATGTGATCCAACTGTTCGACCATGCATCGACTGCTGAATTACTTCCGAGCTTTACTCTCAATTCGACGGATTCGGCCATGATTTCCTCGAATAACGAGCCGACCCAAGTCTGACAAAATGTTTCACGGCGCCCCATTGAACGGTCCCACATCTTCTGGCCCGGATCACGAAATATCTAGGCCCGGATCTCCTCCGGAGCATCCAGATTGGCGCCAGGCCCGGCGGAGTTCAGCCGCCTCGGGAGCGCGGAGGTATGGGGGAGGTACCACTGGCGAGGTAGACTGACTACCAATCAGCAACACACGGCCGCTAGAAGCTGAGATGCACGACCTGCAATCGAGTTTATTGCTTCTTCCTTGGCACCCCAGCGTCGACGCTACCATATGAATAAATCATGACAAGATAATTATTCCTGCAAAAAAACGTACAAATCACCTCGGGATATTCTCAACTGAGCTCCTTGTTAAGGGCGGGATACATTTTTAACGTGCAGCGCCACCCGGCGCCAATCTCGCCGCCCCGTACCCGGATGACGGGCCAATCAGTTGGGCTGAGCACCGGCCCGGCGCGCCGCCCTGGCCGCCGGAGCCGTGTCGCTGAGTCCACCAGATGGCCGGCCGCGTCAAGCTATGGTCGCGCCCTCCACCAGCGCCGGCGACGCGCCAAAATAGCCCGCCATCAGTCGCCGGTCATAATCCACGGCCAGATACCCGGAAATCGCGCGTAATTCTGGCGGGAGCATCGGCCCGACGTAATGGTCCACAAATATATGTATGCAGCATACCCAACCTTCAAAGTAAAGGTGAAATCGATGCCAGCGCGTAATGGAATAATTTGAAGCAACATTTTTCTTGCCCGGCTTATTAACTGTTGTGGTTTCCCGACAAGATTGCAACAATTGATCCCGCACGCTAACCGAAGCTTCCATACTTCAGCAAGTATGAAAGACACCGTGGCTTTCAGCTCGCGAGTTCTCTCCAGCCACATAAAAACCGTTTTTGGCAGAGCCTCCACCGCAATTTTATTGGCCAATGCAATATTTCCTGAGGTTTGATGAGATAGCAATTGTTAACATCGAATCGTGCTGTTGTTAGAGGTGCCAAGTCTTCATAAACCGATCGCCGATTCGAATCCGGTTTGCATAACACCTCAGAACCCGGGAAACATCCGAGAAATAACCGATTTCAACAAGTATCCAGATTCTGGAGTAAGTAATGCGTTATCACTTTATCACTTCATCATTATATCAATGCTACGAAATTTTCACCCATTATTTCTGCAAGAAAAGTACATATTATTCACATGGTAATAGATATCAGTTGTGCTAAAAAATAAATCAAAGTACATAATTGACATCATCGTACCACATGGAAAATACAAATATTTCAACCAGATACAACGAATATTTTCACAAATATTACACTTGAGAAACGGGGCCAGATCAGAATCAAGCACACGCCCGTAGCAAAAACTCCAAGCTATAAAGTGCAGTTATGTGTCCTACAAGTCCGGGCCTGTCCGACTCATTTCTGAATCGGACTGTGACATTTCTGGTTACCGAATAGATCGGTTACCCAACCGACCCCTCTGGCCACCGTCCCCAGTTCGTAGGGGTCTCGGGGACGACTCACAATACTGCCCCCGAACCCGCCAGGACACGAGCCCCGGACCCATACCCCCGAACGCTACACTACTGAGTCAGGCGCGCGCGAGTGACGGGTTCAAATGTACCAGACATGTCAACTGGGGAAGGGAGCGTTCAATTACGACTAGTTCACAGCTTCCCCCGATATTCCAAACACCTTCAGAGAGCTGCAATAATAAGCTATTCCACAATATAAATAACACACATGGGCTTAATGCTAACAATAATAATACAAAAACATATATATTTAAAAGAATATGGCACCTATGTGGGATCTGAGCTGAGCTATCTATCCGGTAGAGCTCCATACCGAACGGTCTATAGTTTCGTGTTTAGTTTCTCTAAAAAATCGTACTTGACGGAGCAATACCATTTCATGAAGGTACTACTTTGAGCGCAGGTATGCCCCTGTGGACCTAGTGGCTGGCGGCGGCGGTTCGTCGTCGGGGCGACGCCACGCTTGAGCCGATGGGATCGGTACCCGCTCTATATACACTGGTTCTCCGCAAACGGGGAGTTCTGGGCATGGGTGGAGATCGGTGAGGGGGAACTCAGGTCTCCCCCTAGATTTTGGGTCGCCCATAGGCTTGTATGGCCGTGCCAGCATGAACCCATCCAGGACCCTCTCCCCTCCCGTTGGATCGAGGAGAGTGTGTGTGTATTGGGGTTTATAGGGCGCTTTCAGCATCTAGGCTATATCGCGCCCTTGGATCGAGGAGAGATATCCAGCCTCGGTTCTGGGACAAATGAAATATCTAAAAAGTGGGTTTCTCGGTATCCTGTTTCACATCGCTATCTCATTTCAGCTCCCATCATTAAGATACCAAATTCCTTGTCACAAATTCTAGCCCATCTTTCCACGGATCAGAGCCGAGTCTCACCACTTGGAGGCCCTGTTGAACTCCTGGAGCCGGTAGTGTTCGTTGCCGCGGGCGTGGTGACAGCGTATGGCGCGGATTCTGGTCTGGAAGGTGGCGCGTCGCTGCTGGTCCTCCGACAGCTCGTCGAACTCGTCGGCGTCGGTGGAGTCGTCGAACGACAGTACCGTCACCTCGAACAACGCGTCCAGGCCTGCGGGCGGGAGGCGGGAGGTGGGCCGCACGGTTACATGCACTGTTTCCACGCTCATTGGGAGAGAGGACAATATCACTTCACACAGAACGTTCACACAAGAACTATCACGAGTCAAACCACTCCCGCTAAACTGCATGATTACGCCTGCACGGGAGCCAGAAGGTCAACATCCCCAGCAACACAATCATTGCCGCCCCTGTGGTTCAGCTGGCTTAAGTCCATTGATGACTTCAGTGGGACTCCGACTTCAATAAGCGAACTTGAACAAAATGTATTTAAAAAGAAACTCCGCGATCACCATCCCACGCATTAGTCATCTGACCGCCCTCACCACCAGACACCAGCTCTCTACAACCAACAGACTTCAAGCGGTCCAGCACGCTCCTCCCGGACCGGCACAGCCACCGTTAACACTGCTCTCACCTCCGGGAATGCGCGGGCCGCAGCCGTACTTTCCGTATGCGTACTGGGGCGCCAGCAGGGCCAGGCAGGTCTCCCCCTTCCGCATGCTGAGCACGGTCAGGTTCAGCCCAGGCAGCAGCTGCCGGCAGGGAGTCGGCGACAGCCCATCAGAACAAAGCGGGCTTTAGACTGGAGCGTCCAGTGGCCGTGAGATTCATGTCAGACGTGGGCTGTGTGTGTGTCGCCTCAAGTGGTATGGATTGGGACGCGAAGTGGTGTGAACGACAATTTTCCCGTTCTGCCGTCCAACGGAAGAAAAGCGTAAGTCGCATTTTTTCGAATTTGATATTTTGGTGTCATTCGACGCAGAAGGTTAGGCTGCATCTAACTGCTAAATGGCTCGGCAAAATTCACCCAAAATTTTGATGCATATCATTTTTTCGAACGACTACTTTCCCGTAACGGGAACATAACCAACAACGGTTGTGGAACTCCTGAGAAAATCCCGTTTTAAGTGTGTAGTAGGATAGCTAGATAGAGGAAATAGGCAAGGGAAACTCCATGCTGAAATTTAGGAAGTTCCCATATACTGCAGTTTGACGTGTATCCTGTTCAGTTAGAATTATCTACCCATACCAAGCCGGGCCAATAAACTTTGCACCTGACTTGAAAGCAGCACATTTCTTATCCACATCCCATTTCCGAAGGCATTCATTTGTGTTCGCATAATAATAATAATTATGATTATAATAATAATAATAGTACAAACAATAAAAACAATAGTGATAAAAAATAAAAATAATAGAAATGAAAATAATAATAATAGTAATACAAAATAACGATATAACTTATAATAATAATAATAATAATAATAATAACAATAATAAAATAACAATAATAATCAATCGTCATCGTCGTCAATCAATTACCTATTATCACCACCATCATCATCACCGCGGTTCAGACATCGACAGCAGTCGTGCATCAGGAGCTGGCCCCTGTCTCCTCACCGGACTGTCGTCGCCGACGCGGTAGGTGTCGGGACGACCGCGCTGCCGCACGTAGGTGGAGTCGAACGGCTCGTCGTGTCCCTCGAACTGTCCGACGTAGTGGAGTCGGACGCGGCTGCCGGGCGGCACCTGAGGTCCCGAGCCGTGGGTACGCACCAGCTTCATCACGCCGCCGTCTCCCACCAGGTCAGTCATCTGTTGTCGCAGCTCGGCGAACGGGGTCTGAGCGTCTGTCGGCAGAGCAGAGGTCAGAGGTGAGAGGGGCTGCTCTGCCAGCGGCGGTGTCGCAGAGGGCGGGGACAGGGGTGGAGGGCCCTCACCAAAGGAGGTGGGGCCTTTTACCCTCCCTATACACCATGTTCACGCAAGAAGACAAACACACATGGTTGTTCCTTTCAAACTACTCAAACAAAAAAAACTATTCTTAAACTATTTTAAAAAAATCTGGAGGTGGGGAAGGTCGTCCAGGACCCTCCCTGAAGATCTAGCGAAAAAGGACAAACCTAGGGTTGAGGAGTGGAGTGTCCGTACTTTAGAAGAAAAGAAGCCACAGGAGAACTTGAAGCAGGGTTGATCATTCTTGAAATCGTGAATCACGGGATAAAAAGGCGGACAATAATATTACAGTCGATGTCGTTATGGACATCTTAAGATCCAGCCAGCGACGTGATGAATAGGTTACAAACGCCAACCCCGCGCTCTTTCCGTATTTTGACCTTATGGCGCACCTGGCAGCCTTATCACAGTGTGCTCGATTGGAGGCGCTACACTGATCGATGCAAAGCACCGTAAAAAAACGTTTCAAGCATATCAAATTCAACAGTTGCAGCCATTCCGTCTGAAACGGTATCCTGATTTTCCAATTACATTCGGAGAAAGCGCACCAACTCCGGGCGGGAAGAGAAAAACAATAGTGCAGATTCAGTCCGAATGCGAAAGTACGAAAGGCGGTACATCAGTACGGTACATAGTTCCATCAAAGCAACTACTAACAGTTACCCGGGATACATGAGCAGACTCGGAACCAAGGCCCTCGGTGCGCGGACACCATTACGCCCAGCTGAGGCGCGGCCCAGACTAAATGTGGCGACAAGGAGCGTACCGTTGCAAGAAGCGAATCCATTTGATTTGAACGAAATATTAATGTGAGCACACAATTTATCTTTTCTAAAAGTAGTTTAGAGTCAAATGACTACCGTGCAATGAAAACACTGTATTTTAATTCAATATTTTGTCAAATGGTACGGACTAGCCTCATGGTTCTTCTTCTAGAGGATGACCAGGACTGAGTGGCAGTACCGTACCAGACACCGGGATACATGAGTCGACCGCGGGCGGTACCGTGCTGGCGCTGCTCATGTATTCTGGTTAATTGATCCAGGCGTAGGTCTTCCGTGCAGCACAAGTTTGCCTAACAATTTCCTTATAAAACAGCTACTGAGTTCGGTTTCCGCCCTTGGACGCGTAGCTCGGAGAAATAAAATTCAAAACTATAAACTTGGGAGCGCGAATTAGTTCCGGGATTCTCCGACAGGTAGCAAGTCACTTCCCCGCAGCGACGACAGAATTGCTGGCCCCGCCCAACGTGGATGGTATACCGAAGGATGGTCACGTGTCAGTGAAATTAGATTATGCAAGTCTGCCCGGCTGTCTCTCCAGCCGGTGGTACGAGTCCCACTCGAGAATGCCGCGAGGCCACGAGAGACACTTGTGGACGCGTGAGGAGCCGAGCAGCGTTACGGTAGGTGAGATGGCAGGGGAAGGAGCCGCTTCCGGTGGAGGCCAGACATCACCTGAGGCACCGCAGACGCTGCCAAAGAGCAACAGCGCAATTGAAGATAAAACATGTTTACATTTCCTTCCCGAATTGCTCGTGGTGCGTGGCGTGCAATATCAAAACTGTATGTCGATAGCCCCTAAAATATGGTATGCTGTTAGAATAATTCCCAATGGAAAAGCACGTAACAGGTATGCCTGTGGAGCGTCAAAAAAAAACAGAATTCCGTTCCAACCACGTCAGGGCCTCTCCCAGGGTGGGGTTTTCCCGTCCGAGACAGCCAATAAAACCTAAGACAGGCCGTAGTGACTGCCAGCTACACACATCCAGCATGGGGGCCAAAAGAGAAGCTGCCGGCAAGGGCTTCGACATGCCCCGCCACCTGGTACCCGGACGCCTCCTATTTAGAGCTCTGCCCCGACTCGTAGCCTCCGCTTCTAGAACAGCAGGCAGGAAATTTGTACCCGAATGACACGACTAACCATGCATATTGAAACGGATTTACTGCCCGGGTCACGCTGTGGTGGAACTGATTGAAAGGACAGAGCAGCCGACAGGAAACGCACCAGCAACGGAACGGACCGAGCGGGGGCCAGAGGACAAATGGCTGATTGTGTCGGATATCTGGTAGGTGAGGGCAGATGAGGACGCCCAGTGAAGGAACGGCGACAACGGACCATCTCCAGAGTAGGTAACAATGTTGAGATGTGACTTAGAGCGCGGGTGGGCAGCCTGAGCAGATACGGGAGGTCGAGCTGCACAGCTGATGCAACAACTTGCTGGAGGCGTCCTGTATACAGTGTCCCAAAACCTGGGGTGCTGGGTGCAGAACGACACCCAGTCAAGCAGAATTTTCCACTCACTTTTATGTATTTTTTGCTGAATTTTCCCCTCACTTCCAACAATACTTACTACTATTTAATTTTACTAAGCAATACTTACTACAAAGGCCAGTTCCATTGCCTCCTCTACCAACGTCCACTCGAAAAAGAGAGCAGCAGAATCAACCAAGAGATCGCCAAATTAGCTCGGCTGTTATGCGCTTCTCTGGCTTTTCTGCAGAAAATCTGGCGATTTCTATTTTTCTAGCCAATTATACCTGGCCTCCTTATATCCACCGATTTCAGTGGAACAACTGAATCGAAATTCTGGCGCGGGCAAGACGCTCAGTGCCCCCTGCCCCACCAGAGAAAGTTCCAATGGGTGAACACCGCCACTAAATTCCACCACTCACAAAATTGGTGAGTGGAAAATTAGACACCCTAGCCTTGTCTTGCCAAAAAATGAGCTGACCGCTTTGAAAGATACATTTCTGGAAAGCAGTTTATCCGTGCACATGACTTCTAGGCTTACGTCCTTGAAAAGTTGTTTTTGTATTTTTGGTACCGAGAATAGTGAAAAACCATTTTTGGTCATATTGTTGTTAAAAGCAATTATCTTCGAATTTGTATTCTAAGCAGCATATTTTTTTGACATTGTATGGTAGAAAATTGACCATTTATTTCGAAGAAAATAGTTTTTATCCATATCAGCCCTTCATCGCTGCGTCCACGCTCTGTGACACCCAAATCCACTCACGACACCCTACGACACCCTAGGCATAAATACGCTGATATTTAAGTTCAACTGAAAGTGTCCGGTACTTGAATACATTGAAACTCTACATTTTCATTAAATGATTTTTTGGGCAACAAGAATGCAACCAGTTACCCTTCAAACATCGGCACTTTTTTGTATGGCAGGTCTACGGCGTGGACTTACCAAATCGCCGTCTTTACATCTAGTAAATAAAAGCGGCATCTTTAGGCTTTTTGAAAGGCCGGTTTCATATTCGTTATTGACAAAACATTGTTAGTCTTCCTCTTGGTGTACTTTTAGTTGTATAATTCTCTAGTCTATAAGGATTTAGAAAATTAATTTAGAGCAATTTTTGAAATGCAAATTATGTTGCTCATGCGACCGGCAAGCGGAAAGCGACCAGAAATTTAAATTAGTAGTCGCTCTGACGCTGTCGCAACCCGCCGCGCCTGGCTGATTGTAGACGAAAGGAAGAAACAACACAGAAAGGAGGCTGTAGCTTCGATAAGCAGCAAATTCATATGAAGGTGAGCATATATGTGAAAAGAAGCAGGGGAATTGACAGGTAAAGAAAAGAAACTTTTAGCAAGAGTCTGGAAGAGTTTATTGCCATGATAGAAAGTTTGTAGTTTCGTCTGGGTTAGTTAAGTGTAAGCCAAGGCTCTACTGGGCCCTAGCATAGGTGTATGCGGGGTGCAGTGATTGAGGTCAGGAGTGGCCTCCAAAATTCCGATAACTATAGGTATACGTATAGGAGGGGCATTGTCCCGGACAGAAAAACTATACAGTGTATGCTTAGATAATTGATGTTGGCACTAGGTATTGCATGAAAAAATCCCTTTTCATTTTTTACCACTTGCCGATCTCGGAGGCCCCGTCTGCAGATTTGGTCTAAGGGGGCCCCGATATTTCGTTTCAGGGGCCCTTTAGAGCTGGTCGTGTGGGAGAGGAGAGGAGGGGCACAAGAGTTGGTCTAGGGAAGCCCCCCAAGAGTTGATCTTCCTCCCACAAATGTTAGTCTTGGTGGCTCCCAGAGTTCTTTCCCCCGAAGGTTGGTCTCAGAAGCCCCCCAAAAAGCTTTTCATTTGTGGAAATTCACCAATTCCTTTAAAAAAATTTGAAGACTGCATCAGGGGGTTTCAGTTGGTAAAGATTTACCTGCTTAACCCAAATTTGTCACATGGTAATGGTCAAACAATGCTGCTTGGGGACGATTTAAAAATATTTACTTTGAGAAAATTAAAGGAAATATCCATCCCTCAGTTCAAACAAGGGCTCTGAGAGTTTACTACCTGAGTACCCAAATTGGAAATTTTTTACTCCGCCATATATTTTGTGGGGGATTTTCCACTCACTCGCCATACATTCTGAGCTGAATTTTCCACTCGACACCCTAGCGCAAAACCTATTTTGGGTCACTGCCTGTATACGACCCTCTGCTTGGGGTCCTTTCACTAGGCGGCGCGGAGATTGCTTGTGCTCGTGCTGTCCAGCTACATCAGCCTCTGATTTTCTCTGAACGACCAGCAAGTACGTGAGACCAATATAACCGGTCTTATACTGATACATGTAGCATGAAAAGAACAATTCATCTAGCTATGTTTTCCCAACCTTTACCGACATGGTGTCTGCATCAGCGGTATCACCAATGCCGCTCTAAATTTCAGGCAACGAGAAACATCCACATCATACGGGTCCATAATCCCACCCAAGACCAAGGATGTCAGCTATTCTGCTTCGGTTGCAACCATACGGTGCGACTGGCACACAAAAACCTGCAATCATTCGATATTTACTGACGAGTACTGACGCTGGGCCCCGGAGATCATACTTAGATTAATTCCTCGGACTACTACAAATAGTAAATAACAGAAAGAAGGCAGCAAAGCTTCGGAGTGCAATAAATATATGCGAAAGGTACCACAAACAAACACTAATGCGAAGAGGGCTACAGTGGTAATGCGTCATCCTCTTTACCTGCCTCTATGACAGGTGATAGAACGCAACGACTTTAAAGACGACACGTTCTTAGTCTGATTCTCATCACAATGATCACTCGTCATACCACAAACTGCGCTAAATATTAAACGTGCGGTAACTATTCCAAACTAAATGATGCACTTTTCAGTTTGGCAACTTCTCTTTGATTCTTCGGCCAACGAAAGTCATTCAAGCGCTGCTTCACGTGTACAGCCTCGGGTCTTCATAATAAAGGCAGGAAAAGTCAACATTCACACACTCCACGGATCTCCTTACTAAAGCCTGTCAAAACGGCCCGACCGGTCGATTTGAAATTTACACACCACGAGCACACAATTTCTCACAATTCCGCGCCATTTCATCTTCCAGACAAGAGGGATGGTGCGGAATCAACTCCAGCGGCATTCTGTCATGAAATTATGGGCAAATGCGATGTGTTTAATACCACAGACTCGGAATCATCAATAACATTCTCGCAGCCAAATTTTGGACGATCATGCACAGAAAGAAGGCTCAATTGATTGAGAGGCCCAGAAAGTAACACGAGTTTCTGGGCCGACCACATGGGGATGATCCTACGAACACAGTATATTATGGAGCTCCAATCCAGCCGAGCAGTAGCGGAGTTCTTGGCTATCTGGTCGTCCCGGCCACTGCACTATGAACGGCCCACTAGAGTGGCATTAGATCAATGCTGTATGCAGTTGAAATCCGCGGCGGATCCGCCGTGCTGTGCGACTGCTGTTAGAGCTCCCAGCACATGACGCAGAACCCCCCGGCTTTAGTGTCATCTGGAACAGGACTGAGCAGCACAGATGTACATCTGCCATCTGTGGTATGCAACGAACACGCGTACCGCCGCATCGAGATGCTGCAACGTATCCGGCCAAAAACGGATCCGGGGAGAGGGGCAAGGAGGCACGTGCCCCACCATCCACCCTCGACGCCCTCTAAAATGGTCATGGCGCCCGCCTGAACGGTCGATGGCGCCCCCTGAAATGTCGTTTCCTACCCCCTTCCCCCCAGGATGCGAAAATCGGCGCCCACCGTTAGGATTTTGCGCCCATCTGAGAAGTTTTGCCGGTCAAAAGTGGCTCCCCCGGACCCGAGGCCCCCCAAAGGTGCCCCCCAATCGGCAATTCTGGATCCGCCTATGTAGCCGGCGGCTATATTTTGAAGTTATGCAGCAGTGTGCCTGAAAGGTAACGATATGGTGTGAACACGCGCGGGGAACGATTGCCGCCCATTCAGTGTTTTAGCTATATAAGCAGTTTCCAGTCATACCGACAAAACTGCCCATTTTCAGTCAGATATCGAAACATGCTTCAAAGTATCAAAAATAGCGTCCATTCCTTCCAAAGGTGTTGATAGTACTTGTTTCCATGCAAGACAATAGTGTCGACGCAGGGATTTACGGCCTACATTTACCCATCTGCGATTCCAAAAAGACATTTCCGAAATTCCCAGCCATGAAAAGCGAAATTTCCGACAGCTATGCTGTTGTCTTAGCAAACAAGGCTTAAAGGGAATGTGGCACCTTGGTCGAATCCTGGAATTTAGTGCAATTAGGCGTACTTTCAGCCGAAAATGATAAAAGCACTAATGATTTCTCTGAAAAATGTACAATAAGCTCAATATTTTTATTTTTAAAATACTCCTCTAGAAAAAGAAATACATATCTGCCTGTGGATGATGTCACGATCTGGCAACCACTACCCTACTTGAAACGCTTCAAGGGCTTCGATTGGCTGATGCTCATCGTGACGTCAGCATATATCGTCACACCATCAGCTCGCAACAATGGCCGCCCGGCGACGGGCTGATGAGGGGGTTGGTGTCAGGTAGGTTTTAGCTTTTTTCTACAGAAATATCGAGTTCCAAGACAAATGACATATGGAGTACCGGGTTTTCCGACTTGCTTTACAACTTGGCTATCTCAGTTAAAATCACGTTATGAAGGTGCCACATTCCCTTTACTACGTGTCCCCTGAACCATAGCAGCCACTCTGCCGTCAACCTTTATAATCAGCGAGTATATGTGGTTACATTTCACACAGCTTTACTTAGACCTTCACAATGACCCGTTGCCCCACATGGAACCATGGCTCAACATTTAAAATCCCGAGTTTTATTTCACGGAATCGTAACGTAGTACCTACCAGAGACGGCAGACGCCGAAATAAAGTAATAAGATGCCCGGTTCGGGCGCACCCGTTAGCACAGAGCGGCGCGAGCTGAAATTTGCCGGCCCTGGAGATCGATCAGCGCTACCACACCAGTTAACTTTCGTCATTAGAACTAGGATCATACCCCGGAAGACCATCGGATCGACCCAAGAACTCTGGTTGGAGAAAACAACGCCGCAGGTAGTATTACCTGCAACAAGATGCCTCAATCAACGTATGGGAAGTCTGGGTTATCACTTCAACAGAATAAGTATAAGCTGTGTGTTGCTGAGGACAGGCGCACACCATCTGAGGAGAATTTCCGAACAGGTGACCCGCTTCACACAAGCATCGGAGCCCGACACTGTTTTTGGAGCAGTGATTGGAACAGGTTTTAAGTACATCAGTGATTGTTTCAAGCGACACTGGTATGTTCGGTGTCGGGGCGATATAAATTGCCGGTGAAAGCACCTTCTGCCATGACCCTATTTTTAAGGTTTGAATTCAGCGGTAGTTGTCGCTTTATAAAAAAGGGAAATAATAAAGAAGAGACATACGCGGCAAACATTACTGGCACCATCGGCAAAGTAAAGTCTTGAGAACTTTTCAATGCTCCTTATTAGCAATTAGTTATCCGGTGCTTTGATTGACTGAAGCTATCGCACTGATTAAATCTGTCTAGATTAGTTCTCCGATGGTTTGATTGACTGCAACTACTGCACCGATCTAATATGTCTATATCCTTATGCTAACTTCGTTCAACGGTTATCAACGATTATTTAACGATATTTACAAATCTTAACCAAACTAGCAATTACTTAATCAAAAACACCCACTCTTGACGCCGTATTAGACGCTCGCCGATAATGCGACTAGAAGGCACAGACGCAAACAGAGGAGCCAGGTGCGCAAAATTGGTATCGCTGGCTAAGATCGGGATCGACCAGCACGCCCCTATCACCACAGCGCTCCAACCCAGTTAATCACGAAAAACGGGTGCTAAAAGCGATCCTGGAGCCGCTTGCGTATCCGATTTGAAGTTGTTTTGTGGCTGGCAGGCTGAGCCAGAGGTCTGGCCTTCCACGCCACCCCCCAGGTGCCGAGAGCCGGCACGGTCACAATGGTGCAGAGAGCACCGCACCAGAGGTGCACTGGACAGGGCGCCATTAGTCTGAGCCTGCGACGCGAAAGAGATTGCAACACGCCCCAAACTAGCCCTTTAGGGGCCGGATAGCCTAGTGGCTTCGTTGCCAGCTTTCGGATCGGATAGCATGCATTAACGTGGGTTCAATCCCCACGGCGGGAAACCGCCTTCCGTGTCCGATCTGACCCGGTGGAGAGGATCCGTTAAACACCCACGCCAATACTCCCTGCAATTGGGCAAGCGTGCCTGTTGGGAGTGGCCCTAATAAATAAGAATAAAATAAATAAAATGCCGAAGATGTAACTTGCCCTCCCCGCAGGGACCAGACCACACCGTTCCGCAAATACAGCGACCCGCACTTCGTTCAGACGACGGCCGTGATGGTTTAGAGGCCGAAAAGGTAAGTCACCCTGCCAAAATGGTCAGACCACAGGGGCCAGACCAGACCTTTCAGACGATTCACAGCGAACTACCGCTGCACCGATTCAGCCTGCCGTCGCCGACGCCTGGTCACGTGACAAGCACGCCCCGGGATCTGACCCGGGCAGTCTCGTCCACTGTACGGTCGGCATGTTCACGGCTCTCCTGCACAGACGCCGAACTATGGCAACTAACTCTCACACAGTGAATGAATAACACCAGAGCTATATTTTTCAACTGAGGGTGTCTCACATTTGGAGCCGGTACTGTTCAATTAGAAACCCATCAATACCGATAACTAATTGCACCGGACTAAAACTTGCGACCGTAGCCTACCTTGACCATGCTCTCGTTGCGTTTCTTCACAACTGAACGACAAACCGGGATTATGAGAAGCACTCGGACACCCGAGTGTTTCCATAATGTTTCAATGTTCCACACCCGTCCACTTACTGGGGCCGTCGTCGTCGTCCAGTCCGAGTCCCTGGCAGTACTCCGCGAGGCTATGGCCGTCCTCGTTCATTTTGGCCAGCGCCTCGAAGTAGTCCTTCTTGTCGTGCGGCCCATCTCCGGCGGCGTTGATGCCCTCCTGCTCAGTCACGTCAAACTGCCAGCCCTCGGACATCAGCCTCCTGAGCAGGGACACACCGAGATGGCTAACATCACGTCATACACATTTGGCTCATTCCAGAGATGCATACTAAAACCAAAATAGTTGGAAAGGGGGTGGGGAACCTGGATAAAATAATGAAATCATGGCGTATTTTAAGAAAATCGTCCAAAACTGGGGAAACTTTGGCTACTTTTAATGGTGAGGGCATGACTAAATTAGACCTTCTCCCTCTGTGTCAGTCTGCCCATGCGCAGTCTCCTTGTGGTATATTACTCACCCTGTATCCACTTGCTGTGGTACATGGTCCACAACATCTCCATCTTCTAAATCATCAAAACCTAGCTCTTCTGGAGGCACCAATCTACTCATGGTGATGGAATGACTTCAACTGTGGAGAAAACATAGAGGTTAATACCATATTAAAGACTGTAGCAATACAGTGCATTCCACATCTCAAAGCTAAGCATTGGGCTAAATGAAAATGTTTATCCTTTTCAGACGATCCAGGTCAGAGCAAAAACGAGGGACAACCATATGAACCGATCCTTCAGTGCACGCATAATCGATTTCGATATTACTCTAGCTCTTCTCTTCTCCTTGACTGGCAGGTATCTGGGCTGCGCAATACCATACTTATGAGTAGATGGGTACAAAGTTTAACTAACGTGCATGGTTGAGGACTGGGTGCCAGGTAAATGCCTATGTTGGCTGTTATTGACAGAAATGATATTCACGCCCATGTCATACTGTAATTAACAAGTGTCAAATCAAAAAATGAAACGAATCTAACAATTATGCGAAATGACATGATGAGTGGAGGATGAAATAGTATAAATGAGGGACTTACTCCACTAGGTAAAAATCGTTTTCGGAGCGCTTTCGATATATTCTATAAATCTTCGTCAGCAAGTTGGTACAGGTCATGAATGGTGATATAAAAAGGTATGACGATGAGTGAAACTAAAGACATGGCACGAGGGAAAACACATGATTAGATAAACATACGATCTTGCGTGATAAAGAAGTGAAAAGGGAAGGTAAGTATAAAAGGGAGGGATATATAAAAGTTAACAGGTAACAGAAACATAGGAAGTATATGGTAAAGGCTATTAGCAACGTCAGCTACCAAGAAAGGGAACATTTTATGTAACAGTATGATGAACAATTATACAATACAAGGTACACATAAATAAAACAACGATAGCATTTCACAAGTTACAAATATGGAATAGTCAATTTAGCTTGCAGTTGTCACGAATGAGGTGGAGCCAGCGTTCTGGAAGTTTGTAGCTGGTGTTATGGTTTAATCTGGTATCATTGGGAGACGTGATGATGGTGTTAGTGGTGTTCTTTTATTCTCTTCTTCCTCGTCCTTACTATCTCCTTCCATAGTTTATAACCACTTCATACTCATCACAACAACACTTTAAAAGCCACCCAATAGTGTGGAAGTGAGTAATACATGATGATGATTAATTTGTTCGCTGACTGGATGAATGCGGATTCGAGTAGAAGCCGGTGTAGGTGTCGTGGTTCGGTGGCTAGAATTTTGGGGTTGTCGAAGTCGGGGGAGCAGTTCTGGTGTTGTTGGAAGGCTGATACTGTAGAGGTGTTGTTACGCCGCCAGGCATCTTGATGTTCCCTGACCCTGGTGCCCAGCTCCCGATCAGTTTCACCGACGTATAGCCGACGGTTATCACCGTCTGTGCAGGAGCACTCAATCATATACACCACCCGGCTCTTTTGCTTCATGGGCAGGTGATGTTTCGCCGTGGAGCAGATGAGGGACCGCAGGGTATTCTGGGGTGTCTAACAAGCATAATTAGCTGCCGGTTGAAGCACGTTTCTTCCAACAAATGGGTTTGTAGCTGTGATACAGGAATTTCGCCAATGAAATAAACCTATACGGGCCAAATAAAACACAAAATGGACACCATCAGACTTGAAACCTATGCATCTTTACCGCATCATCTTTATAGCCCGCACAGGGAACAATGAACCACTCGATATCAAACTTGCAGCCAACATATCAGCGCCACCTATGACAATCCTAGCCGGGGCCTCTGGCAGCCAAAAGCGGAACCATAGCTTGGGCAGACGCCCAGTAGGGCACGACGGTGGCCAACAGACCAGCACACGAACACCAGATGTGATTAACCCCTTATCAACGTCAAGCTTGGCACCATGCTATTGACCTGGATATTCTATTAAAAATCACATACAGCGACATTTATGCGGACTGGAATATAGGTAATTAGCCTAATTTTTCCAGATCAGCGCCATATAGACAAAGGGATTGACAATGGAAGATTGGCATCAATAAAGAACAGCAGCAAACAGAGCGATTATCCCTGAGACATATTCTAAAGTAAATTCAGCCTTCGCCCTAGTGGCAGTCTTTTTTGCCCCTCCACACCCAAGTTTTTTTCCGAGGAGGCCGCAAACAACGGCGCACAACACCACCGTCCTTGGAATGGCTCTTCCCGAAAACTTTTTGCATTTTTTCTGTAAATTTTAAGTCACAGTAAAAGCAGGTCAGGTAACCACACCAGATCAAATGACTTCACCTACAAAAATCTCCCAACTGGCCGCAGTGAGAGTACGTTTAATCCTTGATCTGAGATTCATAGCACATCACAAGGCCACCGAGCATAGGCGTACGAACCAGGGGAGGGGGCAGGGCGCCACTGCCCCCCCCCCCACCCCAACTTTTCTGTGGTGGTCCCCCGCAACGGATATAAAAATATCAGCAACTGTAATATCAAACAAGAACCCCAAACTGGCCCGATAGCTTGCCTGGGAAACCTTTTGAGCTTCCCTGTGCCCCAAGACTGATCTGAGGTCCTATGAGTCGATTCTAGGACCCCTGAACTGGGCTCTGATGCCATATGAGCTAATCTGGGTCCGTTGAGCTGAACTGAGGGCCCTTAGGATGATTTGGGCGGCATAAACAGTTCTAGGGTCCCTAAGCTGAGCTAGGAGCAGTGAGCTTGAACGGACCCCTTGAGTTAGCCAAAGACCCTATATCCGCCGACCTGGGGACCATCTCTTTCCAGTCAAGAAAATAGGGTTGATGTTAAAACTTCTCATTTAAGAGGGAGGGCACTATGCCCCGGTGCCTCCCCCAGTTCCACCGTCAGAGCCGCTCAGTGTCCCGGTTGACAATATATTCCATACGTTTTTAGGGTGGGTTTTCTGTGCCTAATACACAAACAAAGAGACGCAGAACACCGCTCTCACAGCACCTTACTCTCGATTATTGTAATGCAGGTGACCAATTTTTGGGTCAGGTCACATCAGGTCACGGAGCTATTCAAGGTCATGCCACCCAATCGCAAAACCTAAAAGCACTAAGTTTGTAGCAGCGCCAAAGAAACATCTTACGATCAATAAATTGCGAACTTTTGCAATATGAGGCCATAATTGGGTTCTAGAAATCTACTATCTCAAATTTTTGTTGTTGACCTAAGGTGGGACCATTTTTTACCACCCCATTTGTAACCCTATGAGGAAAAATGGAATGGGTTCCATTTCCGTAAATACAGCCTAGATCAATTAGGAAATTTTTTATAATGTATTATCAACAAGTTTCTGGCCTTCAAGTTAAAATGTTGAGTATTTGACCCCTAAGAGGCCATCTCAGGTAATTTTGCTGGCTTGATCATTTTGTCAATAACTTCACACTGAAATGAGACAGAGCTTCCATTCTGATGCCATTGAGCTTATTTTGTCAATAGGGTCGATTAATCTGCAACATGACTATGCCAGGTCAAGATTTAACCTTAACCCTGGCCAAGACGTAACCAAGATGTAGCTTAAGTTCATGTCATGTTCACCATTTGACCTAACAAGGTCATGTCAGACATCACTAAAATTGCTTCAATGAGAGGACTCTAATGATGCCCAATTCTTTGCTCTAGCTATGCACAGTAAGGATATATAGGGGAGAATCTACTATTCACTTTTGCAACCGTATGGAGCATTGCTTAACCCTCGCCTCACTGGGGGGCCATTGATGGCCCCCTAAGGTTTTTCGGGATAGCAGAAAAACAACAATGTGCAGCACCGCAGTTGAGTGCCCTACCTTTCACCCCATTATTTTCTTACCATTCCTGAAAACTTTTACCCTGGGTTACCCAATGTCAGATCATCAGGCGAGGTCAACCAAGGTCACCTCACTTCAACTTTTGAGCTCTATAAGAGCTAGGTACATTTCTAAGTCGATAGATTTGAAACTTCCTACACTTCATGAACCCTCCAGGGTCTACAATGTGTATATCCGGGATTTTTCGATTTGGTGACCTGAGGTCAGGTCACGAGGTGACCTCTCCCATTGAAAAAGCATGGGGAAAATATGTTTTGTGATCTAAAACTCACAAAACCATTTCAAATGCTCAGCTTGCTCAGGAAAGTATTCTTGTATACCCTTTCACGGAACCCAATGGCCATATTTGCCCTTTGACCTCTCCGGGGTCATCCTTGGTCACCAGGGGTCAAAAACAGTATTTTGACGATAACTTTTGACCTAATTAAGCTAGAGCGCTGAATCAAATACCATCGTGTATGTCTCATCACTGGTTTTCATTTGATATATGGCAAGGTCACTTTCTGACCTTTCGTGACCTCAGGTCATATGAGGTCACGAGGTGACCTCTGGAGGTCAAACTACTGGCAGGAGGTCATTACATTACACTTAGTGGAAAAAGGTCGGACATTTTCCTATCAAATGTACTTTACCAGATCTCAATAGCCTGCCCACGTGATAGCCGCTCCTTCATTAAATACGTTCAAATCTCGGTTGGACAATCACTGGGCCCGGCAGATGTTCCACGTCCCCGACGAAGACCGTTACTTGACACGAGTGCCTGAGGTCCGTGGGCTTCTCGGTATTCGAGAACCATGTATCTCCCCAGGAACTCATTAGACCCACACACACTCTAGGAACACTTCTCAGCAGGTAACTCGGTTAACGAAAGCCTCCGCTTCTCTCAGACGCTTCAATCTGAGAAAGACTGACAGAAGTGACAAGACAGTGGGTGTTTTTTTACCGTTTGCTGCATGTTTTTCTCATCCACTCTCTTCCTCCCGCGGGATCTTTCCTATACTTTGTATGTACTGTTTTATCTGTGTTTTAATGTGTGCAATGTATGTATGGACGTAGAAGACTCAGCCTGGACAGAGCTCGTCAGAGACCAGAGCCAACAGGCCGATAAGGCCTTGCAAAATCTGTAATATTTAGGTATAAGTATGTGTATCTAATAGTAATAATGCACGATAAAAAACATCTAGAACACGGGCAAAAAGAGTAGTCAGCTGTACACACCCCACAAACACCCCTCTCTCTCTCTCTCTCTCTGCAACTGTATCCCCATTACGACTATGTATTTTCATAACATGGGAGTTTTGAATCGAATTGGGGAATTGTTTGGGAACGGAGGTCACTGAATAATGGAAAGGGAGGTAAAGGGCGTGATGTGTCTCGCATTAATTCAATAATTTCCCTATCCGCTGGTGTCGCGAATTTACCGCTGCCGTCGACGCGGGCGAGTATGGTGTTCAGAGAAGCAAGGCGCCATCGCATCGTCGGGCTCAGGTTCGCGCACTCGCGACGGACGGCGGCGGGGGCGTAACGACGACACGGCGTTCCGCCGGACACACATCGTAGCTAGTGCCCTGAACAACCACGGCGCAGAGTGGTTCAGATAATAGCTATAATGGCATAAGTTATGCGCAGTTTGTTTAAGCATTGCATATTTGAGTGAAAATGACCTATCTTGGCCTAACTTAACCTCTGGAGGTCAAGCCATTGACTAAGCACTTAAACATGTTAAGCAATTTCTTACTGAATTTATGCGAGCTTTCTGAGGCACTTTGCAGATTTCCGCTAACCACATTTTCGGAGTTAGAGGGGGCCATCGATGCCTCCTGGTTGGGCGAAGGTGGTGCCAGACCCCTGGTGGGGCGCGGGTTAATCTAGAGATTAAATCATGCTCTGGGGAGCGCCAATGGCAGGTACCTGTGATATATTCTTCCAGCTTTTCCATGCTTAGAGACAAATACCCACAATTTTTATCTATATTCTTAGAGTCATGCTCTTTTATATGGTACTAGCAGTTTTTAAATCCACAATGAACATATTTTTTAAAGTACTTGAATTTAATACCTACAACTTTTTTAGCAAAAATTGAATATTTCAAAAAATATTACAATTGTGTTTGTGGCCTCACTCCAAACTTTTTTAATACATAATATAACCTACCTGTCATCATCATAAAAGCATCAAAGGAGCTGCAGGAGAAATTACTGCTCTGGCAAAGTGTAAAATTTCTGGAGGCCATACCTAGCTCCTGAACTATTTCACCTAGCAGCCTAAAATTCCACAGGCATGTTTTGGCCTCTCAATAACTCCATGTATCAAGTTTTGAAAAAAATCAGAAATATGAGGGTGTAAGTCTTGTAGTGATATATTGTGTGATGCTTATCAGGTGACTACAATTTTCACCTAAACTAAAAATTGTCGGTATAATTTTTCTGTGACTCTTCAAAAGCTTTTGGTTTCTGCCCTATATTTTTTATTAGCTATTCCATGGAATAAGATAGGCAGATTGGTCAAAATATGCCCCTAACAGTAGAGCATGTTCTTTTGCGGAGTCCAGTGGAAAACATGGAACTTGCACCTTGTAGAAGGCAGAGATAAGAGGCCACTTAAGGCCTGTGAAGTCTGGTCTCAATGAGCTCTTGTGCAGTGGTCAGGTCTTAGTCTCTGTGTCAGGGATGAAGCATTTGTTATCAAGCCAGAAAGTATCTAACCTCAATTTGAACTCACTAGCTGTTGGCGCACAAACAACCTCAGCAAGAAGGCTGTTCCAGTTGTTTATGACACAAGCTACAAACATGTTACACACATGCACATGATAACCCAATGAGTGTTAAGTTAGATCAGTTTCAGCCTCAGTATGAAATACTTCTGTACCAGGCATCCCTTGCCAAAACACCCAAAATGTATGTGTGTATGATATACTGTTAAGAACTTTTCCTGGATAAATGCCAAAAATTACCAATTTTTAAAAATTTTTTGGAGCATTTTCAAAAAACACAACCGGACAAATTTTTTATAAACTGCAAGGAAACTCTATATCCTGAATGTTTTAGAATCATAATGTCTACTAGCGGGAGCTGACTTGATAAGTTCAAGTTCAATATTGTTGAGAATATTCTAGTGTAAGGAGAGTGCTGAGGATAGTCCACAGCACACAGCTAAGCTTGGATACTTGCAGTGGGCCCGTTGCCTAGTCAAGCACTTTTGTTGGTGAACTGCCGCACTCATATGCCAGTCTGCAATGTGTGGCAGCAGGCCAGACAAGTTACACCAGCCATCTAAAAATCTTGCACCGCCAGCCACCAAAAATTCGCACCAGTCTACCATGTACCAGGGAGAAAAATGCACCCATTCCTACCCACACAATGTTCCTAATGCTACCTCCCTTATTAGTTAGTTAAGGACTTTTTAAAAGGCCCCTCCTGTGTCTTTATAACAATTCAACTGTTATCGGTTTGGTTTTCAGCGCCACCTTCCTTGCATCAGTCTCGCAAATTCGCACCAGGTTGATAAAATTTGCAACACTTGCTCCTGTCTCCAAGGGCACTCGCACCGACGAGATCTCGTCGAAAATGTCATTTTTTGCACACTGTCTCATATGACAATTTCAGTTGCTTGTTCTTGGCTGCTTCCTTTAATCAGCTCATGTGTGTTCATAAGTGCAAAATATGCATTCCGTTAGAGTTTTTATCTCAATGCCGACTTCCCGAAAATGTCAATAGAACAATATTATGTCAAAAATATAATAGTTATCCCAAACGCTAAGTAATGCCACCTCACGTCACATACCTAATAAAATAGTGTGCGCCGCTTCTACTAAAATTGTTATCTTTGGTCGTAGACATGCCAAACTGGCAGCTCGGGCTGGCGGGATCACATCTGTATGTACCTCTAGCTTAAGTAAAACCCTCTAGTGTAACTAAAACCCTCTGTTCAAGACCTCCGGAGCGGCAGTAATTGCAGAGGCATTCCCGCTAAGATCAGAGGCGTGCTCAGGTCTATGACCTTTGGGGGGTGTGGTCTGCAGAGGTACCTAGTAAAATTTGATAGGGATACAGTGAAAACTGGCGTGCGCAGGCACCATAAAATGGGAATCAAGTGGGCAAGGGTTCAGTGAGTTGGGATAAGAGAACGGTGAGATATAAGTGACCTCTCCAAGTACATGATTGCTCTCCTTGAGGGGGGATGGGAACGAAAATTTAATTGCTCGTCAGATCTAGTGTAAGCAGCTTTTATCAAAAATTTTATCCAGCCTCTGGGGGACCAAAGGATAGTTTTGTCCCCCTGGGTTTTGCCCCCTAGTTTTGCCCCTGATAGTCCAGCACTTTTGGGAGGGGATGACCAGAATGCCCCCTTGCGTCTGCCAATGATTGAAAGTGAAATATTTGTGAACTGAGTGATTTGCAAGGCACCTACTTCTAACGTGATACTGAAAACGAGCCTTTCAATTTTTCAATAGACTTATAATGGGGTGACCAAAAACTTACCCCACCTCAGGTCAACAATATCAAAGTTCCAAGATTGCAGATTTGTAGCCTCAAAAGCCTCAAACCTAAAATCACGAGTTTGAAGCGGCGTCTGAGGAACATTTGCCAACCGATCACTTTGAAATTTTCACAATATGATAAGGTCATTACCCTAGCGGAAATTAAATGTTGAAAAAATATTGCAGCAATATTGATCCTAATATTGCCGAAATATTGAAATGTTAGCCACTAAAAATATTTTAGCAATATTGTTCCAAAATATTGGATCGATATTTATACCAAATATTGCCCCAACATTAGCCCTTAATATCGATATAATATCGATACCAATATTGATCCAATATTGAGACCATTATTGTTGCAATATTGAGACCAATATTGATACAATATTGAGACCAATATTGATGCAATATTGAGACCAATAGTGATACAATATTGAGACCAATATTGATGCAATATTGAGACCAATAGTGATACAATATTGAGTCCAATATTGATGCAATATTGAGACCAATATTGATGCAATATTGAGACCAATATTGATGCAATATTGAGACCAATATTGATGCAATATTGAGACCAATATTGATGCAATATTGAGACCAATATGGATGCAATATTGAGACCAATATTGATGCAATATTGAGGCTAATATTGAGGCAACATTGACCTCAATATTTGCACAATATTGGGACCAATATCGACACAATGTTCGGACGAATATTGACACAATATTGGAAGCAATATTACACAATATTGAGACCAATATTGCTGCAATGTTAGCTTCTCAGATTTCATTCATGAAAAATTCATTCAAAAATTCATTCATGAATATGAATATTGAATCTGAATATTGAATCAATGTTTGAATAATTAATACACTATTCCAGTATGTGATGTCAGTATTGCACGATAATAGTGCAATAACATTTTATTTGAACATTTGATCAATATTATTTTAATTCCTGGGAATATCGACGGAATAGGTATTAAGAGCAATATAAAAATATTGCTTTCTTATATTTTGCATTACATTGATATGGGATCATTATCTCGGTCGATAATAAATACATTAAGATCACTCGTAATGTATATTATGCATTCATTCTGGGCAAAATAAATACGCACATTAAAGGGAATGTGGCACCTTCACAACGTGATTTTAACTGAGATAGCCAAGTTGTAAAGCAGGTCGGAAAACCCGGTACTCCATATTTCATTTGTCTTGGAACTCGATATTTCCGTAGAAAAAAGCTAAAACCTACCTGACACCAGCCCCCTCAGCCCCCGTCGCCGGCGGCCATTGTTGTGAGCTACTGGTGTGACGACATATGCTGACATCACGATGAGCATCAGCCAATCGAAGCCCTTGAAGCGTTTCAAGTATGATAGTGGTTGCCAGATCGTGACATCATCCACAGTCTGATATTTATTTCTTTTTCTAGAGGAGTATTTTTAAAAACCAAATATTGGGCTTATTGTACATTTCTCAGAGAAATCATGAGTGGTTTCATTATTTTTGACTAAAAGTACGCCTAATTACACTAAATTCCAGGATTCGACCAAGGTGCCACATTCCCTTTAATAAAACGCATCCACAAACCTTCAAGAACATGTGCGAATGAATGTATCATATGAATGATTATTTCCTTGGCTAACATATAAAATGATGATTATTGGCTAACATTGCCAGGTCACACAACAGGAGATGCCGTTGGTGCCATTTCCGCATTCCCTCCTCATGCCTCCTGCACGCTGGTTCCAGCAGAGATCTGTCAGAGCAGAGCACCAATTGGTATAATCGAATATGCGTCTTCTGTCAAGTTGGTCTGTGAGTTTGAAACATACCTATCTGCTTTAAAGGTATATTAAACAGAAGTGGGAGACTTCGCGTCAAACGCTTCTTAAATAAAAAATATAGGGCCCCAATTTCTTTGCATGATCTAAGGTAACGCCCGCCCTCACATGCGGGAAGGAGCGGACCAAAGTACGCAAGGAAAAGTTCTTGCAGCTAAGTACCAACACCTAACATACGTAGGGAAAATATACACAAGGGAAAACGTATACGGTATTATTTAAGTAACTACTGTAAATTCTCCTTTTGATCGGGTTTGCACTGGGTGTAGAAGGGACTTTTATCAGTCTATAAATAATAACTGCGTCCTTTTTAACAAATATGAACGTTAACATAAGTTAAGACATTGAAAAATTGGACGATAGGCCAAAACTTTTTAACAGCTTAACAAACTGAATCAGTTATATAAACAACGAGGGAATTACACTTCATATAATTAAAATAATATAGTCGATTCAAATAGGAACACCTTGCCCAAACAACCAAAAATACAAATAATATTTTTATCTGTGCCATCGTTTTTCAAACGTAAAACCAGTGAACATCGAAATATGATTTACATCTCAAACTCCATTCTTTACCAGTGTTAGAGCGACAAAAAGCAGAAATTTACATCCATCGACCTGGATAAAATGACGTTAAAAGTGTACAAAGCACGTAAGGTCAAATGTTGAAGCATGTAAGGGTAAAAGTTTGTGAGATATTAAATCCAAATGCCAAAATGTATGTAACTAACATCTATTAACTACCTGACCTTAATTAACCACTATTGTGCTCTATGTACAATTATTGTACATGGAGCACAATCGTGCCGCATTTGGCAGAAGGGTAGAATGTGCGTCATGCAATATTGCGCAGCGTAGAATGACATGATTAAAAAAACTTTTGTTGATAGTTGTCATGACTGTATTAATGCTCTATTAATACTCACTACTTGCCATTAACACGCACCCCGCTGGAGGGGGGCGAAATTCGCCCTCTCTCCTGGTTTTCCCCAGATAACGCAAAAACGAAGAGACTCAGAACAACGAAACTTACAGTACCTTAGCCCTGATTAATTTTACACATGTGACCAAATTTTTTAGGTAAGGTTCTATCAGGCCAAGGCGCTATTCAAGGTCAAGTGACCCGACCTCAAAACCTAAAATCACGAGTTTGAAGCGGCGCCCAGGGAACATCAGCGAACCAATCAGTTTGAAACTTTCACAATATGATGAGATCATTAGGGTCTACAAAATCTGCAGTCTCGGAATTTCGATATTGATGACCCAAGGTGGGGTCAATTTTTGGTCACCCCATTATGTCAATGGTGAAAAATAGAATTGGCTCATTGCCACTAAATACTGGATAGATAGAGCTGAAAATCCTCAAACCGTCTATTATTACCACGATCTTGACCATAAAGTTGAGTTTTTGAGCATCTGACCTCTCAAAGGTCATGTCAGATCACAGGAGCATAGAGTGATTGTTTTGCCAATAGCTTCTTACTGAATTGCGATAAAGCTCTAATTATGCTTTCATTGTGCTTATATTGTCACGGGGAGTCTATTGATATGCAACATGACCATACCAGGTCACTCTGTGACCCTGACCTAGCTCGAGGTCAGGTCATTTTCACCATTTGACCTAGTAAGGTCATATTATACATCATTCGATTTGCCGCGATAAGAGGAAGCCAATGATGCATAAATATTTGCTCTAGCTACCCTGAGGACAGATCTAGAGAGAGAAACGTACACTGCTCTGTTGTAAGCCTATGGAACCTTCTTTGACCTATGCTGACCTCAATTTTGACATGACAACAATTTTTCGTATAAAATTATTTCGTCTTGTCAAGAGCTTTCGAACGCCGCCCGTTTTTTTAGCTTTCGTAGGAATTGAGATACGGAGGGGCGGGGGCGAAAAACGCCCCCCTTAGCGGGGCGCGTCATGCCAGGGACCCCAGCGGGGCGCGTGTAAGATCAAATAACAGCCAGAGCGGCAAAATATCTGTGAGTGGTAGCATGAGGTCTTGGACCGGACCTTAAAGGTGACTTGATGTCGTAAGTTCATACAAATTGGACCCAAGTTCTCGAAACGACCCACGTGCGGATTTAATCGCGAGATTCTACAAGGGGAAACCCCGCGCAAAACATCCCTTGAAAAAAACATCAGGATTTCCTGATGGCCTGGGTGGTCTGATGGTTTTTGTGGAAAATTTAAACAGATCGGCAGATGGTTTCTGATGGTCTGGTGGTCCCTGATGGCTTCTGGTGGTTTCTGATGATATCTGGTGGTTTCTGATGGTTTCTGGTGGTCATTTCCTGGTGGTTTCTGGTGGCCTGATGGCTTCTGGTGGTCGAGTTCTGATGGTTTCTGGTGGTCGTTTTCTGATGGTTTCTGGTGGTCGTTTTCTGATGGTTTCTGATGGTCAATTTCTGATGGTTTCTGGTGGTCGTTTTCTGATGGTTTCTGGTGGTCGTTTTCTGATGGTTTTTGGTGGTCATTTTTGGTTGGTTTCTGGTAGTCGTTTTCTGATGGTTTCTGGTGGTCTTTTTCCGGTGGTATGATGGCTTCCAGCATTCTGTGATTCCAGCGGTCAGCGGTTTCAAGCAAACCACTACATGTGGTCTTCCAAAGATCCCCCCTCCCCCTTCGTAACATGTAACTCTAGGTATTTTAACGGCAGTGTTAACGAAGTCGCGGTGAGCAGGAGTCGCGGTGAGCATTTAGGTATCTGTCGAAGACGAAAACCGCGTCGATATGAACAATATCACCAGAATGTTTATAAATCCTTTACAAACAGAGATGTAACCAGGCTTTTCAGATCCGCTGCAAACAAAAATACAATTTTCTTAATAAAATCAAGCAGTCAAAGCAAGGAAGTCTGGGCGGGTTATTCGAATGTGGCCCGAATGGGTACTCACTCACGCCGGAGATGCGTTGCGTTGCAGCAGAATAACTCGGATGTTTGATAGGGTGGCAGCTCCTCGTGTCGTATCTGCATTGTATGGTTTTACGTCCATACAAGAATATTGCAGAATAAAACACCATCAGGTTAAAACAGTACATACAAATTGTAAGAAAGTTCCCGCGGCAGAGAGAGAGTGGAAGAAAAACATATGCAGCAAAACGGTAAAAAAACACACACACGGTAAAAAAACACTCGCACACGGTAAAAAACACTCGCACACGGTAAAAAACACTCGCACACGGGTAAAAGCAGTCGGAGACGATGTGTATCGCTTATATATGGGATGATCCTCGCATTCCGATAACGACCGTCGACCCCACCCCCGCCCCGACCAGAGGACGCAACTCACGAATAATGAGCCACATTTTCCACATCTTCCCTATTCTGTCTTAACCCGCGCGGGGCTGGGGGGTAAATTTTACCGCCCCCTCGCGAATTTTTGCGACATCTTAAAAACGGCGGCGCGCAGCGCCGCCAAATTTTTAGTACCTTTTCTTACATAAATTTTACACATTTCTGCCAAATGAAAATAAAATCGGTTGAAAACTTTTCGAGAAATAAGCAAAAATGTGACGTCACTACAGGCGATTTTTGTACCAAATTCGCGCAATGTTTAAAGAGCTGCTGAAGCTACAGTTCTGAACCGATTTCCAATTTTCTTGCATCAAACAATAGGCATTATTGTGGTCTTCAAAATGGCTATCTCGGATTTTCAAAATTTTGGTTTTGGAAAAAAATATTTAAAAAAAATATTTTTTTGGGAAAGTTACAAAATTTTTAAAATTTTCAAGATTTTTCAAAAACCGGAATTTATTTGGTAAAACACCATACAGTGCATATGCATGACAAATTTTTAGTCTCTAGCTTTATAACTTTAGCCTGGAGAGCTGCGAAAGCTCAGCGACTCACGCTCTGATTTTTAGGGCTGATCAATACTGTCTTTATTTAGTGAATCATAGTGACCCAGGATGACCCAGGATGACCTCGTACACGCTTTACACTACTTTTATAGTGTTCCTGAGACAAAACAGGTCCAAAATCATGTGTAATTTGGCAAAAAGTATGAACTTAAAAAGTTGACCTCTGATGACCTATCTTGACCCCGGCTGTGCAAGTTGAGACCAGAGTATTTCAGATATGATTCTCTGAACATCATAGCTGAATTCTGCATGCAAAATGGCTCACGAACATGTATCGCATGACCACATTTGGATACAAAAATATGGTGACCTTTAGTGACCTCATCTTGACCTGACCCGGTCATGCCACCAGCCTAACGGTCTCAAAGCACCTTGCTGCATTCAAGTGAAGGCTTTCCATGAAGTATGAAGCTCATAGCTTCCATTGCCTGATCTCCGTAGCATTGCAACCTCAAAAACCACGCTTTTTACAGCTGACCTCAGTTTGACCTTGACCTTGACCTCGAACTTTAAATAAAGTACATGTTTTTAGTTGTTCGTGATAAGATCTTTCGATTGGCGTTTGAATTTTCCAAATCGGACCATTAGTTTGGGAGATAACAGGGGGTAAAATTTACACCCCCCAGCCCCGCGCGTTCGGCTGGAGACCTCAGCCCCGCGCGGGTTAAGTCCTACCTTACATTGTTAACCAATGCAACGCAGTTCGGTCAGGGCCTACTATTAGCGATGCACCCAACAGTAAATATCCTCATAACTTACGGACTCCTCGTAGTCCTCGTCACAGTATGACCACTCCACCTCGACCAGTTTCCTTCTGCGACTGACTGCCCCGCCATCCAAAACGGAATGCGGCCATACAAAAGACAGCCGTCCCCGCGCAACCGCCCGAGGCGCGGTCGGGTGCGGAGGGGAGACGCGGCGCCGGCAGCGCGCTCCCGAGCCGCGGCGCGAGAGGGGTGGATACGCTGCAGGGCAGGGCAGAGCATAACAGCGAACTCTCTTACCTGCTCCCATAGCCATTCGCTTCTTCGTTTCTTCTTTTGAAAATACAGCATTTGGAACCATAAGTATTAGATTTAAGAATATATATATTACGTTTTTTTTAATACGCAAGATTGGACAGACGGGGCTACCTCACCATCAGGATGACCACCAGAAACCATTAGACCTTCAGATACTGACCACCAGGCCACCATGGTGACCATCAGACCATCAAACATTGACCACCAGAAACCGCCAGACCATCAGACACTGACCACCAGACCAGCAGGAATCACCACCAGAAGCCACCAGGCAGACCACCAGACCATCAGGATGACCACCAGAAACCACCAGGCAGACCACCAGACCATCAGGATGACCACCAGAAACCACCATGCAGACCACCAGACCATCAGAGTGACCACCAGAAACCATCAGAAACCATCAGAAACCACCAGAAACCACCAGACCACCAGGAAAATCCTGACTGTTTTTTTTAAAGGCATGTAAGTTCCGCGCACCGGGAGTGAATGATTAACTACCCCTGTCAAGTGTTAAAAAGGAAATGCAAAAATTAAGTTCTAGGACTAATAAAATACCGATGAATCGGTTTCTCGACATGCTCTATCACATGGCTATCTTCAGTTAAAATCCCATTATGAAGGTGCCACATTCCCTTTAATAATAGCGATAGTGGAAGAGCGGAATAACATCGCGGTCTTCCAATTTTCACAAAGTAGCGCTGATAGCGGCATCAGCTTGCCAGTGTCGCGACTTATGCTATCTTAAACTTTTTTTAGGCCAGGTCACTTGACCTGTAATGGTGACGCTGATAGCGGCATCAGCTTGCCAGTGTCGCAATAGTAGCGGTTGCAAACAATTTGGTAGCCCCGCCCACCTCTGTTGTCAACACTATTCCACCGGTGGGATATCTCGCGCAATTTCAGAGACGCTAACAGCGTTTTAGCACCGTATTAGGTCCGATCTAGAGCGAGCCCCAGCTACTTATGGCAGTAATAGATGGTGGAAGTCCGATACCAAGTGGGATTTTCCTACCATTTCCTTTCCAACCACGTGGGAGAACCATATCATTTCCCATTTCCTTACGACCATCTATACATGGAAAAGATGCTGATCCCAATAAGGATTCCCCAATTATTTCCTGAGCATGTATAACATTTCCAGAGCTCATCGCATCTTCTAAAAGAGAAACATATTCGTTAACGTATGTTTCGAACGTTTTAAGTCCAAAACGTAATTCTGCACAGTCAACGGCAACAACAACATGACACTGGAAGCTTTGCCGTTCGCAGCTGGCCCGTTCCAAAAATTATAAATTCAATAATGCGACCCAGTGGCGGATCCAGGGGGGGAAATTGCATTTGCCCCTCCCCCAAAATGGAAAGCTCGGGGCAAAACTGATTTGCCCCCCCCCCAAAGCGATCGACCTCTTTTTCCCCGACTACTTTTTAGTTAACACGCGCATTGACGGGGGTCTGAGCCACCTTCGCTTTGACGGGGGCGGGTACCCGCCTCGCCCCCTACGATATCAAGAACCACGGTAGGTAGCGAAAAACGGTAAACGGCGTTGGGTAGCCCATCCACTTCTCCATCGAAAATATTTGAACCATTTTTTCAAGTCACATTTAAGGTCACGAGAGGTCAAAACATGCCGTCATAAGGATAACATGTAAGTTAAGTTTTTCGGCCATTACATCTAAATAAGTAAAGATAGAGCAGAACGACTTGAACTACACGAGTCCTCGCAGCAAGCCGAATCGAATGATATATAATTCGACATTGCTAGGTCAAATCAAGGATTTGACCTGACCTGAGGTCAGGTCAGGATCAAATTATATAAAATGCATATCATTAGAACCACAAAGCCAAGGCGAGTCTAATTCAGGTAAAATAAACGCTGTATCACCATCCGTTACTGAGTTATTCAGTAAAAACAATGTTTCCCTTGTATTTCCAATGGAAAGGTCATGCCTCGTACCTCACCTTAGATCTCGATATCAAAAATACCGGAACATATTTTAGAGAACTCGGTGGTCCCATTATGTGATATGAGTTTCAATCGGATAAGTTCACCCTGCTCCAACTTATGCTATCATAAACTTTTTTGAGGTCAGGTCACTTGACCTGTACTGGTGACCTGACCTGAGATGACCTAACCTTAAATTTGTTTACAGAAGTTGTAAAAATGATGAGGGAAAATGTGTGCCAAGTACGGCGGCGCGTAGCGCCGCCGTTTTTTCTGCTCTCCCCGAAAAACCCCAGGGGCGGCGGGTAACCGCCCCCCCGTCAATGCGCGTGTTAAAGGGAATGTGGCACCTTCACAACGTGATTTTAACTGAGATAGCCAAGTTGTAAAGCAGGTCGGAAAACCCGGTACTCCATATTTCATTTGTCTCGGAACTCGATATTTTCGTAGAAAAAAGCTAAAACCTACCTGACACCAGCCCCCCTCAGCCCCCGTCGCCGGCGGCCATTGTTGTGAGCTACTGGTGTGACGACATATGCTGACGTCACGATGAGCATCAGCCAATTGAATCCCTTGAAGCGTTTCAAGTATGGTAGTGGTTGCCAGATCGTGACATCATCCACAGGCTGATATTTATTTCTTTTTCTAGAGGAGTATTTTTAAAACCAAATATTGAGCTCATTGTACATTTTTGAGAGAAATCGTGAGTGGTTTCATTATTTTTGACTAAAAGTACGCCTAATAACACTAAGTTCCAGGATTCGACCAAGGTGCCACGTTCCCTTTAATAATCAATATTTAGGTGTTTTAACTCTCAACTTCAAACAGAACCAGTTAAGTTTAGTGTAAATATTGGGCCTGGGATAGGAAAAAATTATCTTGAGCCCACATTTTCCACCCTGTGACGTTTTTTTCTCTTTTTTCCTCAAATACCAAAAATTTTACCAGCGAATCTGTAGCGCAAATTTGCACTTCGGGACGTTTTTTTCGCTTTTCAACTTTCGTTTGCCCCTCCCAAACCGACCGGCTAGGTCCGCCACTGATGCGACCAGTGAAATTTCAACTTAAATAGGCAAAGTGGCTCACCACAATATCATGAGGTATCTAAATAGAAGCCACTGCACTGGCGCTGCAAGGAAAGCAACACTGAAAATGTAAAAATGCCGAAAGAGGACGTTGAATGCTCTTTCCTCGGTTATTCACCGGGAAGGATGGTCAAGAGATGAAGCTCAAGTCAAGTAAACGGTTCCAAAAATAGGCGAGTAAAAATTATTATTCAAGGCAGATACAAACGTTTTTTTTTTAGCAGGGCCCACATCGAGCATATTTTTTCCTTATTCATATCGGGCAATGAGAAGTGAGCGAATGGGCAGAAATCAGCATTACGCACATACATTCAACATTACATGTAAGCTCTCATCAAATAATAAAGCAAATTGAAAATACATAATTTATTGATAAATGGGTTTTCGGAATGCCTCTTCACTGTTAGCGCTCTCAGCTAGTATGGCTGAGTAATTAACGGCCGAGCTAGGCCGGGTTAATTTTTCTAATAAATCGAATAAAAGCCCAGTGTATTTGGATGTGTACTATCAGGAAAGTCCTTGTATTTGGCATGGGCGGATCCAGGATTTTCTCAAGGAGGGGGCGAATTCAATATTTGGGGGCCCGTTGTTTGAGGAGGGGCCCTGCGACCTGGGGGCCGGGAAAAAACGTTAACTGTGATGGAAATCAGCTTTTAAAAATATATTGGCACCAGATTGGCTCAGGGGCACCAAACTAGCTCAGGGGACACTGGAATAGCTCAGAGGGCATCAGATGGGCTCAGGAGGCACAATGATGGCTGAGGAGGCACCAGATCGACTTAGGGACATTAGTTTAGCTCAGGGGGCAACATATCTGCTCAGGGGGCACCAGATCGATCAGCCAGCGGGCCAGATCCCCTCCTAGCCCCAAGACCCCAGCAGAACAGAGTAGGGGTCTAGATTAGCTGAAGGAACACAATATCAGCTCAGGGTTCACCAGACCAGCTCAAGGGGCACTATATCATCTAAGGAAACATCAACAACTAGCTCAGGGGGCACCTGATCAGCTTAAGAGGCACCATATTGGTTCAGGGGACAGTAGATCAACTCCGGGAGGCGTGAGATCAGCTCAGGGGACCCAGATCAGCTCAAGGGGCACTAAAACAGCTAATAGAGCACCAGGCAAACTCGGAGGCATCAGACTAACTCGGAGAACATTAGATAGGTTCAAGAGGCACAATGATTTGCTCAGGGGGCACCAGATTGATTCAGGGGGCACCCGATCAGCTTAGAGGGCACGTGATCAGCTCAAGGGGCCAGAACCAGCTCAGTGGGCACTAGATGAGCTCAAGGGGCACCAAATGAGCTCTGCCCGTACGATTATTGGTAACGGTGAGGCATTAGCTGGACACGAATTACGTGCCTACACTCTTCCTGGGTGCTTGGAAAGGCAACAGAATGCCCTAGCTGACCAAACAATGTATTAAATTGTCAAAAAATAGTCTTAATCGCTAAATGCAGTCTAGTTGCATCTAGGTTCAACGCCGTATGACACTAAATTTCGAGCGGCACAGCCCAAACGGGGTACACCGCCTAGCACCAAAGGGCACTTCGGCACCGATGGGGGCAAGTGCCCCTTGTGCCCCTGGATCCGCCCCTGGTATTTGGATGTTTACTATCAGGATTTATGCTATATGAATAAAGATGAGCGGTAACATTAAAAAATGAGAATTTTTCTCTACAGAATAACAACGAGTAAGGCAATACCAGAGGAACTATTTCCTATTAAATCACTGGACGAATCGCCTCCGTAGATTACGTCTTGTATAATTTATATGATAGAATTCAATATAAAAATGCAAATAACACGTGCACGTATGTCAAAAATGAAATGACCTTGTAGAAATGGTAATACGGGGAGGTTGCAATATCCCGCACACATCATTTGGTCCCTCCCAAAACTTTCGGCAGGGTACGCAAGAAGCTGAATGTGTCCATACAAGTTTAGAGATCTTGTCGATAGGTACAACATACCAATTTAGCGTGAAAAATAGAATATTAGAGACGGTTGACTAGCCTAGACAGCTAAAGGCGGTGGAACTGGGGGGGTGCACCGGGCACGGTGCCCTCTCCTTCACTTAATCAGAAATTTTAACACTAACCCCATGGCGTTGACTGGAAAAAATGGGTTGAAAAGTCCGTGGTGCCCCTTCCCCCTTAAATTCGGACGTTCCGCCGTCACAGAGCTAAGTGCCGTCTTTAAATACAAAAAAACAAGCAGGTACTCTAACGACTTAAACATGAAAAATCCAATTTTTGCAAATACAACGCTATTGTTCTCTTCACCAGTGCCATCATGCTGCCGCATATACAGAGTGCTGCTGACACAGATTAGTTGTAGATTGCCGAGTCCTGCGTAACGAGAGACGTTTTTGAGAAAAATAAGAATAAGAATTCAGTTAAGACTGCTTCTTCTGCTGTGTTTGTTCTGCAGCCACAACATAAGAGTGCAAAAGGTCTGTATGGAATAAATGCAAGAAGTTTGCAGGAAGGGCATCAGCGTCATAAGCTTCAGAAATCAAGATTTTATCACCGCAGTAGTGAAATAATCATTCCTACTACTCCCGTACCTTCCCACATAACACCAGCCGAAGTCAGACAAGGCAGACCTTCCCGTCCCCTCACTTGCCCTCGGCATATTCAGGACAATAGCGTACGGTCTCCCTCGCTACCGTCGCGGGGGAGGGGAGACATTCCATCGGGTGCGGCGGCGAGAGGCAGTGGCATAGCCAGACATTTTGTAACGAGCTAAAACACATAATTTTTTCGACTGAGGAGGATCCGTAAGTCTACCTTTACATGGGAAATATCGACCAAAAATGGGGAAATAACAATATGCCATGACAATAGTTGCTGACTGCGCCACTGCATTGATGAGAGAGATGGCACTGATACTTTTACAAAGAGCGACGCATAGTAAAGGGGTACTCTGCGCTAAGCAGGTCCGATGAATGACTCATTGGTATTACATCGGGCCCTATAAAAATCGGGCTGCAAGATACATCCATCAGCCACCGATCTGTGTTCAAGTCTTATACCGATGAGCCATTTTTAGAAAATACATGGGACAATGTCGGACCCAAGCCTTAATTCCGAGATTGCTTCATGTTTTTTCTAGAAGGGGCTTTGAAATATAAAGCTATTAAAACCAAAAGGGAGCATCTAACCAATTGGAAATTCCTCCTCTAGCCGACATTTCCTTTCCTTCGCTAACAGTTTTACTCTGACGTGGCAAGCTTTTGTTGCGGGAACGGCCTCTTATGACGGCATTAAAAAAGGCGGTAAATGTTTCTGAAGCCTCAAAAAAGAGTTCTAGACTTCTTGGTGAGCAATATGACCATGTGTGGTGGAAGATGCAAGGTGTAAGGGAGAGGGGGCTCAAGCCCCCTGTCCCCGAAATGTTTGAGAGCCTATAGTAAATGCATAGCCGGAGGCTGTTCCGAGGCAAAGGCGGGAGAGATTTGAGCCCCGCAGTCTTCCCTTCCCGAAATTAAGTCCTGGATCCGCCACTGACCATGCGCCTGTATGTGTCACGCAAATTTCCTTGATGAGTGGTAGAATTAATCAACCTAAATTACAAACAAACTTCCATTTGCATTTTTCGATCTGCTTCAGGCAACAAATAGCATTGAGCCAACTCTCATTTCAAAATACAGAGTTTTACCTCGTGCTAGCGTTGAAATTTATCATTTAAGAGGGCAACGTATCCCAGCGTTCATATATTATGCACCCATATTTAGCACCTTTGACCGTGCTATATGGCGTTAACCAAAACGCCATGTTGCCTCTTCCCTCTTTCAAACTGTTTTCAAGTGTAATGTTTTTTCTGCTTTCAAATTATTCTGGCCGTTCGCCGGAACTGCTTTCGATGGGCCTTGTGCAATGATAAACCGAATTCGGGCCCATACAAGAAACAGAAACCAAACAAATATCAACGTTCGATCGCCCTTTATTTGGGGGTTTCAGATGGGACCACTAACGGGTTTTAGGGCAATGATGGGGGGGGCGTAATTAACAAGGCCAAAAATCCTGAAAATTATGATATTATCTTAAAAAATAGGGCGAAATCGAAGGGTTTCAGGGGAGATGGCTTTCCCCCTGGATCCGTTCCCGCGTGGCACCACCAAATAGATATTAATTCACTATAGACGGCTCCAGGGAGGCAAATGAGAACACTTCCCTCCCCATCGATTCTCAGTACCTCCTGAAATAGTCAGGCATCCCACTGAAAGGTAGATGGCTACCCCCTGAAGGATCACTTCCCCCAAGATACGAGTATGGGTGCCCCCATGAAGGATTTGGCGCCCACCCGAAAATTTGTGCCGTCCAAAAGTGACGCATCCCTGGCCCAGATGGCACATCCACCCCTGAAAAAGTCGATGACCCCACCCTGAAACGTTTCTTTCCACTCCCCGCAGGATGCAAATATCGGCACCCCCACGGTAGGGTTTGGCGCCTACTCAATAGGTTTTGACGTCCAAAAGTGCGCCGACCGCATGGCCTGGATGCCGCAACCTTCTTTTCCCATTAAGAAATCCTGGATCCGAAGCTTGAATTGTAATATTGATAATTAGTGTAAATTAGTTCATTTTTCGATATCATTATCTAACATTGATACAATGTTAACACAATATTGAGCTGCAATATTACATTTCAACATAAATTCAACATCTAAACAAAAGCGAGAAAATATTGGTCTAGAATATTGTGTTTCAACATTCAAAAAATATTTTTTAAATATCCAAGTATGGATGAAAAAGCTTGGATTGTAATATTGATAACCAAGGTAAATTAGTTCATTTTTTGACATCACCCAACATTGATATAATGTCAACACAATATTGAGGTGTAATATTATATTTCAACATAATTTCAACATTGAAACAAGAGTGAGAACATATCGGCCTGTAATATTGTGCTTCAACATTAGAAAAACATATTTCCAATATCGAAATAATAATAGAAAAGCTTGGATTGTAATGTTGATAATCAATGAAAATTAGTTCATTTTTCGAGATTACCTAACATTGATGCAATATTTACACAATATCGAGCTAAAATATTATAGGTATGTCAACATAACTTCGACATTGAAACAAGAGCACGAAAATATCGGTCTGGAATATTGTGCTTTAACATTCAAAAAACGTATTTTCAATACAATGTCAACACAATATTGAGCTGTAGTACTATATTTCAACCTAATTTCAACATTGAAACAAGAGTGAGAACATGTCGGCCTGTAATATTGTGCTTCAACATTAAGAAAATAATATTGATAATAAATGAAGTTTAGTTCATTTTTCGACATTACCTAACATTGATGCAGTATTTACACAATATTGAGCTAAAATATTATATGTCAACATAAATTCGACAATGAAAGAAGAGCGAGAAAATGTCGGTCTGGAATATTGTGCTTTAACATTCAAAAAACGTATTTTCAATATTGAAATGAGAAGGAAAAAACATTGAAAGCTAATATTAATTATCAACGAAAAATAGACCATATCTCAACATTTCTAATATTGATACAATGTTATCACAATATTGAATACCAATATTGGATTTCAACCTTTAATAAATATTGATCAATATCGATACAATATTCGTTTCCGCTAGGGTAGGGTCTACAAATGTGCTATCTCGGAATTTCGATATTGTTGACCTGAGGTGGGGTAAGTTTTTGGTCACCCCATTGGTCTATTGAAAAATTAAAAGCCTCGTTTTCAGTAAATACCGGATAGATAAAGCTAAACATCCTCACACCGTGTATTCTTACCAAAATCTTGATTATGAAGTTATTTTTTTACCTTCTGACCTCTTAAGGTCATGCCAGGTCACGAGAGCATACAGTGATTGTTTTGCCAATAAATTCTCACTGAATTGAGATAAAGGTCTCATATTGTTTGCATTGTGCTTATATATATTCACGGAGAGTCGACTGATATGCCACATGACTATACCAGGTCACCCTGTGACCCTGATCTAGCTCGAGATCAGGTCATTTTCACAATTAAACCTGCAGGTCTAATATCGCACCGCCATCGGGGTGGCGGTGCGTCCTAGACGGGCGGCTCCGCAGGGGCCAAAGAAGTGTCCAGTGTGTCACCATTGAAAGCGTCGAACCATAAATGTGTCACCAGCCCAGACTGCAAAGCGTGGCACGTTTTGCGTTAATAAGATGCCAAAGGATACTCCTGGACCATTCTAGTTGTTGAAAACATTGCGAGCTCAAATTACGATTGCCAATTTTGGTGATTTGCTCCGTTATTGGTCTGGAAGAAACATGTCGGGTAATTTTTGTCACCTTGCCCACCTTGTGCTGTCACCATTTAGAATGCCAAAATGGTAGGTGTTTCGACCCCTGCGGCTCCGCGGGGTCCGGAGAGGGGAGGTCAAGGAGTCTGCCCCCTGGAGTCTGACGGTATGTCTTCTGGGCGGCGGGGCCGGTGGCGAGGATTCTTGGCGAGGGCCCCGCCGCCGCGGGACTTCCCAGAGCGGAGTCGGGGAAGTTCTTGGGCTGCCGAGCCGGTGAGTCGTCCTGCGGCCGATCAGCCGGGTCCCATCCCCGGTGGGGGTCGGCTGCGGCTCAGGGGCCTGGCTTCTGCTGTCCGGGTGGACAAGGTGCGTTTCGCCGGAGGTGGTGTAGTGGATTCGCCGGGTCTGCGTTGCTGATGCTGGGCGGTGTCTGCGCGTAATTTAGAGCGCTCGCACCGTCGACGGTCACGGGTTCGGGGCCCAGCGCCTCCGTGTGTAATTTATAAATTTGCCCACCACGGCCGGAGCTTGTTTTCTTGTTTTTTAGAATCACTGAATGGATCATGTATCGCCCCGTAGTGTGAATATACGTGTATGGTATCAATATGACCTTGCCATCCGTCACTATCGTCACTTAATTGTTGGTGTTTTGTGCACCTTATGTAACCAATGGGTCATCAGCCAATAAAAAAATTCGAAAAAAAAAAAAAACATGACCTTGCCATGGCAAGTTAACCCGCGCCCCACCGGGGGTCCGGCGCCACCTTCGCCCCACCGGGGGCCATCGATGGCCCCCCTCTAACTCCGAAAATATGGGCGTTAGCGCAAATCTGCAAAGTGCAATAGAAAGCTCGCGTGAATTCAGTAAGAAATTACTTCGCATGTTTTAGTGCTCAGGTCAATGGTTTGACCTCCAGAGGCCAAATTAGGTCAAGATCGGCTATTTTCACTCAAATATGCAATGATTAAGCAAACTGGGCATAACTCTTATGCCATTAGAGCTATTGAGACCTGGTAAAGTACATTTGATAGCAAATTGCCAGTACTTTTTCCGCTATGTGGAACGTAAAGACCTCCCGCCAGTGGTTTGACCGCCAGAGGTCACCTCGTGACCTAATATGACCTGAGGTCACGAAAGGTCAAAAAGTGACCTTGCCGTATATCAAATGAAAGCCAGTGACAAGACAAACACGATGGTGTTTGTTTCACCGCTCTAGCTCAATTAGGTCAAAAGTTATTGTCAAAATACTGTTTTTGATCTCTGGTGACCTTGGATGACCTTGGAAAAGTCAAAGGGCAAATATGACCCCTGGGATCCGTGAAAGGGTGTCCAAAAACGTTGTTCTGAGCAGTCTGAGTATTTGCAATCATTTTTGTGGCTTTTATATCATGAAATAAATTTTCCCCATGCTTTTCCAATGGGAGAGGTCGCCTCGTGACCTGACCTCAGGGCACGAAATCGAAAAATCCCGGATATACACCTTGTAGACCCTGGAGGGGCCATGAAGTGTAGGAAGTTTCAAATCGATCGACTTTGAAATGTAGCTCTTACAGAGCTCTAAAAGTGAAGTGAGGTGACCTTGGTTGACCTCGTCTGGTGACCTGACCTTGGGTGACCCGGGGTAAAAAATTTTAGGGATGATGGGAAAATGATGCAGTGAGAGGTAGAGCCCTTAACCGCGGTGCTGCGCCTCGTCGTTTTTCTGCTATCCCGGAAAAACCTTAGGGGGGCCATCGATGGCCCCCCGGTGGGGCGAGGGTTAATATTATACATCATTCGATTTGCCACGATGAGAGGAATCCAATGATGCATAATATATTTGCTCTAGCTTTACTGAGTAAATAAGTAAATATCTAGAGGTGGAAACGTACTCTGCTCTGTTGTAAGCCTATGGAACCTTCTTTGACCTATGCTGACCTCAAATTGACCTGACATAAATATGCTTCCTATAATATCTCTTTGTCTCGTCAAGAACTTTCGAACGCCGTCCGTAATTTTTCTTTAGCTTTCCTGGGAAATGACAAACAGAGTGGGGAGGGGGGTGCGAAAAAAAGACCCCAGCAGGGCACGTCATGCCACGGACCCCAGCAGAGCGCGTCATGCCAGGGACCCCAGCTGGGCGTGTGTTAAAACGTTATATATTTTCATGGGGATCCCAGACAAAACTAGCCAGGGATTTCGCCGGAATTTCTGCTCGGCCTGAGTTGATCATTTTACTGAGCATCAGCTGGGATGCCGAGTGTGGCCGAGTGGGCATCAAAGGTCGTGCGGCTGGATGGACGCGTGAATCCGTTTTTAAATTGGGGGCATAACGAGATCCCGGCAGACGGATTCGCTGGACACCGGCATGAACGTTAGCCGGGACCCGGCTGCGAGGGATTGGCTGGGCGCTGTCGCACCTCTGGTCCCAGAACGCACCCTTGGGACGTTGCGTTGTCCTAGTTTCTGACCGGTGGTGAGCGGGGCAGTGGCTTGGCACAAACCGGGAGTTGGCTCGGTGAGATCCGGGGTGCTAAAGCAGGGGTACCGGCTGGGAACGAGCTCGAAAAGGGCTGGGGTTTGCCTGGGCACCAGCTGGGTGGAACGGCCGGAACATATGGAGGGAGGGGCAAGTTGTATTTTGAAGTCGTCTGTCCTCACTCAGCACTTATAGCTTCAATGGCTTGGATCTCTAATATTGGGGGGGGGTCATCCTCCCCTGCTCGCCCCTCCCCTGTTCCTATGTCCATCATGGCTTCGGATCTTGATCAGACTCTAGGCCCTGTCTTGAATAAATTTTTCCATTCTTCTCTCTAAGGCCTTTTGCCATCTGGAGGTGACCTCTGAAAGAGGGTGTGTATTCTAGGGAGTTATTGCTTGGTTGGTTTAGTTGGAAACAGACGGCTGGAATGTAATGAAGGAAGAACGCTCTCCATGAAAAAAGGTTGAGGTGAAAATGCCAGATTTATTAGCCAAGAGAAGCCAAAACGTCAAGATTCTGTTGAGCTTCCTTGGCTGTCTTGAAGAAGTGGCCACGCAGTTGAAGCAGGGAGTGACTCTTGAGAATATTACCCTGGGAAGCATACAATTCATTTGGGGTATTTTGGCCAAGTTTTACCTGGAATCCTTACATCCACTGCTTTTAGTGGAGTGCTGGGACGGTCTCCTGAGGGTGGTCTGCTGTTGAGAGACGAGGAGTAATAAATCAAAATTGGATTGATTTTGTTTTTAGGTGAGTGAATGCATTGGTACGGGGGAGGAGTATTAACATCTCCACCAAAGTAAGATAAAAGCCTAAGGGAAAATGAAAATGGCTTCTGAAGGAGGGATGAATAGGCACTAATAAATGATGTGGTTTATATCGATATTTTTGTGTCTGAGTAGCTGAGAACACTTTTCCTCCAAATTGGAATATTTTTGTTCTTCGCAATAGGTATCAATATCATTTGTGATAGTGTGCTAGTGTCTGAAGAACCAGCTTGAGCTGGTGGGCATCCAGCTGAATTAAAAGGTAATGAATATTAATTTTGCTCATATCTGACTGCATAGGCTTAATAACGAGTATGACATTAGGCAGAATCTGGCCACCCATGAGGCCACATTGACTTAGGCACACTCATAAGGTTTTATGAAGTTTTAATATGTCACATATGTGATATATTAATCGCATATGTTATACATATAATAAGTTGTATATGTCACATATGCCAGTGTGCAAAGTATGGCATATTCAACGAGATCTCGTCGGTGCCAGTGCCCTTGGAGACAGGAGCGAGTGGTGCAAATTTTATCAACCTGTTGCGAATTTGTGAGACTGGTGCAAGGAAGATGATACCAAAATCCAAACATATTGATATAATGGCTGAATGGTTATAAAGACAGGAGGGTGCCTTATAAAAGTCCTAACTAACTAACTAACTAATAAGAAAGGTAGCCTTGCTTCGGGTGGGTAGGAATGGATGTGTTTTTCTCACTGGTATACAGCAGATTGGTGTGAATTTTTGGTAGCTGGTGGTGCGAGAATTTTAGATGGCTGGTGCGACTTGTCTGGCCTGCTGCCATACTTTGGAGACTGGCGATTATGCCTCTTGTTGTGCTTGTGTGGTGTGTTGTTTGTGTGTTGCTCAATAAATGTGTATGGTTCTTAATTAGCAATTGATAAGAAAAGCTAGTAGGCCTGTCTGTACAATTCAACATGTAATTGAATGAGATTGGGGTGGTCCTGGCAGCGTAAATCCTGGCCTAAATGAGGCCGAGGTTTTTGTGATAATTTATGATCAGTTGCAGGCCAAATCACATACTCTATGTACCAAAGGGGAGGGGGGTAAATTGTGAAGGTAAATTTTTCTGTAGGATCTGGTCGCATTAAGCTCAGATAGATCAGCCATAGTTTTGGTGACAGTATGTCAATTGGGTTTGTGAATTGTGGTATGTCAATATGGTTTATTGGTGGTGGTATATTGACAGTCTTGGCACTGTTATATCAACTTAAGCTGCACTCAAAGTGTGTTCAGTAGATATCTTACCTGATTGGTTGCCTTGTGGCAAAGAGAAAGGAATGAAAAAGGGAGAGATAGAAAGAAAAAGGAAACCATTCTTTAAAGTTAGCCAATAGTTAAACAACAAATTTTAAACAATTTTTGGTGCTTTAAACTGCTTCATTGTGTTAGATTCAACCACATTGGATGGTTTTCTGTAAAAATATCACAACTTTGACACTAAAACAGTTCCAAAAAACTAAGCAGTATTGGTGGGTTAGTGGGTTTCCATGTGTGATCCTGTAGGCACATTATGTTTGGCATGACAATTAACTGTGTTGGGTCCTGATCAGTTGCACCCCTATACATTTATTTTACTCAATTAAATATAAGCAAACACAAGCCATTCAACTACCTATGCTATGCAGCATGTAAAGCCCTCAAAGATGGTGCATTGGTCTGCAAAGGATTACGGGCGCACATGATGGACATAACCATACCTTACCTTACCAAACCTTCACCCACTTTCTACATCTGACCTTACACATACACCTCCTACTGCCTGAGTCAGAGCACTGATGCCATCACATCCACATGCTAGCATAATTTTCCATCACTAGTCTGCCAAGTCATGATGCACTATGGTGGAGCGAACTCCAGTTTGAGGGATTTGTCAAACAACAAAGTATCATTCATGTTGAGGGAGATATTTTATATGTAGTCATGTCATGTCATGGCTATATTCTCAGAAATGATAATATTATGAATATGCCAATTACTTTGAAAGACTGTTTTCTGAACATTCTGCCAAATTCTTCACATTTACTTCTTAGGAAGACGGTTCAAAACTTAATTAATTTAGCATGTAGAGGTCTAGATTTGCGACAATCTGGTTGCAGCACCTGTATACCTAACAAATTGCATGAATTCTCAACATAATCCATTTTTTCTCAATGTGACACAATATGGAAAGCTGGTCCCTGGAATAAGATTCTCGAATGTAGCCTGCATGTCGAATGTCGTGTACATCACACTCCAGCCATCTTCTAATTTGCTTTGGTATGCCGCTGGCGAGCAGGTGCCAGCGCTTGGTATGCCTCTGATGGAGGTGGAGCCTGGAGTCGGGGGCGGCGGCAGCCGGAAGAGAGCCGGAAAGCACTACACCGTGGAGGATGAGGCGCTGGACAGGATTGCCAAAGAGGTTAGTCCGCAGTGCTTACGGCATTGGTGACTCAAACGTGAACATATTTCGTGCACAGAGACAGATTTATTGAATGTCTGGTGTTTTGATTATATTTTAGTTTGCACACCAGGGCATATTTAAAGGATGGGCGTGGGCATTCGGCGAAAAGGCACGAATCCCACCAAAAGGGCACTCAGGAGCATCAAATACGGTGACTGGGGGCACTGCCGTTCAGGGCCGTTCACGGTGGACATAGAACGGGACGGGGCAAAATGCCCACCACTTTAGCAAATGCGCCTACTAGCACATTGAGGTATATTTTTGTTTGGCTCAGAAGAAAATATGCAGATGCGTCCAGTAAACAACATATTCTATCCTAGACTGGATGGTATATGCGGATGCAGCATGGTTGAAATATGGGGGTGTGGGTCACGTACTGGCTTCCACGCAGCCGACGGGTTCAAGGCCGGCGGCTTCAATAAGGAGCAGCGGCTCGACAACCCTTCCAACAGGGACAGAGTTGGCGACGCCATTGACCCTGGCAGTTGGTGCGTCGATAAGCCCCACAAATTATTATTATTATTATTATTGGTTGGAATATGAACCAAGTTTTCCCGAATTTGCCCGGGGTATATTTTTTAAATGCATTTTGTCCCAGGTATTGCAAGTCCGGATTTTATTATCTTAGTCTCCCTAGAGTCCGGAATGGCCTTGTCTCAGAAAGCCGACCCCACTCTCAAAACTAGCAGTCCCCGCAATGGTGGGTTCATTTGAGAGCCAACATATATGACAGTCAGCTGCCAGCCGACTCACGTCGCGTAGATATTGGGCGCTGGAGTGTCTCGTGGAATCGATCCTTATCCCGCACCAATGACAACCACTGCACGGATTCTGGCAACGGGCCGGAGCTCAGCGCTCCACCAGCTGAGCTACCAGGGCGGCAATGTATGCTTCAGCGCTCCTAATTGAACTGTCCGGTGTTTGGTAAAAAGGTTCTACCTATCAAAATTTAGCCACAGCAGCATGGGGTTGCAGTGACGGCGCTGCCATAGAGGCACATTAGGCACTGCCTAGCCGCTTTCAAATGTCAAAGTAGTTATGTATTTTATGTGGAATAAACATAATTTTACTCGATGTTTAAGTTACAGCGAATATTCCTTTTTCGGATCACTGGGTCAAAGAGCCGATAATTTGCACCTCTGAAAATCCACGTTCGCAGCAGCTGCTCTTACCTTCAACAAATGCCATCTTAGGCACTTCGCGATTTCGCTGAATCTGCCTAAAACCGTGGCAAACATAACGTGTGCTTTTTGATTGACATCTCTAATACCTCATTCATTCGGACGCGAGTTTAATCAGCCTGCGAGGTTTGCCTGACAAGCTAGCACGTGCGAGGCCGCGTCTTAGGACCTTTATTACAGCGGATTCGTTTATTGACAGTCTTATATGCGCGGATGTTTAGTCTTCTCTGGTGCGGGACAGTTGTTTGGCAATTATTAGCGAGATATTTAATTTGCGAAACCCTTATGAAGAACGTGAGTCATGGCACAAAATCTGGCGGATAAAATTTAAATTCGTTAACAAATCGATCGTACAGCGGGAAATTGGCCGTCATAAACAATGAAGTGCCGAGGCTGTCGTTGAAATGGAAAGCTGTCGTGAGTACGTTGTCCTTCCCGGCTTACTTACCTACCTACCCATCCTTCTTGAATTTTGCCTTCGACCTTCATATACTGCCGCATAACTGTTTCCACAATCCACCGACATATGTTTTTTTCAATTTGTGTGATATTAAACATTTAAACATAAATATTATTTTTGCTCATCGACATGAGCTTGCCCCTTCTCCAGCCGACCTGCTGGAATCGCCCCTGTCTAATATCAGGTAAAAAGCCTGGGCAACGTCCTTACCTCTAAGCCAATCGTGCCTAGGCTGTCATAATGTTCAAGCGCCGCCACTGTGGGGTTGTTAAATTTCCCGGCATCTCAACGGCACTGGGCACCTCCGCATAAACTGGAGGATGGAGATTATTATTATTATTATGAATATGTCGAAACTAACACCGAAATAAATTCAGTTTTCCGGCTTTTTGAATATGCTTATTTTTTTCTGGAGGCGTTTGTTGAGGTCTTAAACATATGTTTGGTCTGGTTCAGCCCCACCGTCCAAGGGGAGATTTTTTCTGGATATGGTGGTCAAAGTGATTGCAGACATTATTTATGTATTTATATGTGTATGTATCAGGAAACTATACGCATTCGGAGTGGCCCGACAAATACCTATAGGTAAAGGATAAAAGTTATAGATCCTTTTTGAACAAAAATTGAGCAAAATTTTGAATTGGGACGTACATACATATTTTGCCAAGGGTGTAAATTGCACGCCAACATACGTACGTACATTGATAAGGTTGATGGTGGTAGTGGCATGAACAGAAAACCTGTGTGCAGCATAGGGCCGTATACCTCTGAATTCATCCCCCAACGAAGAACAAATATCCAGCCTTCTTTCAGCTGTGCTAGGTACATGTTGAGTAGTATTTTATTCTTGGGACATTTGAAAACAACCCGTGTGGAAAAATGTCGACGTTTTTATCTCCTTTTGCCACAGCTGGAGGTTGGGGTTGCTGCCTCGTCCCGTGCAGTGAACAGTACGAGTGTCTATTCACTTCCCCACAGTTTGATACTGGATTCGAATGAATGATAATATGGCTTGGTCGTAGTTGGCATGTGGGTAGACTGCGTTTAGGGTTTTTTATATCACGCCCACAGCTCGTCTCTTCTTGTTGGGTTCTGTATTTAGTAAGGCTCGGTAGGGGTTAAACGACGCACCTACTGCCAGGGTTATACGGCTAAAGCTTAGAAGAAAATGCGATATCATTATTACATTACCTCATTGTCGTATCCAGACCGATGGTTTAGGCGGGAGCAGAGTGGGGGGAGAGGGGGGCAACGAGCCCTAAACCTTAAAAACATTGTTGTTGAAGAAAATAGGTGGAATTGAGAAATTTTGGGGCACAAATGCCCATTTTCTTCCTCGGGATCCATCACTGTATCTTTCTTCCAATTTTTACAATAATTAGTACTGCGATGTAACGTTATCACTGTTTTTTATGCAGATATGTGAATTTATAGTCTATAGCCGGGCATCCCCAATAAAATTTCTAAATAGTGTTGTTTTTAAAGTTTTCTTGTTTTTTTATTTTTAGGGCTTTAAATTGGTTTTATGCGGCACAGTAGGACTGTTGGAAGCCTGAAAGACGTCTTATATTATGTTATCCCTTTTATGTTGCGGATTTTGACTTTTTTACAATTTGGAACTCCAAATTATTTTCAAAATTTCACGCCTCTCTTTCCATGGGAGCAATGGCCTGTAGTGTTGAGATAACTGATCTCCCAGGACATTATCTTGATTTGGTAAAATATGTCGACTCAACAGCTATGATATGCCGCTCATTCCTTGGTCGTAAATATCCGATCACAATTAATTGCATAAAGCATTCTGCCATTACCATACCATTGCACTCAGATCTGCGAACTTCTTGTGTAGATTCATGCTCATGTATTCTGAGAACTATATGTCCACGCGCCCTAAAGCCTGAAATATGGTAAGTTAGCAATGTGGCATGAGGATTTTTTCCGTGGAAGGCCGGATCCGATGTTTCACCTCTCACGTTTTGGGGGTAGTGTGGCTAGCTTTGTTGCCGGTTGGATTTTCCTCGGCCAACGAGACACCTGAAGCTGGCAGATTTTGGACTGGTATTCTGGAAACAACTATTGTGTCGACTTTAATGTCTGTATAGATATGGAGTCTCTATCAGGGTATCTTCCTCCTTTCCTATAGCAGTGAGTCCTACAGAGAGCGGCCAGGGCTTCTCCAGTCCATCTAGGACCACCAGCATCAGACCTCGGCACATCTCTGGGACAGCGGTCTCGTCGGCGCCGCTGCTCTCTGGGACAGCGGTCTCGTCAGCACCGCTGCTCTCTCTAAGACAGCGGCCTCGTCGGCGCCGCTGCTCTCTCTGGGACAGCGGTCTCGTCAGTACCGCCGCTGCTCTCTGGGACAGCGGTCTCGTCAGCGCCGCTTCTCTCTTGGGACAGCGGTCTCGTCAGTGCTGCTGCTCTCTGGGACAGCGGTCTCGTCACCGCCGCTTCTCTCTGGGACAGCGGTCTCATCAGCGCCGCTTCTCTCTGGGACAGCGGTCTCGTCAGCGCCGCTGCTCTCTCTGGGACAGCGGTCTCGTCAGCGCCGCTGCTCTCTTGGGACAGCGGTCTCGTCACCGCCGCTCTCTCTGGGACAGCGGTCTTATCAGCGCCGCTGCTCTCTCTAAGACAGCGGTCTCGTCAGTACCGCTGCTCTCTCTGGGACAGCGGTCTCGTCAGTACCGCTGCTCTCTCTGGGACAGCGGCCTCGTCCGCGCCGCTGCTCTCTCTGGGACAGCGGCCTCGTCAGTGCCGCTGCTCTCTCTGGGACAGCGGTCTCGTCAGTACCGCTGCTCTCTCTGGGACAGCGGCCTCGTCCGCGCCGCTGCTCTCTCTGGGACAGCGGCCTCGTCCGCGCCGCTGCTCTCTCTGGGACAGCGGTCTCGTCAGCGCCGCTGCTCTAAGACAGCGGTCTCGTCAGTGCCGCTGCTCTCTCTGGGACAGCGGTCTCGTCAGCGCCGCTGCTCTCTCTGGGACAGCGGTCTCGTCAGTGCCGCTGCTCTCTCTGGGACAGCGGTCTCGCCAGCACCGCTGCTCTCTCTAAGACAGCGGCCTCGTCAGTACCGCTGCTCTCTCTGGGACAGCGGTCTCGTCAGCGCCGCTGCTCTAAGACAGTGGTCTCGTCAGCGCCGCTTCTCTCTGGGACAGTGGTCTCGTCAGTACGCGCTGCTCTCTTGGGACAGCGGTCTCGTCAGTGCCGCTGCTCTCTCTGGGACAGCGGTCTCGTCAGCGCCGCTGCTCTCTCTGGGACAGCGGTCTCGCCAGCGCCGCTGCTCTCTCTAAGACAGCGGCCTCGTCAGCGCCGCTGCTCTCTCTGGGACAGCGGCCTCGTCAGCACCGCTGCTCTCTCTAAGACAGCGGCCTCGTCAGTGCCGCTGCTCTCTCTGGGACAGCGGTCTCGTCAGCGCCGCTGCTCTAAGACAGCGGTCTCGTCAGTGCCGCTGCTCTCTCTGGGACAGCGGTCTCGTCAGCGCCGCTGCTCTCTCTGGGACAGCGGTCTCGTCAGTGCCGCTGCTCTCTCTGGGACAGCGGTCTCGTCAGCGCCGCTGCTCTCTCTAAGACAGCGGCCTCGTCAGCGCCGCTGCTCTCTCTGGGACAGCAGCCTCGTCGGCGCCGCTGCTCTCTGGGACAGCGGTCTCGTCAGTTCCGCCGCTGCTCTCTGGGACAGCGGTCTCGTCAGCACCGCTGCTCTCCCCAGCCTAGGCCAAGCCGAGCGCGGCCATTATCTGCCGCATATCAATCGGCACGGTCACGCCGTGAGAAGACGGTTAACCGGATGCGGTACCGGTACAAAAACGGCGCGCAGAGCTGCCCCGGCAGCCTGACTGCGTCCCCGCGGCCGCCAGCAGCCATGGTGAAGGGGCGCTCCGAGAGCACTGGGAGTCGCTGGGTCTGTTAGAAGCCACGGAGGCTGATGCAGTCGTTGTAAGTCGATGGATGCCAGAGGCGGTATTGGAACGGATTTTCACCGAAGACTCGTTGACTCAATGGTCTGGGTTTTTCGGTGTGTGTCCAAAGTCGATGATCATGGAAATGGGGCAAGAGCGAAGCCCCTGTTGCGGTAAGCGGATTTAGAGCTCAGTTCATTTATGCGAGTTATTTTTGAAGCCGATGAACCAAAACGACTCTACCATCTCAGAGTGGAAGTGTTGATTAAGCCTCCAAAGGTTTTGGAGTCTTGCAGGTGAATTGTAGTGTTCTCACGAGTTCGGCTCTGTACCTAATTCCAATGCTGTATCTCTGCACTAATCTCCTGTGACTGGGCCCGGTTCTGGTACGCCGGAGAGCCGTGCCGATGCGGTGGTTAGTGTTTGTAATCAGCGGCCGACTGTTGTACATCACTATCGACTCCGGCGCCGGTGGCTGGGCACCCCGTTAGCCGGTGGAGAGGAGCCGGTGCGGCCGGTCCCACGGCGCCGGCTCACCACCATGTATGGAGCGCGGCACCTCCGACCCGCCGCTGCTCCGGGCGGCGGACGCGGCGCACGGCCGTGCCGCACACACGCCTGACAGGGGAACGCGTGATACTGGGAGGTATATTGTTGAGATGGAAGACGTTTTGAGGAAAAATATAGTTTGAGAATTGGTTGGAGAGCAGGAGAAGTACAGGAGAGATACCAAACGTCACAGAAGGAGAGAGGACAGCGAGCCTGGCAGTGTTCTGGAGCCGGTCAGAAACTGATGACGAACGCACGGTACCGTCAGAATAATCAAAATGGAATCAGACGCCGCCGCAGATGTCGCCTGTGGGCAAGGCTGGAGATCTCTTCACGATCCAGGGGGTTAACGCCGGCACGGCAATACAAACCCTATACAAAGCCAATGGGAGACCCAAAATCCAGGCGGGTCCTGATCCTCCCCCGCCGGGGATTTCCACCCTCGCCTGTGGGTACCCGGCATTCGCGCAGTGCTCGTGCAGCTACCCAGGTACTACACATTGGTACCTAGTTAGTCTTCCAACACCCCAAAGGCCTCTTCACAGTGTTTCCTCGTGCGGGATGTTACATGCGAGGGCGTTTGAAATACACGGTGAAATAATCGCATGGCTGGTATACGATCTTACGCACAGGACGTCTGGTCGGGTCGTCGGTACTCAACTGCGCTGCGCCTTTCTGAACTGCCTACGCGACACTAGTGCGAGTCATGCCTATTGCCTGGTCTACAACCGTACCTTGGGTTGTCACAAAGTCGACACAAAGGTGATTTTTAAGGCTTAGATCGCATGAAGTGGATGTGCCAAGATAGACTTTCACAAGACAATGATTTAAAGTGATCTATCTACTTGTATTTGGGCACGTGAAGATGGCAATCAGGAGACTGATTTGATCAGCTGACCTGGAGTATTACCCGAAACCCGAGCGAGCGGACTGTGCGATTCAAAATTGTTCCGGGAAGACTGAGCAGACCCTAAAATTTACACTGCTGCCGAGTTGTCAATGGTGGCTGTTCTCTGCCAGAGGCGCGGCCGCCGCACAGTCTTCCGCCCGTGCAGCTGCCGTGCGGGTGACGTCATGACCCGCACGGACGGCGCTACATCCTCAGTAGCGCTTCTGCAATATTCACGCTGTCAAATGTTAACACGCTGTCATCTACAAATCGCATGTATGAAATATGGTAGGCGTTTCTGCGTGGCAGTGTTCACAAAGGAGGTGGTAGCACAACCCAGTCATATATGGCTAATGCCATGGGTTTGCTACCGGCCTGTCTCCTGCGGGAGCAGGGCATGGTGCTGCACCAGCAGCAGGACAGCTCTGCTCGTGGTGTGATGCGGCTCTCCCAGGGAGTCGGCTGCAGCGCCTCAGTCCGAGCGGCGGATGATGTCATGTGCGTCATTGGCTGTTTAGTGGGAGTGTGCGCGCACAACCCTGCACCGGGGCATGTTTGGGAACTGTCAGCTTGATGTCCCCCATCGCTCCAAACCTCGAAAACGTGTCATAGCCCTTTGTCGTCATGTCCAGCGGGGATAAGGTCTTGTGGAGGAAGGGCCTGCGGTGAAACTACGTGATCGCATGCCGCGGAGACGTTATGAGAGCGCAATATGCACTTCGAATACTTGGATGCATCGAAAGTCGTTAGGGCGCCATTAAGACAACATAAGCGACGCCGTGATTCGAAATTACCAGTCGATAGTGGAGTTGGCTAGGTGCCAAATATCCGGGCTGTCACTGCACCAGGGTGCAGTAATTCATGAGCTGCGTTTTCAGTCTGTCGTTTGCATGTCAGACCAGAATCACCTAGATTAAGAACAATATAGTGCAGCGGTCGGACGGGGTCAGTTATGGAGTGCGAGGCTACCGTGTGTACCTCTGCAGGGAACAGACGGGGAGCATTGGCGAAGGAATGGAGTGGGTGATAAAACATCAGGGAAATTAGTGTGATGCGCCAGCTAAAACCCCCTTACAACAGACGGTGTCATATCCAATCTTCGGCATTTGTGTCCGGCTGTGTCTAAGTGTCGGACCAGGAAGGATATTCCTGAGGATGTGTGAAGGACTGCAAGTGCTCCTGAGACTTTTCCGTCAGCAGAGGTCCGTAGTCTTGTCAAAAGTAATGTTAGTCGGAGCCAGTGTATTCCATTTTCGCTCCAGTGCAGTTGTCGGCTTTCTATGCTCAAATCCATGCCTAGCAACTAAAATCGCTTAGCCTGCTCAGAACCACCAGGATGATCACTGGGACGCGCTGGCTTCAGTCAGGGGGTCTTCGTCCTGACTTCTCTCTCAGATCGGTGCTGGGACCGGACTCCTCACAAACAGTTGGTTCCCAGCCTCCAAACGGATTCCACCGTTGGCTGGCGTCGCTTCCAGTACTGGAGGCTGGCCGTCGCCGTTTCCAGGCAGCGCTGCCCCGTCTCCAGTCCGATCGGTACCGGCTCATCTGCTGCGGACCGGGCTGTCGGCCTACAAGTACTGCTGAAATTTGGCGCGCCGGCGGGTTTTGGCGCCGGGTGGCTCGCACCAGCCACCGTCGGCGCCTCGCAGCAGCGCGGCGCTCCACCTCCGCCGCCGCTGGTGATGCCAACACTCGGGATTTGGCAAACCCACCAGGCGTGTCTGTTTTTTACTCAGGTTTGCATCACTCCACCGCTGTGTGTGCAGTGAAACGTCAGTCAAAGAGTTAGCCGTTGGATTTCTTCACGGCCCAGTCCGGGCGTCTACACTCGGTCGGGGTCGCCGGCGGCGCCCGCGGAGACAGGACTGGCGGTGACCTTGATGGAGCCGCCTGTGCCGCACTTCTGCGTGTTTCCAGCGCGTCGCCTGCGGTGGCCGATTAAACAAGAGCAGCAGCATCCCGGGCATGGGTGCGGAGTCAGGCTGGAGCCAGACACAATGATTAGCGAAGGAGGCGGTGCTTCATGGTCGGCGGCTGATTGGTTTTTGGGCTTGCTGCGTTGGATCCTTTTGGGCTTGCTGCGTTGGATCCTCACCCGGTGCCGTCGCTTCGTGCATGGTAACACCGTGGATTGGTCTTCGTAACACCATACATTTTGTATTCTCCCGGCGCCCATTTACATATATGCCCGTGGTATTGCGTTTATTTCTGTTTATTTATACTCTTTCTTCCCACCCAAGTTCTTAGGGAAATGAAGAATGCATCGCGTTAAAAACTGTGCTTTTTCGCCCATCTTTCAACAACTTCCAAGTCCTGTTCCGACTGTTGATTTTCCTGGTCGGTTTCTCCGATGCCGCTGCAGACGGCCGTCTGTTCGCCGTGTATGTTTTGGTCTGGCAGTAGCGTTTGATCGTCTGTATCTGTTTGAGCCGCGTCTCCGATCGCGTTGGCTGTTTATAAGCCGGCACGGCGGGGCGGGTGGCTGGCTGGGCGGCGGAGCTACCTCTGACACCGTGCCCCAGTGCGCCCTGTCCGGACACGGATCAGCTGCTGTCATCGTATGGCGGATGGAAGAGCGGCAGCAGCAGCCCTCCCTTCCCCCTCCCCCAGGGCTCTCACGACTTTGGAGCGGGAAAGCTACCTGCGGTATTGTCGGTGGTGACTGTATGGGGATGGTCCAGGCCCCTCTTGCGAAAATCCGAGAGCTTTTGGCGCCAGGTGCTTTGTCAAAAATTACCCAAGACAAGGATTGAAGCACGTGAGTCATAATTGTCTTAACCAAGAGCAAGGCAATAATAGCGCATTCGTTACATTTTTTACGTCACTTTATCTTGGGTATTTTTCAAGACCAGTAAGTATTTTCTGAAAAAATGTCTGGCACCAAAGGCTCTGGGATTTTTGCCAGAGGGCCTGGACCATCCCCTATGTTCCAGCTTGGGATGATTGATGGTTTCATGAGCGGAGAGACGTGCTTTCGATACGCGTGGTTCAAGGTTCGGACTAGCCGGTTCACGACGAGTCCTGGACAATACTGGAATGGCTTTGCTGCCTGTTTTGGAATATGGCCCGAAAGGAATGGTGCTGTGGGCCAGCTGCAGATACCGAATGAAATAGGTGTTGTGGTGTCCGCTCAATTCACTGGAGGTGACACGCATGCGGTATGGTCGTGGAATTACATCCTACTTCTGACATGCGACGCGTTTATAACTCATTAGATGCTGAAACCAATGCCATTGGCTCACAATTCATGTAACATTTTGTCCTTTGTGTCCTGTAAATTTGCGGTCATTTTTATAGCTTCCTCAGGGGGTATCATATCAAATACGAAGGCTTCCAATCTTTGTCTGGTGACCGCCACAAAATGAAATAACTCCCAATTTATTTGGCGGAGTGTCAAAAAGTCCAAACTTGATGATCGCGAAGGGGTTAAAAAAGCGAAGAAGGAGAAAACAAAGATCTTCGTTCTCTGGGGGCATAGTCCATGGCCGATTTGTGTTGCCCATCAGTATGGGTGTGATTTTGGTCTGCGTGATTGCTATAATTTCGCACGATCTCGAGTTGACAAGTTGTATCTGAATAGCTTCCAGACGAAAGGCTAGAAAATAAATGAGAAAATGGTTTCCTGTTTTCAGACACAATCTGATGAATATAAAGGCAGGAATCCAAGTTGGTGAACATACAAACTCACAGAAGGGAAATAAAATTAAGTAACAAAAAAAGCGTTTACTGTAATTTTCCAGCGCTGAATTCAATAGAATAGGAGGAGAAGACACGGGAGATTTTGTGACTTATCAATTGAGAACGGAGGTGACAAACAAAGGAAGCCGTCGTCTTGACTGGCGCGGCGGCAAGTGTGCGGCTGGGCGTCGGCAACGGCGCAGCTCGGGGCACAGGTGCGCTCTTTTAACACCCCCAGTATCGTCGGTCAGCTGTGTCGGAGGTCTGACCGCTGTCCCAACACAGCAACGAACACGCCGCGCCCCGGCAGGGTGTACAAACCAGCCGGCGAGCGCGGGCGCGAGGGTATTGGTGTCAGTAAATCTAACCACGGAAAACAGCGGCGGCTGCCTCGGGCAAGTGGAAACGGAAGGGTGCGAGTTGGCCCGAACACTGGCGAAAGGTGAACCAATGCGGTTTGGCGAGAAGGCTGGAGCTTGGCGAGAGCGTGTTGGTCAGTGGCTGGCGAGAGGATACGAGCGGTGCCAGAGTGTGCCGAGCATAGGCAGGTGGTGTGAGGTGGTGGCTGGGATGGACCTGGTGGCGGACGTTGAGGTTGGGTGCGGAGGGATGTGGCGATGGATCTGGAGGCTGGCCGGCGACATGGACTCAGCAGCGCACTCAAGGGCCGAGGTGAGGTAGAGACTGATCGTGTCGGCTGTCAGGTTGGATGTCATGGGCCAGCTAATGTTATCGTTTTACTTGCTGATTATAGGTTTGTAGTACGTGATAGTGTTTCTTTTCTTTAGTGTCGTGTCTTTAGTATAGTGTCCCCTTTTTTTCTCATTCACATGCGCAAAACGTATTAACTGATGCTAAATTATGTAATAGAATGGATTATTTGTAGCCTTTTCGTAACATTGTGACACTAGAACAATAAGAATCTCCCTTTGCGAGACCTTTAAGTCAGAAGTTTCGTTAGAGACAAATTTCACGTTCTATCCACAAACTTCCTGGTTTCAGCCAGGTCGGAAAAGTCCAGCAATTTTGCAACTAACAAGTGGTGACTAAACAGCCCAAATCCGCTATTTTTTTCCTTTTCGGTTTAAGAGATAGCAATTCCTTATAAGCAGCAGGTTAAAGATTGCCTGACCCTTCCCTTTTCTGCCGGCGGCGACGCTTCTGTATTATCACACAGAATGCTATTGCCTCTTTGTTCTGGGCTGGACTGGCGTGTTTATCCGTATTTCTTTAAAAGGCATTACAACAATGACGACAAGAGTCAAGCGTAGACAGTATTCATCATATTTCCAAAGGTTCGCTAAATAGCAACGGGTTTTCTATCACTGGTTCTGGTCACATATATCACATCCGGGTCGTTGGCATTGTTTATCAGTGTAAGTATGTGCATGATATGTGGATTACACTGCGATGGCATGCGCAGGTTACAGTATTATGATAACGAGGTGAGCGTGCGTTAAGCTCTTGATATTTTGCGCGACACGTCTATAACTCTAGTTGGCAATATGTGATAGTTTTTGTTCCGTGCGCAAGTACATGTATCAGGACAAAAGTGACTTAGAAGTCATAAACTGCAAATGCCGCGATAGGAGAAAACATGATCACACACATGTTGAAATTTTTGGAAAATGAGCTTAGGCACGCCATGATTTTTATCATGAAGGCATCTTTATTTGAACGCAAATTTTGAAGCCTGAGTTTTTATTAACTGCTGACCGAAGTTGGGATTTATTTCGTTGACCTCTGTGCGATTTTTGCAGTTTTTTTCGGCTCAGATTATGACCACAAACTGCTTTGTATGATAATGTTTAGTGTGCAAGCTCTTTTTTACACTAGCCCATGGGACGTAACAAACTCCATCCAAACTCGAACTGAGTTGGAACTGATAAGCCGAACTGCCGAAACCTTTATACTGCTGAATAACTCCTTCACATGAAACACTCCGTGTTTAAAAGCCTGAAATAAGAAGGAAATTCAACACCATGCACAGATGCCATCCATTTTTCTAACCTTCTATTACCTGACCTTTCTTCCGTTTAACCTCCAAAATGCTCGGGCGACGCACCAGCGTTCTCACGGCCATTTTAGCGGCGGTGACGTGACCTTGAACTGGTTTCTCCGGCCGTTACCGTGCGGAGGTCGCGCTAGCCGCACAACAACACCTCTCCTATGTCCCACTGAATCCGCCCATTTTCCCGGAGCTCTCTCCAGTGTCTGCGAGATCGGTCCTCATGGAACGGTATCCACTATCTGAGGAATGTCTGGGCTGCCAAGGCATCCGGGATCGAACCATTTTTATCGGCTGCTTGTCACGTGAGAGGTGCCGATCGGGTGTGGCTGCGTCTTCATCGATGGCACGCCTCGCACTCGGGGCGCTAATTCCGTTACTAAAATGGAGGCGCCGGTGGATCCAGGAAGGAGAGAGCGGGTAAGAAAGGCGTTTTTACTTTTCCTGCTACTTGCTCAGATGATGTTAAAAACACTTTATTCAATATTTTTGACATAGTTGTCCCCTAAACCACCAGTCTGGATCTGTTACTGAATCGAGGGTGAAGGTGTAACACGTCCGGTGTCGGTATGGACAAAGCTGCGCTTAAATGTTGAAAACAGAGTTTTCCATGTTGTTCATTGCTGAATTCAAGCCGTCGACAAGTCTTCTGGTAGGTTTAACACTAGATATTAACACTGGATCAGTGCTGTCAAGCAGTGATATTTCATCAATGGTATGCGACAATTATACTGAAGCACACAGCGCTGGCTCCGGTCCGGTCTCACCTTTAGCTGTACTGCCTTAGACAGCAGAAGATCCATGTGCAGAGGCAGCCGATTCGGAGAGGGTGACGTCATAGGCCAGTCAGCTGATGCGGGCGTCATCCGCTTCGCTGGTCTCCCACTTCAGCTTCACCCGACGAAGCCGACCTCGCCGCTGCCGTGATGTAGCGCCTGCCGTTGAACGTGCTTCCCCATCGTCGCGTCGGCTGCCTGCGGCGCAGATTGTCGATCGTCGCTGCCGACACCGGCAACTGGCAGTGCTCACTCTCTGGGGCGGCGCCGGCCCCCGGCACAGGTGGTAACTGTTGGCAGCCTGGCGACGGCCCTGCAGCTGAGACTGTTTTTCTTGCCCGGGATTCAGCCGGGCGTGGCGAGTCGGTGCCCGGTGCCGACACGTGCCTCCCACAGATGGACCGGGGGCCACCCTCTGAGCTGGCCACGTGCTCTCCACGGGGTTCGCTGTATGGCGCTGCTTCGGATGAGCATGCCTGTATTTGTCTCCCGCGTCGTTTCCAGCGGCAGTTTTTCCCTCACAGTCTGCACGCGAACAGTCGTTGACGACGGCTGGCACGTGCGCGGCGCGTCGCCACCGACGCTGCGACGCTAGCACTGCACGGGGGCCGGCTGGAACGGCCCAGTGGAGTGTGCCGACGGCCGGCGGTGGATATTTTGGGAGTGAAACAATACGGGCCCAACTGGCGGCCCGCTGCTCCGCTGCCGGCAGACTGCAGGTGCCTCCTGCAGTGGCCGGCCGGCGTGGCCGTGGACCGGGGGGACGTACTTCCGCACGCGCAGCAGTGACAGTCCCCCAGACGCGTCAGCTCCAGTGGAGAGCCAGGCCGCCCGGCGGCGCCACCGCCTCCGGCACGGACCACTTCCAAAAATACGCGGCTGCCTGGATGGGAGCGCGTGTGCTGGCGGGGCCCAGCAGTGCTGAGCCTGCTCTGAGGCTGCGGTGTCCGGGTGCCTCGCAGGCACCCTGGTGAGCCAGCTTTGACGGTAGTGGGACGTCCGACCGGCGCTGACTGGGACCTCGCCAGGGACCATGTGGCCAGGACCTGGGTGTTGATCTGGAGCGAGTTTGAACAGTACCTGAGTGGTACCACTCCGCGACCATGGTCGGACGTACGCCGGCTCTCTCGGAGCCGCCCGTGGACCGTGCGCCTGACCCCCAGTCGAGTCAATGGCGCCGCCGCCGCTGCCGGTGAGCCGATGGACTCGTTCTCGCCGCACCCCCAGCTGGCCTTCGGCGCCATGGAGCGGATGGCGCCGATGTTGTACGTGCGCAGCTACCGCACCCTGCGCCGCCGTATCGCCGAGAAGACGGCGGCGGGCGTCAGCGGCCGCAGCGCCTCCGGCGACCTGCCGCGGCCCTCCTACACGCCCCACCAGAAGGCCGAGGTGCGACGGCCGTTCACGCGCTCTCTGTCGCGGCCTCTGCCGCTGCTGACTGCCGGCGGCGGCAGCAGGGGCGTGACGCCCAGCTCCGAGTCGCCGAGGACCCGCGAGCTGACCCCGTCCACCCCAGAGCGGCGGCCGAGCGGGGGCCACCGGCGCCTGCTGCCGCTCTGGACGCCTGCTGACGTCACGCTGCAGGACGACCCTCTGGATGTGAGTAAGGACTGGTGGCAGGCGCCCGCCAACCTGTTCAGTTCGGTGGAGAGGCGAGTGTGAAGGGTTCCTGGATAACCCTTGAACCCTCATGAAGAGGTTCATGGGCTTATTATGATAACCCTCGTCACGGGTTCCGTGGAGATTTCTGTACCGGCGTTTTATATTATCGAGTTTGCCGTCTTTTTTGTGTCATTGTTAAGAACATGCCGGATGATATCCCATCATTTTAGACTAAACGTATCCCAAACTGACATGATAAATCATTCAAGGAACGAGCCGGCTTTCAAAAGCACTACTTATGCTGTAAGCTAGCCTATCCACTCTCCTGGGCATAGTTACTTTTATACTGAATGACAAGACGATGAATGATTATAGCCGATAATTATGCACGCCTGAGACCGGGAGACCCGTTTGATGAGGGGTTGGGTGCGGGTCCGCTGTTGTGTTGGAACGGTGTGCTCCCGGCTCGCTAACCGGCCCTCCTTCGCCGTGTAAATAGCCGGCTGGGAGGCGGGCCAGAAGCTGACGCTGGCGGCGCGGCGTCGTGTCGCTTTGTTTTACCGATGGGAACCTCCCTGACACTTACGGCGCCGACGCTGTTTTCACGGTCACAGGCGGAAACGGTGGCTCGGGTAGAACGCTGTTCTGCAAAATTAGAGCCGCTGTGCCGTTTATTGGTCCTGTCGGACTGCGATTGTGAGCAGGGGTTATCTGTCCCCCACAAAGGGTATCGCTGACCTTCCAGTGGTGGTGCATTGAAACCGAAGCCGATCTGATGCAATCGAGTTTACCGTGTGATTAATTCAGGTAGGGAACATCAGCGCTTCGCATATGCCTGGAGCTCTGTGCTGTTGGCTTTCCGCCGTGTAAAGACAGCAGCCTTTGAAACTAGTCCAAAGAGGCGAGTCCGATGGGCCGATTAGTTGATGTGGTAGGGAACCGGCCACTGATTCATTTGCCACTGTCTTGGCAGCCGTGCAAGACGAGCGCAATTTATAACCTGCTGTGACCAGTACTTCCGGTATTGCCTGTCTTTCCTCGGGTTTTCTGAAAGCGTTCCCGGTGTCCGTGCGGGGTGCTGCTGGAAAGGGTGGCAGATTCGCCAACAGAACCTTAACAGATGCACCAGCACCTTCGCCATGGTATTCTTACTGCAGTACCCTAGAGCGTCTTATGGCGTCTCACAAAGGTGGCACAGTCGGAAATGCTCCTGTTGTACGCGCGTCTGTCATTTCATCATGCTAGCTGGCATGAGGTTCTCTGCTTGCCCCGCGTTTGTTTTGGACGCGACCGCAATACCAGAACAATGAGAACATTTCCTAGTGGAATGCCTCGAACCAGTGGCGGATCCAGGACTTCATTTCCGGGAGGGGGTTAGGGACTTTGAGCTTTCCCCGTCATAGCCTTGGATTAGCCTCCGCCTTTGTATTAACTATAGACACTCGGACATTTGGGGGGAGGGGGTTGAGTCCTAGCCCCCCTTATTGTATCCGCCATTGCCTCTAACTGAAGGCATTTTAGAGTATAATATACTGGCCGCTTACGTGGTGGGTCTAAGCCGGCTTAGACTGTTGTTTATGCATGGATCTCGGAAGAACTATTTGGCCATGAGAACAAATCTGGATGCTTTAAAGCAGCGCTTCCATGCCGATCCGGCATTCGACCCGTTTTGCTCCCCAGAGGGCTACAGAATCCCTTCGTCTGAAATTAAAACCTACCGATTTAGCTTCAGAAGTGCCGTCAATCATTTCACCACGTGTGTGCTGCAGACTTCTTTCAAACTTTCCATGGGGCACGCTTTTCGCAGTCGAAACAAGCACTGGCCAACATCCCTTGTCAGTGGCGAATCCAGGACTTCATTAAGGTGGGGGGGAGGGGGGTTTAGGGGACTCGAACCTCCCCCTACATTGCCTCGGAACAGCCTCCGGGCTATGCATTAACTATAGTCACTCTGGCATTTGGGGGACTTCAGTCCCCCTAGCCCCCCCCCTCCCCGCCACGGTATCCGTCATTGTATCTTGAATCTCAGTTGCCGGCCTCGTTTCTGAGAAACTGTAATTAGCATAGTTTTTAGGTTCGAACATATTCTGGACCTTATTTTAATGACCACCATGGTGATAACGGTTTTTTTAAAGATAGGTCGTCGGGAATTAACGCAAATTTTGTGGCTGTGCTTGGAGAGAATTAGAATTTGCTCGAAACCTTGCTCTTACAGTGTGATTTCTTGACGAAAATTTGGTATTTGCTTAGCGTCTTCACGCAAACTGATGCATTCTTCCTTCTTTTTTGTCTTAATTATTGATATATATTCAGCTTTCAGAAAGTATGCTGAGTTCTACGAATCAGCTGCTCTTAATCTGAGTGCTGTATGTCTTGGTATTGCTAATGTATTAGCATAGCTGCATGGTTCAAATTCAGAGCCCTTTGTGACCGACGCAGAATTACTCAGTGACTATGCATTGAGGCATGGACCCCGGTTTGGGAAGCACCGGTGTAAAGAAGTGGTTGCCGGTAGGTTGCGGAGCCGATGTTTGGCAACATATACAGCAGGCAGAGGGGGCGCCGCGTGTTTTTAGCTGGAGGAGCTTAACCTAGTGATGAAACCGGTGTCCGCTATCCTGCATACCCAGTGAACCACTGGTCGTTTCACTGCCTCATACTAATCCGAACTACCGTCACAGAAATGTGAGGAGTGATTCCTTTCGCTCTGACGCACTATTTGCCACTGCTGACTGTTGTATAAGTTGGTGGATTTTGATACCCAGTCAGACGACGTTGCCGCCCCCACCCCTCCCCGTGGTGACGCCCCTGGTAGCAGCTACGGCGTGGGCGGCGAATGTGACCGGGAGCTGCGATCAGCTGTGACTCAGACGGTGGTCCCGGCGACCTGGGTGTGACGTCACTGGTGGGGGCGGAGCTGCTGTCAGCTGACTGCGCCCCCTCTCTATCCCTCCAGTACCGGCAGTTTGGAGACGGCAGCGATCTGCCGTCAGCGGCGACGACGTGGGTGCAGGGGCGTAAATAGTGGGGTGACAGGAGACGCCGCCCCCCCATGCCTACCGATGAACCGGGCAGACCTCCCGGAAAAACGGTGTGGCTCAGTCGAAGGTTGGTTTGTTATTCTTTGGTTTAACCGGCGTAAGTCCACCTCAGTGGCCGATCCAGGGCTTTATTCTAGGAGGTAGGAGGGGGGTTAGGGCTCGAGCCTCCCTCCCCATTGCCTTGGATTAGCCTCCCTCCCATTGCCTTGGATTAGCCTCCGGCTATACATTAACCATAGGCACTCTAACATTGGGGTGGTGGGGGGGACTCGAGCCCCCTACCCCCTTGTGTCCGCCACTGGCCCTCGTATATGTTCCCAGCCGGTATTTTTGTCGATAATCTCCACGTGCTTATGTAAATGGGTCCTGACCATTGGTCATCGATTAAGGTTTTCTCTTCGAAGATTCAGTAAAAGCACTGAAACCACCGGTGGATCACCAATATTCTCTTTTTTGGAATAAGGGAAATTTACGTCAGACGTGATTTATCAACCACCAAGCCTGATCTGGACGTAATATTTAAAGCTAACAGTGTTGGAAATGGCTCTGGTCTGTACTGATCTCTGTTCTGAGCCCAAGCACTAAATCCTTGCCTAGTATGCGATCGCCATGTCTTATCGCGTGATGTCAAGGTCGTATCAATCGGCCGCCCCTGTTCCGACGGCTGACATTTTGAACATTTTTTGGAGATAAGGCCGGAAGAGGAGAAAAGACCCTCAAGACCTGACCCGGCTTGATCCTCTAAGCCTTTTAAACGTGTGAACAGCATTAAGTTGCACCGATTGACCCAAACACTGGCGCATTGGCGGACGCAGGGGGGCCATTCCGGCCATGGCCCCCAAAGCGTTGGAGGGGCAAACTATCTTTTGGCCCCCAAACGCTGGAGAAACTTTTGAAAAAAAGGTGTTTACACTAGGTCTGTAGAGCAACAAATCTTCGCTCCCACAACTCCCCCTTCCCGGAGAGCGATCATGTACTTGGAAAGGTAGCTTATACTAGGTCTGTCGAGCACTGAAAAAGGTGGTTACACTAGGTCTGTAGAGCAAAAAATATTCGCTCCCATCCCCCCCCCCAGGAGGAGAGAGGCAGACATGGGTTTTGCCCCCCCCCCACAAAAAAAAACTGGGGTCTGCGTCCGCCCCTGCACTGGCGCACAGCGTCGCTGTCTTAAGCTTAATAAGTTTTAAAGTGAAAGAAAATTGAATGCAACACAAAGTGCCGCCGTCTCCTATTGCCCCCCGAAAAACCGGAAGGGAAGACATGTGTGCTCAAATGCTCCCTCCCAGTTCAAGGTCAGGGGAGTACTCGCGATGATAACGGAATGCGAGAGAGGAGGCGACATGTTTATGACGCTCTGACGAAGAGATTGATGAAGTGATGACGTTGAAATGCAAGCTGTACCTCATCCGGCTTCAGACGAGCTGTTGTTGGAGTCGTTCGGGCCGTGTGGGTGTCATCTGGTGATGGTGCATTCAGTGGCGGGCCGCCGCGTCCGTGGAGAGGTCGTTGCTGCCTGTGGCACGTGCCACGTGGCCGCCACACACCGCGGCGGCGACGCCCAGCAGCCACCGCGTGCCTCAGATGGCTGGGCGACACGCACCGGCGTCGATGGCGCGAGCTTCTCCCAGCTGGCGATGTGGTGTGAAAAGCCCGTGACAGCTCCTGGCCGAACGGCGTGCGTTCGACCGTTTGGTTGTGGTAGACTTAGAAAAAGGTTACTGACTGCTAGGAATGGTGCGTGTTCACGTGGAATGGGGGCTTAAGCTTCCACGGTGAGGTGGATAATGTCTGAGTTCATGTCTGAGCTCACAATGGTATAGTTTGTTGGGTTTAACGGTGCATCAACTGCTCAGGTCCAATGACGTCGCTGCTGGAATTGTTTATAAATACACCGTATTGCCGTTATTGTCCCAGATGGTAAAGGTGTCGACCGACAACAATAGGTTAGGTGGTAGCCTAAAGAACATGATATATTTGAATCGCGAACAACAAGAAGAAAATGTCTGGTTAATCAGCCGATCTCATGGGTCCATTCGGCTACCATAACAACGCGGCACCGGACTCTGTGTTGCTGCACACGAGTCTTGACACATCAGAGTGCACCTGGTTCGGATTGCGCCGCGCGTGCCTGGGGGACACCGGATACGTCACGGGGTTCGCCGGTCTAACTGAGGCGCCATGAAGGCTGCTGAACAGCGACGCCGCTCCTGCCCACTCAGTTTTTAATCCCAGAGACTATGCGAACCGGCGCAGCGGACCGACAAATTAACTAGCGTCAGCTTCTTGGGGCAGCTGACTGGAAGAAACGGCGTGTTTGTGTTGTCGTGAGACAGAGTTATGGGTTGGTGAACTCAAGGTTGCGCCAGTTTAGGAACGGCTCTGGTGGGTTGGTGCTGCCATGCTCCGCGGACGGGTTGGAGGAAGGTCGTGGACGCTGCTGTTCGACAGTGTCGCAATATATTAGCGCGGTTAATAGCGACGGGGTAGGGGCACGTGTCCTCCGACCGCACACTGGCACCCCCAGACTGTGCGCCACCTCACTTTGCAACCGTCTCGGCTCCCTCTGATACTTTCCTTCGCAGCCTTCTCCCTCCAAGTAAGGAATGAAAAGCCCTGTTCCAGCTGTCAGCACAGTTTTGTCAGCAGGACCTCTAGCTTCTTCTCCAGAAAAGTAACATCAGCGCCATAATCGCCTCTTGTTTGTGCTAAGTAAAGGGAACTTAAACCCTTATACCATTAAAAATATTAGGCTGCCACTTCGTGCACTTACGGTTTTTCATCAGCACAAACAGCAGGCCGTCAGGCCGTAAAACCTCTAGAACTAGTTCCCGGGGAGAGGCTACAGTCCTGTGACGTAGGCGCAACGCGGCCCGATGATTGGTGCTGACAAAACTCTGCTGACAGCTGGAACAGGGCTAAAGTGTTAGCGCCCTCACGATGCGATTCTGCGCCCCTCCTCGCTGATACATTGTAACGGAAGGAATGACCCCCCCGATCCGAATGGCGCCCCGGACCAAAGTTCTTCCCCTGCCAATACGAAATGCTGGATCTGCGCTCAGAATCCCTGGCCCGGTCGGATTTAATTAGACATGCAACTCAAACTAGATACGGTATATGCTACCAGAAGCACGTTGCAAGACCGTCCTTCCAAACTTCGTCGTATTTGGCGTTGTAACGTTGAAATTATGCTACCGCACTCACGCCTCGCTCGCTGAAAGCAGGAGCAAAGCGATACCACATGAGGGAAATTGTGCGCTTATGCTATGAAGGACTACCTGTTAAGAATCACACGGTTCCTGTGGACACACCTGTGCGGGCCGACAGTGCGATTTCCCGCACAGAGGACCGTTGCGTTCCTGCGTGTAGTGATCTGGCTCTGGCGTGGGGCGGGCGTTAGCGCCGTTCTGCTGGGGATGCGCCCCGGGACGGCGAACTCGCCATCACCGTGTTAGCACGGGGTTGGCGTGACTGGCAGCGGCTGCCGAGCTGCCGACGCCAAGGTCGCTGACGTGACCAGGCAGGGGTGACGACACCGGGCCAGAGGTCAATACACACCTCTACGCCGGGGCCCGGTCTCCGCCGGTCCAGGCTGGTCCCGTCCGACTGGACGGCGGTACCCGACAGTGAAAGGATTTGTATACTGAAGGGCTTTGTAACGGACCGAGACCGCGCTGCTTACCCGTATTTGGTTTATTGCTGTGTTTGATGGGCCATAAATCATGGATCTGAGCCAGACGTTTGACCAGTACGTATTTATTGTCGTTCACTGTACTTATCCTGATGTCACTGTGCCGATGTCCTGGTCAAAGCTATCGGTACGCCAGGTTTTATCATAGGGTTGCTGTGTTTTAACACAATAATTTTGCTTTTGCCATGTGTTTTACTTAAGTGGCAGTCTGCGAAAATGCTTCATAGATATTTCCTTATGACGAAAGAGCTCATTTGGCGCTTCAGATAAATCCTACAAACTCCTGTTTTCAAAATAATTTGTTCGAAAGTTTGGGGAAGATACGGCTCCGTTAAAAGTTCTTGGGAAGGCTAACTAGAGATTCTAAAATGGCGTAGCTTAAAGAAGATAAATGTGCAAGATGCCAAAATTACCCGAAAACAACGTTTGCTTATTATTGTCCCATTTGCGTTGCATATTCTATTCGTCACAAGACCATGCAATGTTACTGACCTTTTTCATTTACGACTTTGCAACCAGGCTGTTAAGTCTTTGGCTATCCATGTTGTGATTTCAGCTTCACTCTTTATATTGTTTCCTAATTTACTTTCAACATGTGTGGAAGTACTAACACCTACCCTGGGGAAGAGTCTGGCATTAAGGCGCAACTGGATTTGACCCCTGATATCTTGCAAGCTAAGGGGGTTGTGAAAACAATTGTCTGGGGTCCTTTCACGGCTTTGTCGTGGTCTGCGTTATGCTTAAGTTTGATTGACCAGATTCAATTTTTGTTTAGGTTGGACTAGTTAAGATAAATGCTTGTGTCATGTAGAGGATCTCCACTGTTCCCTTGTTGTACATTTCTATCTGTGATAAGCAAACATTTTCATAAATTCACTTTTTTAATGCTTTCCCATTAACTGCCTATCTCTTATTTATTTCAAATCTAAAGCTAAAATGATCTATACCATCTACTCAGAAATGGCGTTAGGCGATTACATGTGATTGTAGTTCACGAGCTTCAGTCCATAGATTAAGGTCCTATGAGATGATCCAAAACTGCATTTACTTTTCAGCTTATCACCCTCATATCACCCTCATATCTTGCAATATTGTTCTAGATTTGGTTCCACTCCCCTAACGTTTCGATTCGGTAACTGAGCAACGCCGACAGATGACTGAAAAAGGCGGACCGACAGAATCGAAAAAATCGCTACAAATCGCTAAACACGACAGTACAAACACGACCCGCACGGCGTTTAGAACCGCACACAATGGGGGACCCGGTGTGCTGTCGCCCTGCGGTCGTCCTGTGGTGCCGGCGCGGGTAGGCCGATGGGCCGGGCGGCGGCGGCGGCGGCGGCGGCGGCCCGGGCAGGCAGGAAGCGCGACTGGCCGGCTTGGCTGGTCGCCAGGCCCGGGCCGAGCCGGGCGCGGCGGCTACTCCTCCGTCAGCGGCACCGGCGCCCAGACAGGTCCGCCCGCCCGGCACCTGTTGATCGGGGCTCAGGGGAACTGCTCACGACACTGGGCTATTATTAGTAATGTTTGTACATTTTGACGGCCGTTACGGGTGGCCCTGGGTTGTCCAGTTTGTATATTGAATAATGAATGAGTTTGAACATTTTGATGTCGCAAAGTTCCCGCTTTCGTAAGCGTTGAATTCTAATTATTATTCTAGTGAGGTTTGTGGAAGATAGATGATTTTTTAGATGGGGGGGTGTGAAATCAGTGCCTCCATGTGTCCTTTTTATTTAAGAAATATTAAGTTGCCCTGGACATTATGGCACGTTAAAATCTCTCCATTGAACGATTATACCGTTCTAGGAATAATGCCCTCCGACAATTTGCCACGTAGAATTGCTGCGTTTGAAAAAAAACATTGGGTAGCTTTCGACTGTCCCCAGCTGCTTCCCATTTCATTCAAAGTATTGATGCACAAAATAGCACCCCTCCCGATGCAGAGATACTTTACTTTTGAGAAGCTGTGGCGTTGCCAAATGTGAGTGGATGCCATTGAGTTGGAGTGGTACATCTTCTTCGAGTTAACTTCACCTGTTAATCCGCGGCGCTACAGTTGATGGCTGCACGCCACCGAGCTGTCCGACAAAGCCATGAATGGACCGCCGGGCTGCACGTGCACGTGCACTCTGCAGATGTACTTTGCTCAGTTCGCAGAGATAAGGCCAGGGCATTGGGGCCAACGGGGGGACTCTGAGTTCGTCTTGTGGCGTGAGGTGTCTTGCAAATCTACCACGAAGCTTTATTTTGGGACAAGGTAGGCACCCGTATTAGTTTTCCCTCTGTTTGCCTTTCGTAACGATACCGTTTGTTTGCTTTTGGTCGACCTCTGCGTGCGGAACAGCAATGACGCCCAAATTGGTCTTCTCGAGCTGGCGAATTTCAGTGAACTGAACCTTTGTTAAGATCAGTCGACTCACTGATCCAGGAATTGTGTCACCGGTGAACACTGGCGTGTTATTGCACGTGCTGATGGTCAGCTGCTGTGAAGGAAGTCACTCGACAGCTCAGTGTATAACCTCAGATGGTATCCCTCCTGCCCCGCAGAAGAACGGTGTTTTCCAGCTCTGCCCCCCCCGCCCCACCGTCTGGAACTGGTTCGCCTTCTCCCCTCACGTGCAGTCACACAGTCTGCACGCGGTTAACTGGCATCCCAGGAGGAGAGGGCGTTGGAACACCCGTCGTATTTTTTCGAAGCCGTTAGAAAGCGGGGGCCCAAAGCGCTGTTTTACTCAGCGCACCTTATCGTTGGTCATTCTCGCAACTTTCCAAAAATGCCGGGTTTGGATCGTCTCAGGTCAGGCTATCCCGTCAGGTGAAGTAACCCCTAAAACGTTCCAAGTGGCAGCAGTGAAAAGTTTAATTTATTTATCTGATCTTTACATCACACGATAATACTACCGGCTCTTCCACTTATGATAACGCCATTTTTGGTATCGATGAACCAGGGTCAGGAACGGACATCCCTCAACTGCAATGCATGCTTTTTAGAATGAAAGAATGAATGGATTTTGGCTAAAAAATGTATAAGAATTCATTGGGGACCACTTGGTTTCCAGTCTCTGGTGAATAAGTCTGCAAGACTGCATAGCTCAGTAGAGGTCTCATTTTTTATGTTGTCATTGCGAGCCTATTGGTTTCAATCGTGCCCATAATACATAGGTGAGATACTGGCCTTGACACGAACTTGGATCAGATTATATTTGCATTTTGAACTAGTGTCATCATACTATACAACATCGTGTTGGACGTAAGAGAAGGAATTCAATTTTACCGCACCATTTTGGATCCATCACAATGCAGTGATAACCTACATAGAGCCGATAAACTGTCACTAACCTGTCACCCGCTTCTTCCTGTCATAACTTCAGCCTTGACCGGAGCCAAAAAGGGAACGGTATAGTATCGTGGTTACCTCTCACGGACTGTGCACCAGTTTCCGTGTTTTTCTTCCCTACCTCTCGTAGAAGCCGAGATGGAGGGAGAGGCTGCTTGAGTCCCCGCAAATGGGTTGAAGGTGGTTTGAAGGCGAGTTTTAAGCGTGCTGAGTTTGTAGCAATACTCAATGTCTGTGACTACAGAAATAATTATGGCGCTGCTTTGAACTCGTTTTACCGACCTTACCAACCTGTTTGTAACCATATCTAGTTGATTCCTATGTATTGCATTTGACCTTTCGGTGACCGCTTAAATACGTCTCGGGTTTCATCTTTGCTCTGGGGACGTAGGCGGAACAAGAATTCGCGATGGGGATGGGGGCTTCCATGTTGGCAGAAGGGATTCTTCATTGAAGCGGGCCTGGGGGCCCGTGTGATATTGCTGGGGTGCTGCGTGGAAGAAGGAAGATAATCTTTGGAGGGTTGGGGGGGGGGCGTTTCAGAGGACGCTGGGGTGCATTGTACGGCCGTGATGGTGGGATAGAGACAGCACCTGTCTCCTAGCCGCCTGCGACCATTTACCAAGCAGGTCATTTCGCAAATGCCATAAGTGAATGCATTTCTGTTCGGTGGTTACTGAGCTAAAAGGGACTCAGAAAGTCTTAGGAACAAAAGTAATTGTTTGGGTCGTAGTATGTGTTTGGAATATGCTCAATTTTTACTGGTGTGGCGGCTTCGTAAAACTATCATGCAGACCTCATTACTCTGAAGTTCTCTTTGAGTTACGACTCGACGTTCAAAACTCGCGTATCGTTAGCATTTTATGGCGCCTCCGGAGCCGTGCAATGAGAGATGGGTCTGGCAGGGACCTGAGCGAGACCGTAATTACGCACTGGTCGCTATTTTATTGCCGCTGATGGCATAGCTGAGGCGTTATGAGTTTGTTTAAGCAAGATATATGTTGAGCTAAGTGTCTTGATTGCCCTTCGTCGAATGTGCTGAAGACTGGGATACGCTCCCACACTTTTCATTAGCCTGCGTGCTATTACCGGCGGGTCTAGCGTACTTGCGCAGCGTCTCATCTTAGCGGGAAGCTAAATTGTTGGGTGCCAAATGGCGCTAGATGTTGAAGCGCCACAAAACCCCAACGCATCCGATTCATGTTTGTGTGTACCGGGATGCTTCATTTCTAACTGCCTTTTTGCTGCATTATTTTTTTTACTTTTCAACTTGATCATGAATGGACAGTGTCGTACTATTCTGTCGTCTTGCTCAAAGCTGTTCAACTTTCGGGCTCATTTCTTGGGTGGACTAGGGGCCCATCTGGCGGCGGTGTTTTAAAGCTGAAGTATAGATGGCGCTAAGGAAAGTCATTAATTAAGCGGATGTCAGACAACGCCGGGATTGTGATCGATGGCCTTGCGCCAATTTTCTGTCGGCTGTTTGTGACTGGATGGCTCTGTCCGACGCCCAGTTCTAATCGAATTCCAATGTCGAAGTTAGTTGTTGGAACTAACTAGTTCTTGTTCTAACTAGTTCTTGAAACTAGCTAGCTGTATTTTCTCGCTTTTTCTCTACTGCTAAGCAGCTTTGTCATGAATATTGTTGTATTTGAAAGTTCTGTAAATTTTCGGCACCGATAATTTTCCGCTGATTTCTTTGTTATCGCCATGATGTGGTCGTTGACAGTGCTCAACATTGGACCGAATTGATGTAACGTGGGGCTGAGCGTTGGAACCAGATAAAATCTTCAAACTTTTAGAATGTCACATGTCATGCTCGGATCTCAGACATCGCTTTGCGTGTTGCCACAGGTCTGTTTTGTTTGTTTGGTCGATACATGCGATTTCAATCGTCACTGGCGAAAACAATTGTGAGCCGGGCATCGTCAGAGAAAATGTTACTTCTCGCTGGGACGAAACTGCCCCCTCTAGACCCAAACATCCTTTTGATTCAGATTTATCTTACTGTGGGAAACCGGGACACCTGCCCCCTTTTGTGGCGACGCCCATGCTATATGCTTAGGTCGTTACCGACGCCTAGTGTGCTGTCGTCTCCTGCCACCTATTGACGGATAAGCTTACTACCAGTGTGCATTCTGGTTGGTGGCGCTGGAAAACCGTAGACTTTTGGGAAGAACCAGGTCAACATAGAGGGCCCTATGACCATCATTCTGCTAGGTTTATGGATGTGTGTTCGATCTGTCCCACTTTCATCTTTGAAGCGTGACACCCTCCAAACTCATCTCTGTTTCTTCTTACGTTTCAAAACCACGTTCGCTGGTTCTTTTTGCGCTCAGTTACAGTGAAAGTTTCATGCTACGGTACCTAATAAACCGAACAATGTGTGGATTTCACAGCCGTAGTTGTTATTTTTTGTATAGAGATGGATTTGTGGATGGAGTTATGGAGAAGTATTCTTATTTCTAACAGCGTAGTCATATGTGATCGTTAATCTGACGGTGCGGAAAGGTATTTAGGTCAGTATCATACGGGGACATGTCCACTATTACCTCGGAGTCCCGCCACCCCTGTAAATTCGTCCCTGTAGATAACTGCTTCCACACATGTGCTAGAGACGTTTGTTTGATAGTGATCTGTCAGTACTGTAATGCCGATTAAGTTAAAGCTGAATTTCTCACAGGGCCCAGCAGCAGTCCTTAATTACAGAGCCCCTCCCCTCCTCTCCCCTCACGCGTTCCTTACCAGCTGATCCAGGTCGGTGGCGATCTCGGGATTCTGCCCTGTGTCATGGCACCCCGCGTAGCTTTTGAGCTTAGAGCTTCACTAGCATAGCTATGGAGCTGGCAGCTCGCTGCACAAATTTCCTACGTTTCGCAGGCCTGGGAGTGTGTTCTTTAAACATGCGAAGGATCCAACTGCCAACCAAGCGCATGAGCAAAGGGGCAAGCGAAGCTTGCGATATGCCAAGTGTGACAATACTACAGTGCCTGATGCCAATTCCTGTAAGGTTTCACCAGGATTATACCACGACGGTTCAGTAGTGTACCGCCTTGTGAAAGTCGAGACGGTCTAGTTTCGACGCTATACGTTACGTTAGGACTGCCGCCGACGGGTCTTGTCGTTACCGTGCGGTCTATGTTCTAAGTGCTTACAGGTTTGCTGGAGGCTATGTCTGCGGCTAAAGTTTATCGCTTGATCCAGTTTTCTGCTTGGTCTACAAGTAGTCGCTGTAAAACCTGTACAGATTGTAATGAGAAGCCCGATACCCTCGGCCGATCACTAGGATTTGGTGAGCTTGCGTGGCCCGATGACCGCGCGAAATATTGACGCTCTGCCTATTCGTCGGGTCGGACCAAGGTGTAGGAAAGCCTAGAGTGGCATGTGCTTACATAAAGCCCACTTGTGATCAGATTAACGAAATCGATTTGGCAGACGATGTAGGGCTTCAGTCTCTGCTATTCGTCCCAAGCCCCTCAGGCTTATTTCCATTTAGGACTAGTGTCCTTTTGCTCACAGAGAGCGGCCGACCTCGTTGGGAGCTGTTCCTCGTAAGGCTTGATCTATTGCATCCTTTGTTAAAGACCGCCAAGGTCCCCTTATTAGGTCCATTAGCCAAACAAGAAACAGTGTCGAAAGAATAAAACAAGGGCCCTTTCTAGTGTTAAAATGTGACCATTTCAGTCCCAGAGAGCGCGCTTCCCCCCCTGGTCCCAGTGAAAGTTTGAGAGGAGGGAGAGGCGCTGTGTTGACGATCTCCATTCTTCCAAAAAATCATTCTTTTTATTCAAAGTTGTATAACTTTCCACTCTCAGCGGTTTGAGGAAATTATGGAGCTTCAGGTTATGTAATTTTATGATGCTTTGCCACTGGTTTTCGGAATGAATCAATATGAATACATATTATAAAGTATATGACAAAAATGGTATAGTATAACAATAAATCATCCAAGCCCCAGTGGTGGTATTTAAGTCCTAAATGCCAAATAACTGATTTAGTAATTGCCTAGAATCATTATGCGAAAAATATTTCATACCTTCGAATCGAAACTATAAAATATCTTTGCATTGCAAGTATCAGTTTCCAGCACTTTTGACAACCAACTGTACATCTCTCGCCAACAAATACGATGAACTGGAGTTCATTCTCAACAAACGGCAAGTTCACATTGCAGCAGTGACTGAGATCTGGCAAGTGAATTTAAATTTGCTCCAATTCCATAATTATCAAGTGTTAACAAAGTACCGCAATTCCCGAGGTGGTGGTGTCGCGCTGTTCTTCCATAATTCCCTGAAATATGAAATTGTGTTGTCTGATGTAGGTGAAGAACTCGAAATCGTCTGGGCACTGGTAAAACGTGTTTTCTACCTCGTGGCATTGATCAGATTCTTGTAGCCTGTGTTTACAACCCTCCTCGGTCACATGTAAAAGAACTTCTAATAGAGCATATTATTGAAACAGTTGACAGGTTTCGATCATCTACTTGCAAAGTAATCATTTTAGGCGACTTTAACTCCGACTTTCCTGTCGTTGAATTTTGCCGAAGGAGCCACTTGACTCAGATTGTACGGAAACCCACCCATGGGAATAGCGTCATTGACCTCATTTTCACCGATCTTTCTGCACACTATTCCGAACCGTTTGTCATTTCACCTGTTGGCCGTAGCACCCACAACGTCGTGGTATGTTACCCAAATCTATACAAACCGCCTCCTGCTATGAAAAGTGTGGCGTTAAAACGACCAATCAAAGATTCAGCGCTTAGGGAATTTGGACGTTGGATTCAAGCTGAAACATTTCACACGATGTATGCTGCTGTTGGGGTCTGCGCAAAATTAGATGCTTTCATGTCAACACTTTGGGATGCTGTCGCGCACTTTTTTCCGGAGAAACGTGGTGTTCTTCGTCTTTCAGACAAACCTTGGATTACAGAACGAGTGAAGTGTCTCATTCGTGACAGGGATGCAGCATGGTCCCGTGGCTTAACCGCAAGGTATAATCGTCTCAGAAACAATGTTCAACGTGCTATTCTCTTAGCTAAAACTACCTTCTATAGAAATCGTGTATCTCCTCTCTGTAACAGTGACTCCGCAAAATGGTATGATATCATTAAGTCTGTATGTGGTCTGAAGACTGGGTCAATCTCGCTGTTGCAGTTGTCTGATTGTGAAACGATAAATCAGTTAAACGAACACTTCACTAACATATGCTGTAGTTACCCTGCTGTTGATGCGTCATGTCTGCAGGCCTATCTTCCAGCACAACACCCCCTCCAACCATTGAACCTTACGAATTGTATCGCGAGCTGTCTAATATTCATGTTAGGAAAAGTTGCCAACCCACGGACATCCCTCTCCGTCTCATAAAGGAGTTTGCTGCTGAAATTGCAACCCCTTTATGCCATATCTTCAACCAATACCTCGCAGAGGGTCGTGTTCCAGATCAGTGGAAAACAGCCTATGTATCTCCAATTCCAAAAGAGAAGAATGTTTCGTCGATTACAAAACTACGACCTATCTCGATCACACCTATTTTCAGTAGAATATTGGAGTCTTTTGTAGTGCGCTGGAGCATGTCAGAAATTCGGCCCAAAATTGATCCAAATCAGTTTGGTAACCTGAAAAGTTTATCAACATCAAACTACTTGATCCGTCTGTTTGATTACATTCTTAAAAACTTGGACAACTCCCGTAAATGTAATACGATCTACTTATTGCTGGTGGATTTTCAGAAGGCTTTCGACAAAATTGACCACACAGTCTTGGTGAACAAAATTATAGATATAGGTACTCCCAGGAACCTTGTTCCATGGTTTGTTTCATTCATTTCGAACCGACAACAATGTATAAAAATGTCTTTGAAGCCTGGCGAAGCTCAAATTTTCTCAGACTGGTCAACTATTTCATCTGGAGTACCCCAGGGTACCAAAACTGGGCCTTTTGCCTTCCAAATCATGATAAATGACCTTTTTGAACACTTGAGAAACTCAATTGAACACCAGGTTTTGAAATATGTGGATGATCTGTCTCTAGTGATGGTTCCGCCCAAAAACTCCGACCCAACAGCGTTCATTCAGTCTTCAATAGACGAGCTGATGCTATGGGCATGCTCCAACAAAATGGGTATTAACACCACAAAAACAAAAATGATGAAAATATGTACGTCAAGAGTTCAGTCACCACTACCCCGTTTTGTATGTAATCACGAACCTTTGCAATATTGTTCGCGTGCCAAAATTTTAGGTCTCACCCTGACAGACGACATGAAATTTGCCGTGAATACTACAGATATGGTCGCAAAAGCTGCCAAGCGACTATTCATCCTATCAAATTTGAGAAAGTTCAACGCGCCGATTCTAGAAATGGTTAGGATTTATGTTTCCTTCATTAGACCAATTTTAGAATACGCATCACCAGTTTGGAATCATGCAATCACTTCTTCAGAGTCAAAATCTATTGAACGAGTCTAAAAACGAGCCTTACGTATCATACTTGGCTGGAATTACGTAACTTACCGGAACGCCCTCAGCGTTGCTAACATTGAAACTCTCAAAAACCGTAGAGCTAAACTGTTCGAAGCCTTCACTATCAAATGTCATCAAAATGCTCTAACTAGACACTTGCACTTTCCTCCTGCCTCCCGCCCTTCAGCAGGCCCCTTATTGAGACGGAGAGCCCCTTATCCCATTCTAGCAAAAACAGAACGTTATAGAAAATCCGCCGAATTCCAGATGCTAGAGCTCTTTAACAAAGGAATATGTACGTACACGCCACCACCGTCATGAGGCCCTTTGGTTCTTGTGCAGTTGCATTGATGTTCTCAGTGTATGTATGATTTGTAACATTCCTGCTTTTAGCCCTTGGCTACCACGGAATGATTGAATTGTGATGTTTTATATATTAATATACCTTTATCTCTCTCTCTCTCTCTCTCTCTCTCTCTCTCTCTCAAATGATCATCAGCGCTACATTCCAAAACGTAAAGGACAGATAACGTAGCGGTACCTCGGTCTGTATTTTCCAACCAGTGACGAGAGCGGTATTTTCATTCAAACACGCCGCCCCGTTGTGGCCGGGCGGCTGTCTGTGGCGCCTCTTACCACCGCGGACACGTCCATCCCGAACCGCCTGAGCCTGCTGTACACATCCAGCACAACTGGAAACCCAATCGACGATAGCCTGTACAATGCAAGCAGTAGTCTTGCATTACATCTTACTTCTTCTTTTGCGCTGTAATTTTATCAGTCTTGCATATGCAATGTGTGTTGTTTCCGAATGACTGGGTGGACCCGGGCTGCATCTCGCGGTGTTTTTCGTGGGTGGGCGGTGTGCTGACGTCATCGGCGGTTGCGACAGTTCGTCCGCGCCTACCGCTATCCCACCGGATATGACCAAACCCTCCCCGTCCCACCGCCCGGCCGCCGCCCGGCGTGCAAACAGACGCGCCCCCCGCAGACGCTCACTGCTTCAGTGTATTTCCTCGGCTTGTTAAACATTATTTCTCGATTGCGTGCTGCTTCGTTGTAAATACTGTAATATGTCTGAACTCATTCGACTGAAAGTTAAGATTTGCGAATAAAACAACACGTTGGGAGTTCGGCTAATTTGCTAAAATTCCTAAAGTTATGACTTATCCTGGCCGTCTCCATTTTTCGTATCAAAGCTGTTGCCTTCTGGAGAATGTGCAAACACAGAGCTTTTGCCATGGTCCCCCGCCCTTTTTGCCGTCATTTCTTTTCCAGTTTTTCGCTTCACATATGCATTCTCTGAAGTGCTCACGGCGTTGAACCACTTTTTGGTACTACTCAAGATGCTGCTAGCCTGACATCTTGTAGTTTTAATATAACATCTATCCCGTTCGCGCCTCATGATTAACTCAGTGATATTCATGTTTATTGCGAACTGGCACGAAAGTCGTGGCACACTCCGAACCTATGACAGTCCCAGGCGGGAGTACCTGCGTGCTCCCACCAGTTTCGTGTGACGGACCCCGGTCACCACCGGCCGCCCACTGAGCCGTGTAAAGGTACCACACCCTCCCGCGGCATTCTTACCGTGCCTCCAGTGGCCGCCGGCGAGCTGCGGGGTGCGCCGGTGTGACGTCACTGGTCCACCAGTGTGCCGCAACGGCTCGGGACGAGCTGCGGTGTGCACCGGTGTAAGGTGTGACGTCACTGGTCCACCAGTGTCTCCCGCCGGGGACGGCTCATTTTTGCCACATTTCATAAGTGAAGCACGAACATCAAAAGTGTGACATGTTCAAAAGTGCAGTACGATCAAGGAAGTGATGTTCAAAACGTCCGCAGTTCAAAAGTACAGCTAAAAAATGAAGCACTTTTGAACACGCTGCCCTTTTGATCGTGCGGCACTTATGAATGCGCTACACTTATAAACTGAGGCAATTTTGATCAGACCCCGTTCAAGTTGTTTGGCAGCATTACGTCATCATGGCTGGAAAGGCACTACAGTTACTATGCAGGGCATTGGAGAAATTGCACTTTTTCGAAGCTCTAAATAACCTGTTTTAGAACTGTATCAACAAAACTTATATGGTTGAACAGAAAGCTAAAAGATTTTTATTTGTGAAACCATCAGACGTTTTGCAAAAAACTTCAGTGAAGAATATTATTTTCACAAATTTTCCAGAGCGTGCCAAAATAAGGACATGTCCAGCACTAGCAGCTGTTTGCAGTAAGACTAATCTCGATTTTGATTGGCTGTTGATTTCTGACCCTTGATTGGCTGTTGGTGGTACCTGCAGCAGAAGACAATAAACACCGGTGATCTCTTGAGTGAAGGTAAATTTATTTCTCTCGGCTATTATGTAGGCCTGAGTTGATCAAATAAATGCATGCCCTTTCAACAAATTCTTTGAAGTGTTCTAATTTTTCATTAGATTTACGTAAAATACGCTGCTCGCCGTTGAGATCAAGGTTACTGTCAAATGGGTGAAACAAGTTGATTTCTATTTATACTAGATTGGTGCCAAATACGCCCAAACTTGGTATGTTTCAGCTGATCCTTCCAAAAACTTAGTAGAATCTCCTATAACGTAGTAGGAAAGGGCGGTGACGTCATCATGGGAGGACTATATTTAGTAGGAAACTTGGTTGTACCCGTAGTTAAAGTACCGTGATTTTGATATAGCGTCTTCCCGTCGGCTTGGAGCGAGCTGCGGGGCGCGCCGGTGTAAGGTATGACGTCACTGGTCCACCAGTGGCTCCCGCCGGCTCGGGGCGAGGTGTGGCGACGGTGCTGCCATCAGGGCCGCTAGATTTATGAGGTCGGCTTAGCTGTCATACACGGAATTCTGCTGCGTGAAGGTGGCTAATGGTATTGCACCCTCTGTTCCCATAGGGACACCTCATCTTACTGATGAGGTGTCGGTGGAGGTGCAAAGTTTTACCTTGGGAAGAGTGGTGGGAGCCGACATCTTAATTACACTCAATCTGGAAAGGGGGGCACTGGATAGATATATGAAATGGGGTTAAAGGGAGTTTCCTACTTTTAAAAATGGTTTTGAACTGAGATAGCAGTTTTGAAGGGCGTGTCGGGAAACCACTAATGGCATATTTCATTTCACCCAAAGCTCTGCATAAAATTTCCGCACGCTTTAAAGTTCAAAGTGGGGGGGGGCTAATTACCTTATTTCAAACCATGAAGAATCCCTTTCCATCTGTCAGTGTATGCCATTTCTGTTGCCTTGCCTTGCGTTCGAGGCCCTGTGGACTCGCTGACAATGGAGTAATTGACTTTCCAGAATACTTTTACCATGGAAGGGATTTGCGATGCCAATGCCCGTGACAGTTGGTGCTTCACTGACCCAAACAAGAACTATTATTTGTCATTGGACAAATATTGCCTAGGTTTAGACGGCCGAAAGATTTGTTAATCTGCCACACCTAATTCTACCTTTTTCCGATGTTCCTCCGCAAATGTAGAGGCATGCGATGTATGCAATTACCCCTTAGGCCAGTCAGGACTAAAATCCAGGGAATGTGCATATTTGTGTAGGCTTAATGCGGCTTCCAAATTCAAAAATCAAAAGCGTGGTCTCTAAAATTGCCCATTTATGTGCGATATGACTTTGAACGACCCATTGCATAAAATAGTTGCTAGGGGAATGTCTATTGGTAATTGGAATGTCTATTGGCGAAGCTTTCGTTGTGAGCATGTTGTTCATACTTCTACTCGTACACTAGGTAATAATAATATTTTTGCATCTCTGATTTTGGGCTAAAGTGCAGGTTTCCACCAATTCAGTCATTTTCATTTTATTAGACAGTACCGTATCTCGAACAAATGTTCTGAGAACTTGTAATGATTCAGAAACAAGCATGTTGTACACATGATATGACTCATCCTCAACTGAATATGCTTGTAAGAAAAGTACGATCAAAATGTGGTCTATTGTTCGAATCTAATTCGAAATTTGGTGATCATTACAAAAACTGTTGCAAACATGCGCTGAACTAAACTATGAATAAAGTTATGTAAAGTCCAACTCTAATAGTTGATATAAATAACCCGTATTTTCCAGATACGTAAGATTACCTTTAGGCCCAATCACACACGTTTCAAGCTCTAACCGTGATGTGAAAGCCTTTGCACGCCTTCCCTCCGGTTTTTGTTTCGGCGTGATAACTGCCTCCTCAGACTCTGAGACAGCCTTGAAGACGAGGGCGGAGTACACCGATCGTCGTATGACGTCATCATGACGTCACACATGCCCCGGTGATTTGCGGGCCGAAACGAATGGGAGCAAAGGCGCTGTCCTTCTGTCTAGCGGCGGAACGTCTTTCTTCGCATCTGTTCTTTAAAGGGAATGTGGCAACTTCATGACATGATCTTAACAAGTTGTAAAGCAAGTCGGAAAACCCGGTACTCAGTATATCATTTGTCTTGGAACTCGAGATTTCCGTAGAAAAAAGCTAAAACCCACCTAAAATGTACCCCTCATGTACCCTTAGCAGGAGGCCACAGTTGTCATAGCTGTTGGTGTGACGACATATGCTGACGTCACGGTGAGTATCAGCCAATCGAAGCCCTTGAGGCGTATTGAATTGGTAGTGGTTGCCAGATCATGCCACCATTCACAGGCAGATATTTATTTCTTTCCCTAGAGGAACATTTTAAAAATCAAAATATTGAGCTTATTGTACATTGTTTTTCAGAGAAATGGACGCCTTCTTGATTTTCGGCTAAAAGTTCCCCTAATTACAGTAAATTCCAGGATTCGACCAAGGTGCCACATTCCCTTTAATTAATGACTATGATGAGGCATTTGCCTCACGTGATGTTGGTGGAAATGTCTCCTTGAAATGCGCTCCTCATACGTTCTTTAGGTGGCAATATTCTTGCTCCAGTAATGGAATTTCATTAAGGCTCAGTTGCTTCAGTGGTTCCCACTTGGTGGGCAGGGATGGGCCTCCTTCAAACATCAATGCTCTTCACATAAGAGGACGCTTTCCAAGCCCCAGGGGGATGAGGTGACTTAGTGGATAACACCCTTGTCTTCTAAGCCACCGGTCCCGGGTTCAAGTCCCGGCGGAGCCTCTGAATAAGTCGATCTGATCCCCAAAATCCCTCCCAACATGGTGAGAATTGGCGACGCCGTATGACCTTGGCAGTTAGTGCGTCGTTAAACCCCAACAATTATTATCTTTCCAAGCCCTCGCGGTTTTGGAAAGGCTTCCAAGCCATTTCCAAGCCACTGTGATCGGAGGCGTCACCAACTACCGTTGTATCCACGCTTTATCACTTCATTCGTAGGTGCTCCGTCATACCCAGTTGGGTGATTAGTGGAAGCACTCCACAAAAGGATGCCAGGCTTTCAAAATGACTTTCTGGCAGACTTACAAAGACAGACTTACCGGTCCGGTCATCCTTGTAGTCGGCTGGTGTGCGTTGTCCGCCTTGAGTATTGCTTCTCGGCGCCTTGAAAATTTTCTGTATATTTTGTTCTGCGCGATTCCTGTAGGTTAAAGTTTAGAGTTTTAAATGATTCGTGAAATTTTATTGGAACAAGTTTCATCCCATCATTTGGTTCACTCCCCTGATTTGTTTTTAACAAACTTGGTAAATATGTAGGGGGCTGCGCAAAATCGGCGAGAATGTCGTGGCTTTCAGAGAAAGTGAGATTTCACTTTCGCCCTGCTCAGATAAGCCTGTTATGTACAACTTTATTTGAATCCACCTGACAAAAGAAATATATTGGTGCCTCATGTTTGACCTTTTTATTGCAGCGAAAACATATTCCACCCAAAATTGCATATGGTGGCGTAAATTTGAGCGTCGCAGCATACAAGGAAGGCTTGTCAGTACATGCCTGTATGATGCCGGCTTTTACAATTAGGGCACTCTATTGAAAAAAGACACGTTTACCAGAAAAAGGACATTTGGAGCAGATAAGCCACCCATAGTGAGACTGAGGTTTGTATAAAAAGTAAACACGATCTTACTTAGTTTTCTTATTATTTCTTATTATTTTTTAAACATTGACAAATATGGCAGAGTGAGGCTCCCTTAGGTACTTATTCTCAGACCAATCATTGAAGGCGTTATTTGGGACTCAATGAGCTCTCGTTCTTGCTTTGACTGCTCTTAGATAATTTCTAGCTTACTTTCGTGACTCTGAGAGGACGCATTTTAGTCATCGTTTACACCACGCATGGTAACCATAGGAAAGCCTCTTTCTCTGTAGATACAAATTTTCGAAGCAGTGTAGTCTTAAAAGCTGGGTCATAACCAGTGGCGGATGGAAGGGGAGCTAAGGGGCTCAAGCCCCCCTGAAATGTCAGAGTGCCTATGGTTAATACATAGGCGGGGGCTAAACCAGTGGCGGATCTAGCCGGTCGGTCTGGGAGGGGCAAACCAAAGTCAAAAGTCGAAAAGCAAAAAAGAAGAAGAAAAAACGTCACGCAGTGAAAGCTGCGCTACAATACCACTTCCCGGTACAGTTTTGGGTATTTGAGGCGAAAAGCAAAAGAAAAAAACACGTCACTGGATGACAAATATGGGCTCCAAATACTTTTTCAGTCCAAGTCCCAATATTTACACTGAACTTAACTGGTTCTGTTTGAAGTAGGGAGTTGAAGTACCAAAATCAATGGTGGAAAAGCTCGAGGCCCCTTGCCCTCTCCCCAAAGGAAGTCATGGATCCGCCACTGGTCATAACCCTACTTTTGGTCACGGAGAGACGCATATTTTAGCTAGCTATGCCATATATTAGCTAGGTATTTTATCTAGCTAGCTATATTTTAGCCCACACTGCTTTTAGCTACCTACTTATAGGATAACACCGAATGTTTAAGTGTTTTTTTAAGGATTGATTAAAGTATATAGTAGGTGCGCTAAATGGCCCTAGCAGCTGCAGCGCTCTTAAACTCCAACGCACACACACACGAGCCCCATATTTTCTTCTAGAGTACATCACCTTTTTGGTTCGGCCTACGTCGCGTGAGGTTGGTGTCATCAGTTCCTCCGAATCACGCCGGACGCTCCGTGCTGGGAATGCGGCGGGGCCGCGCCAATCGCCCGATCTGTGGTGTCCTGCCCTGCGTTTCACGTGGACCGTGGCACAATTTATTTCAGTGGCAGACTGAAACGGCACGCCGTGATGGAGAAGTAGTGCATTGATGTCCTGTTTGGACACTGAGTCCTGTTCTATGTATGGTTTCAAGGGAACATGGTGTTGAAAGATAACAAGCTGGTACGTGGACAGTCTCCTCGACCGCGAGATGGAAAATGGAGTAAGTTCAGTGATTGTGTATTGGGAGACGGCCGTTCTGCATAATCTAGATGGCCAATGGCTGCGGAAATACTCCCTGGTCGGTACAGGATCATTGACCTCGAATTCGAGGTTTAATATACCACAGGCTCAGGAACACGGGGGTCATCGTCCCCCGATGTTCAAGATTCTTTGCCATTGACCATCTGACGTTGACTGGAAAGAAGACTTCAAAATATACTTTGGCTCATACAATGGTCTGCACGTCCCTAGGCCTATGAAATATACATATATACAATGTCAATATACAATCACTGATCGTGCTCAATTTTCCATCCCGGATACGAGGAAATATGCCAGGCACCATCTAACCATCTTACAATTATGCTCCACGCTGTAGCACTTCTAAATCTATGATTTTCAAAATGTAAAATGTTCCTTTCAAAGTAAAGTCGGCGACAGTTCCTTTGTCTGACCAGGCTGCTGTGGTGGGTCGCATTGTCTGGAAATCAGGCTGTCTGGCGCGGAATTTTCAGACCCGTTCAGACAGCTGGAATATAAAAGTCACCACAGCGGCTGCCGAACTATTAATAAACATGAGATCAGCCTCTGTCGGGTCTGTCCCGGACATCGGCTGCAAAAAAATGGGGCAACCGCTCGGTCGTTTTTCGAAAGGGCAAAAAACTAACAATACCACGGCTGACGTCCATCTGAGTAATGAGCTCCTCTCGTGGATTGGAATCTTCGGTCCGCGTTAAGCTCGTATGACGTCGCGTGGAGGCATTAACGGAGCACCTGAGGGGCGGCAGCGGCGGCGGCGGCGCACATAGGCCCTAAACGCCTCCGTCCGTGGCCAATATTACGAAAATGCAACTTTTTCTAAATCATTTGCTGAGCACATATACTGATAGAGAATTCTTCACTGCACTTGAAACAGGCATGGAAAACACAAACCGTGCTCTGTAAGTCTTTGTAGAGTTGCTTGAAGTAAGCACTCGGGTGCGCCACCCGCGGACCAGAGATCTGCAGCGAAAACTACGTACATTTCATTATGCTTAAAATCGACCATGAAAGCAAGAACAGGTCAAAGTATGGCAATATCACTGTTTTGTGAGCCCTTTGCAATGGGTTTTGGTATAAAATAATGCAAAAATAGTTTTGATAACTATTTTATAGACCATTCTCTCAGTATACTGCATATCTCAAAAACTGTTCGATTTACAAATACAAGGAGAGGGATTTAAAACTTGGCCAGCACCGGCCCAGCATAAGACTACCATCAAACGATTCCCCAGGATGTGCTCTACAAGGGCAAGTCAAAATATCTTGCGTCCACTTGCAGCCCCGCGTTCCAGATGACATATAATAACTGAGGTTGTGGCTCCAACCAGGCCGCTGCGGTGCTAACGCACACGCCGTGGGTTACCGAATAGAGGCATGGACCGGCCAAGAATGAGCAATATGAGTGAACTATCAGAGAACGATGCTATAAGAAATGCCGAGAAGTGCTAAAATTAGTTTATACAATTTCAAAGCACTATAACCGCCTAAATTTGTGAATTGACTGCTGTGTTGACTGTTATCCAAATACCCGGAGGGACTGCCGACAACGAACCTTTTATTGCATGAGAAATGTTCCTGCTAGGTATGTCAATATCAGGATTGGGATCCCGCTATTTTCAAAAAGCCCCAATAACGGGATTAAGCCTCTCGTGATCCCGCGATTCAGACATTTATTATAACACCTTCAAGCAATGCCGGGACAGCAAAAAACGATACCTAAGAATCCTGTTTTGCTGCATATCACACGTTAAACCACATATGGTGAATACCAGTCATACCTTTTCATCCAAATGAACGGTCGCCGTAACCATCGGAGTCCCGAGGTGTCCTAGGGATTCAATCGGGAATCGAATTTCCTTGCCGTTCCCACTGTCACGAGCTGACGCAAGATGACGCTCGGGCTGCTCAGGTGACCTACGTCCCATATTTGGCGATACCGCGATATCATATGTAGCGGAGGGTGGGCGGGGGGGCGGAGAGAAACGTACTGACCTTTACGGACTGATATTTTGATATGCCTTGTTGAGGAAACACAAGGTAGGTATATATTATACCCCTTTCTTCTACTCTGCGTGTTAACACGCGCACTAGAGGGGCCTCGGATACTCTCCCAGCTACTTTTTTCCGGGATGACCGGAGAACCGCTCGTAGCCAAAACACGGGAATCGGTCGCATTTGAGAAAATTTAACAGCGCGTTGAATAGTGAAATAATTTTGAAAATTTGTCGAAAATTGTTTGATTTATACGCTTCTAAAGTCAGACCTACATTTTGAAATCGCCGCCACCGCGCAGTCGAACCGGTTTGCTTGCATTGGAGACTAAGTGGTGACGTAACAGTGTCATATAGACGGGATGATATGTCAAGGTCACCTCACGTGAAGGACGAGGTCAAAGTTCAAAGTCATACCAGCAATTTCAAGGTCATTGACCCCGGTGCTTTACGTGTCTTAGTCTGACGTATATTATGCTATGACGTCATAGTAAAGGTAACCCAGTTGTAAGTTCAAGGTCAAAGGTCAAGGTTAAAGATCATGGGTAAAGGTCAATCCTCCTTTCCAGCACAAGGTTTGCTATAGTGCTACTTTAAGTGTGCATAATAGGGAATATATCATGTTTTGACGTCATAGGTCGATGACCTTGAATGACCTAGACCTCAAAAATGAAGGAAAGATTCTTTGCGACACAACCTCTATGACCGTGGTCCGGCTTTAGCTTACTCCCGGCTTTTTCCACGCATTATCAGGGCATTTCCCAACAGGTCCCAAATATGGCCAAAATTTGACATTTATGACCTCGTTTGACCTTGACAATATAGACCTAGGTGAATGAAAATTAGTTATGATGTGGATCACCATAGCCCCCACCCACCCCCAATCGGAATTTCTTAAGCCTCTAAGTTTCCGATATCTCAGGGGGCTTACCAGCCCCCCATCCTGTGCGCGTTAATGTCGGACCCCTCTCCAGTGTGGTTGTTAATAATCACTCGAATACCAGTTATTATAGAACATTCCCATGCAGAAAAAGAGTTACAATTATACCAAAAAGCTGGCTTAGAAAGAAAAACCAAGCTCAAATACACATTTATGATGCCTCCCGTTTTGTTGTTTGTGGTGACGCTTATGAATTTATGGCACACCATGATTGCTGTATCGTTGTTCATGGATTACATGTTTATTGTTTGCAGTGTTTCAAACTACAATTCGGTCACAATTCATGGCGCAACGACAACATCTGCAAAATATTTTACGGACACCTTGGGCTGGATTAAGTTACCCCAAATTCCCCTCTTTTCACTGTCCTGATTACGCCCATGTAAAATAAAACCTATATGTCGAATGCAAGTTTTATGCGCTGTTCAATTATCTGTCAAATGAGCTCCTTTGTCCAAAAATCGGAGGGAATTTGCGGTATTGCGAAGAAGTTTTCCACGAAATGTAATATTGGCCACGGACGGAGGCATTTAGGGCCTATGTGCGGCGGCGCGGCCGGTGCCGGTCCCGCGCGGCGCCGCGCGGCCCCTCAGACGGGCGTGGGTGGTGGCTGGTACTGGTGCGGCGGCGCGGAGCTGAGCTGAGCTGAGCTGTCTGCGGTGCCGGGCGGCGCGTCGGTAGCTGTGAACCTGGCGCTGACATTGAGGAGCGACGACCCGGCTGCGGCTGTGTGACGCTGGAGTTTCCGAGTTCGTTACGAACGGTGACGAAGTGACGGTGGGAGACAATCGGCTCCGTGACGGATAACGAGCGGCTGAGAGCCGGCCGAGTGTTTGTTTACCGGCACTGGGCGTCGGAGCGGCACTAGTAATGACCGGGTCGGGGCTACCTCTCCGCGGCAGAGCGTGAGCGCGGCGGCAGGTGACGAGTCAACGCAGCCAGCTGATTTGTGGCACGGTCCACAGCTGGCGGGGACGAGTTCACGGCCGGTTCAGTCGGCGCCCGGCTGTGCGTACATACAGAGTTGCGAGCCGCCGCCTGCCGCGCCTCTGTGGCAAGGGCGTACATGTGTTGTGCGAGTGCCGCTGGCCGACAGTTCACCTCTGTGGCGTAGTTAGCGTGCGGCTGAAGCCGTGCTTTTGTGCAGGTGTAACACGGCGTGTGTGTGCGTGAGTGTGTCGCTCAAGACCCAAGCTAACCGTAGGCGCGGCTGTGTGCTGAGTGTTGCGAGCTGTTCCCACCTCGCGCGGGAAGAGAGAGGGAGGAGAAGGAAGCCGGCGCGACGCGTTCGCGTGAGAAAGGCAGGCGACGGTGACTGGCCGGCTGCGGGCCCAGGTCAATGACTGGAAGCGGCCGCCGGGTGGGCTGGGGAAGTCGGAGCCGCCGTGTCGGCACCCAGTGTATCAGAGCGGGCACTCAGTGTCACGCCAGGCCGGCCAGAAGGGGAACACGTTGCTGCCGGCAGTAAACACGCTGGGGTTCCACATCCACAGGGCTGACCAGAATCCGACGTACCTCTCTCTCTCTACGTACCACTTCACTCCCCTGATTCGCGTGACCTCTGGTCGAACAAAGCGGAACTGAACGCGTCACCATGAAACGCATTTTCTCGCGGGTGGCGCATGCGTTTAAGCACGACGATGTGGGCGTGCACGACGATTCGCACGGTGCGGAGAGCGGCTCGATGACGTCGGTGGATAGCGGCGTGCTGGAGGACGTCTCGCCGGAGCCGCCGGGCGACCAGCGACGCGGCAGCGTCCGACAGGCAGCTGAGGCGCCCACCTGCTCAGACCCAGTCCTCCGACTCTGGCACTGTCTCCGACTCCGGCGCCGCTGCCGAGCCGCGGGAGGGCGACACTCACAATACCAGCCAGTCAGCCGTCTCTGACCAGCCCGCTGACGCATTACCCACCGACAACAGCTCGGCTTCACTCAGTCAGCGGCCGGGAGCGGACGCTGAGACAGCAGGTGCTGCAGGGGCGGCTGAAGTTACTGCCGGGCGGTGCGCTGCTGTGACGGCGGGTGACCTTCAGAGCGGCCAGCCGGCGCGCCGTCCGCCTTCGCCGCACTCCGGCGACCGGCTTATCCGGACCGATAGCGCCTCCGACACCGCCGCTGCCGGTCCGCCGGCCAGCCCCAGCGCCGACACCACAGTCGTCTGTGATGAGCAGGATCTGCAGCAGACGCCAGAGCAGGGCGGTACGGTGAAGGTGGTCAGTGGTAGTGTGGCCGGAGAGGGTGGAGGCGTGCCGAGCCTGATGTCTGACGGGGGCGCGGCAGGGGGCGCTAGTGTGAACGGCGTGCCGCCTGCAGCAGCGTGCGATGACTCAGCGGGCGGCCGTGACGCGGCCGAGACCGGCGCTGAAGCGGCGAAATCGGTGGAAAAGTCGGCTACTGATGCCTCGCTGGCCGATAGTGACGGGGTCTTGCTGGAGACGGCGACCGAGGACACTGGTGATGACCTGGACGGAAAGCCCAAGGAAAAGAAGAAAAAGAGGCGGAAGAAGAAGAACAAGGGTGGGGCAATAGAGTCCGCCAGTCTTGACGTGGTGCCGGCGGTAGGAACTGCGCCTTCTGAATCAGAAACCACCGCGGTGGGTGGTGTGGAGACGGAAAAGACCGCCACTGCCGATGTGGCTGCTCCGACCGGTTCCAGCGCTCAGCCCGCTGACCAGGAAGGCGCCTCAACCAAACCCACTGAGCCTGCAGCTGCTGCCAAAGGTAAGGCCGCCGGCGGCAGGAAGGCGAACAAAGCACGACCGGGACAAACAGCGGCGGCGAAAAAGGCCGGCAGAGACTGCTGGCCAGCGTCGCACGACAGCCCAGCCCACCAGCCGCGCCAGTGTAGCCAAACAGGCGAGCCTGGAGAACAACAGCCGCTCCTCCACGCCCAGTCGAACCCCGGAGAACCCGGCTCGAACCCGGCTCAAACGTGATCTCCACAAAGCAGTGTCCATCGAGAGCAACTCCTCCACTGGCTCGCGGACTTCAACGTCCAGCAGACCCAGCAGCGCCGCGCGAAAGGCCTCCAGCGCCACGCCGCGAGCCGGAGTGGTGCGAAAGAACTCGCTGACGACGTCCAACGCTAGTATCTCCACCACTGCGTCGAACAGGGAGGAGGTGAGGTCCCCTCCAGGAAGTCGAGACCAACAGGCCAGGCCTCCGGCCGATCGGAAAACGCCTAAAACAAGCATCAACGCTAAGAAAACGTCGGAGGCAGCTGGGGCTGCCGCGGCATCCTCGAAGACGCCGCCCAACAAGAAGCTGTCTGCACCGGCACAGGCACAGCCTGCGAAGACGGAGAAGAAGACAAAGACATCGCTGGTGAAAGAAAAGAAGGGTGCCACTGGTCGGAAGAAAGTCTGAAAAAGTGGGCGCTTCTGCCCCGGCGGATAAAGCCTCCAATGTATCCGCGAAGTCGCCCCAGTCAAAACAAGAAAACGGCAATGCTTCGAACACGAAAACTGTTGAGGCGGTTGACGCCCAAAAAACAGCTGCCGCTGTGATTGAAGCAGCGCCTAATACATCTGACCAGCCATCTTCTGATAGAGATGACCGCGTTGAAGAACCATCCTCTAGACCTCCTTTGGACAAAGACGATACAACCCAGGAGACGATTAGGCGCCCTCCTTTGCTACAGTACGACACAATCGACAACGATGCCGCGCGCCCGCCGTTGACTCCGCACAACACGATTGACAATGATGCCGCGCGCCCGCCGTTGACCCAACACGACACAATTGACGAGGACAGTGGCCGTTCTCCATTGACACAGAACGACATAGATGGAATGAACTTGAGTCGGCCTCCATTTCTGGAGCAGGAGACAGTCGAGGAGACGGCCGTGCTGCCGACGCTGGCGCAGCAGCAGGAGTGCATGGCGTCGGCCTTCAGGCCACTGACGTCAGAGGAGCCAACACCCGGAGGCGGCGCGGGAGCTAAGAATGGTGTTGTTGAAGCAGTCAATACATCGGCTGGTGAATGGACTGGACGTGACCGATTCAAGTGATGTCAAAACCGGCGCAGGCCTCTCCGCTGACGTTTCCGGCAGTGTGTCAGTTGGTGTACCAGCTATCAGTATTGACAAAGCAGTCCATGCCTCCGATGTGGCAGCCTCTCCCGCTGTGTCGTCACCCTGTGAACCCTCCTCGGTACCCGGAGGAGACGGGGAGGCGGGATCAGTGCCGCCTCCGCCCGCCGACTCGGGGGATGCTAGCTCGCGCCGCAGCAGCGTGGAGGTGCTGGACGATGGGAGGCCGAAGCTGCGGCGGTCCTACAGCAGCCAGGGCGACCCGGTGTCGCCGCATGATCCCGTGCTGGAGGTGATGACCCAGGTCCACGCCGACGTAAGTCACTCTTCTCCGCCTGTCGGGCGGCTGGGCTCAGCTATTGTTGCGGGAGGAGGTGGAATACTCGCACGCTTTTGAAGAAGTCGTCAAAAGCGTGCGAGTATTCAATCTCCTTAAAGTCCTTGTAGTTCTTGGTTTCTAGCCCAAGACGGCGTACTTAAATGTAAATGATTTGCCATATTCTAGAATGTTCCCTTATATTGCTCATTTTGCCACGATGTCCACAATACCTTTATTGGTATATAGGTCTCGGACACCTCCTGACCGATCTCTCCGGCGCGACTGATGGGTCCGGTGGCGTCATTTGTCGGCTGCCGCTGTTTGTTTATGCGTGATTGTGACAGTTGCCGAGAGCGCAGCCAGACGGCGGTGGCCCGCTGCCGTCGGCCACAGTGCCGACCCGTAATTATCCCCGCGCGCGTCGGCCATCTGGTTTGAACTACCATCAGATGACTGTCGCTAAACCGCGACTATGCGTCGAAATCAGTACAAAATGGAATATTTTATTGGGCTGTGTCGGGGGTGGATGCGGGAGAAGGCACATTTCCCAGAGCCCCCCCCCATTTTCGCCAATTTTCTTAAAACACAAACTTTGTTTTTGCGATGTCTAGCCCTATCCCCTCTCTCCCAAGCCACGGACCAAGATCTGGCAGTGTTTCGTGCTATTTTTGTGGTAAAGCTTTTATTTTTGGTGTCGCGGTATTTCCGTCCCTAGACTCGTGGTTAAACTGGTTCTGTTGGAAATGGACTTTATGTCACGAGCCATTCCCAACATTGCTTAATTTACAGGCTTCTCAGTGCCCCCAGTCTATAGAACACACAGGCTCCTCAGTGCCCTCAATCTATAGAATCCACAGGCTTCTCAGTGCCCTCAGTCTATAGAACCCACAGGCTCTCAATCCTCTCAATCTATAGAACCCCCAGGCTTCTCAGTCCTCTCAATCCATAGAATCCACAGGTTTCTCAGTGCCCCCAGTCTATAGAACCCACAGTCTTCTCAGTGCCCTCAGTCTATAAAATCCACAGGCTTCTCAGTCCTCTCAATCTATAGAACCCACAGGCTCCTCAGTGTCCTCAGTCTATAGAATCCACAGGCTTCTCAGTCCTCTCAATCTATAGAATCCACAGGCTTCTCAGTGCCTTCAGTCTATAGAACCCAAGGCTTCTCAGTGTTCTCAGTCTGTAGAACCCACAGGCTTCTCAGTCCTCTCAGTCTATAGAACCCACAGGCTTCTCAGTGCCCTCAGTCTGTAACACCCGGCAGATGTTCAGGCTCTTATGGGCCTGCCGACGCACACCCCGGCATTTCGCCGCTCTCATTTTGCTTCTGCCGAGGTGCGAACAAGCGGGATAGGGGTGCGGTTGGCAGCATGCCTGTACCGCACGGAGCTAATAAAGGATAGCGCGCGTGCACGGGAGACCGTTACTCCTATATCCACCTGAGCACAAAGATCAGGCGCCGGAAAGGGATAAGGTGTCAGGCCTGGAGGAGTCTTGGACTGGGTGCGCTGCTGCGGCCCGGGATGGTGATGTGATTTGATGGTGGTGAGAGGCCGGGAGAGGGTCCGTTGGGTGCCCTTCTGCGGCCCGGGATGGTGGTGTGGTGTTGTGAGGCCGGGGAGGGCCCGCTGGGTGCCCTTCTGCGGCCCGGGATGGTGGTGTGGTGTTGTGAGGCCGGGGGAGGGCCCGCTGGGTGCGCTGCTGCGGCGCGGGGTGAGTCAGAAACGCGCTGCCTCCGACATAAGCAGACCGACCGCCCCGGCTGCTGACTGACTCACCCTCCGCCAACCGCGAGACGCGCCTCTGCCCGTGTTCGGGCCAGTTACAGCCTTCACTGGCGGCGTCGGCGCTGATTACTGCTCAGGTGGTTCCAGGAGGCGAAGTGGACCTGTTCTCCCCCCCCTTTGTATTGTAGTAGGTCGCGCTGGTGTCCGGCTTCACCTGAGATGTCGCTTTCTACCCCCCCCCCTCCTGCCAAGGTGCGTCTTCCGCACTGCGCCGCTACCCCATGTCGTGTAATTCGGCTAAAGTTTGCATCTCTATCTCCGAAGAAGATCGAACAGGAATAGAGAAACGGATAGGGACGGGTGCGAGGTGTCTTCGTCATTGGAGTAAAACAGTTTTTCTGTGACAGCCTATCTACACTTCACTAAAAGACGTTATGGTGCGGTAGGTAAACATTCCTATATGGACTCAAAAATTACTTTCAAATGATGAACATAGATGGGTTATTCAAATTGATTGTGTTATTATATTGTGACTCCACGTTATCCCTCTACTTAGAAGGCATTGAAGTCCTCAGCCAGCACTAGTATAGTTCAGCTGGCCGATATTTAAGGTTTTTTTGGAGGTTTTTTATAATTACATGTTGTTTTTGACGGGAGGGATGAAGGCCTCGCTGTCACGCCCACTTCTTATTACTACTAACAAGAACCATTCAACCAACGATCCAGGAGGGGACGTGCCCCATCGACCTTCGGCGCCCAAAGGTCGATGGCGCCCCAAAGACCCCCCCAGGATGCGAAAGTGGCGCCCACCAAGGATTTGGCGCCCACCATAGGTTTTGCCGGTCAAGTGGCGCCCCCTGGTCCGGATGGCGCCCCGGTAAGGTGCCCCTCCGATCGGCAATCCGGATCATGCATTCAACTAACCATTCTATCTAGCATTTTCAAAATCGTGTCTGGAGGGATTATCATCGGAAAAATTGTGAAATGGCACCGTATTTTCAGGACTGACCGTCGCTTGCGTTCGACAAACGGACTCGGTGTCCTGTCTTGGCGTGTTTGCCCGGGCCGCGGGATGCTTGTCTGAACGCGGATGTTTGCTCCTGACGCGGACTTTGCGGTCCGTGCGTAGCCGTTCCAACACGCCGTGTTGGCTTCTGTGCTCTCTGAAGCTCGGAAGGACCGCTGGGTCACTCATTTCGCATGTGTTGCGCTGGTAGTGTCACGTTTCTCCGTGGAAATGCGCAGAAATGATAGCTTCAGCTGTATGGTTCTTAGGTAGTTAGTAGCACTATGGGGGAGTTGTTTGGATTTTTTTGTTTGCTCTAAACAAGGTGTTGTAAACATCATCCAGGTCTGCTCTTTCACATCACAAACGGGGGTTATCAAATTGAATACTTTGTGCGAGTTTTGCCTCCCGGATCCATTTTCCGGTCCCTCCCCATTCTGGTTTGCCCCCCGCCGAATATCTAGTGTTGCCAAGGTCCAATGAAATAATGATTGCTGGAATTTAGAAATGCACCTGCAGCCAGTGGTATCTGGTGTCGCCAACTTTCACCCTGTTGGAAGGGATTTGGAGGATCGGGATTAACTTATTGAGAGGCTCTGCCGGGACATAAACCCGGGACTTATGGTTCAGAGGGCAGGTGCTCTACTACAGAGCCACGCATCCCTATCCAATAGAATCGCTCAAGATGTGGGAGCTATTTCTATTCCAGAGTAGCTCACAGCTTTGACGTCTTTGCATAAGGTCATGCCGTTTTCCCATGGAACCAAAATGCTGTACCTATATAATCGGTAGTACTGACTGAACCTGAAAACTAAACTGATCAGCTGAATACGATATGGAATTATGGACTAACCCCGTCTGCCATCTCACCATCGTCAATTATTACTTGGCCGTTGCCAGCATCTGATGACGATAAAAGCAACGACCATCGAATCCAACACGTTGAGTCGGCACCTTTGAGTGCGTATATTTGAAATGGATGAGCAAATCCTAAAGACTGAGATGAAACAGCATATCTGATATAAATGGAGACCGCCGAAGCTGTTGCCTCGGTGGAGTTCAGCAGTTCCCGGTGGCTGCCGCTGGCCAAAATGCCACAGCGCATGACCTCAACACCCCGACCTTCTGTTGACGTGCTGTTGACGGCCGCTGGTGCCGCAGCTTCACCCCTTCCCCTCACCGATCCTGTGCTTTGTTAGTGACTCCTCACAGATCTTTGGCCAGAGCCGGAATTATGATGTGACCTTTGGCCTCACTCGGCACTTCTACGGGTTTGTGCATAAAACGATCCAGTGCATTGTTCTGTATAATTCTGCCATCCTGACTGCTCCGGGCTCATTTGTCCTGGGGCTGGTCTGGTGTGCACCTAACGGGGATTCTCCCCAGGAAAATCTGCAGTGTAGCCAAAGCGTTTTGTCGGTTTTGCATATTTTCAACTGGTTATTATCCTCGCGGACATGGGGGACGGCGTTAAAGCAAGCAGAGGCTCCCTTATGAGGCATTCTGGCCTCTACCTCATGGAGCACTCTTAAGATTTAGCTCCCAGACCCTTTCTCAGCACGTAAATCGTGGCGCCCCGGCGCCCCTGATAGGTCGCGTCGTTAACAGGTGGCTCCTACCTCGTCTAAAAGGCATCTCCTCTGTTCAAGCGCCCGGCTCCGGGTGTCACGTGCCCTTTCTCGTCGGCTCTGTGTAGCTGTTTTTAGGGCTAGGGCTTTTTGTTACAAAAGACGGGCTTGATAAATGCTCGGGACTCACGATCTGGAGGTCCAGCTCTGTGCTGTAGTGTACCGAGGCATGTGGCAGCACTGGGTGTAGTCAGACTTCCCTGGTACGTCAGGTGGAAAGAAGCAGGCTCAACAACGTACTCTCCAATCACAGTTGTCGCCTGTGGGCTTGTACCCGGGACAGATGCACGGAAACCGAATTCCCCGACTGATCTTAACGCAGTTCCATCACGTACGCTCTTCTCTCAACCGAGCAGGAAGTGTCACGACCAGTAAGTCTTTCATAAATTTGACAAGAGAGAAGAACTAAATCAAACACTGCAGTCGGAGATACTGGAATTTTCAGGACTGGGGTTTGAAGAGCGGCTGGGCCTAGGTTCTGGCCGGCCGGAGATGGGGGATAGGGGACGTGACTCTGTTTTCTTCCATGGATGTGAAACACTGTCGACGGGACTGTGCTAAATGAGACGCGCAGACTGCAGCGGTGAGTGACGAGAAATTATGTTTGCCTCCATTTCGCATAACTGCGCCTGTACCGTACTTTGGGGAGAGTGGCATTTGGTCCTTGACGGATTTCACAATGTCAGCTTGTATTATATCTATTTCCGAACAGTTGGAAGGCGGGTTTCGGCCGGGAGGCTGTGTTGCTCCCGGGCTGCTCCCGGACCAGCCAGTGCTATCGATTCGCCTATGTGGTAGCGCGCTGTGCAGGGCGTTTCCGCAGCTCTGCCCCGCGGTCTGACCCGGGAGCGGCGCCGGCCGGCCGGTGCAGTTTTTGGCCTGTGCCGCCGTTCGGACCGTCTCTCCACCACAATGGCCGCGCTGCGCCGTGTTTTGCCGGGATGGCGGCGCGCAGCACCGCCGTTTTTCTTGGCGCGATGCCGGCTTTCTACGTTGCCCGTTCATTCGCCCCTGAATGGTCTCTGTGTTGGATTAACGGTGTGGTGGGGCTCAGCCAGCGTGATTGGTGCTGTCTGATTAGTTGTCGTGGCCCTTGGGATTGCCTGGTCACGTGATGCGGTGTTTTAGCATCGTAAAATGCCGGGAGCCTTCACTATGAAATATGGAAAACGGTCCCAGTTTGTTGTTTAAGGCACCAAATTCACGGCAATCGCGGCATCTAATTTGCGGTGTGAAAGTCTGTGGGTATGGTGTGAACACGGAGTAACGGCCCTTTTTCGGTAGAATATATGATCGCCGAATTATTCTTACGTCGTGGGCGTGCACTGTGCTGTGTGCAGGACCTACGTCGCATCGGGCAGGGTTTTATGAAACATCAGAACTGAAGGGGGCTGCAGGAACTTTGGAACTCATTATTTGAATAAACAGTGCCTTTAGTGGTTATAAAACTCGACTTGAATCTGTCATCCTCCAAACCTGGAGACGGTTTACTTCAGTGGATTATACAGCTTGGCTCTTGGCCTGGTTGACCTCTAGCTGCTGCCGTGCCTCTAAACCCCAATACTGCTACCACTGCTGACTTAATTGATTGCTATCGACTTTCGGCCCCCGTAAATGTTCAATGTTTGTTACATTTTGTTTTCTAATATTTTTTTGCGTGACGAGGAAAATGCGGGGAGAATAGAAATCATTTGAAGCGCATGTATCTTTTTGAGGCTCAAAACATTTCCACATACTCTAGGCGGTGCAATCAGCTATTTTTTTACATTGACTTTACGTCCCTGGTAAGAGAAGAGCTGAGATTGGTCATGCCTGTCATGTTTTGACCATTTGCTATATGGAAGAACTACCAGAAGTCCAACTATGGACTTAACATCTCTAATTTGCCCTGCAATGATATATTTGTGGATATTCCCGTTTTGAATTTTACTTACCCCAACACCGATCTTCTTTTTAAACTTTGCCCCTTCGCTGACAGCCCCATTTTTCTGTTGCCTTGTTTTTCCATATGCGGATGAATCACGGCACCTATTGTGCCGGTTGTGCGACTTGCTATCTGGCCGTGAGGAATTGGTCCGACCTTCGTTCGTCTGACGCTGGCCCTCTCCCGCCTACTCTTGTCTGGCGTTCGGCGGCGGGATTTATTTTGTCCAGTTACTGTGTATCACACACCACCTCCGCTGATTCGGCTGACTTGAGGTCAGTCGACTTTCGACGTTTTTGTCATATTGTTGGGGCTAAACTGATATATATATAATAATATATATATATATTAAATAGATATATATGGATATGCTAGTACCAAATTGTGAGTCGGATCATTGTTATAGAGAACCAGTCCAGTGGCAAAAATGAAATTTGCAAGAACTTATCGGTTCTTGGAAAAGATATGCTGTTCTTAAAAAAACTTGCGCTGAATGAAATGCGTGCTCGTCCTAAAACACACAATATGATGATGAAGTGCGTTCTCAATGTTCTGTTGCATGTTCCGCCTAATTCGCGCGATAGACTTGGACAGGCCAACCCAAGGCGGCGCGAATAGAACGACGAGACTGGGCACGTATAGCCAAAGAAGCCGACGTGCCCTAAAACACCAATCATCATCATCAGAACGATGCGACTGTTGCCCGATGGGCGGCTGCAGTGTTGGCGTTGACGGTCTGTTTGCGGTCAGTTGTGGCGCACCTGGTAATGGTGCCACACAGCACATGTAGCGGACGCTGGTCAGAACCACAGGCGGCCGGTCTCACCGCCACCCCACCTCCGCCGGCCAGACCGTGGTGACCCCCGGCCGCCGCACACCGGGGCGGAGCGGCCGCACAGCCCGACCAAAATTGCCCCGCTCAATGCCTGGGAACTCATTAGATAGAGTGGACTGCGCGTGGCAGAGAACATTTCATATATATATATATATATATATATATATATATATATATATATATATATATATATATATATATATATATATATATATATATATATATATATTGTTTACTCAAGTCCGAGTTCTGGTGTCAATCCACGCTAAAACGCGTCTTCAAATAGAAGCTCAGATGAGCCGAGAAAAATGGCTTCACACAAGCCTAAAATTTGTCTTGTCTCAGTGTCTCCAGCTATATATGCTCTGGCTTTCCACAAGCAAGCTCATCGTATTTGTCGTAGGTCCTGTCTGTGGCGGATACAAGGGGGTGGGCTAGGGGATTCAAGCCCCCCCTCCAATGTCCGAGCGCCTATAGTTAATACATGGGCAGAGGCGGATCTGAGGCACCGGCGGTGGAGGCTCGAGCCCCTAGCCCCTCGGAAATGAAGTCCTGGATCCGCCACTGCTTCTGATGATTATCCCTTATAAACCGTTCAGCGGATCACTGGTAAGGTTTGCCATGGATGGGCCAAACTTTTTCCGGAACAAGCGTAGCGTCCGCAGACACTGGCCGACTAGATGTGGGCTCGGGCTCGCTGTGCGTTTATCAGACCGGTACCATAACCCTGTGACCCCGCCTGGCGGGCTGGTGGGGTCTGCTTGGCCCAGGGGTCAGCGCGCGCTGACCCGTCCCTGAGTTTCTGGCGCCATTGTACCGGGCCAAGTGGCCGCGAGCTGTGTGGTCGCCGGGTCGGCCGCCCCGCCAGTTTTTGTGGTTGGGCTATGAATCGGAACGGTCTTGTTTGCTCGGTGTATTCCCTTTGAAAGTGACGTGGTTTCTCTGTTGGGTTTGCACGGGTGGGGTATGTCGTGCTTTGTACTAGCGGAAAGCCACCAGTCGCTGTGCCCAAGGCTCTGCTATTGTTCCCGTGGCATTTTCTGCGTGGCTGGATTCTGCCATCTCAGGAATCCAGCGAAGCTTTGGCTGTAACTCCATGAGAACAATTGGCTTAATTATGAGTTGGCTCCAGTTCATGGGTGTAGGCACAACAACATGTTATTGTTTCTGAGCCCACATATTAGAGCGAGGTCTGTAATTGTGTCACGCGCGTTACGGTGTAATTAGGCCAGCCGAGTCGTCCCAGAAGCTTCCCGCAGGCAACTTCTTCGCTTGTTCCATCCCACCAGCAAATTCAGCCCCTGCCACGCAGCGCTGTAACACGAAAGCTGTCAGAAGCTGACAGCATTTCGTTTCCAGTGAACCGTGTTTTGCTCTTCATTCGGTCGTTTCGCCGGGATCTGGTCCTTGTGGTTGACGGCAGAAGCTTGTGCCGACGGCTTTGTGTTGGTTTTCAGCTACTCCACGCTGGTGCGAGAGCGGTGGTGGCCTGCGATGCTGCCAGTTCAGAAGCTGTCACAAACTGCACTAAGGTGGAATAGAAATTAACAACTCAGCAGTTTGACACACCGGGCAAAAGGTGACGCCACCAGTACACCGGCGACTTTTCTGGGGCCGGGTAAAAACCAGTCCCATTAAACACGATGACATGCTGCTGCTGTGGCGTTATGTCGGACACCCGAGCTGGCTCCAGCTGCTGGCCTGAACCTGGAAACCAGCCATCCTCGGAGCGGGGCTCCAGCCATGTCCTCAGTAAGGATCCCCGGAGCTGGGCTCCAGCTATGTCCTCGGTAAGGATCCTCAGGGTGGATCTCCAGTCATGTCCTCAGTAAGGATCCCCGGAGCGGAGCTCCAGTCATGTCCTCGGTGAGGAGGCGGCAGGCGTACACGTGAGCGCCGCGTCAGCTGTTGGCGGTTCTGGACTGGCTTCAAAAAACGCTGTGTGTGGTCGCCCACAGGCTTTGTCGGTCGCTGGTGTAGCAACACTTGTTTGGTGGCGGCCGAAGTCGGTCGGATGGAAAAAGCTGGGATGGACTACCAGCGAGCTCTGAAAACCACATTGTTTCTGCTGTGTAAGCTAGAAGTAGTAGTTTATCAATGTGTAAGGCTGCGTTTCACTGTTTTCGGAGACGTGTCGCCAATCTTTTTGGGATAGCTGTCTGGCCAACGCTGTTTTGACTGAAAACATATTTTCTTGGCTTGAGTTTTTAATTCATGTTTTGGAAAAGGTCACTTAAAGTGGTTCTCCCCGATTGATTGGTGGTATTTTATCCCGCAGTAGTTATGCCTGCGGGAAAGAGAGAGATAGTGAGAAAGTCAGCGAGGAGTTTTCATTTTTTTCTCCAGGTATGATGATAACGAATTTGTTGGTTTACTTCAGTGTATATTTGTTCGAAAACCGATTCCTGCCGACGGAAAATCTCTCACTAAGCACTCTGCTACTTGTGGTGCGCAACGTATGCTAGAAATATTTCTACACAATTTTGTGGTGTATGGATAAGTGTATGTTGCTTTTGGTGACATAAACTTTATTTGTGGTCTATTCAAACACAAATACATCGCTACACGAACACATCAATGTACGCACAATAAACATGATACTTGCAAGCATAGATGACAAAATTCAAAGGCAATCTACTGTCTCCGTTTCCTTTTGATATCCACCTGTCACTGCCTCCAACTGCGACAAATTGCCAAGTTTGCATGCTCCTGTGCTGCACGTGCAACATGCACAATTTCGGGCGGCGTAACTTTACTGTGGCGGCCGTCGCTTCATTGGCAGCGGTACTGGTGAAATAGTAGCGTAGGTGAGCACAGTTTGTCAGCAAATAGCGGGCCGCGTTGCGCCTACGTCACAGGATTGTAGCCTCTCCCGAGAACTAGTTCTAGAGGTTTTACGGGCTGACGGTCTGCTGTTGGCTGATGAAAAACGTAAGTGCACGAAGTGGCACCTAATGTTTCTTAATGGTATAAACGTTTAAGTTCCCTTTGCTTAGCACAAACAAGAGGCGATTATGGCGCTGATTTTACTTTTCTGGAGGAGAGGTTAGAGGTCCTGCTGACAAAACTGTGGTGACAGCTGGAACAGAGCTAGTGTTAGCGCGCCGCCGGCTGGTTCCAGCAGAGGGCGTTGTAGTGACCGGTCTGGACACTGCCATGATGTTATAGTCTGCGCACAGGTCGTAGACAACGCCGCCAGAGATCTGCCGAGGCCTAACAACCATTCGACTGAGGTCGGAGTCGCTATAGGGAAAGAGACACGAGCTTGTACCTTGTGCAGTATGCTGCCGCTGTAGGTAAACTGCCTAAAGTGCATAATCATCACAGTTGGCAGTCACCATAGGTCGGGCTTCTTGAAGGCAGTATATTTTTGTCGACAATTAGAAACAAGTCCAGCCTGGAATGAGATCGCCCCGGAATGGAGGTGCTGTTGGAGAAGGTGGTGGAGGCTGCTCTGTGTCGCTCTGGATATGTTGTATTGAATGTTTTCGGCAGTAATCTAATCGCCGACCATTAAAATCAAATATTTTCAACAAATTTGAACCATATCGAACCAATCGAACCAACCAATCGAATGGATGCGTTTCGCAGTGAAGAGGAAGTACAATTTGAACAGGCAGAGTGTCGCCTTCAGATGTAAAGTTAATGACCTGACTTTGTCTTTTGTGCTTTACTCTTGGATTCCATAGTAAATGGACAACGCAAGCAATTGCTGAGGCAGTCAAAAGCATTCGCCTTGGAGTGCTTCCCGTCGTAATTGTCTAATCGTTACAGTAATTGGAAGGAAGCCCTGGTGGCCTGCAGAATCTCCCCGGGGCCCACTGGCTGCGTCGGTCTGGTCTCCGGCGGCGTCTGACTGTGTGCGCCGATCGATTGCACGTTGGTGAAACAGTCACAAGTGACGCCGCTGTGACGTCACTGGTGCAGCCTGTGACGGCGACGGGACCGCTGAAATGCCGCATCTCGCTGAAACCGCCTGCGGCCGGCCGAAACTCGATCGCTCCTCAAAGGCTAACTCTGATGAAACGATGTGTGCCCGAGCGGCTGTACCCTTTCAAAGGGATGGAAAACCGACGTATATTACCGTTCAGATCATTTCAATAACTTCGGTAAATACGCCGCCAGCCATGGTTTCCGCAGGGCTGACGATGCTGAACCTCCCACAGTGGACAGACGCGGCGTTTTCTCTGTCCGGGAGTGCGTCACGCGCCCCGCAGACGCCGCGTCTGCCGCGTGTCCGGAGCAGGGCGTCACGCGCCGGGCAGACATCACTCTGCACCGCCGTGTTTTATAGAGTGATTGCAAAACGGCCGCACCACCGCTGCAGCCGGGCCCGGCTGAAACACAGTCACCCGGCACGGCCGCGGTTTCTGTGTAATCCACCCATACTGCCTTTGATGCGGATGTTATCAGCGTTGCCGAGGTATTGTGTTGTACGGACTGGCTTTTGTGCCGCATGGGATGCTGACTTATGACGACGGCGCGATTGGACTGCAGCGAATTGGTAGCTTTACCCGGTGCATGTGTGTTTGTATTTCACTTCTGACCTGTAGGTCGCTGCTCTTTAAAGAAACAGTTTATACAGTAAAAGGAGGGCTGAAACCCTTGTCTTCTAAGCCACTGGTTCCGGGTTCAAGTCCCGGTGGAGCCTCTGAATAAGTCGATCTGATCCCCAAAATCCCTTCCAACAGGGTGAGAGTTGGCGACGCCGTAGGACCCTGGCAGTTGGTGCGTCGCTAAACCCCAACAACTATTAGGGGGGCTGAAAGTCGCTCTTATTACTCAGCGGGCGTGCACCGATCGCGAACTCTCGCTTCTGGTTAGTATAATGCTATATTTGAGTGACTCGACTCAACCCGGTCCGACCGTCAGTCTAATGAAACGCTTATATGTTCGTGAAGAGGTGTTGTGCCGGAGTAGAATTTGCGCTTGCGGGTAGCAGCACCAATTAAATTACGTATCAAAGCTTCGCGAGGAAATCCTTAACGTTCCATGCCGGGGGTGTCAGTTTCCCCGAGAACCTGCTGCAACCTTGGATAAAGGATTCCGAGAAGATTTAGCGCAACAAAGCTAAATATAAACAGCCAGAATGGCATGAGCTTCGATAAATCTTATGTTTTGAACAGTTTGTACTGCAAGTTTTTGAAGTTGGCTATGACGGAAAGAGAATAAACGGAATGATAAGTATGTTCAAAAAGTCCGAAGGGACAAATTGACTCGACTCTTATTGATTTGTTGTCTTTTCGATATTTTCTGTTGTGTTTCGTGAAAATTGGTTGTAAGCAAGCCATTCATTTATCGGGTTAACTTCGTTTACAAAAAACGAGAGCCATCCATCATCATCAGAACCAACCTTTACTTGCCATCTTGAAACAGAAGCTTCCGCTCTATAATCGCCAATGAAGGCGTTTTACGGGTTGATATATTTAGAGTAGTCCCTGGTTCGGCCTTGTCTGTGGCGCCAGTTGATTTGCAGCCATATCCGTTTCTTGTCGCCTGACTTTTGTGATGAACTTGAAACCGCGGCCCCACAGACAACAGTCTCCAGCGCTAAGTCTGTTTTGAAGGAGTGCCATTTCGCCAGTCACGTAAACCGCAACGTAGAATTCACCTGCTTGTCTGAACACAGATCCTCCACCGCCGGGTATCGCGTTTGTTTTGACGGTATCGCTTCCACTTCGCACTTTGCAGTGCCGTGTTTTCGGCTGCTGTGCAGGTCGTGCTGCAGTGGCCCGCGCCGGGGCTGCAGCAGCGCCGCAGCACTGCAGTAGCCGCGTGCCGGCGCGGGGCAGAGCCGGCCCCAGCGCCCCGCGGCGCCGTCTGGTGTAAGCCGCACCGTACTGGCCCGACCTGTCGGCTCCTGTGAGCTGTTGCCTGGTAGGCGCCTGGTCAACTCTGGTTCTGGACGTGTTGCCCCACTAGCTAGAGCAGCTCGTGTCTAACGAGTGGTTATCATCTCCAACTACTCTGCATGCAACGAGACACTGCCATCGGCTGGTTATACCCACGGCTAAGCAGAGCACCCAGAGCATCCTCTCGGGTGCGCTGTTGGACGTGCGGTCTCTGCGGCGTGGACGGCTGCTGACGTCACTGGCCGGCTGGTGACGTCACGGCTGCGATACGGTCCGGTCCGCGCCGCGCGGCCGCGCCGCTGCACTGGCGCGTGACGCTGTGTATCGGTCGGCCCCGGCGCCGCGCCGGTCCCGCATTAGGACAGCTCACGTAATTCGCGAATGCAATCCGTTGCGAAATTGGTCAGAATCCGGACAGGGTGGGGGGCTGTCACCTGGCTGAGCTAAACGGCGCAGCCAGGTGATTGGCTCGGTACAGATGACTGGAATGCTGTCATAATTTTTATCCCGTAAGCCCCTGTTTGTACCATTCTACTGCACTCGTAAGTGTGATATTTTCTGAAATTTTTACTCAATGATTTTCGTTATGGAATGAGACAGGTTGGGAACGGTTGTTTCCGTTGTGATGTTCCATTGCGGTCCGTGCGTCTTGGTCCTTGTGAAACGCCGCGGAGACGTATGCGTGCCGGCCACGGTCATCAGGATTCCACGGTGGCCGCCAATCCAATGCAACGTGCCTCTGCCCGTCAGGGGCGGATCCAGGGGGCAATCTGGTCATGTCTTCCCAAACAAAACAGCGGGGCACTAATCATTTTTTGACCCTCCCCTCCACCAAGCGAACTAATGTTTCGTAATTGGGGTGAGTGGCTTAGTGGATAGCGTTCCTGCCTGCTAAGTCACCGGTCCCGGGTTCAAGTCCCGGCGGAGCCTCTGCATAAGTTGGTCTGATCCCCCCAAATGCCTCCCAACAGGGTGAAAGTTGGCGGCACTGTGTAGTGCTGGCATTAGGTGCGTCGTAGATAACCAAAAATTGTTAATCGTCCTATATTTCTCTGATCACGTCACAGGTACACTTGTAAATGGTGTGTCGTATCCTTTGTTAAAGCTGTGAACTTTGGTTGAAAAGTGTGTTGTACGGGTGCAATGTTTTTTTTTCATCGCCAGAATTTCTGATCTTGCTAATCTTGAAAGGCGGAAGTCCGTTGTTACTTGGTACCGTAAAGTAGGGCAAGTGACATTTGAAGGAGGAGAAATCCCCGTTGGAGATTGCAGACGGCTAAATTTGTTGAGAATGAAACAGGTCATGATTGGTGGAGTACCGACTACTTTGGTCTTCTGCGCAACGGCGTTAATACTGCACCTAGCCTTGGAGCAGCTAATCAGAGCCTTGATCTCGTGGGGCTTTAATTTGTAAGACAAGAACGCAATGGGTGCGGCCCAAGCCAATGAACGAATGAATGACTTGGTGAATGACAGGTTTTAACTGACCGCAGCCTCTTGCTGGTTCTAGACTGGGGTTTGCCGCTGCTTTGCTGAGGGATCATGCCTTGCGTTTTCCAATCAAGCTCCTTGCAATATAGCGGTGTTAGCCGCTCTCTATTCTTAGACCGTAATTGTTAAAAATTGTGAAGCATTCCCAAATCACTTCCGACGCGTTCGCTACTGGACATCTTTTATGTGGAACAGAATAGAAAATACCCTATACTATGAAGGGGGAAGGTTGAAAACAAACTGTTGGTCATACTGACAAACCTCAGCCTACATGCTTCTAACTGGGTTTACAGCTGAATCCCCCCTGCTGCAGCGCGTTAACGGCGTGCCCCTTGCTGCAGCGCGTTAACGGCGTGCCCCCGCCCCCGCTGCAGCGCGTTAACGGCGTGCCCCTGCTGCAGCGCGTTAACGGCGTGTCCCCCGTCCCCTACTACAGCGCGTTAATGGCGTGCCCCCCCTGCTGCAGCGCGTTAACGGCGTGCCCCCGTCCGGCAGTCGGAGGCCCGGCTAGCGGCGCGCCGGCAGGCCAGGGCGGAAGCGCGCGAGATCCGCATGCGAGAGCTGGAGCGGCAGCAGCGTGAAGCTGAGCTCAACGGGGAGAAGCCGGACGACTTCGCAGGTCAGTGGCGGCTGCCGGTCCGCCTTCGGCAGGGCACGTGATCAAAGGGTCGATTAGCGTGTGTGTAGTTTGATGTGTTGTGTTGAGTTTGAGTGTTTGGGAGTGTTCAGAACCCACATGCCTTGATTATGGTAATTGTATGTATGTGGGCCGCGAGTAGGATGCATCATGGGGGAAAACGGGTCTTTTGTGGTTGATGAATTGATTATTTTGTATATTGCATATAGTATTGCTTATTTGACCTTAATTATTTTTGTCAGGTGGGTGTTTTTGCATTGAACTGTTTGTATATTTACATCCCTACCGCAGGTGATGTAGTGAAACGTTGAGCTTCTTAACAAATACACTCTGGATATGAAAAATTTAAGACATTTATGTCAAATTCCGTTTTGGCCGACGCAACTTCATTCAAAGGAGGGAGGGCATTATATTTAGTATCGTTGAGCCTGGATGTCATTATCCAACATTTCGTGCTACCCTTAGTTGACCTGGGTGTGTGAACGATTACTTGTTTGTTTGCGCCGTGAACATTATGGCGCCTATCATCAACAACGTCAAGACATGCAGTTTGTCTTCCAAGCGTGTGGAAGTGCTCATTAATTCTGATCAGGTGACGACAGCTTGAGGGAGCGTTTCTGTCTTCAATCAACCATGTGGCACGCCTGTTCGTGCTCAAGGAATCACATAGCTGATCTGTGAAAACAATTGGTCCTTGAATCGGCTCACTATGCACATGAGAAGCGATAGGGTCGGGGGGCTTATGTGGACAGTTCGTGTTAATGTCCAGTTAAATAGGGAATGCTGTAGTAGCATAGGACAGTAGGACTTTTTCATTGATGGCTCCCAAGGCATGAAAAATGCATTTAAAAATTAATTCTGAAGACTTACAGCGGCCGGTCCAAATCCAGCAGGGATAACCAGCTGTCCATGCGTCATACGACTTCTGCTGAACCGAGGTCGGTCAATTTCAGCACCTCCGACAACCTCCCGTACAGCAACACTTTATCGATGCCAGAGCCAGCTAATCGCAGCGGTCAGTGCCAATGGTAGTGCGGCTGAGGGTCAAGATGTCACCCGCAGCGATAGGTTTACGCTGCTTCCTCCGCTGTCGCTGGTCGTACTTCCCGCCACTGGCAGTGCGCTGCGGAAAGCCGGCGATTTTCCCGCCGCATGGCAGGAAGCTGCAGTCTTCCTGTGCTGAAACCGGGTAAAACCGGTTCAATCCCGCTCCGCCTCAGACCAATCCCATTGACGGCATATTCTTGCAAACGGCTCGAAAAGTGATAGTTTTGGTCGTGGGTTGAACGTTGTCCAGCTATGAATAAGGGACACAATCTCCCAAATGTGTGCGAAGCTTCTGTCTGACACTACTTGGGGATCTGTTCGGAACCCGTCGGTTTTTGCGGATGATTCCGAGCCAAGGTCTAAAAAGAAATGCATCAATTTGTGTGCCTTGTTTCAATATCAATAATACAACAAATTTTGGCCGAAAACTATGCATTTTTTTGCCAGGTTTGGTCAAATAGTTATTACGTCACTTCATAAACAAAGGTAAGGTGGTTTCACTCTTGGAAAAAGTAGTGGATAAAACCAGGTGGTAACCCCTAACTTGACTGTTAGAAATGCCATGTCAAATTTCTGAACATCATTCGAAACTCTTAGAAAATTTAACTGGTCTGCTTCTATCCGTTTGTAAGTCAGATCAATAATGAGGTCACCAAATCTTAAATTTCTCGAATGCCCTAAAGTGTCAACTTTTCAATAGACTAGGATGCAACGCGTAGTTGTGTAACACAGTGACTGCTTTGATAAAATTCGGCTGGTTTGCAGCACGACATTGAAAGTTCACATTTGACCTTGGGTAACGTCTCAATGTGACCTAATAAGGCGATGTAGTATACCATTTAACTCCGCGGGCTGCCGAAACAAACATATTGCTACTATGATATATTTTCTAGGTCTTCTGGTTCCCAAGTTTGAGATACTTTCCTAAATAGGCGTAGATATGGTTTACTATGGCCTCTGTGGCGTCACAGCTCGACGAGTGTGGCTCAAACTTCGTCTAAAAGTAGAAGACCGTGTACGATAGAGAAGAAGAAGAAGAGGGAAGACGCCGTTCCGATTTTCCGTTTCACTATTGGCCTGGGGACAGTGTGGGACAGTGCAGTGTGACAGTGAGGGAGTGTGGGACTGATCGGACCCCTCCCCTCCCTTCCCAGATGCGGGTACGAAATGTTACGAAACGAGTATGAGTAAGAGTACGAGTGGATACGAGTCAGTGTTCCGCGGGTAGCACGTTTGTGTTTGTGTATCCGTGTGTGTGTGCGGAGGGAAATCGGCTCAGGTTCTGCGTTGGAGCAAGTTCTGTCACCTGGAATGAGCTGCAGCATTCTAGAATGCGTTGGCGTTTAGTTGACTGTTCAGTGTGGTGAGTGCAAAACTTTATTGATGACTCTGAAAATCAAAATTGTGGCTAGAGTAGTTTCTTTCACCTTCTCTGCACACGTTTCAGATGCAGTAAGTGTATTGAACGACAAGTACAAAGCTCAACACAATGTCGTGCCTGAAAGTAACGAAACTGAACAGCTTTAGGAGCGATCCAGATCAATACCGTCGTTTTCGTCGTCGATCACCGACATTCGAGTGCCGTGAAATTCCCAGAGCCGGGCTCATTCTGGCCATGCTGCGCCGAAGATGATATCGGCTGCATAAAAAGCCTTCTCAGAGCATATTAAAGGCTATCTTTGGGACAAGCTGTGTTATTGTTGCAGTAAATCCTGTCATCAATGTCTTCGACCTGCTCGTGAGCAAGTCATAAATTCTATCAGTTGGGTACCGTAGCCGCCAGTAACTAGCTGGCCCGCATGCGTCCCCAGATGAGCTATCTCTGTAGCTGCCTAGCTTTTCTCTTCGTGCCTCTTTGTTCATACGATGCGGTTTATGATCGGTCGGTCGGTCGGTCGGTCGGTCGGTCGGTCGGTCGGTCGGTCGGTCGGTCGGTCGGTCGGTCGGTCGGTCGGTCGGTCGGTGTCGGTCGGTCGGTCGGTCGGTCGGTCGGTCGGTCGGTCGGTCGGTGGTCGGTCGGTCGGTCGGTCGGTCGGTCGGTCGGTCGGTCGGTCGGTCGGTCGGTCGGTCGGTCGGTCGGTCGGTCGGTCGGTCGGTCGGTTACATATCCACATTCTCGCCCACACTGGGGAAAAGCGCGCAGTTCCGACGGAAAACAGGCGTGGACAGTTGAGTCACAACCCTCTCGTGTGCTACACAACGACCCCAAGGTCATCATCCACACGATTAGAATCAATGAAGCCCATGGCCCAGATTCGCAGACAGGTGAAGAGGCAGATACTGTTCTAGATTTTTGCCCAGTCACGCTCCATCGCCGGATGCAGTAATTGAAAACTTGTGGTATGCAAGTGTCTTTTTGTGGCTGGTTTACAACGCCGGATGAAGCCTCTTCGACTTTACCTGGGATATTATTTTTATCTTCTGCTGTTCGGCCAAGCTAGACATGACTTGGTAGGTTTTAATTCAGGGGGAAACAATGCTTTAACGAATTAGATGCAATCTGGGGCATTACAATGCGTTGTGTGACGCCTTCAACGCTGGCGTTCCAATAATGGAGAGCACTGAGCGGTGAAAGCTTGAATTGTTGTAGATAATTCCTGAACATGTTTTTAGATTGTGCCATCGTTTCGTGCCCTTGCACTTCCTGGTTGTTTTGGTGTCGATCCTGAGCGATGTGTCGCAGCATGGGGTACCTCTGCACCTGCAGAGCCGTTAACGTCTACGCCGTAGACCCGTGCGCGTTTTTTTAGAATCTTCAGGCTCGTGAAGTTCGATTCAGTCCTAATTTATTTATTTATTACAACGTCACGGAACTCATCATTACCATGGCTATTAGTGAGCCCAGGTCTTTACACTTATCCAACGTTAGTCTTCAGACAACCGCACGCGCAAATATGTGGATCGCCCTGTTGGTTATTTTTCACTATGACTGTAGGAGGCCGCCAGCTGCAGTACCTGTAGTATCTCCCTTCTCTTCGGCGCGGCTCGGTTTTTTGTCTGAGCTGCAGTCAGTAGCTGCGAGACGTCCGCGGCATCGAGGCCAGCACGCGGGCTGGGGGGCTGGGAGAGGGGCGCGGGTGTTTAGGAGAGGGGGTTGGGAGAGGGCACCGTTGTGTTGAGCGGCCACCTGTGCTGTGACGTCTGCTAACGCTGTGCGTGATAAACTCCGTCGCCCCCGCTCTGTGGCGTCACTGGTGCGTCGTTTGTGTGAGCTCTCAACCTTGGCGTTCCCGTTTGATGTATGGACAGCGCATGAATAATTTACACCCAGTCATTGAAGCATTATTCTCTCCGTGCCTGCCGTGTTTGTTGTGTCACTGCGGCACACGTCGTGTGTTTTCCTTGCGTACCGATCTATCACCTGTGTCCCCCGCGCCACTGAACTGCCGACATGTGTCCCCCTTGGCGCTGACCTGTTGTCACTTGTCCCCACGGCGCTGACCTATTGGCATATGTCCCTGCGACACTGACCTGTCTTCGTTGTCCCTCACGACATTGGCCTCTCATCTGTGTCCCTCACGACACTAATCGGATTTCTTTGTATCATCGTGCATCATTGACAATCTGTTACCGTTACAGACGTACCAGTGCATCTCTTTCAACCCCACCCTCCGTGGCGCACTGACCCCGCACCCCTGCGGCACTGACGCTGCCTTCCTTGCGGCAGATGTACCGGTGCGCGCCTCACCGGCCGGCTCCGGCCGCACCCCCGGGGCGTCAGCGGCAGCCTGGGGCGCCGCGGCAGTGAGGACTCGGCAGAGGACGCCTCCACCGGACCCGCCCTCCACCTGCGCGACGTCAGGGTAAGTTGACCTCCCCCGGACCCACACTTCCACCTGCGCGACTGCAGGGCAAGTATCCTCTGAGTCGGTGTGAAGGGAGGGCCGAGCATGGGCGAACTATCTGCCAGTGTGGGGGAGGGCAGGGCTGAAACCGTTCCGTTATCTTCAGATCTAGTGTAACTCCTTCAGACGACTGGTGGATCGCTGAGTACACGATGGTGGCGTAGTCAACAGGTGATAGAGCAGAGAGCGGTGGTTATATAGCAAAGTGTTTGTCTAGCATCGACCCACATATTAGAAACGACGACGTCCGTCAGCTGTATGCTGTTCAATATTTTAGAGGTCATTTGTGTTCAGAATAACAATAATTAGTGTGGGATTTCGTAATTGTAAGAATTGACTGAGAGAGAGAGAGGGGGGGTCCAGGGTCTAGAAGAGGAAATAAGAGAAAGACCAAAAAAATTGTAAGGAAACGATACTCTGGCCACAATGAGGTTCACACACAAGGTATCATGCATGAGATAACTACTTGTGATATCAGTATTCGACGGATTTTTTTTGCCGACGGACACCGCGTTTTTATTTACTTGTGTCGGAAGCATCTGCCCTCTATTGGGTCACTCATTCTATCATTTGTTTTAGTTTGATTCTCTTCTGTACACGTCGCGCTTGCTAATGGATGTTGCAGTTTGCACAGGCAAGAGTTTGTTTGAAGCGAGCTCAGGTCAGTTCTTTGTGCTGTGCTTGTACACAAACCAGTTTTACAGACATCCGCGAATCCATCGGGCACGAAGCCAGACTGTTTCTTCATTCTGCTCGGCACAACTTGTGTCACGTGGGCGATCGCACCGACCGGCTTAAAACGGGATGACTCATAGTTCAAAACTGAGCGGCAGTCGCTGACATTTATGGCGCGTTAATTCACCGCCGTGTGCTCTGACTCTCAAATGTCTGCATACTTTGCGAACAGTATTCATCACGGGATATTTCGGCTCCTTGTAAGAAGCTATTGCCAGTGTGAGAGTCGATAAAGGCAAAACTAATTGCGTCAGGTTTTTCCTGTGCTGTTATGTTGTGGGGCTGAAATATCGTTTAGGGCCGGCGTTCGGAATAATCGGTTGAATTCTTGGCTACCAATTTTTCATTTTAAAGTATGCGCTTTTTGTAATTCGCTGTCAAAATATGTTTTAACGTGGGTTGTATACATTACTAATGTGACAGAGGAACAAACACTTCAATCATGTTCAAAACATCTCCGACTACCCATGTCAGTTCATATCAGCACTCATTTTACATATATCCTTTTGCATAAACCTGTACTAAAAAACGTGTTTGTTTTCGCTCACTGCTCTATGTCGACCCGACCACTGCAGTGGTACGAACCTTCCAGCGATGTTAGGTTTACTGGACGGTGGCGGACGTGGTGTTGATCCCTTGCGTCGGTGCTTTGTAGGTCCATAGGTGCCTTCCCACAACCGTCTAGTTTGTTTACAACTGTAGGCAAAGTTAGAGCTGGGACAGTCCCGCACGCTCACAGGTGAGGATTGGGTAATTGATCCACCGATATATGATGTATTTATTCTCCTGTATGGGGCGAACTATTCGGTTGCAGTACCGTTACCAAATTCTCTTTTGGTTTTTCGTCTCCGAACCGAGGAGGATTTCCTTCCACATAGCGCCTCATGTATCGCGAAATGACCCACTGAGGTTTGATTCACTTGAAACTTAGAAAGAAGAATGGAACATCGAATTGAACTATGTGAGTCTATTTTCCAATTTACTTGGTCGATTTTCTGCCAATCGTGTGACCTCGCACGATAGAATGCCGTTTACTGGAGGAGTCCGCTTTCACTCCGTGCGCGTTATAATTCCCTCTCTGACCTCTTCTGGCGCCGTTTGTGTTAGACCCCCCCCCCCCCCCCCCACCTAGGATGTCCCTAAGATATATGAGTGATGTTGGATTTATGGCAATCAATTACTGGTGTTATGCCCAGTATACTGTCATGGTGCAAAATGCCAGTTTTCGATAAGATTGAAATATATTTAGAGGTCGCGACTTCTGACCACTTCCTGGCAGGGTGATGCAACTGAAAAACCACGAAACGATTGTTGGGTCAGATTCAATCGCAGGCAAGCAAGCATTGATGGGATTCGTTTTGCGTTGCTCCTAAATGAAGAGAACTGAAATATTTGAGGCTAACTTGTGTTCTAGTGCCGCAATTTTCTATCTCGGCCAAAAGGTATACGGTGGTTGGAGCCACCTGGAGAGGCTTTTGCACTTTGAATCGGTCTGTTGGAGTTATCGGTGGAAGTGGTACATCGATAGTACATTAAACGTCGTTTTATCAACACAGTCTGAAGAAGGGACGAGGTCACTCTTTGTAGGTTGCGACTGGGACACACCCCGTCTACGCATGCCGATTTTTATAGCTATTCATGTCCCGCCAGAGTGCCTGTCTTGTGGTGATATACTTACCCTGGAACATGCGCTGAGCGCTGGGAAACATCAAGAATGCCGGGACTTTGAGACCGAGAGAACTCTTTATTTGCGGGGGTGTTATCGCTGGATTGTTTCCTGGGAGAATCTCCATCTCTTAAGATTACCAGCATAATGTATGATCTAAAAAGCGCTGGTTTTGGTTTTATCTGCTCTTCTTCGTAACCGTTAGGTTTTCTTTTATCTCATGCCTTGGCTGTGGCTGCGGAGCTCAAGCCTTTTTACTTTTTTACACGCACTTGCTGTTTTATGTATGTACTTCTTTTCTCAAATCGGCCCTTCGCCTGGTTTCCATGCAGACTATTTGTAATGAAAATCTATTTTATCCCGACACCTAAACGGCCCTAAACAGAATGCAATTTGCACCAGATACTTTCTCAGCTAACTCCGGCTGGGCATGACACAAATTCAATCAAAAGAAGCAAAGTTCACCGTTAGCAAACCTTACGCCCCACCCGCTTCTACGCTTCGTAAAAAGACTCCCTTCTCGCCCTCTTTGACACTATCCGTGCCGACACTCCCCTTCCCCGTCTGGGATCATCCGTGTCCCGTCGGATCTTCGTTTTGCGTCGTCTGTGTCCCGTCGAACCATCCGTGTCCCGCCTGACACACCCGTGTCCATCTGACACACCGTGTCAGTCCGACCCACCGTGTCTCGTCTGAGCACTGTCATCCGTCTGACACCGTCCAGTACGTATGACACCCGTATTACCCGTCTGATGCCGTCTGACTCCGTTCGTGTCCCGTCGACACCCGTATTCCCCCGTCTGACGCCGTCTGACTCCGTTCGTGTCCGTCTGACACCCGTATTCCCCCGTCTGACGCCGTCTGACTCCGTTCGTGTCCCGTTGACACCGTATTCTCCGTCTGACGCCGTCTGACTCCTTGTGTCCCGTCTGACCCCGTCCGTGTCCGGTCTGACACCACCCGTGTCCCCGTCTGACACCACCGGTGTCTCCCTTCTGACGCCGTCCGTGTCCGGCAGCACGAGCTGCGGGAGCTGGAGGAGAAGCTGCGGAAGACGATGGTGACGTCGGCTCAGCTGGACAACGACAAGGCCACGCTGGGCTACCAGGTGGAGCTGCTGAAGGACAGGCTGGAGGAGCTGCAGGAGGCGCACATACAGCTGCAGGTACCGACGTACCTACTGCCTCTTCACAGAGCGAGGTCGCGAGGTGGCCGTGCGGGGGTAGCGCAGGCATTCCGTGACAAAATGACCAGTGTGGATACCGATTTGGCATTCGCATGTCGTGGATTGTAGTATACTTTTGTCAGCGGTTGTTGATGATGCTGGTCACGATTTTGATGTTTGTTTGGTTCGCTGATGAGCGGTTTCAAAGTTAGAGGCTCGCGCATTTTGAACGTCTGGGCTCACATGTAATTAATAGGTAAATGTTTTGGTGAATCCGAGATCAAGTTTTTACATTATCAATAAAGATTATCATACATTCTAGTGGGCCCAAAATACACCAAATTTACGAGTAGGAAATCATCGAGCTCCAAACGCCTCAATCCCCAATCCTGGTGCATTTGTGATCCATCGTGTTCTGCGACCGCTGTTACTATCAGCATCCACTTATGGAAACGATTACGTTAAAGGCGGTTCAAAGTTTTTGTAAACGTTTATGAGCTGCGCCTGCTATCAAAGGTATCAGCTACCCTTACTGTTGTATTTTGGCAATGCTCTGAATTGTAGCATGTATTTCGTTATGTCTTGACTGGTACATCTGACTGAAACGCTTGTGTAACTGCAGTTGTAGACTTTCCAATGCAAATTGATAATTATACGCTACTGGTTTCGGAGTGGAGTAGCCTTTAGCGCGAATGTGGTCTTATTTCAACTAAACGAGTGTACCATGAAGCCCACTTAAAGCCGAGATATGCACGGCTGCATTGTCGCTTTTGAAATGTTCCCCCATATACATAGTCAAATCCGAAGTGGCGTTGTTGTAACCCGCTACTGTGTCTCTATTTCCTCAGCGAGAGCATCGAACGCGATGCAGCGACCACGAGCAACTGAAACGGGTATCGAACCGGCTCAAGGAGGACCTCACCTTGTGTAAAAGACTCCTCGACGAACGGGACAAGCTGATAGCCGTAAGAAGGGCGACAGGCAGAGCGGGCCTGATCAGAGTCCAGTGTCGACTGCCTGTTTTACGCTGAAGTCCATGCTCTTTTGTTGGACAAGGTTTTACTATTTAGAATTGTGTCATTGAGTTGTGTTAGAGTTGTTGATTATTGTTAGTATTGTGCTGAGTTTTACGTCTGCCATTCACCTGCTAGGAATTAGACACTGCTTTTAAACTTGTGACAGACTGTGATGGAAACTAGTTTGATTGGAAACTGAAGTCTCTCCGTTGGTGTAATGGTTCGTTGATAGCTGTTGACCATTTAATGTGATGTAGCGCGTTCTCATGTCTCGCGCTTGACTTTGCTTTGAGAACCCGCTGGAAGCGCCGGAACTGATGTGTCCCGGCTCGGCCCGGAGAGCGCTGACGTCGCGGTCTGCGCTCCCCAGGAGAACGGTCTGGTGCTGGTGGGAGACGATGAGGACGAGGAGGCCGAACAGCCGGCGGCAGGCGGTCAGAAGGCGCTGGTGTCGCAGGCTGCCGCCGAGCTCCTGGAGAAGGCCGGCGGCGGCACGCTAGGTAGGAGGGGGCGTGGTCTCCTGCCGCGTGGGGGTATGTGCTTCTCATATGGTATCAATCGTGTTTGTGGTCAGTTGGCCACGTTGTTTGATTTTCGGATGGACGCAATTTGCATTCGATATGTTTATGAAAAGTAGAATTCCTGTATTGGCAACAACTGGTGGATGGCTCTGTTTCAGCATCGATAGTGAAGATTGGCTCAGGTGTTACTGGATGACTCATTGTTATTGTCTAACAAAAACGCGAAGGAATCACAATGGAAGCCCAACCACAGACTAGCAAAAAGTGGCGAAACGTTTCGCGCAAGGAAGGCGCCCTCGGTGGAGTCCATTACATCAGTTTGAAATGTGCGAGTGGGTTGTTTGAAGGTGCATTTCACAGAAATAGTCGCTCTTGAAGCCCACCTTTGATTGACGTTTTTCCCCTTTTGTTCAACATTATTTCAGGAAGACATTTCACGCTGTTTTCACTGGTATTGCCTTTTGGTGCACATGCCCACAGAAGCTTGCAGAGCGGACTTCAGCAATGAGCAGTCGAGAAGTGCATTGTGTGTAGGCCGCCGTTTTCCTGCTCCGGCTGGAGGTCGTGCCTAGTCAGCTTTGTTGGTCCCAGCGCCTCCATTCGAATGGCACCACTGAGTTTGATATGGTCCCGGCAAAACAAGCGGTTAGAAGCGGTCAGAAGGGGGTGGTTATAGGCATCAGTGTTACAAAAGCTCCGGCCAATGTCTCCCATCACTCATCCAGTCGTCATCTCTCGGAATAGAGGGAGGAGGGGTCCAGGGTATCAAGAACTCGCTTAGGGGGCGTTTACTTATTCGCAGACAGTGGGTTTTGGAAAGATTTAAGCATGAAGCTGTGGATAAATGTGCCAAAACTGATTAAAATCCAGTAAAGGTGTTAAATTTCCTTCTAGAAGAAACTTTCATCAGTTTTAGTTTAAAGGGCAGCAGCTTTGCAAATGTGAATAGTTTATTCAAATAGTCATTTTTCATGAGACACCTTCTGGACAAAGTGTTTCTAGAAACTGGTAGAGATTCCGTTCAGATCCGATTCCTATCCAAAAGAGAACCAGCTGAGCTCTGTGAGCAAAACACCTGTTTATCCGAACGTAACACTTGGCCGTTGTTCTTTGGTATAACATGGTACATGCAACACCTGTGAACACAATTGGGCCAATGGGAGCTCCAGCGAAGGATACACTCCGAGAACCGTTGCCACGGAGATTGTTGGCCGGAATGTGCTACAACACCAGTTTGCTGGACCTGTTGAACGCTACCCCTGCACTCGGCAGATACATTAACTATAACTCGCTCTAAATGAAACGTTTTAACGGTAAGTAGAAACACGTTCGGCATCATCTTGTCTTGAGGCTCAGATGGGAGCTTTAGACGAAGTGCGCCATAGACCGTTGGCAGATACGTCCGTAGGGCCGTAGGGCTGGTCGGTGACGAGCCAAAACCAGCAGTAACCGTTAACTTAGCGGGACCGTTCGCCGAAACAGCAGTGACTATGTGGCCGTGGTAGTCACCGCATTTGACGTGTACGTGCAAACTGTGGAGGTTTTTTACTGTGTTGTTAGCGTGGCCTGTCAGTGACGTGTGCTGTCTCTGACCTGCGTCTCCGGACATTCATGTGTATCAGTTTTATCATAGAAACCGACATTTATTATTATAGGCATTGATGACACTTAGAAGTTGGTGCGGCCTAAAGGCCAAACAAATGACTAACTAACTAATAACTAACTGCGGTGGTGTGTGCTGTATTGTCGGTGTGCTCTGACCTGACTTTCCTCCAGCGGTGTGATCTGACCTGACCTTCCTCCAGCGGTGTGCTCTGACCTGACCTTCCTCCAGCGGTGTGACCTGACCTGACCTTCCTCCAGCGGTGTGATCTGACCTGACCTTCCTCCAGCGGTGTGACTCTGACCTGACCTTCCTCCAGCGGTGTGATCTGACCTGACCTTCCTCCAGCGGTGTGATCTGACCTGACCTTCCTCCAGCGGTGTGATCTGACCTGACCTTCCTCCAGCGGTGTGATCTGACCTGACCTTCCCCCAGCGGTGTGATCTGACCTGACCTTCCTCCACAGACAGCCTGCTTCAGTGGTGTGATCTAATTTGACCTGTATGTGCTGTGTTGTCGGTGTGACCTGACCTGACCTTCCTCCAGGAGTGTGACCTGACCTGACCTTGCTCCACAGACAGCCGACTGCGGCGGCTGGGGGAGGAGAAGAACGAGCTGGAGGACCAGCTGCGCCGGCTGAAGCTGGAGCTGGAGGAGGAGCGACACATGAACGCACGAGCCCGCATCTCGGGCAGCGGTGGCGCTGCCGACAGCGACGCCGTACAACGTTAGTAGCCGCCGTCGCATGCCGAGGGGGCGCCACGTGGTGTTGGTAGATGGTTCCTGTGCTGCCAGTCATTCATCTCGTCGCCGGGGATATCAGAACTAGACACAGTTAGAGACAAGTATGCGCCAACATAGCTTGACTGGGTGGTGTTGGGACACTGCAGAGGGCGCTGTTTTCTGTGTTGACGGGAGGGAGGACCATTGGGAGTGTGTTGACGGAGGGAGGACCACTGGTTGTGGAGAGCGCGCTGTGTTTTGTGTTTGTCGGGACGGTGGGAGGACCACTGGGGGTGTGTTGGCAGAGGGAGGACCACTGGTTGTGGGAGTGGGCGCTGTGTTTTGTGTTTGTCGGGACGGAGGTAGGACCATTGGGATTGTGTTGGCGGGAGGGAGGACCACTGGTTGTGGAGAGGGTGCTGTGTTTTGTGTTTGTCGGGACGGAGGGAGGACCACTGGGCGGCGCAGCTGTGGCTGTGTATAAGCGGTAGAGACTATGGCCTCTGTATGACGCTGCCGTGTCTCTCCCACAGGCGAGGTGGCGCGGCAGCTGGGCGAGTACCGGTTCAAGCTGCAGAAGGCCGACCAGGACATCACGAACCTGCAGACTGCGGTGGGTGCTGGTCTGCTGAGCGTGCTGACGCCCTCTGCGACATCGTAGATAACCAGTATCCTAAATCGATTACCAGGAGCTGACGCGGCTTCAGATTCTTAGCGTTCAGCTCTTGTCAAAGTATTATGAGCCCTATGTGTTTACATGAATCTAGATAGCGTCAGTGGCGGGATATTGGCATGTGTAAAATGTGACCCAAGTCACAACGGATGCTGTTCCTGGGTCCAAATAGAGTGCACCCTGTGGAAGCTGGTCGGGTTGATGTGAGGGGATGTTGTGGAGGCAGGTACAACGTCTGGAGAACCAGGTGGCGCGGTACAAGGCGGCCGCCGAGACGGCAGAGAAGTCCGAGGAGGAGCTCAAGGGAGAGAAACGCAAGCTGCAGAGAGAGGTGGGTGTACTACAAAGATGTATACTTCTGAGCCACAGCCGCATCGTATGTTGCAGCTGGCCTGTCTGGTCTCGTTTGTTTCGATTGTACGGACTTCGGTACAGCAGTGACCATGCTGCCGGTTCGAGAAAGATCCGCAGCGTTATACTGACATAATTCATTGACCTCTACTTTGGATTAATGATTCTGTTCGGACGAGTGCGGTCTCTGAAATTAATGCAATTACGAGTCAGATTATTTATGAACCTTTGTTTCGATTATATGGGACTTGGTTGCTTTATCCTTTGCTCTCCCCCCCTATCTAACCTCATCTCTCATCTCCAACTCTCCATCTCTCCCCTTCTCTCTCCATCTCTCCTCTCATCTCTCTCTCTTATCTCTCTCTCTCCATCTTCCTATCTCTACCTCTTATCCATCTCCTATCCATCTCCATCTCCATCTCTCTCTATCTCTCTATCTCTCTTATCTCTATCTCTCTATCTCTCTCTTCTCTCTCTCTCTCTCTCTCTCTCTTCTCTCTTCTTTCTCTTTTTTTTTTTTTTTCTCTTTTCTCTCTCTCTCTCTCTCTCTCTCTCTCTCTCTCTCTCTCTCTCTCTCTCTCTCTCTCTCTCTCTCTCTCTCTCTCTCTCTCTCTCTCTCTCCATCTCCATCTCCATCTCTCCATCTCTCCATCTCTCCATCTCTCCATCTCTCCATCTCCCATCTCTCCATCTCTCCATCTCCCATCTCCCACTCCCATCTCTCCATCCCATCTCTCATCCCATCTCCATCCCATCTCCATCCTCCATCTCTATCTATCACCATCTCATCTCTCATCTCTATCTCCCATCTCTCCATCTCTCTCTCTCTCTCTCTTTTCTCTCTTCTTCTTCTTCTCTCTCTCTCTCTCTCTCTCTCTCTCTCTCTCGTTAGAGAACACTGAAGCCCCGCTTTATTTACTTATTTGAAGCATGCTACCAGGCCCTCGGTGCGGGTTTTGTTGTGGGGGTTCTGTCTGGTGTGGGTTTCCCTCCGAGGCCGCGCGCTGACCGGTCTGACGCCTGACCGGTGTGACGTCACATCCCAGCTGCGTGAAGCGCTTCAGAAGGCAGACGAACTGGAAACGGCCAACAAGACGATGGAGCGACAACAGCGGATGCGCCGGCTGTAGGCACTCCGTCCGCCCGGTACCTCCTCTCGTGTGCTGTGTCCGCTCCGCGTGACGTCCGTCCACAGAGTGTTGTGGTGCTCCTGAGCTGCCCCCCCTCCCCCCGCCGTGATCGTACCAGGGTGTCCCGCGTGCCCTTCCCGCTCTGCAGGGCGATGCTGCCCGCTGGGTGTGCTGTATTGTCGAGTCCTTAGTGCAGTTGCAGGTTAAACTAATGCCGGCCCGGCTTCCCCAGAATAACGTGTGGGGATGGTGTGGTGACGCAGAGTTTCCGCTGTTGTTGCCGGGCTTTAGAGGGTAGCAGAGGTAGCCAGCTTTGCATCGTGCATGGCGTTCCACTAGCTAGTGATCCGGAGGTCGCCGTTGGGCGTCACTGGTGGACGTATGTGATTGGGTCGTGCCTGTCCTGGGAGGCACTGACTGGTGAGTTGTACTGTTTGTCGACTGTAGGGGGACTCGTTCTGTTTGGTTATCTGGCGTGCTACCTTCACAGGAAGTGTAGTAATGACTGCCAAGACTGGTCAAAGGGCGTTTCGCTCGCTGTAAGTGCAGCCGTAATTATGTGTCAAATTATTTGTTCCTCCTAAGTGGAATCAATGTTTGAGGAACCCACTGAAACTCGACATTATTAACGCCAGTGATGGTTTGCAGTTGCGGGAGTCCCTGACAAGAGTAGACGAATTGGAGACCACCAACAGTCACCTGCAGAAGCGACTGGACAAGCTGAAGAACGCGCGGTCGAACCTGCTGAAGGACTTGTCGACAGAGTGAGCGGGGCCGCTCCTGTACGGCGGTCGGTCCTGTACTCACACTAGCCGGACAGAGGGCGGCGGGGCTGGCGCTAGATAACCATACTTCAACAGCTCCTGAGTGGACCTGCGGCCTGTCTGCGGCCGCAGCTCGGACTGGAGGTCGGAGCCGACCGCCGCTCCGTCCGGCCTGTTCGCTGCCTCAGATTACCACCTCCCTCGCTCCCTGGAGATGCCGCCAGGGCTGGCGGCGGAGGTTCGGGCCCTGTGGGAACCTGCGAGAGAACGCGGCTGGCGGCAACACGATGAGACACGGCGGCTGTGGCAGAACAAAACGGCGGACGAGTGAGACTGGTGGGGTGTGTGTGTGTTGTGTGGAGGTTATGAGGGCTGGGACGATGGAGTAGGGACAGGAACTGCTGCTCCCGGCGCCCGGTGATAGCAGACTGGGTGCGTGTGTGCTGTCGATGGCCGCTCTTACTGCCCCGTGACCGGTCCTTGTGATAGTTCTAACCAGATGGTGAGCTCCGGCGAACCCCAGTGACGACGCGATTGAATGTGTGCTCCGCCCACCTATCTCCGGCTACTTAACGCATGGCGGCCAGCGCGCGCGAGCTGACGATGGCCGACCGAGGAGGGTACAGCGAGTGAGCATCAGTGCCAAAGTGTGGACGACTGAAGGCGGTGGTCCGTCCCGGCTGTTGGAATTTCGAGGCAGCTGCGTCCCCCGACTGGGAGTGCCCTGCGTGAGTGCGTGAGTGCGTGTCTCTGAATGTGTCGCTGTTCACCGCTGGGGCTTTAACATGTGCTCAAAAAGGGGCGCCGGCTGTGCGCTGAAGGGTGCCTGCTACAGCGGAGGGCCTGCGCAGTGGGGGGGCCGCGCTGAGCCACAGCGAGTTGTCCTGCTAGTAAAGAATGACTGGCTCGTGTTTATTTTTGAACCCGAGCTGCTGATCCCTTGTGTGCTTTGTGAATGTTTGGGGGTGGGGGCCGGAGTTGTGGTATAAATGGCATAAATGTGAGACTGAACGAAAGCATATCAACTACGAAAGCCTGGCTGGATTCTCTGCTTGCAGCGCCTGTGTCTGCGTTCATGTGTTTTCGCTCGCTCTTTCATGTTCGAACCAGGAGCGATATTCATACATGTTGCTATTGAAACGCCAGGTAAAAAAGATATGCGTGACAGCGCTAATATTTCTGAAAATGACCATAATTATTTTACATTCACATGCACAATCAATTTGGTGCGCATTGGGTGATTAATCTGGTGGGAATATCGCTGAATGTGCTGGGACCTTACACCCGACGAGCGCCACATTCGCCCTGCAGCGCGTGCGGCAGCTGTGCCTTTTCTGGGCGTGTTCCAGCGTCCCCGATACTGGTCAGAGGGCTCTGCGAACTAGCTGGTGCACGTGACGGCCCTCGGCTGTGCGTCGGGCTGACTCAAACGCCAGCGCCGTGGCTGGAGTGGTGATTCTCTAAACCACTTCACTAACCAAAAATACTCTGCGCTGGTTTTGTTTTTCATAGCACGTGATTTCATGCTCCAGTTGTTCCTTAGAGTGATCAGTGCCTAACTTAACACGTACACATCACTTATTCTATATTTTTGCAGCATTTTTAAAATGGTTAGCTTCAGCACCTTGCACTCGCGAGTTTGATCTTGTTTCCAAGCCTTTCCTAAACGGAACTTGTATAGACAGAACTGGGCATAAAGTATTCTTGTGCTTCCAGTCATATGACTAGATTCTAGAAGGTAAATCCATAACGTACTTTCTTTTTCGTAAGTGAACGGTGGCTTCCCGTTCTTAATGTTGTAGTGGCTCCCCGCCCCTCTGCGTGAGTGAGTGCTACCATACAAGCTGTGCGTGTCCTGAACCCCCAAGCGTGATGCTGTGGAGGCCGCGCCGTGCTGCTGTTTTGCGTGCGCGCGTTGTGAGCGGGGGTGTGCGGACGGCTTTTGTACTCACAAACCGCAGTTTGCAAGCTTTTCGCTGTCCAGAGACAGACTGTGGCCCTTGTGAGAGAGCGTGTTTGGATTGAAGTGAGTCTCAACCATCAAACAGTGCGTGCTTCAGTTGGGAAAGACCTGAAATGGCTTGTGCGAGGTGTCCCTGCTCCCCAATATTGTTATGTATTAGTTGATTTATACCGAGTATTAAGTTGGTAGTGCGTCGAACCATACAGCCGATCGTAATATAAGTGTAAGGCTTCTAATATCTGCCCTCCGATTCCGTTATGGAACGATATGTATTTGTGCGAGATGTTTGATTGAAGTTGCGGAGGTTGTCGATTTGTAGGCAGAGGTGAAGGTCCAGAAATATCCGGGCAATGACTTGTGGTTAGGAGCTGGCGCTGCTGGGAAAAGTTTCACGGACAGACGCAGGATTCGAACCGACGGCCCACTGTTCGGGAGTTCAGCACTCGTGGTCCGAGCTACGCTATCAGCGCCTTGCACGTATCCCTTTACGTCCTCACCGAACAACCCTCCGCTAACCCGAACAGTGGCTGTAATAGACATTCACAAATACCGTCATTTATTGTCAACTCAAAGCTCTATACAAATAGTACAACAGCGTTATGTATCAAAACTTGATCCCTCACACACAAAATAAGAGACCTCCGGCGGTAGCGGCGGCCGCACGAGCGCTGGCAGCAAATCATAACGCGTGCTTTAACGAGCTGTGCACTTACACAATCATCCGCTAACTGCCATCACGAACACCCCACGCGCCACGCCCAATGCCACCCTGCGCCAGAGCTGGAGCCACAGTCAAAGTAAAGAGGAACTCTCGGTGTACGCTTCGTTGATACGGAAGTTAAGTGCGAAATGAGTTAACGACACATGCGAGCGCGAAGGACGTAAGGCTGCGAAATTTCAGGTTCAGAGGATTGACTGTTTGTCAGCGGTCTACTTTTGACAACCGCTGGTGGCAACAAGAACACCAGAGGCCGACCTGTAAGTAGGGCCGCCGCGGCTAAGTTGAAAGTTGTGAGAAAGGTCGACAGATGGCAGGAATGGTTAATAGCATACCGCTCCTAGCGCCACCACGGAAGCTGTAGTTGAAAAGGTGATGGATAGATGGCAGGAGCGGGCAACGCCTCCATCGTAGCTATCGCATGTGACTAGTTTGCGACGCCCATGGATGTCGGGTTGGGTTGGCTTCGCCAGCAACAATCCTGCAGGCAGCGGCGACGCGCTATCCGTTCCTTTTCCGTCGTGGTCTCGCCAGATCACTCACGCCAGCACCCACACCGGGACTCGTCAACTACACCAGCACAGCTCTGCATACTCCCATCCGGCGCACGAAAACATCCGCACATACACATATATCGATCCCACATCAGTAGCACAGTACACAGCAAATATCCCGCAGGGTTCTGAAGCGCGCTACAGAACGCGCTGCCTGCATACCTCCCTACACACATCATAAACGACTTTGCATATTGGCGAATGTACAGTTTGTACAAAACATAAATAGAGCTCACGGGCGAAAGCATCACGATCATGTTACGAACACAGGGCTGACATTCCGAGATAACCGAGAGGGGCGTATGCAATAGGGAAGGGGGAGATTCGTGTACGTCGGGGGGGGGGGCTGGATCAGGTTTTTGCGCTCCTTCACTATCAAATCTGGTCATGAGAACAGAGTCGGAGTGGAGAGGAATAGGAGACTAGACATCGCTGGAACCAACTTTCGCCCAGCCGACGCCCAGTCGAATCGCTCGCCGGGGCGTCACACACAGAACAAAACAACAGTTCACACTTATCATAAGATCACAGGCTTTCATATTAATGTCTTTGGAAGGTGCACGCTTTCCGCATCACCCAACACAATCACTTTTCACGTTGATAACATTAACCGGCGCCCTGGCGACGCAATTATGGAATGTCACTGCGGAGCTGCCCGCCACGCGCCAGGGCGCCGCCGGGCGCTAAACACCAGTGGAGGGCATGACATTTTGATGAATTTCTTCAAGCCGTCGCTGCGCAGCGCGGCGCCGCCATGGCGGAAGCATCGCGCCTTTTAAAGCCCATTTACATGCGCTGTCGCAGTTACCGTCGACTTCAACACTAGCGCCACCTGCCCGTCACTACACAAAGTACGCTTCGGACATGTTAGCGTGGATCTGCGCGCGCAGCGCCTGCACACTGTTCATGATTTTCTTCTGGTGGCCGACAAGCGTGACCCCGAGCGCAGGCAGGTCGGCGTGCGTCAGCCGCGTCACCGCCTCCATGCTGGATATGCCGGCGCGCTGCAGGTTCTCCAGATAGCGCGTCATCTTGATGGAGGCGAGCCACTCCTCGACGGTGGTGATCTGGGTAAGGTCGGGAGCGTCCGGCGCCAGCGGGTTGGTATTCCTGAGGGCAGGGGTGAGGTCACCGCGCGGAAAGTATAGCGACCCCGAAACTGCCGCGGATGATTAGAATTATATGAGGTATTGATGTCAAGCTCTATCCACCCACTTTGCCTGTATCAATAATGAAACTGTCCCTTGACCGCTACATTTAAGCGGAGTGTAGAGCAGGGTTCAATGCAAGCGCTCTCCGTAATCACTAATGTGTGATTTTGGGAAAGGGGTAACGGAAAGTTTTTTTAATGTTAGAAATGGCGCCAGAACACGTTACAGTAACATGCAGTAAATTCAAAAGATACAATGGAGCGCATGATTCCACAAACCAAACGTGCACTTGCGGCATCCCTCAACTAAAACCACCGCAAACACAGGTTTCTGTTTATGCTGGGAGCGCAGTTTTCTGCAGTCATGCACCAAACGGGTGGGGCTTCTGGAAACCGCGCTCGGGGCAGTGGCGGATCTAGCCGGTCGGTTTGGGAGGGGCAAACCAAAGTCGAAAAGGAAAAAAACGTCACGCAGCGCAAAATTGCGCTAAAATATGGTTTGCCGGTACGGGTTTTTGAGGCGAGAAGCAAAAAAAAACGTCTCGGGCTGAAAAATATGAGCTCAAGATACTTTTTTCCTATCCGAGGCCTCATATTTCCACTCAACTTAACGGATCTGTTTGAAGTTGAGAGTTGAAGTACCAAAATCTTGCTTATAAACTTAAAAGGAGTCGGGGAAAAAAGGAGGTCAATCGCTTTGGGGGGGGCAAAAACATAGTTTTGCCCCGAGCTTTTCCGTTTTGGAGGGGACAAATGCCTTTCTTGCCCGCCCCCTGGATCCGCCACTGGCTCGGGGTAGGAGGACTAAGAAGACACCTGCGGAGAGCAAATACGACTCTGGCGCTTAGGACTGGGAATCTTCGTCCCTGAGTGATTTCAGAATCAATTTATCACACCAGAGCTAGGCAAATGTTGATACTTAGATCAACAAGAATACATGGCCGATGTCAGAAATAAAATTGCAATTGCGCATCCCAACCCCCACAATTAATTCAACCCAATTTCTGAGGGTGCTAAATCGAGTTAGGGTGAGAAGACATTGTCCAGTTCCCCGCTCTTTCTGACTACAAGTCTTACGCTTGGAAAAAGGTTTGCTTCATCTTTCAGATAATGGTATCCCAGTGGGTTTCAATGCAGGAAATAAATCAGAACATGGCAGTGCTTCAGTCTAGCATAAACATGCTCCTTGCTTCCGATATTCGAGAAGCGTGCCTGACACACCACACCTTCCACACATCCAAAACATGATGAACCAACAAGCGGCCCCGTGGTTCAGACCATACCATTTCAAAGGCATGCAAATGCTCGAAACAGAAACATTCTAAAAGCATGTACTTCATAGCATTAGTGAAAACATTTACCACTTAGTCGAAAGGAAGCCATATTAAAACATCAATCTTAGAACCGATCCAAAAATACCAAAACGTATACCTATATTTTTCACAGTTTGAACATTACCCCCAGATGTCAGGAAATATCCGAACAGAAAATTTCCAGAACAAAAAAGTATTAATTATATTTGGAATGATGATATAGCATTGAAACGAAAACACCTGCATACCTATTGTACCCAGGCACCTTTCTCTTGTTTTTGGCCACATTCGGTTTCGATACCTTCTTCAGATATTTCGTTTGCTTCCCCTCATTTATTTTACATTTGGAGACACGTGCTAAATATCGGGGAACAAATTCGTCAAATGTCTTGCACTTGAGTTAAAATCACGTCTCTGTCCCCAGTCCAGGGACTGGGGAGAGATAGATGGGGACCACCATGTCTTTTCCCCATTGATTAGCAACAGCTATTGCGCCGACATTCCATATGGTCCGTTTTATGTTTTCATGGGGAAGGAAGGGTCCTGTAACCAAATCCGTCTGTCACCAAGATTTCCGTTCCCCGGCTCGGTTTAACCCCAAAACTTTTCTTGCCTTTGCAAAATCAAAAGAATATGTTACCACAATGTATGAAAGGCTACTCAGAGCTGAGCTGTTGTGCAGTTCTGAACCAGCCGAGAGGAAACGGTCTTCAAGCAGAGGCGTGCTAAGCAACTAATCATGCTTCGTGCTTACCAAAATTATCACAAAACTGGGCCCGTATGCAGTGAGTGTCATGCGTTCGACTACATCTCACAGCCAAGGCACACATCGAGCTGGGACCAGATCTGACCTAGGGAAATCGATGGGAAACTGCACCCAGTGTGATCTACCACATAGTGGAGAGTAGGCGGGTTCATAGCTGCCAGTCAGAGAGGAAAACTTTCCGTCACCAAAGCCAACGACACAGTCAACACTCAGTCACTCTTAATGCTCATCAATTACACCACCACACTTGGGCACACGAATTCCGATAGTTATTTACCAGGCCAACATGCAATAAATAGTGGGCTAATTTGGTCGCGTAAAAAACATGGTACAAATTGAATTGGAAGAGCAACGCCTAGCATGTGACTGCGCTGTAGTGATGTTCCAGCCGTGTCAAGTCTGCATAGCGCGCACAGTATATCTTACAGCTCACGGAAAATTCTCCGAAGCCCGAATTTTGCAAAAGCTATCTGAGGAAACTTAATCGTCTATCAAATGCAATAATTGAATCCTTTTGTATTACTGCCAAGAAATGAAGAGTACCTTTTCAGCGTCATTCATTCAGTCAGCTACCTTGAAGGGAATGTGGCACCTTCATAACGTGATTTTAACTGAGATAGCCAAGTTGTAAAGCCAGTCGGAAAACCCGGTACTCCATATTACATTTGGCTCGGAGCTTGATATTTCCGTAGAAGAAAAAGCTAAAACCTACCTGACACCAACCCCCTCATCAACCCATCGCCGGGCGGCCATTGTTGTGAGCTGCTGGTGTGACGACATATGCTGACGTCACGATGAGCATCAGCCAATCGAAGCCCTTGAAGCGTTTCAAGTATGGTAGCGGTTGCCAGATCGTGACATCATCCACAGGCTGATATTTATTTCTTTTTTAGAGGAGTATTTTAAAAATCAAAATATTGAGCTTATTGTACATTTTTCAGAGAAACCATGAGTGGTTTAATTATTTTCGGCTCAAAGTACGCCTAACTGCACTAAATTCCAGGATTCGCCCAAGGTGCCACATTCCCTTTACGCTCATCCACCATTCCATACTCCCGCCCGTCACCAACGCCACCATCACCGTTACCATGGCTACCATACATACCTGTTGGGCGCCACCTTGCGGAGGGTGTCGGGACAGCTGATGAGGTTGTCCAGCGTTTTGACGACGCTGACGAAGGAGGGTCGGTGCGCCCGCTCCTTCTGCCAGCAGTCCAACATCAGCTGGTGCATCGCCTCCGGACAGTCCATCGGCGCTGGAAGTCTGTCCAGAGGAGCCCGGTCAGTGTACCAGCCTCGGCAGTGGGGGAGGGGGCAGGGGTTCGACGGCAAACAGGGACTGCTGAAGATACAAGTTATCTTCCAGCTCACGCTCACAGCAAGGGATTATAGTTCACATGTAATCTTGAAAATTGATTATTTCGTTTTAAGGGCGCGCCAAGCAGCGAGGTCATATAGAATACTGGTTTCTCTAAGCTTGATGTACCAATATTCCAGGCACATGCAGTAAGAACACAAACATATCCCCTGGCTTTGACTGGTTATACCAAAGGCTCCACGTTGGTAATAATTATAATAAACCTTGGTCTCCGCGTTGGTGCGCGCATGCCTCCCCACCAGAGCTGCTGTGCCCTGGGGTGAAGGCTTCCCGCCGATACCGACCTGTAGCTTTTCTCGATGCTCTTGATGACGTCCTGGTTGCTCCAGTTCCAGTAGGGTCGCTCTCCGTACGACATCACCTCCCACGCCACGATACCGAAGCTCCAGACGTCCGACGCCGATGTGAACTTGCGGAACGCTATCGCCTCAGGCGCCGTCCACCGCACCGGAATCTTCCCACCCTGCGGAGATGCGAAACGTGCGTAGAATATCAGAAATTAAAAGTGTGGAGGACATTTTTTGCATACGAGCTGGATGCCATTTTGGGTCCCCTCCTTCTCCTGGCCCTAGTCTGTCGGATATTCCTCCACTGGGAACCAGTGCCCTTCTAGTACCAAATAACTGCATGCCTGTTTTTCGTTTGGTGAAGGCTTTCGTTCTCTTCGCTGAAGACCGATATAACCTTCTAACTACTTTGCTTCATTGTGCATAGTAGGAACACAAGTGCCCTTTCACCGCCCAAGTGTACCCCTTGGGCCTCGAAGTGTGTCCTTTCTGTCTTTGGTTCTTGGTGAAAACTTGCCAAAAGTGCACTGATTCGAAATTAAATGTAGAATAGATGGAGACATGATCACTGCGTGTCCTCGCGACGACATTCGGGAAAAATAGAACTTCAAGAGGTATATGACGGCAATCACTTTCCATACGGCTTCAATCTAAAACAATAATATTTACTTGAAATCAAACCCAGTGTACCGAATGTACACACTTGCAAACACATCAACGATATCGAAAGTGCAATCACAAATCTAAGAATTAAGACCGTGTACCCTGATCTTAATACCTGTTATTTTCGACTTATTTGAGTTAGTGACCACTTCACACTAAAAATATCATCTAAATCTACAAATATTATTTCCATTTTGCAATTATTCCGTCCTTACCCCATTCACATTCTAGCTAAGCCCCCCATAACCGTATACTGTCGGTGCCCTCTGTGCCCCACGTCCTCACCCCTGTGGTGCAGTCGCCCTCTGTGCCCCCACATTCTCACCCCTGTGGTGCAGTCGCCCTCTGTGCCCCGCGTTCTCACCCCTGTGGTTTAGTCGCCCTCTGTGCCGCACGTGCTCACCCTTGTGGTGTAGGCGCCCTCTGTGGTGCTCTCGATTTCTCTGCTGAGCCCGAAGTCGGCGATCTTGCAGACCAGCTGAGCGTTGACCAGCACGTTCCTGGCGGCCAGGTCTCTGTGCACGTAGTTCATCTCGGAGAGGTACTGCATGCCCGCAGCGATGCCGCGCAGCATGCCCACCAGCTGAAGCACCTGGAACTTGCCGTCGTTCGCCTGTGGAAGCCACCCGGACACACGCTGGGTTAGGACAACTGATCACGCACATAGATAACTGCGGCTACAAGAGGTGTCGAAGCCACCGTTCTGCCACGGTCACTGTAGACTCTAGAAGCATTGTTGTTGGTGCTCAGTCAAGCTGGAATATGTGGAACAGGTGATACCTAAATGCTTCCTTATATATCATAAGTGCGACTATGCCCACCAAGCAAGGCCAAAAAAACTCGAGGCGGATAGAATAAGAGGATTACTCGTGTGGTCATTTCACTACTTTTCATTGCACTTGAATAAATGTATTTTCGCAGAAAGTGTTTCTCTTATAGCAATAATACAAACGGCCAAGCTAGAGCCACAGAGGAAACGCCTTACCCTGAGGAAGGTGTCGAGACTGCCGTTCTCCATGAACTCGGTGATAATCATCACCGGGTTGCTCTTGGTGACCACTCCCTGCAGGAAGATGACGTTCGGATGCTCGAACTGGCCCATGATGGAGGCCTCGGTCAGGAAGTCCACCCTGGCCTTCTCCGACGAGCCTGGCTTCAGAGTCTTGATGGCTACGGTGATCTCCTGACGCGCTGGAATCTGGGGATGGGGATCGTGTGACACGCTGGAATCTGGGGTAGGGGGATCGTTTGACACGCTGGAAGCTGGGGTGGGGATTGTGTGACACGCTGGAATTTGGGGGTAGGGGATCGTGTGACACGTTGGAATCTGGTGGTTGGGGATTGTGTGACACGCTGGGGTCTGGGGTGATCGTGTGACACTTCGGAATCTGGTGGTTGGGCATTGTGTGACACGCTGGAATCTGGGGATGGGGGATCGTTTGACACGCTGGAATTTGGGGATGGGGAATCGTGTGACACCTTGGAATCTGGGGGTGGGGGATCGTTTGTCACGCTGGAATCTGGAGGTTGGGGATCGTGTGACACGCTGGAACCTGGGGGTGGGGGATTGTGTGACACGCTGGGGTCTGGTGGTTGGGGATTGTGTGACACGCTGGAATCTGGGGGATTGGGGATCGTGTGACACGCTGGAATCTGAGGTACGGAATCGTGTGACACGCTGAATCTGGGGGGGGATTGTGTGACACACCGAAATCAGGGGGTAGGGGATCGTGTGACACGCTGGGGTCTGGGGGAGGGGAATTGTATGATGCGCTGGAATCTGTGGGCTAGGGATCGTGTGATGCGCTGGAATCTGGGGGTTAGGGATCGTGTGGCGCCACACTGGACCTGTGGCTACTTTGGTATTGGCGCTGGTTTTGAAATATATTTATGGCTGAAACTGTGACGATGGCTTCTGGACAAAGAGTGCAGCTAATTACTGCAGATAAGACTCAAAACCTCCGTGTAAACAGTTTTGCTGCGGACTTTTCCGTCAAAGGCACATTACCTAAAATATAATGGTTTCTTACCCGGTAAATCCGAGTCTCCACCCAGAATACCAAACAAAGCATGAAAAACGTAGTCGGCTCACATGCAGCTGCTAAATAAGGTGCCGTTACCAGACACTTTGCATGGTGCACTAGGCTCATTTCGCGGCTAATGAGCCAAGCAAGTCAGGAGAGCTCACCGATAACCGTCTAACAACTGCCCTCGCTCCACCACTGCAATGTTTGCAAGGGAGGATCAATGAAAGTTGCCTTAGTGGTGTGCCGCCCCCCTACAGGGGAGGGGGCGGGGAGGGATTGGAGGCACCAGCTCAGCAGGGCACCCGGTTTGGCGCTGTTAGCACAGGGCTTTACAGGTGACGCGTTTGCCTAAATGGGTTGAATGTAGCGGGTATGCCACTGCTGAATAATTCAAGCTAACATGACAGGTGGGTCGTATATAGTCTTTACGCCACATTGCTGTGGCTACTAATATCAAGAAACACCGGCCATGAAGGCCGAACCAACGGGCGCTGGCCAGGTGACCGCAGATCCCACCGCTCGATACCAAACTTCACTCAAGTCCGATGAAGAATGAAGGACCGATAGCAGCGCTACAGAGTTTCGATACTGATGAAATATGGCGTAAAGTGTCGTTTTATGATATTTTATCGCGGTCCTTTGCTATGGAAGATAGATGTCCAGTAATACTGGCCGTGTTCCTTGCCAGCATATTTGCCGATAACGGTTCTGGCGTCATAAGTTCATCGCTAAATCACATGAAATAAATAATGGCAGCATGTCTCGGCGTACCAACCAGACTACAAAGATGAAAGTATGAAGTTGTGCTGGCATCGTGAGGCAAAGGTAAGGACCTGTTCACATATTACGTCGGTCACATTCAAGGGCGTTTTAGCCCCCGTCCCTCCTTTGTCAGAAATAGCCAGAAAATGGCTGACCCCTCCCTCAGAAAAGGTCAGCAAATGCTGACCCCTACCCCGTTCGGTCACCGGCGTCATATGCGAACAGCTCCTTACAGATGAGTCCATGTCGAAAAAAACTGGCTTTGAGGTAGATAGTTGCCAGTCGGTGAGAAGTCGGAAATGCAATAACCTACTCCCTCTGACCACCGTACATGCGGCTTATTTTTGACGCTGGTTGCCAGAAACAACTTTAAAATAAACGCCTCTAAATATATAGAGATGAGTGGTAGAGATGAGTGGTGAGATGAGATGAGATATAGAATCCCATCCTCTTTATCCTCACCTTCCCTCATCCCTACCATCCTTCCATAGTTTACAATCACTTCATACTCATCACGAAAACACTTTAAAAGCCACCTCAATCGTGTGGAAGTGTGAGTAATACATGATGATGTTGATGATGATGATGATGTTAGACGGTACAGGCGGCGCCTCACCCGCAGTTTGCCGCGGCAGACGTCACCAAACTCCCCACCGCCGATCACCGCCTCGATGATGATGTGGGAGGCGTCAATCTCGCGCGCGAACTCGCGGATGGCCTGGTTGGGGATCCTCGTAGGTGTGGGGGTCGATATAGGTGCGCTGGTGCGTCACCGGGTTGAACAGAGGCGTCGTCACTGAAACACGGCGGAGGTACAGCTGAGCGCGGGCTACCCACTGGCGCTCAGAACGGACGTCTGAATAGTTCGCTCAGATCTCCACCTAAGCAAAGCTGAGAGTAAACGCAACACTGAGTTTAGGCAGATTCAAGAAGAGAAATACTGTAGGTGCAGCAACCATTTCATTCACAAACTCAAATTTCTCAAGTTTCATTTACCATTAGATATGAACAATACTCAAAACAATGACGCTGAGGGTGGCCCGAAGACTTGCAGAGCATTCAATGATAGATCGACCAAAATGTTCAAATATAAAACCCCCTGTCCATTGTTTGACATTAATTTACACGTGAGGATACCTGCATTCGGCTGCCAAATCAACAATGCACTCGATTCAGTTCAATGAAGTCTACCCAGTTCAAGGATCCAGCTTAAGGATCCAATTCAACGAAGTCTACCCGATTGGCTTTTGGTTCACTTCGGTACGTAGTTTTGTAGCCACACGGAAACACTTCCAGAATAGTACAGCTAATTTGTATGGATGGAACTAAAAATGCAAGATTATAAAAAATTGACGAAAATTGGGATAACAACTATACATAATTTTTCAAAACATCAGATGTATCTGATTTTTCATATGATGCGGAAACAAGTTGGAAAAAAATCAAACAAAGGGAGGCTCGATCTTTTGGTATACTCACACTACCTGAGCCAAACCAAAAAAGGTCATGAGGTCAAATGACAAAAATCTAAATCCCCTACCGAAAGACGTCAGACAGATTTTGATGGATTTCAACCAGCGTTACAAGTCTTCGAAGACAATTCTGTACAGTGGCCTGGAAAATTTTTTATAACTCAATAAAGGTAAGTCGGATCTAGCTGAAAACTTGACAGGTGAATTCAGCGCTCTAGATAACGCCACATACAAACTTAGATCAAAATCGGGGACATGAGGTCGCTATGGACCGGCCCGTGTACCCTGGCATGGCCCGGACAGTGTCGCTTAGCATCCGCATTGCCCCCCACAGCGGCACACGATTGATATTGCTCCTGTAACGACCGGTTCTCACAATTCCCGCGCCTTAGCCATTACTGGGTATCATGACCCACCCGTGAATAGCCCCTCAGGGGGACACCAGAACCAAACAAGATCGGCAAACATGCTGCAGCCTATCTGCACATTGGATCGCTCATTGAACTATTTAATGGACAAACTGGAGGAAAGGAACGGGTCCCATTCCACCTGCACGCGCGACAAATAAGGTCAGGCAGGCCCAATACCAGGAAAGAACAGTAGCGGTGAACAACTTCGCGGTCGCGAAATGCTAGTGGCAATCAATTTCCGCAAATACAACCAAGAGTGAAAATAATTTTGCGCTCGAAATTCCGCATCAACTGTTCATGGATTATAGCCCAGCGAATGCTTTCCAGCAATAGGTCTCGGCTTTTCCCTCGAATGGATACCTGATGCAACTCAAAGCGGCAGACACTGTTTGAGCTTCCGCTCATATTGGAGGAGCACTCTTCCACGTGACACAGCGCTCATTACCGATTCATGGCAGAACTTTGGCGAAATGGCTAAAAATTATGGACTGTTTGGACGGCTCTCCTGGAAGGAAGCACTCAAAAATGACCTGATACCGAGGTTGTTTGTTTCTTCCTCAGAAAAATGGTGTTTTCCAGGTAGCGAGGGACACGACACACCTTTAATGTGTACCAGGTGGAGGTGGGGGGGGGGCTGAGCCAGGAGGGGGAGGGGCTGACCCGACTGCCGTGCCGTCCACAGATACTGTCAGCTGATAAGGGCGCCGCTATATAGTCGGCCGCCGCACGCAAGGCCACAGGGGGAGGAGCGTCGGACCAGGTGGTGGAGCGCCCCCGGCCCGACCGGCCAGCCTCGAGACATGCGCAGAAGGCGGACCGATACGTCTAATACCCATAAAATACCAGGAACCGAACCCAAACTCTAACACTGCTACTGGCCGGATCCAAGACCCAGATATTCTAGCGGAAAAATCGGTGCCCGATATAGCAACAAAGAGCGTGACAGCAATGCGTCGTATCAGTGAGCCCGGTGAATAGGCCCCCCAGGGCTGTGTACCCCCGGTCGACCGTGCGCCCCCGTCACTTACTGCCGGCGGTGTGGGTCTGTACTATGGCGCCATTGCCGACGTGGTGCACTGGAACAGAGGAGCGGGGGCGGGGCGGCACAGGTTAGACCCACAGAACAGACACAGAACAGCCATCGACACGCGCCCAGCACCGCATACAGACCCGGCACAACAGACACAGAGCCGGCACGGACCGGGGTCGCCGCCTCAGAGGCCCCGCGGACTGCAACAGCACCCGCGGGGGCGTTAGGAGCGAATACTCGGCATTTGAGAATGAGCCGGAATCTAAAAATCATCACTGATCCATTTCCGATCCTGAGCTTTTTAATAGCTGCCACTAGTTTTGCACGCTTCAAGGTGCAAAAAGGCAGTTTAAGGTCCAGATGCCTTGAATAATGTCCAGGGGATTTTTTTAGTATTGGCGTATCTCTTCTGACTTTATTAGAAGCCGTGTCTGAGATCGCAATTTTCGGTATCACAACAATTTGGTGTTCCATTTTCAGTATTTTCAATTTGTTGTTCATCGGTGTGAAATGTTTCAGGGGGACAAAGCGATAAACGGAGCCATATCAAATTCGCGGGCACCTTTTATGTATGAAACAATTATTTAAATCGTCCAATATCTAAGTAGATCTGGTTCAAAAGTCCTGGAATACAAAACTAACTTTCAGCTGGAAGTCCAGTATTTGTTCATTTTGATGGTTTTCCTCTTATCTGCATTATCAATAGGACGTTTTGAAGGGTTTGACAGTGTAATGAACACAATTTCAAAGTACAAGTTTTAGTGAATGTGACTAACTTATAATGATTTCCGGTTTGGATCAATGGCTTTCGTGCTCAATACGCCAATGTCTCGCCAATGTCGCCAGGTATGGAGTGTGACCCCAGCCAGTGTCGGCCGTAAAACACGGCGGCACACACTGGCGGATCCAGGGGCCCAGGGCCATGGCCCCCCCAAAGCCCGAAATAGTATCTTTGGCCCCCAAAACGACCGACTTTTGGCCGTTTTTGTTTAAATCCTATGCTTTTGCAATTTTTCTCGATTTGGCCCCCAAAACGATGTTTGGCCCCCTCCAAAACTTTTCCTGATCCGCCAATGGCGGCACAGCCCCGCAAATGGCAGCGCACTCAGCAAACGGACACCCAACGGCCCTCCAATGTTTAACGGGCCCTTCATCCGGATAACAAAACGTAAAAATATACATTCTCTTAAGAAACGATAAAGTGTGATTCAACAGTCGCGAGTTGTAAGTTTTATAAGAAGTATACAGATGAATTTTGAAAGAAAATTACTACCACCAGAACAGATACCAAAAACGCTAGCTTTTTTATCTGCTTGAAATTTTAAGGGTGAACGAGTGCGAGTGCGTAGACTTTAAAGAACAAGTCTGATAAAAATTGGATCGAGGTGCCATGACTGGGGCTGCCACAAACACACACAAACACAATGTAAATACAAACAGGCGACTCATTCCAATGGCAGTAGAACAACAGTCACTACAAGCTCGCATGAAGTAAAACAGAAGAAGGTTGAAACCCTTTTTTTTTTTTTTATAATTTTTTTTTTTTTTTTTTAAAATTTTTAAATAAATTTTTTTTTTAATAAAATATTTTTTTTTTTTTTTTTTTTTTTTTTTTTTTTTTTTTATAAATTATAAAAAAATTTTTTTTTTTTTTTTTTTTTTTTTTTTAAAAAATTAAAAATTTTTTTTTTTTTTATTTTTTTTTTTTTTTTTTTTTTTTTTTTTTTTTTTTTTTTTTTTTTTTTTTTTTTTTCCCTCCAAAAAAAAAAAAATTTTTTTTTTTTTTTTTTTTTTTTTTTTTTTTTTTTTTTTTTTTTTTTTTTTTTTTAATTTTTTTAATTTTTTTTTATTTTTTTTTTTTTTTTTTTTTTTTTTTTTTTTTTTTTTTTTTTTATTATTCCTTTTTTTTTTTTTTTTTTTTTTTTTTTTTTTTTTTTTTTTTTTTTTTTTTTTTTTTTTTTTTTTTTTTCCACCTAATTTTTTTTTTTTTTTTTTTCTCCTTTTTAAATTTTTTTTTTTTTTTTTTTTTTTTATTTTTTTTTGAGATTTTTTTTGTAAAATTTTTTCCCTTATTTAAAGTCCCTGGTTGAAACACGAACAAGTTCAAACTTTGCTGCTCACACTTTTCAGATGCAAAGGACAAATAAATAAAATGAAGCAATTAAGATCAAAACTGAGGCAGCAGCAGCCATAACAAGCAGACAAAGCTCAGCTTGAACCTCCTCAAAGCAGAATTCATGGCCACAGCAGCAGCTGGCTTTATATACACGATGCCATAGCGTGCGCATCTTTAAGCAGCACTCACGGCAGCATAAAGTCACTAACACATGCGCCGCCTCTCAAATCCGAAATACGCCAAGCATTCGTTGGAGGCTCTTTGAGCTGGCCGAGAGCTACATCGACAGACAGCGCGGCGCCCGTGCAATCTCACTAAAACCCGCCATTTTTCTACAGCCAAGCCCTGGGCGTTGCTGAGCGCCGCCATGTTTGTACAGGTTGCGTGGCGGCTGGGGCGGGTCGGCGAGAGCATGCAAAGCGGTCAGTGCCGGGGCCGGGGCCCGCGTGTCGTCAGACTTACTGTACGTCACCACTAGGCCTGGTGGACATGGAAGGATACAGAGAGAGAGTCAGTGGTCTGCTGCCACAGTCAAGGTGGCCGCGCTTTCCAACTTTAAGCTCCAAGTTCTCACCGTCTTACGGCGTGGCTGTTTTAACGTGTACACTTCTGAACCGAAACGACAGACGCCATTTGAGGCCGAGGTGGGGAATACAGGATTTTTGCCTGCACTCGATCTCTGATGACGAAATTTTGTTTTATTTCATTTTTTTCCTTTTTCGCATTACCAAGCCCTGTATCTTTACCAGATTCACTTGCTTATTGAATATAAAAAGCAACATAACGACCAAAAATATGATATGACAATATTGTTTAGCAGGGATGAGAGGGAATAAAACGACTCACGAGTATATTTGTTTCTTGCTTAACCTGTGTGGAGATTTTCCAATGGCGTTACAGGAAAGGAAAATATCACGAGAACCTAACCGTACCACGCACTTCCTTCCAACAAACCTCCACCTGTGTCAACTTCTGAATAAAAAATAGAGAGTGCCAGCACACAGGCAATCATTCCTCCAGGTCTGAATTAACAGCTTTCAGACGAGGCCAGCAATTTGAAACCATTACTGCGCCGTTGGAGGTTTTTATTGCACAAACCAGGTGGGCTGTCAGCTGGAACAGGTGCATCCGCTCAATGCCCTCTAACTGGACTGGAAAATCAATTGATGACTATTCACGGCACCTGGATAAATAACCTTCTTATGTGAGCTGCAGCTTGATGGGCATCAAGGCAAACATTCTTTTAAATTTTTGCGTCCAAGCTGTCGCAAGTTCGGTTATTGGAGTCGGAGCCTCATTGTTCTTAGTCTTTTCGCGTCAGCAATGCAATATTTAATACGTAACGTCTGATCACGTTCACAGCTCACAAATCCAAATCTCCCAAAGCTTCGCAAATTTTGATTATACTAAGACATTTCGATTATATTCTATTGCCGTATTTCTATCAAACACACAATATCGCGTTTATATACCACTTGCGTGTGTTTTTGTGTGTGGAATCCTGACTCCCTGGCTATTGGCAGAGCGGTCATCGGGTGGAACAGGGGTGTGTGTGGGCGCGACTATCGCGTGTGCGACTGTTAGTTCTATGTACCTTCACCATTTCGATACTCCAGCGTGTCGCAGTCACTCGGCTGTTTCTTATTACACTCCTCGTTACCTCGGCTGGAACAGAGAGAGAGAACACAGCACAGGTCAGACACAGAGCGCCTGTACCGCGCCGCCCAGCGCGTCGGCTGTGGCACCCTGCTGCAACACAGGTAGCCACGTACACGAGGCCACTGTTTTAAATGTCATTCGTCGCTGTCAAAGGAGAAACTGAGAGTGACAACAGTCGGATAGAATAAATGCCGTGTACAAGGTTGACGGCATATTAGGCGGGTTTTGGAGGATTGTGGCGATTGGTTGATTACAGTTAGTTGGGTGGAAAGGTAGCATCAGAATCAGTCATCTCAGAGGTCAGTGTCAGCACTACGACAGCTTGAAGGGCTGCTTGACAACAGAATGGACAGTGTAAGATAAAAACGTCGAAAGCGATGCCCGCGCATACCTACTGACAGGCATCATTGGCTTCATAACAAGGACACCTGTCATTTGTTAATCACACGCACTGAGTACACACCTACCACAAAGTTTGTTGGAAAGCAATAATTTCCACGAGATTTGTTGGGAAACATTATCGGTACGTTTTTACCAGCCGAATTTGACCATAGCTGTTACAGTGGCCCCGGCAACCATACACTTTTAATCGATGCAGCTCCACACGGTACGGTTGCGTGCCACCTCCACCAGATTGAAGCGATTAGTGCAATGTGTTTGTTCCTTTCGTCTGCCCGGGTCTAAAATATCGACTTTTGCCGGACTAAAGTGCCAGGCGCTTCACTGTTACACACCACACACGCGAACACCCGAGCAAATGTTGATATGGGGCGGGAGGTGGGCTAATTTTGCTGGGACTTAAGGTGCAGCAGACGGTGGGTGTGGTTAGGCACAGCGCGTCCGCAAAAGCAAGTATTTGTATGAGGAAAATTGTCTCATCAGAATTCATTGGAGAAGTTTTGGCGAGCTGCAGGCTTAGGCTAAGTCATTACAAAGGAAATTTATCCAGAATATATTCACACTGCAGTGGGTCACAAAAAGATTATGTTGAAACTCCAACTCCATTCGGGCTTGTCTAAGGTTGCTTTTTTGACCAGCCTTTTTGAAATATTTCATGCTATTCTCAAAACCTGAAAGTATCTTTATGATATGAAATGTGAGACAGGTTGGATGGCGTATAAAGATGAGGTGGCATAAATTTGACCCCCACACCAAGTATTTCATCCTCTTTTCGAACAAAAACTAACCAAAATACGCCATATCGATTCAAGTTCTCTGCGGGCATCTATGAGCAGGCATATCATTCAATGAAAAAAACAATAATTTTCAGAGAAAACACGTTGGTCCAAAACCAGGACCTAACCAAATTCCCTCTCACGTACACAGAGGCAAACATCCGAACCTAATTCCCACCCGTTCCAACTCTTCCGGCACTACTGTAAAGCACAGCTGTCTGCCAAGGCCTGGCTGCAGCACTGCCTCACCTTCTGAGGAACAGCACTGCCATGATGACGATGATGACCAGCAGCGCGATCACGGCCACTGTGGCGCCGGCGATGATGCGCACGTTCACCCCCTCCGCCTCGCCAACGTAGGCTGTAACAGGGAGCGGTGGCTCGAGAATACGAAGTACATGGATATTATACTGGTATTCAACTACAGCTCATAAGTAATCAGAAGGGTGTCATGGTTCACGGTATGGATAGAAACATGACAATCTGTACGAAAGAAGTAGATAACTCTAGTCTGAAGCATCACAAAACAGATGTGTACATCAAAGTGGCACGGATCTGGAGGCAGCCAGACATTGAGACAGCTCTCTCCCTCAGCAGTGAGACAGAATTGCTGCCGCCGAGACTACGGCTGTCTGCGTACCGACCCAATTTTAACCTTCCAAGAGCGGGCCATGAATTTTACATTGCTGTCTGTTGAGGCTCTATCTGGCGGGACTTGATGGCGCAGTGTCCGGAGGTGGATTTATGTTTCTCGTACATCATCCTGCCGGATCGGAGGATCGCGGCGCGCACTGTCTCTGGCCGGCTTTGTCGCTGCAGAACAAGCCCCCAGGGCTGGCGCCGCACAACAAAGTGGCCATGCAGAAGCCAGGTTATGTAGTGTATCCGTGACTTCTCGTGATGTAGACCTATGGAAATATTTTAAAAGACGACAGCAAACCGAGATTCTCGGACCAAGTTCAGATCATATTACTAGGAGAATGCACACGAAACATTCTTAGAATAGACCTTTCAAACTTTGGTATATGACTGGATGGTCAACAGGCTTAAACTTATTCTAATATCAATGCTTATACTGTTCCTCGATAGGTCTATATATAAACTTTCTATTGGTACACAGTTTTTAAAGTTTTTTTAGGGGTATAAAAGTCAAAACGTGCCACAACTCCACGTCCAAATTTCACATTTATTCGATCTCTTCTCATAAAATATGTTAAATGAGACCAAAACATCCGCCGAACACAATGGGGCCCATGGGCAGGTTTGCTAGCCAAATTTTGGCAAATTCAAAACGAAAGATTATGAACATACTTGGTTTATCCGTCCTATAATTGAGAAGAAATCCTCAGAAGTTGGCGAGTCGTAAAGCCCAGAATAACCTGCCAGCACTTCCTCTACAACTAACAACTTTCTGTGCAACGCGATTAACCGCCACGTTTTGGGAGGACGCATGTGTCGATCTCATTTGAAGTGTCGCCGTAAGTGTGGGAGAGACGAAAAGTTGGCGCTGTTAGCGTAAAACCTAACAATACCCCTATCAAAGGCTACGCGCTCGAGCCTGACCAGAGAAAGATTTGTTTTCGAAAAAGTGGCATTGCTCAGCCACATCATTATTCCTATATGCCAAGATATTAATAAGCAGACATAGAAAAATCACGGCCCAAACTGCACCGGTCAGTTCGCTGCCTTTGCGGCGTCCCATCGCCCTGCAGTTGACCATGCCTCACCTGTGCCAAGCATTTGTCCGGTGGTGGCCTGTACAGCCGAGCTGAACTCGCCCCAGCCGCGGCTGGTCCGCGCGCGCACCTGGAACCCGTACTCGGTTCTCTGGCGCAGTCCATCGATGGTGGACCGCGGCAGGTCCGTAAAGACGCTGCTGCTGTTGGACTCCTCACCCTGCGCCAGTGACGTCACAGCTACGTCAGCGGTGCCCAAAAACGCGACACGACAGTGTGAGATTGGTGTGTGAGTTTAGTTTTCTGTTACCCAACGTTTTAACAGCGTGGTTTTAAGAAACTGCGAAAACTTTATCGCCTTATTTACAAACTCGGGTGTTTTGGCTCTCAGAGAAGCATAAGGCAGGAACAGTTTTATTTTAAACTAACTCAATGGTAGAGAGTGAAGACACCCAGAAGCGGAAACAAACTGACACCGACAAAAAAACACCATTTCAGAGCCGCGAGAGCATATTGCGAAGTTGGGAAGATTGTGATACGGTGGTTAGCATGATACAAAAAAGGTAAGGCGAAATTTCGGGTTCTTAGGATTGTCCGGGTTATTTCAAGGAGGGATGGAAACAAAGCCGCAGGCACGGGAAGGTACGTGTTGAGGTGCTGCAGAAGAAGTCCGAGTCAAACACTGATAAAAGACGGGACATGACCGGACCACATGTTCTCCTCGAACCACATGTTCTCCTCGAACCACATGTTCTCCTCGAACCACATGTTCTCCTCGAACCACATGTTCTCCTCGAACCACATGTTCTTCTCGAACCACATGTTCTCCTCGAACACCCATAGACATGCAACAGCTCGAGCGCTGGGATTGCTTACTAATTTCCATTATAAGTGCACATGGCCTTCAAGCAGCTAAATTTAACCGTAAATATGTGTTTCTAACACGGCAAAAATGTGCATACCCCAACCCAAATATCAGAATAAGAAGAGTGGCGTTGCGAAACTCGGATGGGTAATTTTAGGACATATTACCTAATGTGCTCTATCCCTATTAAGTCCAAATGAATAATTTTCGCCTGTTTATCAAGGGCCGATGGCTGGAAATCATAGATTCCAAGGTAAGTGACATCCGTTTTACGAGCGAGCTATCAAGCAGCAACTGCCCAAGCCCTTTCTTTTCGCAAGTTTTGATCCAAGAAGTCATTAGCAGCTGCAGCCAGTACATCGCTTCCCGTACGTCTCATACCCTGCACTCCAGCTCCACCACAGAGAGGCGCACCTTGACGAAGTAGCGGGCCTCGTAGCGGAGCACCTGCTCCTGGGGGTCGGCCGGCGGGTCCCAGGTCAGCACCACCTCCGAGGAGCGCACCACGCTCACGCGCAGCTCCGACACCATCGAGGGCACTGTAACAAAGGCACCAACTCAGCCCAGAGCCAGCGGCTTCTCACATCACAGGGGAGGGGGGGGTCTGCAGTCGGAAACCACACACACGGTGTCGGAAATTGACACAAGGCATCGCTTACGCCTGACATTTCTAGGATGGTTTCACCACTGTATAACTTGTCGCATTTTCTAGAACAGGGCAGATCCATTTTCTGTTGCCGTTTAAAAACTATAACCAGGAGAGTGTGAAACTCTGTTCAAGGCTATGAAATAACCTGCCACTCATGATTCCGGCGTCCCAGCAAAGTAAAGGGATCGTAACTTTCAGAGTCAATTTCCCCGCGAGACCATTATGTGCGCTCAATCAGCTGAGGCAGCTCCCACACATTTCCGTGAAACATCCATAAGCCCTAAAGCTGAACATTTCGAACACGATGCAGGGAAACACGACAAGTTGTTACTCCTTCACTGGCCCACAAATCACGACTGTAGCATTTGAAGGAACTAGTCGAACGCTCAGCCTGGGCTGCTGTGAATACAGTGTTGCAAAATATGCAAAATATTACAAAATATTAGGCCAATTAGCTTCCTTACGTGAATGTTTAGCGCAGATAATGCATCAAACTTCAAATGTTTAGCGATTACATACGTTGTCTGCTGCGGAAAAGTCCAACAAACGTAAGACGAATATAACAAAAGCTCTGATTATCTCGGGGCCGGTAGAGGTCAGGCATCTCTGGTCCTGCCACAGCCTACGGGGAGTTACCTGACCTGCTGCCGACCTGGGAACCTAGTCACTGACCTCAAGCCTCAGTGGTGACCTTGTTACTGAAATGAAGCATCAGTGGTGACCTTGTTACTGGCCTGAAGCCTCAGTGGTGACCTTGCTACTGACCTGAAGCCTCAGTGGTGACCTTGTGACTGACCTGAAGCCTCCGTGGTGACCTTCAGCTGCGCGTGCTCGTCGGCGCCGGCTTGCGCCGACACGCCGTTGCGGCTGAACACTTGGAACACGTACGAAGTGGTGGGGTTCAGACCCGTCACCGTCACCTTAGTCGTATTCAGTCCCTTCTGCAATGGCAGCGCAACAAGGCCAGATTAGTCCAACTCTCGTCATGGGGGTGTGAAGAAGGCTGCCCTCAAAGTTCGGTGAGGTAATGTAATACAAGGCTAAACGCTGGCTAGAGCAATACCAATCGCAAAACGTTCTTAATTATGCAAACCAACAAGACGTAACGTTTGCACATTTGAGCGGCCTTACGTGAAGCCAGTTTGTTGATGAGCAGCACCTATAAAAAAGTAAAACGGTTACCAATAAAATGACTTATGATAAAAAGTCTGCACCGCGGTGGTGCTAACAAATCTCGACAGTGTAACACCTAGATATTCCATTTGTGTCAGAATATTCGGCCGGATATCCGCCAAAGTCATCACGACTGACGGAAGAACGCCTATTTATACGATTCTGGCTAGTTCGATTCCAACTAACGGCTCTCCATCCGGCCAGGCCGGAGGCCATTGGGTAACTAAGCCTTTCAATCCCAGGTGACCTTCAACCCTCATGATTTCGTTGGATCAGTCTCACCCAGAAATTTCAGAGATCGGCGAAGATTAATTGTCGCATAGCCTTTCAATTCCGATGGAAATTCCCTGACTGGAATATATCTTCCAGCACAGAATGGCGCACAGCCCCGGCTGGTGTATTCAGCCTGGTGGAGAGCCGGCGAAAATCTCGCCGCCCGCCGCCACAGTCACGTGATGAGCCGCCTCTCAGCATCCTCCGCTCGGCTGCGTCCTTTGAGGGGCGCCGAGCCGAGCCCTGCCCCGGCGTCGTTATACCCGCAATTTTTCCGACGCCAAGACCAGGCTCTGCCGCCACCGATATCAGATTTGCAGTGAACCCAACGGTGCACCTATTGAGACTCGCGGGAAAGCAAACGTTGAAACTCTAGCGGCTTATTCAGAATCTGTTAGATATGTTTTGGTATATTATATCGGTGTGAGATCGGACCTACCTAAATGATCAGCGGATCTGATTTGCTAACAGCGACAGCGACAGCCGCACTGGCACTAGATAGTCATCGCTACAGCCCGTGATACGGAAAATTTTTCTTCTTTTTTTGTATTTTCCCTTCCAATTTCGGTAATTCTACGTTCGTTCATGGCTTTGATAATCCAAATCACTGGAAATACAACGCAAAGCCTTCAGCTGTATTTATTTTTAATAACAGCTTTTCCCTTTCCTTTGATAGGAACATAAACTTAACCATAAATTTAACTAAGCCCAACTAGCACGATATCCCTGAAATACGGCCAGTCGTAGCATTACTATTTTATGACAAGTTTACAACACCCAACGGGGAGGCAGATCCAAGGAGGGAAGGACTGGTGACCCACTGAAACCCAATAGAGCATTCAGCCCCATCTGGTGGATTTCGCCAGGACATCCAAGTGTAACCCACGTAATGTAGTCTTCATAAGCTCCCTACTGACTCAGCTCAACCCTCACTCTACAGGGAGAGTGGTGGGTGGGGGTGTGGCCCCTTATTTCTTTCGGAACTGCAGAAAAGCGGTTCAACTGAGCGCAATGCCGGTTTAGACATGTGTATCAAATTTAATACCATACACCTTGGCCAAGTTAAAAACCTGGTTTTTTGGGGCACATATCAAAATCTGGACTATTGGCAAGATTAAAACATTTGTGCTCCAAGCCAAACTCAATGTCTGGGCTCTTGGCCAAATTAAAAATCCGAGTGCTTGAGCAAACTAAAAATCTGGACTACTGGACAAATATAAAATCTAGGCTCTTGGCCAAATGTAAGGTCTGGACCATGCGCCGCCATGGAGGTGGGAGATTATTCCCCAAAGGCCTGCATGAAGTATTAACCGTCTTCCGCGATGTACTTGATCTAGGAACAGGAATTTGGTACGGACTACGTTCTAACTTGGGTTTAAGGCTACCATTTACTTGGCTTGAGGGCACTTGACGCCTTGCACATGACATGGGTCAGTGACCTCAGGGTGACCTCAAGTGACCCTGGTATCATTACGTCAATGTTCACGTTCGTAAAATGAGAAAATTATGTGTTTTCGGGCCTGATGCGTAGAACGAAATGTTTAGAACTTATCGTGGTGATTGTTATGCTGTTTGATCTTTTCGAGGTCAGACAAGGCCATTACCCAGGGCAGTCAAATTTTATACAATCATTGAAGTAATCGAAAGTCAGCCGCCCAGCTGCTATGCCTCAGATAATAGGGCGAGGGTATAAAAACCTCCGGCAAGGGGAGGGTTGTGGATACAGGGGGGTTGTGGGGGCTCAAGCCCACCCTCCCCGAAATTTTAGTGTCTACAGGTAATGGATAGCTGTAGCTATTCCGAGGCAATGGTGGGGGAGGCTCGAATCCCACCCCTCCCCAAAAGAGGTCCTGGCCGCCGTTGGTTGAGCACCCCACCGTCACCCCCCTGTCCATTGCTCTGGCACTCACCTGGGCGGGGGGTAGCTGACGTCTGGCCTCACCTGGGCGGAGAGTAGCTGACGGAGCCGCCACACTGTTGACACCGCACGTGGTAGGTGGTGTCGGTGCGTCCACCCTCGTAGAGAGGCGGCCTCCAGACCAACACCGCCGTGCTCTGGTCCACAAACTCGGCAGAGAGAGACTGTGGCGGCGACGGAGGCTCTGCCGCACACACCAGCCGCTGTCAGTGCCCACCAAACGGACTATGGGGTTCAATACCCTGCTCTGTGGTTACAGCACCTCAGCAAACGCAGTCGACTGTGTAGGTAACTATCAACCACTGTTAGTTAGTTCTCTGTAATTTGGCTGTGTCCGGCAGATACTCAGCTGGCGAACCACCCCCAGCACAGGAGACCCAGATGTCAGAGTGTCACGTGGCCTGTCACCAAGTTTCCCCGACATATTCTGACACCGCATGGGGGCTCCCCCACATCTGCCGACAATTATGGATTCGTGCTGCCAATCACGGAATTGTGGTGAAGCCCCGCACCCCCCACCCCGCGGTCTGGCCGAGTTATCACACGCGTGTGGCAGGGGCGTGTACGCCGGGCTGAATGCACACAAAGACAGGTTTGACAAAGAACCGAGAGAGGGCCAGCACAGTGTTTTACATTCGCTACAGAGCAATACAAGACTCGTTACTGACGCACAATTTAAAACGTGCGAGAAACCGGTTGGACACAAGTTGACTAAAATGATTAAAAGAGGCAGTACAAAGTATCCAAGAGTGGCATCCTTGCTCCATTTTTGACCGCACCACTCCACACGGATTTGGTTTGTGGACGCTTGATTGCGGGAGAGCGTGGGTTCGAACTTCTCATACATGGTTTTATTGCGAAAAGCTGGCCTCCCAAGTGCTCCCATCAGCGACTCCTGTTTGACATTTAACAGAGACGCTACCCGGATATCCCCGGCAGCGGCCCCCGGAGGCCAGTGCCTCTCGTCAGTGAGCTGCGTCACTGTTCAATGCCCGCCGCTCAGCCCGCTCCGATTCATTAGCGCGCCGCTCGGCCGCCGCAGCTCTGGCAGCCCGCTGGTGCTGCCAAATCCAGGAATCCCTGCACCACTGACTTTAATCCATCCACTACCGCTGAATATTCACACACGGCCTACGCTGTACTCTTCGGTAAAATCATGGGTCATTTAACCACTCCCATACTTTTCAACAAACCACGAGAGAGCTGTACCAGAAGCTGGCCAGACTGCTCGGCCGCGGCTCAGCGCGTGGGCTCTGACACGACCAAAGCGCCGACAGCGCTCAGTATGCGGGCGGCGCTCCGCAGCCGAGGCTGCATCGAGACCGAGTGCCGCTGTGTCCCTGTTGTAAATTGGTGGGCCGATAGGAGCCATGACCGGGCCGACACAATGCATTCGAAATGGCCAGTTAGATGGCAGGCTGACTGCCGCCGGAGCTGAGCTCCCGCGCCGCGCCGGGTCGTCAGGGTGAGCTCGCCAGATGACGACGGGATCGAACGCGCCGCGCCGGGTCGTCAGGGTGAGCTCGCCAGATGACGACGGCATCGACGCGCCGCGCCGGGTCGTCAGGGTGAGCCCGCCAGATGACGATAGGATCGAACGCGCCGCGCCGGGTCGTCAGGGTGAGCTCGCCAGATGACGACGGCATCGACGCGCCGCGCCGGGTCGTCAGGGTGAGCCCGCCAGATGACGACGGCATCGACGCGCCGCGCCGGGTCGTCAGGGCGAGCTCGCCAGATGATGACGGCATCGACGCGCCGCGCCGGGTCGTCAGGGCGAGCTCCGCCAGATGACGACGGCATCGACGCGCCGCGCCGGGTCGTCAGGGCGAGCTCGCCAGATAACGACGTTATCGACGCGCCGCGCCGGGTCGTCAGGGTGAGCTCGCCAGATGACGACGGAATCGACGCGCCGCGCCGGGTCGTCAGGGTGAGCTCGCCAGATGACGACAGGATGAACGCCCGCGCTGAGTTGTCAGGAGAGCTCGCCAGATGACGGCATCGACGCGCCGCGACGGGTCGTCAGGGCGAGCTCTCCAGATGACGACGGCATCGACGCGCCGCGCCGGGTCGTCAGGGTGAGCTCGCCAGATGACGACGGCATCGACGCACCGCCTAGTTGTCAGGGAGAGCTCGCCAGATGACGGCATCGACACGCCGCGACGGGTCGTCAGGGAGAGCTCGCCAGATGACGGCATCGACGCGCCGCGCCGGGTCGTCAGGGCGAGCTCGCCACATGACGACGGCATCGACGCGCCGCGCCGGGTCGTCAGGGCGAGCTCGCCAGATGACGACGGCATCGACGCACCGCGCTGAGTTGTCAGGGAGAGCTCGCCAGATGACGGCATGACGCGCCGCGACGGGTCGTCAGGGTGAGCTCTCCAGATGACGACGGCATCGACGCGCCGCGCCGGGTCGTCAGGGCGAGCTCGCCACATGACGACAGGATCGACACGCCGCGAGGGTCGTCAGGGAGAGCTCGCCAGATGACGGCATCGACGCGCCGCGCCGGGTCGTCAGGGCGAGCTCGCCACATGACGACAGGATCGACGCGCCGCGCCGGGTCGTCAGGGCGAGCTCGCCACATGACGACGGCATCGACGCGCTGCCGCTGTTCCTAATGACTCCACCGCGTAATCTAACTGTTCGCTCTGAACGAAAATACATCCGTAATCGATGTTGCATAAACTGGACAACAATACTTGGGACACCTTTAGTGTTTCCTCTGCTAGCCTTATCTATTAAGCGGCAGTCCGTACTTTTGGTTTCGTTGGCATACTTCAAATATAAAACAGTTGTCCATGATTATCTTTCTCTGGCGCAGTACAACTTCCAGTAGGGATGTTGTGTTTCCTATGTTTCCTTCAAGGTATGGATCCGAAAATCTGACTTCACACATCCAAGCATTTGCAAAGTTTGCATTATTGCTAGAAATAGGTCACGCTCCTCGTCACGTCTTAAGTCACTATTATCAATACTTCTCCACTGCAGGATGTTCCCAAACACGGTCAATAAAGCTAAGACCAAAACATCTAATTGACAAAAAGTTATTAGTCATGTTAAGTTAGTTGTACTGTATGAATTCAAATAACCATTTAATCGGTTAACCATCGTTATTTGGGACGGGCGCTTACACATAAACGGTTCATTGTAGCCTTTTTTTCGAAGTTTGGAGATAAAAAGGCTGAATGTTGTCATTGTGAATAGTCCTTACAATAACCGTCTTACATTCATACTATATATTGAAGAGAAAAGGCCAAGCTAATAAATAATATTTCGAATACGATTCTTTGTCAAGTTTTGAATATAATTCAAAACTTGACAAATTATCGTATTCGAAATATTGTTTATTATCTTGGCTTTTTCTCTTCAATATATAGTATGAATGTAAGACAGTTATTTTTAGGACTACTCACATTGTAGCCTTGCCACGATAATATTCATCTACACTTACCACGGGACATAGCGTGATTATTAACATGTCAAAAATACAAACAAATACGAGAAGCCCTTTCCCCATTCATTTCAAACTGAACCGAGAACATGCCAATTTCATTGAAATCTCCCAGAGACATGGAGTAACCTGGAAGGCCTGCCGCCGCGCCAGTGCACGGCGGCCTGTGCTGCGGTACAGTCTGACTCACGTGTGCAGGGGGCGGCGCGGTCGTCAAGGGCCGCCCGGTGGTAGCCGGACTCGCAGCGACACTCCACCGAGGCAGAGTAGGGGGCGCTGCTGTGGTCGGGACACACCCCGCAGGAGCTGTTCCCCACCGAGTGCTTGAACTGCGACGGCGGACACACTGCAGCAACACACACAAGGGCTGTCAGCTGGCGATACAGACGACGTCTCAGATGGCTCGCGATGCCCCGTTCCGATTGTTGTTACTTCTACAAAATCGTGCAGAAACGATCCTCCTGTCGATCGGTACGGTGAGTGACACATTCTAGGATCGTGACTGCCACATGTTTGATACGTACATATCAATATATCGAAATACTGGTTGTTTTTTTCATCCCCAAGTTACACAGCCCTAAGCCTTTTCTTTCATAGATTTACCGCAAAGAAAAAGGTATGAGAAGTACTCATCAGTAGCCCTGCCTAAATTGTTAAACCCTACCCTCAGCCGCCTAGAGAATTCCTTCACATACCCAGGTAGGTCACGGAGCAGGCCGAGGGGCAACGACCGAATATCGGAGCATGCCACTACACACCGAATAAATGGTGACTTCCTAGAGTGGAAGCCCGTTTACTCGCTTCAACTAGGCCGTTGCAGTTTATGACCGCGGGGGGTCGGTACTGCCCAAAAAGTGGGCGGGGTAAGGCCAGTGACTTTTCAGCTTCCAGCTGCCAACAACTATCCACTCTACAGCAGAATCTATTTGGGCTCGGGCTCATTAACCGTTTGGCACAAACCAAACAACCCTAAACACCAATTATCACATTACCCGTCGCCCCACACGGATCACGGCGGATTTACGGGCGTCGTTTGGGAAGGGGGACAGGGCCAAACATTGTGCAAACACAATGTTTCTCAAGCAAATCGGAAACATTGGAGATTTGGAGTTCCAATGCCTATTTTGACCTACCCTTTTTCCTGGATTCGTCAGGGCAGTCGATAAAACTTCAGATTTCTTTCCAATTAAATCAACCTTACAACGAACGATTTTCGGAAGAATGTTGAAAAAAATACAGCTCTGTTTGAGCTTCCACCTCTAACTCCCAGCATTGCGCCTCATCTCCTGTCGAAGGAAATACTGGCGACGCAGCATACTTGTAACCACCCACAACTGACTCAACCGGGAGGGAACTCCTCGCCCAACCATTTCCGGAGACACTTGCTTTAGTGATAGCGTCAAGGACGAATGAACTGAGTCAGATAATGCTTGTTTCATTGCTAGTGTCGGCAAAAGGGGTCCAAGAGAAGGGTTAAACCAGTTTTGCGGCATAAAATCCGTTTTCAAATAAGGCATCCGCATAATTTCCCCACAGCAACGTCACTGTTTGGATTGATATTATCAACATGAGGAAAACATGTCCCCAACTTGCCACTAGCCATATCTCCACATACCATATCGAGCAAACACTAATCAGGTGATAATTAGCCCCACCAGAATCACACGTGAAGAGATCACGCAAAAGACACAGAAGACCATTCCGTCTTTAAGCTGTTCTTGCACCATCTTTAATCAGAATGAGTGTATGTGACAAAGGTGTAAGCGGCTTACATTCCGACACAAAGAGCTTGGCACTGCAGCCTGGCGCCGATGGTGTCACGTGGTTTGGGCGGGGGCGGTCGAAGACCCGTGAATTCCCCTACCCTGCATCCTCACTCTCTCCACCCAATGTAAATTCCCATTAAGGGTGTTAGGGCATATAACTGAAACACATTCGCTGCCCTTGTTCTGACATTAACGAGACTTTATGGGTAAGCTCGGTCATTTTGTTAACCATGCCAGGCTCGTACAAACCCGTCGATATCGGATACCTCATCGTTAACGAGGACTACCAATTATTGGTCGGCAGCTCTTCAAAAATGCAATGGCGTCTGGTGCACCGAGCTGTGCAGAGAGCTTTCATTGACAGGGCTCGTCTTTTTCGTAATGCTCGACCGGTTGGATTCCGATAATCCCAGTACAAATACCCTGACATGATCCGCTTGGTGAACAGCGCATCTGCTCATCGTCAACGGCTTCTGAACGGGTAGGACAACCAGCCAGCATGATCCAATCATCATTAAAAAACAACCTCCACAAGGTCATCTGCAGGTCAGAATCGCGTAGCTCCGTAAGATTGTTCGTTCTTTCGGCTCCTCGTGATAATGAAATACAGTGTGTCACGCATTTCACAAGCCAGCTACTCTAAAACATGCCCGGGGGCATCTGAGGCTGCAACAGCGCCAGCGACCAAAAACAATGGCCAGTAGCTGTGCCCTGAAGCAGGAACAACATCAACAGCAGTGGAAATTCCAGACTGCCGTAGCTCGGCCTTGCAGAGTCAACTGTGTTCAGCACCAGTCGTGCTGTTCCAGCACGTGTTCCTTACAAACCGCACTTGTTACTGCTGAGGCCGAGCTCAGTTCCCCGCGGGTTAGTCTGACATCACTAGAAGAGACCTCTGCTGCCGGCTCCCCACGGATTAGTCTGACATCACTCCCCGGAACCCCTGCTGCCGGTTCCCCGCGGTATCTGACATCACTCCCCGGGCCCTCTGCTGCCGGTTGCCCGCGGGTTAGTCTGACATCACTCCCAGGGACCCCTGCCGCCGGTTCCCTGCTCCCCGGAACCCCTGCTGCCGGTTCCCCGCGGGTTAGTCTGACACCACTCCCAGGGACCTCTGCTGCCGATTCCCCACTCCCCGGGCCCTCTACTGCCGGGTCTCCGGGTTGGTGCAGCTGCACGTGCCGTCTGTGCCCGCCCGGCGGGCACTTCCATTGTGGGGCAGTGGCAGGACTGAGCGTGTGACATGGGTCTGCGACGGCAGCGGCGCCTGCAGCGGCCTGTCGGGCCGGTTTGACTGCACCCCCGCTGAGTGGTCTGCAGGGGAGCTCGGAGAGTCAGATCAGCGTCAGACCCGTCGGCTTCCTCGGCCTACACGCCCAATCACCGGCGCCCTGAGTCCAAATCAGACATTCGTTTCTATGTGGCTTAAGAGGCAAGTTTGGGGTCGGATGCAATACGTGTTTTTAAATCAGGAGTACTGACTTTTTTGTGACTGGAGGATTCTAATTCTGGGCGCGATATAGCCTAGATGCTGAAAGCGCCCTATAAACCCCAATACACACGAGGATTCTAATTCTAAGCTTTGAAAACAAACACCTGAAAACTAGCTGATCAAAACATGCATTATGGTCACTTCCACCATCATTAAAGCCAGTTCAACAGGCAATTGACAAAACGCGCAAAAATTCTAACGTATTTTTGGCATTCCAGCTGGATTTCCCCTCCCTCCCGTCTCCCCATTGCCTTGATTATTTCTCGAGTATTTTCAAAACCAAAACAGTATTTATTTTCACAAAATACATAGGAGCACATATCGTACGCAGAATAAGAGCTTTGCTACTTTGGATATGACGAGGCTTCCACGAGTTAGGCTTTCCTTTACTATAAAACACACAAACACTTAAAAAGGCAAGCAAAATATAATATATCTAAGGAAATAATCGTTAGTAGATATCAACGTCATGCAAAATCGTCAGATACTCCTCAAATCTCCAATCATTTTATATCCACACGGTAAGAATGGCAAAATTAAAGCTAACCAATGCATCTCTAATTGTCGGCCGAACGACCACTTCCATCACAGATACCGACTCCAATGCTACTCTTAAAACAAAAGTATAGCCGATGTATTGGATCCAATCGATCTAACAACCGAACTAAACTTAGAGCTGATCCAGCGGATGGAGGATTAAGTCATGCATTTAGACGGGCCAGTCCCATCACGTGTCCCCCACATCCCTGTGGCATGACGACCCACCAAAGTGTACCATTACCTTGATGGATATTTGGTGTAACAGCCCAATGACACGAGAATGAAACTTGGTTACAGGAGCCCGGCCAAAACTCCATCAGGGGATCGCAGCTTAAAGATCTTATTTGATCAATAAAACGTCTCGTTTCTGGGAAGCCTCCTGATGCAAAACAAAGATAGCTGAAAAATATGACCGGCACATCAAAAGTTCGTTTGGATTTATGTGCATTTTCAAATTAAACCAATTAAACCCAAGATAACGAGACGTTTGTAAAACTCTCAGAATGATATATGGCTTTGGCCTACAGCCTTCTCCACAAAACTGTCGCAGCGCCACACAGCGGTGTTATGAGACTTCAGTTCAGGAAGTAGTCAGTTCCGCAGTGGCGCAGTAAAACTGTCACACTTCAAAACGTCCACTAAGCATTCTGCTCCAAGGTAAGAGGCATTGCAATATAGTGGAATTAGACAAAAGCGTACATAAATATCTTCTTTTTAATATTGCAAGCTATGCATGCATGCTCCAGTCCAGGTTCTATTTTGAAGGTAGAGTCCTGGTTCTATTTTGAAGGTACATTCCTGGTTCTAGTTTGAAGGCACATTCCTGGTTCTGTTTTGAAGGTACATTCCTGGTTCGAAGGTCCAGCTCCTTAGCCAAAGATCGGGCAACCACCATGAAGGTCGATCCGACTAAAAGAAATGTATCCAGAATTTCGGTAATTTAATTGAAAGAAATGTGGTATCGTTGGACAAATTACACGTAAGTGTTTTGGGGTAATGCTAGAGGCTAGAACTGAACGTGACACAGGACCATCACACACATTTGCGCAAGGACATTTTCACGAAAGTACGTGACGTCTGTAGTACTATTAACTACTCATTTATATTTTTTTGACAATCTATCTGGATATTCATTTCGCCTCATAAGCCTATTCCACAATATGTATGTAGTCCATGGAAATATGCATAAAACATCACATTCTACTAAATACACATCAAGCACCTACTTTCCAAGAGAAAATATTTAAGTGGATTAACAGTTCGACACAGTGCATTAACCTAATCGATTAAGAACCATACGGATACTACCAACAACACGTATCTGAACATATCTGCCTTTTAGCCTTCTTAATAAGTGATCTGCTTCCGAAATTCCTAGCTGCTCCCACTAGTATACATTTGCAATTGGTTTGCAGGTTAGTTAGTTAGTTATTTGGGCTAAGGGGCACCAGCCGAAGGCCATAAGCCAAAACAGTACAGCTAAAGTGTTCCACGGAACAAAAGAACGCGTGATTCAGAGACTTATTACCCCTTTCGGTGTCAATACCTTTTTAAGCCTATAAATGTTTCGTGGGACTTCATAGGCTGATTGTAGCTCCAGGAGGTCGAATGTTGAAATTATTGAAATTTTATATTATTATTGAAACTTCCGCGCAGCCTGATATCGTGCTTTGCACGGGATTTATGACAACATTAATTCTTACCTTCAGAAATTTTCTAGTGGGTCAATGGGCAGTTGAATTTCGCCCAGATTTCTAATGGACATCATTTAGCGTAGACGTTGGTATATGGGGAGGGGAGCAGGGGTGCAAAAGCCACCACTTCATAAACGAATTCTTGATTTCAGACGAATTGGAAAGACGTTGGAAAACGTTCTGAAAATCCTGGGAGGAAGACAACAATGCCAGCATCGTCAGCTAGCATCAAAATTTAGCACATATATAGAAAAAAGATAGTCGTTCGCGTTGCCATCGTCATTGCTGCGTGACAATTTACTATCCAAACTGACATTTCATACCAAAACCCTCATTAATCGCGTGAAGAATCATGGAACCATTTCTTGAAATGGGCCATTTCATTTTTTCGCACGTGCTTCGCCTCACTGGGGCGCTCCGGCGTTGGCGATGGCGAGGGCTCAGCTACAGACGGAGGCGAGGCCGGCAGCTGCGCCGTCGGTAATCCTTTGATACCGGCCATCAGACAGACGAATGGCCATCGAGAGCGAACCATTCTCACACAACGCCGGAGCGGACAGCCACACCTAGCCATAGCGCGCGCAACAGCATGAACCTAACAGAAAGGCCATTCTGCGAATTCTCGGCGACAGTTAATGTTGTTTTGATACATGTCAACATAGTTAAGCTATGCCGCCGTACTTGAACTGGCCAACAGCCAGCCAAATATCGAACAAGCCAAAGACCAAGCGTCGTATAATCACATACCTCGTTTGTAAGGAGCGCAATCCCAGGTCGGCAATCATACTAATGATTACTTTTGCAAGCAACTGTTGCATCGATATTCTGATGAAGGGCTTTGTCCGAATATACAGCCATTGATTTACTCGACTGTTCAGCTCGGGTTCGAGGAGGGAGATCGAATAAAGTACCATCAGTCCATTACCGAGCTCCTAGCCGCAGCACGACAGAGTCGATCGAGCCCAAAGTGAATGAACTTTCGTAGCCTTTATTCATATTTCTTTTTATACATGTCAGGACAAGTACGGTTATCTGGAGTTAGATGGGTAATGGTACGGGCATTGCATAACCTGCTCCTCTTAGGACGTGGCAAAACTATACTAATGGAACTCGTTTCCTTAGCAAGTCATCAATCTGACGTCACACCCGCTCCATAAACACATCGCTATGGAATTGCTCGCCAGCCACCAGCGCCCGCTGCTAATATCCACATAATAGACTGGCGTGTGCTGCCGGCACCATGGTAGCACTCAGGAAGTGACATTTCCGCCACCTCATCTCCGCAGGGGCGAGACGCCACCACGCGCCGCCTCAGCCACATAGGGTTCATCCAGAACGCCAGCCTTTTCCACGGAACCCCTCCCGAGGTTACCATCCCATTCGCTCCGCGAAACAACCCACCACCTACCACCGAACACAAGACGCATCCGACCAAAACAACGATAGCGATAAACGGCGAGTAATTCTGGTATCAAGGCGATCCCTTATTTCCGGTGTGTGGAGCCATTAAAATCGGCATCTCCTCCTGCAACATGGCCCAAGCGAAGGCGCGGGTAACACGGCACATCGATCCACAGGGTCGCCCTTGTCGGCGGCGTTTTCCAGGGGAACTGCAGGGGGCGGTCGTTGCCGACACGTGCCAGAACCGGGGCGTCATTGTCGGAGACCGCGCATCGACAGAGACGACGCGTCGCTCAATTTCCGGCACAGCCATCAGCGGCGTTTTCATCAATTCTTCCACTATCAGCGTGTCTTAATGGTTCCATGAATAAGAACGAGACGTCGCCTTAACAATCGCCGTCAACGGGAGAGGAATGGTCTTGCGAGGCGGCCAGGGCCGTCGCGTGCCGCAAAAGAAGCGGAACATGCGATCCGACCAGGATGAACGATGTTGGCGCGGCCGAAAACCGCCATCCACACAAAATGGTTTGTCGCTGGGGAGCGCAGTCGCATCTGTCACTCAGAGGAAGGCACAGGTCATTGTTCACGGGTGCTCGGCATCCTCCCACGTGAGAAGTTTCTACTCGCTTTGCGTGGGAATCTAAAGCCGATGAGGAATTCCTCTAGAGGGCTAAAAGTCGGTAATTACCTACAGCGGGCATCTACTCAGGTGATATTTCTACGTAAACACAAGAAATTTCATGGATAACCTGTCACACTTTATTTCTCATTAATACGTGTGAAATAGTATACAGCCCTTTAGTATTCAACTCGGCTATGCAATGAATGGGACTCAGCGATCCAGCACGTTCAATATCCTCCCGCCTTCACTTTTATGGCAAGCCCATTTCAGACGGTGGGCCTGACACTGGCAAGTAATGTGTCAGGAACTGGGCTGGCCTCGGCTGGGTAATTTCCGTGGGAGTGGTTGGTTTCCCGGCTGTGAGTTTTCACTGTGCTTCCACTGACCACAGCATCCGCCCAATTCCAGTCCGCAGAAACCGTCTGCTCTCCATTTAAAGAAACCATTCCAGAAAACAGGTGAGGCTGAAGCGCCTCCGTGAATACGTGTCGTTCCAGACGCATTTATTTCAGCCCCAGACGCCATGGAACAACTGGAATTCCAGTGCGTTCGTTTAGCCCAGGATAAACAACACAGTCCACTGAAATCGCGCCATCTCGCTCAGCAGGCGGTGCCCCAGCTAGGGTCATGCGCCCACCAGCTACCATGGAGTTCTCGGCCTTATGGCGGGCGATCTCAGTGGCGGTGCTTTCCTGGCCACCCTTGGCTCGGGATAAAGAGGATCGTCCCAAGCAAGCAGTCGGGAGGAAAACACAGGTCAGATATACGCGACACTTACACGCGCAGGCCGGAGGGGGCACGTCAGCAAAAACCAACGGGTACGGCTCACAGCGCGGAGGCGATGTTACTGCCATCTAGCGACCATATCTAGCATCAACCATACTGAGTGGGTCTGCACTGGAGGTTGGAGAGACAGCCGATTGTGCACGCCCGGGCTGAAATGGTGCTTTCTGAAGCTCGGCGCAGGCCTGGCCTCGGAAAAATGCCTAAATAAGCCCGCGCAAGACCGGCCTTATAGTGCAAGATAGTGCACGGAGCATTACAGAGATTTAGCTACCTTCAGCAATTCAATAATCATAATCAAGGAATTAGGAAAACTCACTGCTGGTTTGAATTTTCCACAATATTTATATTTAGATACCTACCTAGGTAGTAGGTATTAAAAGCAGGGTTTATTATTTTTGAAACACCTAGCAGTAAAGTAGAAACATGATCCACAACCAAACCAGAGTTGGATAAGACTTAACATAAAAATATTGGATATTTTCTCTAACATTGCACTTTTTAAATATTTGAAACATCATGATAGGAGCTTGACAAATAAACAGTAAAGCAGAACAAACACAGAAGGTTTGTCGTACGATAAAAATAACAGCAAAAACGGTCCAAAATCACATATCTTTCAAGAGTTTCCACATTTATATTGGGTTTGAACCAAAGTAGCAGTTTGAAGACTGTGTCAAGAAATCAATTCTGGTCGATTTAATTCCCTTTAAATAAACCTGTAGGCATTGCTAATAATAAAATGGTTAAGGTACAGCGAAATATGTGCAAGTAAATAAAATCCATCTTCCATCACCTATGTTTATCTTCCGAATGTCAGATGTCAGTTGAGGGAGTTTGATCTTAAATCTACAAGAGAATATTCCTTGCACGGTATATCACAAACCAACAGTCATTTTTATGTAAAATAACGGCTTTGACACTTAATTAAATCGCAACATAGTTACGGAGAAGGCAAAAATCCATCTATAAACACCTACCACCACCAGATACCAGCGGAATGCAATGCAGCACGCTTCACGTTCTCTCGTCGTTTCGCTTACATTTCCAGATACAAGATAGCCACAAGGCTGTCTGAATGGTTATAACCACGAGACTTATAGGACGTTCGTGCAGGAGGACACACCTAACTTTCTAAAATTTGCACTCTTACGCAACAAGCAAGCTGGCTCCCAAAACCCTTCCAACGGAAAGAGTTGGCGACGCCATAACCCGGCAGTTGGTGCGTCGATAAGCCCCAAAAATTATTATTTATTAGCACTCTTATATCATTTTTACTACGGCTAAAATGTAAATCTGGTTGTTTAGCTCGGACAATTTTCTACGCACGGCTTTTCTTTCAGCTTGCTGTCTCAGAAAGGAATTTGTCACCGGCCAAAATAAAAAAGTAACTTGTGTACCCCTACTGGAGTGGGCCGGAGAAAGCAAAAGATGAGCTAGAGATGGCATTGATACCCCGCTGTGCTTTAGAAGCATAAGACTGTGTCGCGAAAAGTGGTTTGTCGCCAAACTAGGTGATTGTGTGATTTTATATGTGTAAATGTACAAAAACACTGATCAAAGTGTATTTCTTAAAATATGATTTGCACATTCTGTGCCGAACAAAAACAAATTTCCCTTTCTCTTAGAAATGCGTATATTTGCAAGATGGTCAACTGTGTAGTCTTATCCGAACATGCTCCCTGTGAAAGAAAGTCGACATAAACATTTAAGCAGGCTTTTAACGTGGTCTCAGTCTTAAGCTATGCTTCTAGCTCAGCTTTCTTACAGAAGACGGACTGTTAGCAAAATCTATTGATAATAGGAGCAAGGTCTACAAGTTGTCCTGGTTACGAAATATTACATGAAGGGCGCCAACAATTTATTTTGCTTTGTATTCCCGGGGAAAGAAGAGAACCACGTATACTTTTTCGCATCAAAGTCACCAGCGCGACTTGATTTGCGCGCGCTATCTGGGACAAGCACTGACACCCTCAAACACCGTGTGAACAGCGATCCTGTTAGGGAAAATATCTGAGAATAAGTAGAGTGCATGCTCTCAATACTGAGACTGGTACCCACTGAGGTCGCAAGCAATCCATTCGATATGGTATGGTGTCACAACTTGGTATCTAAACTACCCATTCCCTGTGCTCTGAGAACAATCATTTTCTTTTTCGTAAGAATCCAAAAGTGATTTTCATTTGGGTAAACTTTCTTATCTCAGGGTAAAAATTGGTTTCATGAAAGAAAATAAATGATTTTTATCACCAATGCTCTTAAATTTAAACAGGAATCAGGCGCGTTCGCAACCTCCCTGTGTGTAAATAAAAGAGCAGAGTCCTGATTGTAAGAAACTATGCTGTCGTTAAGACCCCTTTGCCGGAGTTTTCATCCACCCGCTACACAACACTATTGGCTGTATGGTTAAGGCTATACTCTCTTAACATCCATGATGGCCAAAAAGCGTGTAGGTAAAGGTATCTCACAATGAATTGCTTCCGGGTCGTAGCTAGTGCTGTCCATCATCAACGCGCACATCTCTGAAGCCACCGCCGGTGCCGTCCTTCACGGCGGACGTTGGCGTGGCAACGGAAGCTCCGCTAACCACTACAGCGCTCCGGACCGCCACTATCGCCGCACCATCTAAACAAACAGGCCCATCAAATTGTGGACGGCGCGGCGGCGCGGTCGGGTCCGGACGGTCGCCTGATGGATCTGGTGTGGTGGCGCGGCCGCGCGGCCACCCGCGCAGGGGCCGGCTTTACTGCATCCCTTCACACACGCAGGCCAGCCGGGGTCGGGCCCGATGGCCACCGGAGATAGCGGGTTTTAACGCCGCGTCTTAACGACAGGCCTCGCACGGGATCATTCACTTACGCCGGCTGCAGCTCGCAGTGATATCGGCTCCGCTGACAACTCGCATTCCTCTCAAAGGCTATCTCTAGCTCAAGAGAACTCAAACAACAAGTATCGACGTCATTCACGTGAAAGCGCTCTTCAGCAGACGAGTCGGCGCGTCCTGCCGTCTGGGTGCCGGCAGCCCGCTGGGAGCGGGTGGGAGCGCACCAGTGCTAGCCGCCTGTGCGTCGCTGCAGTCCTCCACAACAATCACCCTCAGCCGAGGGCGGCCGGCTATAAGACACGTGACAAATGATCGCCACATCGGAGAACGGCCCGACCCAAAGAGGGCATAAGACGGCGGCCCGGCCGAGCCCATTCCGGTACCGGCGCTGTACACGCGCTATGGAGGTCGATACTGGGCTAGAAAGAAAGCACAATGGACGCTTCCACCGCACCCAACGGCCGTGAGAGCGATGAGTCTTGTTGTGCTGATGGTCACAAGCTGTCGCACTGATCCACTTCCAGAGCAGACAAAATATAGGTGTTCCAGAGCCGCCAGTGGGTGTTCCAGAGCCACCTTCGGGTGTTCCAGAGCCTGCCAGTGATTGTTCCAGTCACCAGTGAGTGTTCCAGAGTCACCAGTAGGTGTTCCAGAGTCACCAGTAGGTGTTCCAGTCACCAGTGATTGTTTCAGAGCCGTCAGTGCATGTTCCAGTCACCAGTGAGTGCTCCAGAGTCACCAGTGAGCGTTGCAGAGCCTGCCAGTGATTGTTCCAGAGCCGTCAGTGCATGTTCCAGTCACCAGTGAGTGTTCCAGAGTCACCAGTAAGTGTTCCAGTCACCAGTGAGTGTTCCAGAGCCAGCAATGGGTGTTCCAGTCACCCGTGAGTGTTCCAGAGTCACCAGTAGGTGTTCCAGTCACCCGTGAGTGTTCCAGAGTCACCAGTAGGTGTTCCAGTCACCAGTGAGTGTTCCAGTCACCAGTGAGTGTTCCAGAGCCTGCCAGTGATTGTTCCAGAGCCGTCAGTGCATGTTCCAGTCACCAGTGAGTGTTCCAGAGTCACCAGTAAGTGTTCCAGTCACCAGTGAGTGTTCCAGAGTCACCAGTAGGTGTTCCAGTCACCAGTGAGTGTTCCAGTCACCAGTAAGTGTTCCAGTCACCCATGAGTGTTCCAGAGTCACCAGTGGTGTTCCAGAGTCACCAGTGAGTGCCTAGTCACCAGTGGGTGTGTTCCAGAGCCACCAGTGGGTGTTCCAGAGCCACCGAAGTGGGTGTTCCAAACTCACAAACGGCGCCAACCCTCACCAGCGCACCATGGTAACTGGAAGCCTATCCTAAGCAGTGCAGTAGATGGCTCCTCTACAATACGGAAGCGGCAGGAGCCAGAGCCTGAGGCGACGGCGGACAACAGGCGCTGGGAGAGAGGAGGCGCGCCGGCGGACCTTCATTAGGTCTGACCGTGGCGACGGGCACAGGTCAGCGGCGCGCCGGCCCGGGTGGTCTCCCGTCTCCACAGCGCGCCGATCTCAGCCGTGAACCCAATGGTGGCCAATCGGGGCAGAGGTGAAACCGTCCACAGTCACCGGCCCACGTGAGCCAGAGACACCGACGCAGAACTCACGTCAGGGCCAATGGGCTCTGATCAATCCAAACAGCACATGTGATATGTACAAAAACGTTTTTAGATTCAATATATTTCAGTGGCCTAAATAATTTTCCCGTTCTGCGGCCCACAACAAGAACTGCAAAATGAACAAAGACGTATGCGTTGGACGCACATTCGCGATGACAGCTCCTTCTAGATTGTGAGCGCTGGATCCAAGACAACCTCGGAAGTGCTTGTCACCTCTGAATCGGGTCGTGGCGCGGCGCGGCAGTTGCGGCGCGGATGCGACCGTAACGGTGCACTGCGCCAATGTCCTCGTCGACGTTCGCGGCGCGGCAGAGCCGGACGAGGCGCAGGTCACCGACTGCGCCACAAACGCCGCCGCCGCTCTCTTTGACATCAGAACAACAGTTCAAGTCACATAATGCTCTCAGGCGACAGGTGGACGTTCATGGGCTCCATGTATGAACACCAATTGGAGTAAAGGTGGTCTAAACAGCTGTAAAGACTGCGATAACACGTACAAGGTACGACCTGAATGGTTTACACTAGCAGGAACCGACCATGGCGTGAGTACTTATGGGCGCTGACATCACGAGGACAAGTTTGACCTTTCATCCGTTACGTTGGTCCACCATAGCTGTCATGTGATGAATGAGCTTCATCGCTATGGTCGAGCGAAACGAGGCGGGCTGCTACACATGCTCAAAACGACCGAAAAAGGTATTGGAACATCTCTAAAAATAGTTTGAATCATATACAGACAATGCAGATATTATTTATATTACTGTCAATTGATTCAGTATCTTGATATTGGCGAAAGCACAAAATCTAACCCAAAACGTTTCCTTAGCTCGTGAGGACGCATCAGTTCAAACTAGCACAAATACGGAGTTAAGTTATTACGAACAGTTGTCCAGAAACGACTCAGTTCATCATGCACTAAGTGCGTGGACCCCGCAGTCCGTTCAAGACCAACATCACTCACAGCAGTCAAACTTGACGGCGTGCATTCTTGGCGGCGATTAGGCGCGCGTCTCGACGGCGGCTGATGGTGCTCTAATGCGCGCGATCAGTGCCGAGACCGGCGTATTTCCGGCCTAATGACCCGACCGCAGCGGACTCCGTGTCCCGACACAGTCGGCCACTCACAGCCCAAGAGTCACCGGTCACACAGCGCAGTAAAAGGCGGTGTCTGCACCGGAGGACACGCGCGGCAATGGCTGGAGCGGGGGCTCGCAGAGATGAAACGGGTGCCAACACGACCCAGGTATCCGTCGCAACGCGAGGAAATGGTCTGCTCTCTCCTTACGCACGATATGGCTGATCTCAATACTGCATCAATCAACCACTCCGCTACAAACATAGTCTTTCTAGATGGACATTCGAGTCATCTTTTACGTCTCCGCGCGAAGTTTCGCTGTGTGTTTCTTTAGCGGTAGTATTCGGCATGTCTATGCCTGCACCCGGACAGGGATTGCCCACTATCTCGCCGCACACAGCTCCCACATCTGCGGGTTAGACAGATGGGCGGCACACGGCGTAGGTGCGGTGCGACCATTACTCCGGCTGAGACCCGTCCATTTGCGGCGGCTCGATGTCGGGCCGACGTGCCGTCCGTGGTGCCGGGAACTCATAGCCTGCCCCCCCTGCCCGCCCCCCGACATACTTCTGCTCTCCAGAAAGGTCTCCCAGGATCCAGGCGGGAGATGGAGTCCCAGATTATTTTGACAACTTTTACCCTTTGCTGTTTTTGTGGGGAGCTGCCATTGTTTGGGGTGTTTTTAGGCGGTGTTTTATCAATCGGCGGCGGACCAGCGAAGCGTTCACATCACCGGTGAGGAAGTGGCCCTGACAGCCGGACTGGTGAGGACAGCGCGCCGACAGCAGAAAAGGCAGACGGCCCAGCCACTGCCATCACAAATGCCGGGCACAGAGATCGCTCGGCAAACGGACTTGTTCCGCCCAAATAATGTCTGAAAATTATACAATACCACCGATGACTGTACGTCATAGCGTCATTGTTTTTACTTTTAGTGGCGATCACAGTGTTACATCCCTGGGTCTTTGATGTCCCAGCTGACTGAATCTAATGGCCATTATTCTCTGGACGCGACTTTGAACTAGCCATAAAAAACTAACACTGGATCGCAGAATTAGCGGCGAGCTTTTTTATCCGCTATGCTTTTCTTATATCTTATTGATTCTGTTGATAGTGGTTCGCATTTAATAAGATACATTCGTACACAAAACAATTCACCTTTTATCGCAACCTCAGCTATTGAACGAGGTCCAGATTATCAACATAATTATTTAAAACTTAGAATCTTATATTTATTAGTGGTGACCACATTTAAACACAATGAAACAAAAACTACCTCCCCTCCCAGAAAGAAACATACGCTGACCAAACCAACATCCTTCCATTCCAAAATGACTTTTAGCGCCCTACCATCTGGACGATGCCAGAACGATGCGCCTTTTCCCTTTCCAGGAAGGGGCGGCCCGATGGAAACGTTCTTCTGCCGCATGCTGGCCTGCCCTGCGGCAATATTTATTGGGGCCGGCCGGGTCATTTGACACAGCCGTCACTGCTAATGAAACCGGCCGGCAGCCGCCGCCGGTCAATCCTGCTCCCAGCACCAAACCTGGCGTACATGTGTGTCCGATCTGCCCCAGCTGCCACTGTGGATCTGCAGCAGGAAGCACCGGAACACAAGCCGAGCACGAGCCGGACATTCTCCGACAGAGACACTACTCTCAGCGCGAAATGAACCTCTTCACAAATAATTGTTTAGTCAGAAATATTTTAGAATATACCATTAGCCTCAATTTACATTAATCAAGAAGAAAAAACAGATTCAAAACCACGGGACAGTTTGTTTTTTTTTCAAGCACATCCTGTTTGCAAAAGAAACAAGACTGATAAGCGTGGCCGCAGGGCTACAAAACCCGGCACACGTCTAGTTATGATAAATGTGCGGTTAAAAAGCGAGCCCAGCAGCGAAACTGCTTTAACAGTCCAGGCCAGCTGCCAGTCTGACAGCAGCTAGCACATAGTTTCTTAGTAATATAAACATAAATGTTCACTCCCTTCAAGTGAAACTGAGATTACAAATGCATTGCATTTAAAGAGCACGCGTTAGGTTTGAACGTTTTCCTCGTTACATCCTCTGGTGCGTGGATGGAGATGCTTCGAATATCAGCTACAGATTCCAAGATCTTTTACTGAGTGACGCGTTGATTTGCAGAGACAAACGCCTCTAGCGTTCAATCTCCGAGTTTATTGCCGTGTCATAAACGCCCCAGTCGCAACTTCGCTCAGCTTACCAGACGACTTCCTCAATTGTGTAAGCTGACCACAAATCCTCTCCAATAAAAATCCTCACGTAATCCGATGCACTGACGCATGTTATCCGAGTCTCATAACTCCACAGAGCAATGAACTCCGCTGTAGTTCATCTCTAGGCCTGCTGCCACACTCAAATAATGTTAAAACTGCCGGAACAATGTTAAAGAGCAGACTTAATCCATGCTGAAACAGAGCAAATCCAACGTGAGAAAGAGAGCACCAAGAGCGCGGCCAACATCAGTGATTTTGGAGGAGTCAAATGTATGAAGAAACGATACGAAAACATAGCTTGAGCCGCGATCTGGCTGATCTTGTCGACGCCGTTCTCACCCCCGGCTGCGCCACTGCATCGCACCAGAGTGGGACGGTAAGAGGAGGGCCGTCCGATCGGCGCCGCATCGCACCAGTGCCAGTGAAAGGTTCCAGCACGGCGGTCCGATGGGCGCCACATCGCACCAGTGCCAGTGGAAGGTTCCCAGACAACCGTCCGATCGGCGCCGCATCGCACCAGTGCCAGTGGAAGGTTCCCAGACAACCGTCCGATCGGCACCGCATCGCACCAGCGCCAGTGGAAGGTTCCCAGACAACCGTCCGATCGGCGCTGCATCGCACCAGTGCCAGTGGAAGGTTCCCAGACAAGCGTCCGACCGGCGCCGCAGTGCACCAGTGCCGGTGGCGGCTCCCAGACAACCGTCCGATCGGCGCTGCATCGCACCAGTGCCGGTGGCAGGCTCCCAGACAACCGTCCGATCGGCTCCGCAGTGCACCAGTGCCAGTGGAAGGTTCCCAGACAACCGTCCGATCGGCACCGCATCGCACCAGCGCCAGTGGAAGGCTCCCAGACAACCGTCCGATCGGCGCTGCATCGCACCAGTGCCAGTGGAAGGCTCCCAGACAATTGTTCGATCGGCGCCGCATCGCACCAGTGCCAGTGGAAGGCTCTGCACGGCGGTCCGATCGGCGCTGCATCGCACCAGTGCCAGTGGAAGGCTCCCAGACAACCGTCCGATCGGCGCTGCATCGCACCAGTGCCAGTGGAAGGCTCCCAGACAATTGTTCGATCGGCGCCGCATCGCACCAGTGCCAGTGGAAGGCTCCCAGACAATTGTTCGATCGGCGCCGCATCGCACCAGTGCCAGTGGAAGGCTCCCAGACAACCGTCCGATCGGCGCCGCATCGCACCAGTGCCAGTGGAAGGCTCTGCACGGCGGTCCGACCGGAGCCGCAGAGCACGGTGGGCGGATCGGACCGGCTGCGATTCACGCGATACAGTCGCCTCCGACCGGCGCAGCACAAAGCCAGGGGCTGGGTATCACGCGGCGACACCGACGCCCCCAGGCGTCGCCACAACGCCGCCGCTGCCGACCGCCGTAATAAAGCGAGCGGTCGCGCCCGGCTCCAATTACCGGCGTCTCATTTCTGGCGCGACTGCGACGTCGGCGGCGCGGTGGGGAAGAGGAGAGGCGGTGGCGCTTCCAGCACGCAACGGCGGGCTCCGGGCAACCTGCGGCCAGGCGGAGACCGGCGGCACGAAACGGCACAGTCAGTGTGCAGGTGGAGCTCTGGAACGCAGAGACTGCTCTGAAGTCATCCCAGACTATTGCCCATAACTTGGCAGAGCTTTGTCTGGTTAAAAGGAATTGAGCTCCTGATGACATTTGAAAGAAAATGCTCCATTTCTTCAAGGAGATGAACAGCTTGGGAAAAATACGAAAAAATAACTACTTGAGGACAATGTAAGTCTGGAAATTTGGGAACCACTTGTTTCCTCCAGCTTCAATTGCTCAGAACAAAAAATATAACATTTTCTTACTTTTAATGAGGATATCAAAACAGAGTTTGCATAACTTGGGGTTGACCGAAGCGTCGCGTGTAATTAAGGGGCTGGCCGGTAGGGTGCCACTCACAGCATGTCAATGTTGAGACAAGCATTGTCATTGTTAACATTTATCACGTGACATGCGTGACAGTCACGCAGTTCGGAGTTAGATCTCTCCGATCATTGCAACCAGATGGAAAGGAATTCCTCCACGGTCTGATTTAAAGCCCTAGGGCCCTTCATTTGAATGTTTAAGTGAGTAGAAATTTAATACGGAGTGGTTTAAGTGAAATTGCATATGCCAATAGTGGTTTCTCGACACATCAGTACTATTATCTCAGTTCAAAACTCATTATGAAGGTGGGATACTCCATTTGATTGTCCTGTAAATTGACATTACATTTTTAGACACGGGCACAAGTTAGGAGCCGGGAGAGAGTTGGTCGGAGAGCCCGGGTGACCTGGTCATCACGAGCCTGTTCCATCCCACAAGCCGACAGGATTGAGGCAGCTGCAAATAATGGACACCAGCCGGGCCCAGAAACCTCATCTAACTAAACTCAGTGTAAAATTATGGCCGTGCGGCGAGTCATGGCCGGACAAAGGCGACGGGGCAGCGCCGTCGCGCGCGCCGCCAAAGCGCCAGTCAGCAGCCGCCCCGGCCCGGCCAGACTCGCGTGCCTGCCCCACATCCATCCGGACGCACGCGCCTCTCCCCAGCAGGGCCTGTAGCAGTTTTTGCCGGGGAGATATTCTGGCGACGATATCATTTGGAGACGGCCCGAGGCGATGGCGGCGGAGAGCGGTCGTTTCGGCACGATTGGTGGCGGACAGCGGCGCTGTGTTATGGCAGTGAACCAGCGCGCCAGATGAGGAGATGCACCAAGCGCAAGTGGTCATCGCAGCCGACGCGCAGGAGTCCGGCCCGGAGAGCAGGAACAGCCAATGCAGTGTTGTGAACATATTTCCTCCCGTGAGAAATAAATTTCAATGCGCTGATTGTGGGGCAGGCGCAGAAACTGATCGACCTGAGTGCATGTCATATCGAGCCAGTAACGCCCTTGCTACAGTAAAAATATCATATTTATAATATGAAACGGGTAAATTACATTTCAATACTTGTATAAGATCCATACACTTCTATCATACTCGTATATGTCAGCGGCACCATCACAAAGGGGTACATTTGTACCAGAGATAACAGCAGTTCCCACAGAACCAAGTGACCTTTAAACTTCGGCTGCCGTAGGCAATATCTGCGGAAGGAATGCGACGTACAGCCACCATCAATCACGCACATTGCTTCCAATTCTTCAACAAAGTGAATGTCATAAGAGCAGCACAGGGTTGGTGAGGCAAAATGCCCGAGAATTGCGCCGAATCATTCTTGAATTCCAAGTTCAAGGAAACAATTTCCCAAGAGCCAAAATTGGAGAAACTGAGGCAGCTTCTGAAAAATATGGTATTTTGCTTTCTTGACTTAAGCCTAACGGAAGCTTCGTAGGACACCAGCCGGGGTATTACACGGAACAGATCATCATAGATGGCATGCGGCATCCCAGACACATCCAAGACTCGTCAGGAGACGCTGCCGAAGCTGCGCTTATTGTGCGACCAAATCGTCGTCATCTACTATATGCTGTCCGACACGCTGGCAATAAGCCCGCCTGAGCGAGATGACTCATAACCACAGAAGACTCAGACGTGTCCACTCAAGCTTTTCGACGTGCTGCATTTGCGAGCCAATTCATTGTTTTGCGAGAGAAATCGGAAAAAACAAAACTCTGACCAGTCTCACATTCAACCCAACACTCAGAACAGAACAGGAAAGAAGTGACACTGACACCGGCCGGACCCTGCCGGCCTGATCCAACCCAGATGTGGCCTCGAGACGGGGTGAGACCGGACGGTTGGGCGACAGTTTGAGGATAGCAGAGATGGGGTCGCGATAGGCCACCGAAGGCATTCCAATGCCAGTGACCGGCTGGTCCGAGTATGGGGCGACAGGCGAGGACAAAGTTTCCATGTCCTGGACGGAACCAAGCACTTCTACCATTCAGTTAAATAAACCAAGGCATAAATTGAACAGCACTTAAAATACAGACACTTTAGGTAACACCCAACTGCATCAAACGTGTTTACAACCAGCCTAAAAAGGATCCCTCTTGAAGCCCAAAATCCTGCATTTGACACCACTGGTGGCTGCGCAGGGCTCCCCGGGTGGTCAATTTACCATCGGCGTCCTTTACGAGCCGATCTCAATCTTTATACATTTGGCATAAATCTTGGCTCTCCCTCCGATAAAATGTGGTCCACTAGGGTAGAGCAGCGCTTTCCTCCCTCCGGAGATGAAACTGTGTTGGAGCGATGGCGTAACCCTCAGAGATGCTCGAAATATGCTACAGGGGGAAGGAGGGAAGCAGCGAAAAGCAAGCCGGGAGAAGGAAGCCACATGATGCTTAATAGAGATAAAGGGATACAAAGAGAGAGGAGAGAGAGAGAGAGGGGGAAGGGTGGGTGAGAGGACGATGGGAGGAGTAGAGACTGGTCCAAATTAACGACCTCGTTGGTTCATTTCAGCGATGCTACCCAGCGGATAGCCACATCAACACGGAGCGAAGCATCTAAACGGTCCAGGTCCGCACCGACGCCCGCTGCAAGCGCCCAGCAGAGGGTCAGAAGCCAACCCTGGGAACGCGGCAAACACGGCATCGAGACAGCGCACGCTTATTGGCAGCTATCTTGGAGGCATAACACCAGCAATGGCGCTTCTGCCTCTGCACCTGTGCACACGTCAGATCCTCGCTAATCCTGTAGTTCACCGATAAGCCTCGCTTTGAAGTTTCTCCGAGAGGCGGCGTTTTCGACACCTCTTATGTTCAACATCAAGCACGTTAATAACGGCACTTCTGTGCATTGCAAACAATTCGCATGCTGAGAGCCGAATTCGCGGCATATCAAAACCTGGCCCGGGGCGCCGGCCAGCACCGTTAGCATATAATCGGTATCCCAGCCCATCTATGTGATGTGTTGCAACGGCGCCTCGGCACATGAAGCGGCGCCCTGTCGGCGGCGCGCGCTCGAGCCAGTTCACAGGCGAACCCGCAGTGCTCCAGCGTTCACCAGCTGGTCTATGCCAACGCAAGAGGAAAATTTTGGACAGCGACGTGATGTCTACCCAATTCATTCAAGTAAAGACGCCAAGCAGTTCAAACTTTACAGAACGATGTTTGTGAATTCAGTTGAAGCACCTGATTCGACTCCAGAAGGTTGTTTGGTCAAATAAAAATGCATTACCTGTCCGTTGCACCACCACGGGTATTCTACACCAGGGCAGTGACCCCATCAAGAGAGGTTGTGTTGGCCCGCCGACACGTTGGACCCCTGGGTCACTCTCTAGCCACTATACCCCTCGCGCCTCCACCATACTCTTTCTTGTTGATTTCACGCACCGCAAGCTGCACCGGACGCCGAAATAACGGGCCGAGAAATAGCAACATCAAAGGAGTTGTGGCCAGTCATGGAGGGCAGAAAACCTCTAAAACGCGAATGGTTTGCTGAGATACTCAAGACAGTTAAGTTCAGACACATGAAAGAGCAGAGCATACAAAAGAAGTCCTGATTCGGAAAATAATGTCGTCAACAAAAACTTGGATTGTGTCTAGCAGTAGATCGATATAAGAAGGAGAAGAAAGGCTCGATGAAGATACAAATGGTAAAACGGAGAAAACGATGATAAAGAAAAATGTTGCAAAGCACAGAAGTGCAACAAATGGAAATGAAATCACCCTCCACCTATCAGATAAAAACGTTACAAAATTCAGAGGAAGTTTCGAGTTCAGACATGCCGTCGTCAGGGTCCAGGGCCCGTCCAATTTTGCGCAGTTTGAAGCGGTTTCTGTTTGCACAGTCTGGCAGGGGGCCCAGACTGCGTGATCTGGCAGCACGCCCAGTCTGCGCAGTCTGGCAGCGGATACAGTCTGTGCAGTCTGGCCCTAGTCCGTTTAGTCTGGCCGCAGTCCCGGTCGGTACAGTCTAGCTGCAGTCTGTACAATCTGGTCGCAGTCCAAGTCTGTACAGTCTGGCCGCAGTCCCAGTCTGTACAGTCCCGGTCCGTACAGTGAGGCAGCGCTGAGTGGTCCGGTCTGTACACTCTGTACAGTCCCGGTCCGTACAGTGAGGCAGCGCTGAGTGGTCCGGTCTGTACACTCTGTACAGTCCCGGTCCGTACAGTGAGGCAGCGCTGAGTGGTCCGGTCTGTACACTCTGTACAGTTCCGGTCCGTACAGTGAGGCAGCGCTGAGTGGTCCGGTCTGTACACTCTGTACAGTCCCGGTCCGTACAGTGAGGCAGCGCTGAGTGGTCCGGTCTGTACACTCTGTACAGTCCCGGTCCGTACAGTGAGGCAGCGGGCGGCTGCTCAGGCCGCTGCTGAGCGCTCCGCTCTGACCCGGCTCTGCCGCCGCCGGCCTCGCTCACTGTGCGAACATGCTGTGTCAGCGTGTCTGGGACAGCCGATTAATTTGTGCGGCGGCTGCGGCACGGCGTCGTGACGGCCAACACATGGTGCCGACAGGCTCCGCTCCCTGCAGCACCCTGCTGGCTCCCTGCAGCACCCTGCCCGCTCCTGACCCTACACGTGGTGCCGACAGGCTACGCTCCCTGCAGCACCCTGCCGGCTCCCTGCAGCGCCCTGTCCGCTCCTGATCCTACTCAAATTTAGTACCAGGGTCACCGTTACCAGCAGCATCCTGCATGCTCCCCCAGGCACTCTGCCCACCTGTGCACGTGCACATGGCAGCGACCTCTACTGACCTCTACCGACTTCTACCGACTTCTACCGACTTCTGTCACTGCCGGCAGCGTCGTGCCTGCATCTTCCTCGTCTCCCCTGCGCCGTGCCCCCTTACCTGCAGCAGCTCATCCACCCCTGCTGCAAAGGACGCCCCGCTTCGTCCCGGGTATACAAACAGGTAACTACAAAAAAAGAACCAGAATAGGCTGAAAGGGCTCGGCTACTTTGTCAAGTTCTGGAGTAGTTTGCATTGGTAATTATTTCTCATCCGTTTTATCATCTTTGAACAGGTGTTTTGAGTTCATTTTTTTCAATAGGTTCAAATCCTAGTGACAGCCTATATTACTTTTTGTATGCGCCCTTAGATAAAAAGACCACATTTCTAGACGAAAGTTAAAAAGTCGTTCTAAAGCTAGGCATGTTTTTTATATTTTATTCGAGGGAAAATGGAATCCAAGCTGATGACGAGGCGCGGGGAAGAGGAACAAGAGATTGAGCTCAAACTTACTGACCGGATGAAAAAGGTGCCAGCCTTTAAATGAAGCACGGGAACCGAGCGGCCTGTTAATGAAATGCGAGGGAATACAACACATCGCAGAGCCTTAACGGAACGTTTTGAGTGACAAAAACGCACAAACTCACTTTTCTATCATTTTAATATTTCAAAATTCTAAGGTCATATAGGAGGTACAGGTAGGTAACTAAAAATACTAGGAGCATAACTAAAAAAGGGTAATGATCAAGTAAATAAAATGCCAAAAACATTGTTCGGATTTTATATTGGGACTAAGGTCATGTGCAGACATGACCTCCCATTGACAATGCATGGGAAAATCACGAAATGAGCTTTTCTCAGTAAGTATGGATAGAATCAACTTCAAACATCGGTTGCACTTGCTCTAGCCATTTCGAACCTGATACAAAATTTTACTTTACCTTCAAAAGGAAACCTTAGGTCAAATAAGCATTTTTGGTGTTTTTCTCTATAAATTTTGAATAAACTAAGATAGAGCTTTTATTTTGTCACCGAAGTGTTTGTATAGTCACTGGAAGTCAAATGATATACATCATGACTATATCAGGTCAAGTTGGGTCAGACCGTTGACCTGGGTCAGGTCAAATTCTTAAATTTGACCTGGCATAAATATCATATATCATTCGATTCGTATTGACGAGAGGATTGCAATGGTGCATAAACTATGGCTGTATCTTGTTTGGTTTGGAAGCTATTAGCGAAAAAGTAAACGCCCTTATGCATGGGTGGCTATGGACATTCCAAGAATATGCCCAATATTTAGTGACTGTAGCTCAGGCTTTGACTGACACGAAAATGAATGCCATGTAATGAAAGCGCATCTCAAGAGCTTTGAATGGTGTTAGAAAAATGTTTCTAGCTATCATAGTTTCTGAGATATAGGAGGTTTTCTTAGTACACCTCATTTTAGCGATTTTGACCTATTTTGACCTCTGGTGACCTTAATATTGACCTACAAGAAAAATGACAGAAGTATTTTCGATATCATTTTCGAAGAGCTTTCGATTGCCGTTTTGCGCTTTTTTAGCTCTCTTAGTTTTGAGATCGTGGGGGTCTTTTAGCCTCCCCACCAGGGCGAAGGTGGCTCGTACCCGCCACCGGGGCAAGGGTTAAAATAGTTAATACAATTTCCAGCATTATACTAGTTCATTTAGTCTGCTGGTTGTCATGGCAACACGTCCTCAAACCTCGGACGCCAGGGATATTCACTGGCATTCCCATCTCTTTTCGTTTTTTCACGCACTACGATAAGCCCTTGAACAGATGAATTTGAAACTGGTTCTAGGTCAAAACTTGACGCGCTACTTCTATCAGCATCAGTGCCTCGTACCACCACCGCACTCCAGCGCATCGCCAGCGCCAGAGCCAGCGTCTTTCATTCGTCTGAAACCCCAGCGTCCTCTCGACAATCAGCGGACTCCACTCTCCCTGTGCGGCCCACTCTCAGTTGGAATCAGGGACGCTCCGCAGGTCACGACAGGTCATGGCCACAAACAGCATCGACTAACACTTCAGCACGGCAACGGGGTCACGCCCTACGCGATATATGCGCCCACGGCGGAGGCGAGAGGGTCGTTGTCGATAGCAGGGTGTCGTTTTCGACGGGCACTGACACAATCGGCCTCTCAGCGTCAGCTGATATGAAGAGAACGAGGACCGATAGCACCTCAGGAGGCTGAGCGGCGCCATCAGGGGCCGTCTCAGTTCTCCCGGCTGTCGGATACAGGGCCCTGGCCACACGGAGGGCGGCACAGCCTGCCACTTGGGTAGGTACTTGCTAAGCTTATCACGCTGAAAATTGGGACGAGACATATCACAGTTTTATAGGCATCATAGATATAGGAATGAACGAGCGATTTGACCATGCACATATCTTTCATGAGACAGCATTATTATGGTAAAGTATCCTGCATGAATAAGGTAGTTAGTCGGTGCTTGAACAAGACGCAAACGTGCCTTAGCACCACGTTGCAACAATAACCACGTAATTTAATGCCACGTATGTCATGCGGCTTATTGTGAGACATTAACCCGTTGACCCACCACACAGACATAGCTAATTGGCACGGCAGAGCCATGAGCGCCCGTCTAAAACCCGCCCCGTGTTCACGCCCGTGGCCCACCCGTACACCGCCGACCTTGGACGCGTCCGTACTGACCTTGACAGCTCTGCTGGTCCTCTCCTGCCTCGAAGCCGGGCTTGCAGAGACAGCCGCCGTCCAGCAGCTCCCACTCTCCGTTACCCTTGCAGATGTACTTGGGCACTTTGGCGTCACTCTGTCTGACAGCGTTCGCAACGCAGCTGCCCCGAGCCGTCTTAATCATAGTCTCTTCTCTTCCGGTGGGCGTGGCGGGGAACAGCGCGAATCCCGCCGTTATCTTCGGACATGTCTGATAGTATACTCTTACAGCTAATAGAGATATGCAGGCTCCTTGATCCCGCACGGCGAAGTAGACGCCCTTCTTGGTGACAGGGATGGAGCGCGTTTCGATGTTGATGACCTGCTGTTCGCTGGACGTGGAGCGGCCCTGGTCGGCGGCGATCCTGTCGATCAGCCGGTAGCTCTCCGGCTCCCAGGGCGGCGGCTCGCGCGTCGCCGCGTCAAACTCGTAGTAGAGCAGGCTGAAGGTCTCCTTGCAACTGAGCGCTGTGCCCGGAAAGAGAGAGCAGTCCCGCATGGAGAAGCGGAGTTCGATGTAGATGCGCTCGGCCTCGCCCCGCTCAATGAACGGCGTCCACAGCCAGTTGTTGACGTTCTGGTAGGCCACGTCGCACACGACGTACGACCGCCAGTTGATGCCCTTGGCGAAGTTGGTGAAGCTCTCCTCCACCCACTGAAAAGCAAGAAAAGAACATGTGTGAGACGGCATGCTCACAACACGACTGAAAACGTTTGCCTCCTGGTCGAGATGCAAAACCTTGCACGGTACAAGCAATGACCTTGATAATATCATATAAATACCAAACACACCATCTGGTGTTGGGATTGTGTGCTTGGACGGTGCACACCGGTGTGAGGTGGGCTCCCTTGTGAAGACAGGGCCGCTTTACTAGGAGGCGGGCTTCAATGCAGCGTGGTTCGTGCAATATTGATAGACAGAGGGCGTAGGTCAAGTGAAAGGTCAAGCCAATGGCGATTCATCAGACGTTTACGGCCAAAAAGATTCAAAATGATTCATTGATGGTGCAATATACGTCCTGTGCGAATCATCGAGAAGTTTGCGCTGGTCATTAAACGCTCTTGATCGGTGAGAGCTTCTTTCGCGACTGGTCCAAGTATGCTTTTTGATCACAAATACTGATTGGCCAAATAAACAGCTGAAAACATTAGTGATTCCCTGACATGATAGACGGAACATGCTAGACAAACGAGCGATCAACGATAAAAACTGGATCCATCTGACAGCCAGGATCACAAGTTAAAAGGCTCTCGGGGATCTCCGGAACATCGCCTAATGGGCCTAAGGACTACCGCACTAACACCAGTTCGTACGCTTATTCAATAGGCTGCTGTCACGGGGACAGAGCAAGGAAAATAAAACAGACTTGTTATTCACTATCCGACACTCACTCCCTTCAAACGAAATTCCCCTTAGTGGCACAACCGTAAGGAAATTCAGCCTAATATGTTAAAGAAATTCAGTCAACTTTGAGGGGTATGGGTGGCTTAGTGGATAGCATCAAAGTCTCGTAAGCTATCGGTCGCGGGATCAAATCCCGGCAGAGCCCCTGAATAAGTTGATCTGATCCCCCAGATCCTTAGCAACAGGATGAGTGTTGGCAACGCCGTACAACCTTGGTTGTTGGTGCGTCTTTAAATCCCAACAATTATCATTAGCCTAATGTGATAACAAAGAGGACTTCCCATTTTATCACATTGATTTCACCCATATAGATACGACTGTTCGAATAAACCAGCATAAATCAGGTCACAAAGCCCACAAAAATAGCAAATTGACGCAAAATTAAATTTACCTTTCCCTCCCGACTGCAATTCTAAGACAAACTACAGTTCCTATAACTGGATGGGATGGATTCCAATGTTTCCCAGTTATGCGATAGTCTAGCTACCATCAGTTACAAAAGCGACCATCAAACTTAGTTGGCTGACGTTCCGTCTAGATTACATTCCTGGCCACAGTCAGGTTGGGACCACGTCTGGTCAAATCGCCCACTTGATCGACTCGAAACGGAGCTTATTGCGTCCGTAAAACCCTTCCAAAGATAGTTGGACACTCCAGTGTGGCTGCCGGGCGTGATGCCGTCGCATAATTACAGATCACGTTCGGAATATAAAATATGCTAAATGAGCTGGAGCCCCCGTTCTATAAAATACAACACCCTGGAGGGACAGCAAGCGTTATTTCAACTTGAGCTGACGAATTTTCTGGAGTTCTAACATCGAGTTATAGGACAGCTAGAGTGGTTACATTCCGGGTGATGGACCGTGTGTCACAGCCACACGATAGCCCGAGTCTCTCACACAAGCCGCATAAACGCCACAAGAAACAATCTATTGGCGGAACATCTTCGCTTACTCCACTAAGGGAAATTATATACTGGTCAACTTTTCAGCGAATGAAGACAAAATATATTCTAAAGGGAACGAGAAATTGAAAACTTCCTGAGAATGCTCCTAAATTGCCATATAAGCCATACTGAGGTATTTCGGTTCATGTGTTAACCTAGTTGGTGTCAAGTACTTGCTGACCTGACTTACATTCACTTTTATTCGTATGAAGATGCACTATCTAAGAACAGAGCACAAGGTATCAACCACAGCGCTGCGTGGTTGTTTCTCACACCTCTGAGGCATTCGCTACCCATCTCTCCCGGTCCGCAGCCCATCATTTTAAGTTCAAAGGCTAATGGACGGAGATCCTTCTGATCCTGGGACATGATCCGCATGAGCATCTATTACATGGGGCCGGTCGTGACGCACGGGCTGCGTCACATGCGCCCGCTCTGGCCCCGCACGACTCCAGCCAGCCGGCGGCGGGCCAGGGGCCGCCACACGAGAACAATATCACTCTTTAATCAGAGAGATGGCGGATCCCCTCTCAATATCAGGCGGCTGCAATTTATCCGTGCTAGCAGCGCCGCGTTAAATTGCGCAGTGACTAACGAGCGACAAGCCCCCGTCGGCGACACACCCCGAGGGGGTGCGACTGCATATGCAGCGGGGTGAGTGGCAGTGTATCATGGAGACAGCGCCGCTCGGCGTGCGTGACTCACCAGCGCCGCCTGTGTCTGCTTGTCTCTCCCTGCCTCCCTCAGCCGGCAAATCTTTTCAGGCCCATCGCCACCCGCTCTGAGCGCCAATTGTGGCGCGGTGCACTGAGGGCTGGCCTGTCCCCGCCAGTACTCGCACCGTTCCCCTTCCCCAGGCGCTGCTGCACATCATATGCGTAATCCTATTTCCGCGCAGACCCCGCGCCGTCCGGCTAAAAGCCCCGGGGAGTTTTTGACGCTGCGCACCGCTGCGTCACTGCTCCCCGTAGAAAAGGACGGTTTGCAGAGCGGTGAATTGGATGATGTGTATATCTACAGCACATAAAATACAAGTAGACCTATTCTGTTCAACAAGAGAGTTTCCCGTTTTAGCTTTCAGTAAGCCTCCTTTTTAACGTGCATGTAAAGGAGGTTTGGCAGCGCAGAGGGAGGGGGGTGACAACTGCACGCCTCATCAGTGTCAGCGATACCGGGTAGCTCCCTGAGCTCTCGCACGTGCCGGGAGAATGTGGAATGGTGCGGGTATCCAGAACGCCTCTGCAGCGGCTGCGTCGGCCAGGGTGTCACCCCGTCTAATGAGCGGTTGATGGCCAAGAGGTATCGATCGCAGCACCACTTGCCGAGTGGGGTCGCGTGCCCGGCCGCCACTGAGGCGGCAGCGCACCGCAGACTCGCCGCAGGGTGTCCCCAATACCGCAGGCCCCGGTGGCGGCCCGGCGGCATCACATCGCCACTCCAGCGGCGCCGCCGACTTTGCAGGGCCCGGCACACACTTGGGTGTACTTTCTTCTGATGATGTACACTCCATGCCTGGAGGCAGTAGTTGGTCTACTGGTTTTCAAGTTGTGGTGTCTCCACTGATGTAGTTATTCCATTGGTTGTTTGAGAGACAATGTCTTGTGAAAAGCAAGAAACCCGCAACCTCAGGAAGGAGAGAAAAAGTCAAAATGAAAACACTGAACAGCTGCATAAAATCAGATAAGTGTTCAGATAGTAATAACACAATGTTCAATCTTCTCAGCCAACAGCTAAGTCTTGAGCGTGCAAAACTGAGGACAATTTTCCAAACAGCCAATAAATCCCACAGGCGTCGCCGCATATAAAACAATAAAATGTCTGTGGAAGTTGCACCCCGCTACTGTCAACCGCCCAATGTAAGAAAAGTTTTCAATACGCTTCAGATAGTGCGAGAAGACATTACAAAGTTAGCAGGCAGAGCTACTTGCCTGTTTTCGTCCCCCCCCCTCCCGTGTTCACATGTCCCACCCTGGGACAAAGTTTCCCCGGACCGAAAATCACGGTGCAGCACTGTAGTGGACAGGTCGTTTGGCAGTAGGACCAACAGAAGGCTTCTAACCACCTTACCCCCCCCCCTCAGGTTTTTGGGCCACGACTGCGTCCTTAAGTGGCGAGAGTCCGCTAATATAGAGCTCATCTTCCTCAGTTGATCATACTTCGTCACTATTAAGTGACCGCACGAGCCCCTGGGGAACACTGCCTGTCGGCACACCCTCGCATGCGCACCCCCCTCCAGGCGCCAGTCGTGCCTCCGTGCGCACTGTGTGATTTCATAACGACTAATTTGTGGTTGAGCTCACAACCAATTTGCGTTGGCGCATCGATTTTGGACTAACGCACACCGCAACTGAGGAGCTAGCGGAAATTACAGATCAATGCTTTGCTTTGTGGCTGGAGTCTGCCCCATCCAGAAATCAAATCCCCCGCAGAACTATTGGACTGAGGGAATGGATTAAAACCCTAGAGCAGCGTTAATCGTTTCCCAATTAAGTTCCGGGAAATTAATTCTAGTCTACGTGATTTGCGGCAAATTCACAAAGACCTGATTGGCGAATGGCAGAATGGTGCGGTTACAATCGCGTATGAGGAGATAATGAGTAGAAAATACCTATAAAATATTATTCTTGCCACGAACATGAGAATAGGTCATCGGTCCAGCCCAGAGCCGGCTAAATCGAATTCAGCAACTTTTGCTGAAATTTGAACTCCAAAACACTGCTTTCGAGGGTCTGCATAATGTCTCGATCTGAAGCCAAAATTCTTAGCTAAAACTTTCGCAAGTTCTGCCCGTGGCGGGACTGAAAGCAGTTTTCTGACAGTAAAGACAACACCCGAATTTTAGCCGAGCCTTATATTGCGCAAATTACCTACATAAATTACTGACCTTACGCTAAAAGGTCTAACTGGACATGGAGGAAACTTCTCATATGGGAAGCACGGCAAATACCGTATTAACCATTGCATTATAGAACATAACTTTTTGGCAACATATTCTTCACAAACTTTTTGGCTTGGAAACAACGTGAACAGTAATGCCAATGCTCCTGCGTCAAAACATATGCCAAAAATGCTTATAGTAAACCCCAGTATATCAGATAACATACATGGGTTTACCTTATTACCCATTGACTGCCATATCAACTTTGAAGACAAAGCTCCTGCTATAGAACAGAACAATGTTACGGGCCGTGGCCTATTGCTCTTACTCCTCGTAACCCTTTACAATTATGCTGAGCCTGTAGTCCCTGATAAGCGCTCACGGGGAATCCATGAGATTAATGATCCTTTCCTCGGATCTGCACACATGTCTACAAAGAGCCCTTGCACCCTGCACTGTTTGCAACGGTGAATTTCCGAGTCCGCCGCTGGCCCTTTCCGTTGGTGCTGCAGCTCAGCGATGAAGCGCACTCAAGCCGCGACCTGCCCCATGACTTGAATTTAGAGCGCACACCGTGTTTATTAGAAGTAATGGCACCGGCATAAACTAGCAAATACGGCCGTGCCAGCCAGCATTGGCGGCCCAAAGCTCAGCGGCACCCTCACAAATCACCGTTAGCTGTACGGGGAAATTACTCCGCCCTACAGATAGAATTTCCTAACTGTACATAAAATGCAGCCACGACAATCGGCAGCTACAAAGCAAAGTGGATGGGGGCCTTGCTGAAACGAAGACATTCGTACTAATAGCACATCGGCGGTTGTTTATTGTAAATCACCATTACTTCCAGTATAGGTCTTAAATAAGCAGCCTCCAAGAGCTCAGCTGAAGCAAAACCAGTTCATTTTCAGCCGATAGCCCTGGTGAATTCATGGTAACCGGGGCCGAAGAGCCACCGGACACAATTGCACCCGCACTCATCCTTCTTTAGACTTCTGTCTTGTTAACATCAAACAGATTTTTGACAACTATGCTACGTGACCTACAAACAAGAGCACAGTTTTCAGCCGGCCACCTCACGGGCGATGCTGGCATCGCCTCTGTACCAACGTGCTACACCGGCCCATCCCTGGTCGCTCTCCGAACGCTATCGCCGTCGTTCATCGCCTGATACCCAATTAAAATACAGGGATATATCCCCAGGCCCTCAAATTACCTCACCATTAATATCGAAAAGACAGGCAGGGTTAACCAAGGGCCAATTATGGCATTAAATAATGCCGGGTGCAAAGCCAGTGCAGCCGCGCGGCGAGTGTTGGCGCAGCGCGGCGAGAAGTGGCGTGCCGGCACCTTTATGGCGCGGTGCGGTGCCGCCGTCGTCAGCTGAGCCGGCGCGGCGGCTCATCAAAGGGTGGCGCTGCTCGCGCCCGGTCCGGGAGCCGTTCCGCAGAGGTCACTGGACCCCAGGTGACCCCGAGTGCGGTAATGCGCTCCGATCTAGATCAGACGTTCCACCATATTGGTGCATCGGGTCAGTTCCGTAGTTTGCTCAAGGACAGGGAATGATTCCGATGGCCAGTGTTGATGCGTCTCACAGCTCTTCAGCCAGTCAATGATGTAACATGCAAAATAGAGAGCGATTGAAACTCGGGTATCGGCGTCTCCATCGCTGAGTGGAGCCCAACATTTCACGGCTGGACGAGACTTCAGAAAGTCAGCGAGCTCGAACTTCACGGAGTTCCAGGAGTAGTCTCAGAGGGGAGGTCATGCTCTGGTGACGCGACCAGGTGTTTTGATTATTTCATACAGATGTCGATTTCAGCGCCTTCCACACCCATGCGGCTACCGCTGCTTTCTTCCAGCGCTCTTGCGCGAATGAAAAATCCCTTCCAAAATCACCACTTCAAAACTCCTTTCCATTACGAAACCCTAGCGCCAGGAAACACCAGGTTTCCCATCGTGTCATTTACGCCGTGTTTCCTCATCTCCTTCAGTCACCTCGCCCGACACTGACACCCCGGGTCGGCTGGGTGACACCGCTGGTCAGTGTAGGCGGTGACACAGACACTCAGTGACACTGGGCCGCTCTGACACCCGCGCGCGTCCCCTGGACAGTCGCCGGGTCGCCACTTGTGCGGCCCGCCGTCCCTATGATGGCCAGCCGGACAAAAAGGCGCGTGTGAGCGACACCACCATCTGCATACAATGCAGACGACACGTCCGCCTGTCGTGGGCCGTACACGTAGCGCGCCCGGTCCGCTAGAAGGGGCACGCCGCTCCGCCAACGCCGACAACCACAACACACCGGCGCAGCGATGCCGCCGCACACTGACGAGCCGCCCGACGGGATGCAGGGCAGGCGTCCCGCAGAATGGCGCCTTCGTTAGCTGTAATCGCCACAGCCGTGTGACAGAGTTCGAGCATGGCAGTGAGGCCGCTAGCAATGAAGTGTTCAGCTGTAGAAATTGAAAATGGAAGAACGAGAAGTGCAGGCATCGGATTGAGTGAACCCCAATGGAAACGCATGCCAGGACTACTAGACGAGAGAGGAAGACAAGCATCATACATATCATCACACATTCCGTACCCAGCACCTCTGATGACAACATGGCAGCCACATGAAGTGTACAAAACATACATTTTTACCATCAGCTCCAGTATTAAGACGCAGTCTTTGCTGTTGTTAAGATGTCAGTCAATTGCAGTTTGCAGATAAACACAACGTTGCTTGCAGCGGTATTTCCGTTAAAGAGTCGCGTGCTGGGAGGGATTAAGCAGCGACTACGGGGCGAGACAGCACGGCTGCCTGGAAAGCTAATGAACACTAATCCGAAAACAACCCATGTTTTCCCGGCGGAAGCAGGGGATCCCGAGCGTCAACATATAAGGCGCCACTCAGAGGCGGCTTATTGGAGTTTAATGTTGACAGCCTCTTCCATACACAACCAAGAGACTTTATGAAGCACTCTATCATTCAATTGTTTCTCTTATAAGTTAGGAACTGACAGTTCCATGACGTTAAGGGGTCTAGAGCCAATCCTTTTCCTTGACAGCTTTTATCCAAGCTTCATTACGTGTGCCACTTGAACGCTTAAAAACAATCAGCGGCATCAATAAATCCTTGGCACTTCATCATCGTGTTAAATAACCGCTATCACTAGAAGGACCTCTCTCGGTTCTGTGACGAAGCACGGCAGATTTTCCTGGGCCTGCGAACTGGTTCCACCAGCGCACGTTAAAACGCCACTTCCTATCGCTCCCTCGCATTGGGTCAGCTTGGTATTTTCTCCGTCGTTCTCTGGTTCATGGGCAGAGTCAGGCACACGGCTCAAATTGACCGAAATCTGAAATTTCCCCACCCCCATATATCTACCAAAAATCCCTATTCAGTGGAGTGTTTTATAAGTTTGTATAGAGGGGCACCAGGTCGACCCGCTGCCCCCCGGGCGTGATTCCTGGTGCGCCCCTGCCGCGCGGCCATACTGGCGCGGCTCGGGTCGACCCCGGTGCCGTTAGGAGGCAGCGGCGGCGGCGGCACTTAGGGTGCCGGCCTCCAACGGTGTCTGCCAGCCCAACAGGGCGCCGCAGCCGCACGGCATCCTCCGATTCATCCGGCACTTTTTGATTACGGGCTCCGATTAAGCTGCTCCGTTGCAGCTCGCCAGCTTTCGCAGACATGACAGATGTCACGAGAACAGACACAGCAGAAGCATGAACGCCCAGAGATGTGCTTGCATAGCATGCCGTTGATACCCGAGTTTTTTTTAAATGAGTACAATAAGGTATATAAGCTCTAGGTAAAGTACGGATTAGTAAATTTTCTTTGGAGACACCAGCCTATAGTTTGCCGCCAGAATCCGTGCCTTCAACTGTCCACTGCAGGTTCAGCAGCACGACCAGCGGGCGCTGAGCCGCGGAGACACTGCATCTCCGCGGCCGTCACTCCTCACACGACGTTACACGGGTCCGTCCGCCACCTGTTCAACAACAGCGAAGGCATCGGCAGCCGCATCACCTTTAGAGCCAAGTATATATCCGATATACCCCGCATCCTACTCCGCCATGGCTGGCCGTCAGAGGCCATCAGGTGTTCAGGAGCGTGTCCCCCGGCTCCGCGGCCCTCCGACCTGTCCTGAGAGTGCAGGTATCGCAGCGGCGCGCTGCGGCGTGGCTCCCACAGGTGTGCAGCAACAAAGCTGTGTCTCACCATCGAGGAGCACATCTGCCTATGATAGCGTTCTATTTGTTAGTGTCAAGCTTATGAAGCGTGTGATGAAACAATACGTGTGATGAAAAGGTATACTGCTGCTCAATTACGCTATAAGAAAATTCGATAGAGTGGATGCCAGACATCCACAGTTTGCTCGCACTTCTGTTCTGACGCCATCTCCGCAGCTTATACCAGTCATTGAGCTACACGAATTCCACAGTTCTAGCACATTCAAGATCTCGTCACGTGTACAGACGTGCGCCAAAGTGACCAACTAACTTTAACGCAGTTTGAATGGCACCCCAGTTTGGACCATTAACTCCATACCCGTACAATTTCCGACTGTGTTCACCTTTACCGGCACTCCAACATACAATCATGCCACAAACATCACTGTGTTTAAGACACGATTAAAAGTGTATATACGGGAGCAGCAGCTGAATGATGCTTAACCAACAGTCTGTACAAGTGTGTGCATGCAAGGGTGAGCGTCTAGTTGTGTCTGGTTTGTTTCCATCATTTTGTTTTCATTTAACTCGACCCGAGGGTGAAGAATAGCCATCGTTTGATGGAATTGCCCTTGAATGTGAAAATAAATAAATAAATAAATAAATAAACGCCAAGACAGGATGATGGATCACGCTTTCGTTGTTGTTGGTGTTTGTTTTAGGGGGAGGGGATTATCGACGCACCAAATGCCAGGGGAGGGGATCCTATGGCGTCGCCATCTTTTCCCCGTTGGAAAGGTTTCTCAGGAGCCAGATTGCTCCTTGTTCAGGGAATCCGCTGGGCCTTTAACCCGGGTCGCCGGTGTGGAAAGCGAGCGTGCTAAAGACTACAACACCCACCTCCACCTCCCCACTGTCGTTCTTATGTATTTATTAAATTTAACCGTGAAACCGCAATAATTTGCCACGTGGCACGTGTCTTATCAGTTATCAACGCGTAAATTCAACTCTATAGGACCAGGCAGTGCCCAACTACCGAGAATTCTTCATAAAGTTTGGGAAGTGCTTTCAGGGCCTCATAAGTTTTCTGCATATTCGGAAAGACGAATATTAATCCACTGTCAGTTCCCGGCCACGAAACTGAACGCACTGCAAAATCTTTTGATCCCAGACTTCGACTGCAAATAAAGGAGAAGAAAGAAAAAGAAAAGTAATCAGCGGCGGGAGACCTATCCTAATCACGCCAGGCTTTTAGAGGCGCTTTCTGCCTGGCGCCAGACAAAAGGGTTCCCGCGGTGAACGCAGCGAAGTGATATTAAACAGCTCTGTTTTGAAGCACGCAAAGTGCGCCTCCCATCGCACTTTTGTCCTGAATGGCTTCGCGCGCCGCCCGCAAAAATAGGGTGAAAGCAAAACTACCCGGCAAAAGAGGCGTCCGCAGAAAAAATCAGTCAGAGAGTACGGCTGGTATCCGATGTAACAGTGCATTCCCTTCTCACAGCGCAGTGGCTGAGACACAACCTGGGACGCTAACGCTAACGCTAACGCTTGAAACTATGACAGAGGATTCATTTCGGGAGTAGTTAGTTATTGGGCTTAAGGCACCACCCAAGCCAAACCCCAAAACAGTACAGCCAAAAGTGTTCCATCTGGAACAAAAAACGCGATTCAGAGACTTAACCCCTTTCGGTGCAATACCCCGGCGGTGAATCAAGCAAACGAAAGCACACACACAACATCAGTCCCTCCTGTACTAAAAACCACACCCCACAAGATCCACCAGGTAACGCCGCGCAGAGACGCCCGGCACGAGGCGTCGGGGCGTCAGTTCCGACGCCCCCGTACCCCGACCCAGGGGCCGGAACGGGAGTCCCGAGCCGCCCGGGGAGGTGTGCCGTTCAGTTTGCGCTATCCTGACCGGTTCGGCTGTCTCCGCATCCGCCGATCGGCTGCATTCGGACAAAGGAAGACATATAATGACACAGCGCGACGAACTACCCACGGATCAGGTCGGTAATCACTCGGCCCGCCCCCTTAATGGTTGCGTGTCCCCGCCATCCTCCCAACTGTCTCACAGGGGCGGATGGAGACACTCACATCCTAGCTAGCCGGCGGCACACTAAAAACAAACAAAAAAACACACAGGCGGCTCAGACACGCAACGTCTCCATCATAAAGCAGGTATATAAAAAGTATATTAGTGGACACGAAATCCCAAAAAAATACGACACTAAATCTGCAGGCTGAATGATTTAGAGTAAGGAGAAAATGAGTAAAAGTATAATGTTCATATTACACAAAGACGTTCTTTGTTGTCAGCATGCAAAGAATAACGCTCACCAGTATCATGATAACACAGAAACACTCAACAGCAATAGCTAGTGCATGTCAGGTAAGTAGGTGACGCGAAGGGTTTTCGGGTGTGCAGCCACCAGGTTGATAATGGAGGTCTAATGGGTCCCCTCGGCCTTACATCCGGTGGACTCACCAGGTTAATCGGTCCGCTCTGCCCCGGGCACCGCCCCAGGCGAGGACAGACTGGTGAGGGACCAGGCAGGCCGGCTCACCGAACCAGGCGCCACCCTGGTGGTCTCTCCAGCCACTGTGCTGCCATCCTTACCCAGTCAAATGTAGAACAGAACAAAGACCTACTGACTGTAGAGCGTGCGTTACAAAGTCCGTCTCAAAGTTCTCAATCTGCTGCTATTTTAGGATTTAAGGATGTCATTTAGTGTGTTCCAAAATTTATATTTTTGTGTTGACGGGACCTGTTGTTTAGATCTAGTCAATGCTCCACGCATGATTGGTATAAAAAGTAAACACAATATGCAACAGTCCACCATGAGGTTAACTCAGAGAGCGTGGTGAGAATATATCTCAAGGCCTCAGATGGACATTAAAAGCACCACAAAAAAGAACAATGGCACAAAAAACATTTAAAGCAGGCGAACGTTTTTTTCCTTAAAATTTTACCACATTTATCATTTTATGTTCCGGGCTTCATTTAAAAGTTTCCTAATTTGACACTATCACCTCAAGTACTGGACTATTCATTCCAATAAAGGCTGGAAATGTATTATTCCAGCATCATATCCTCTGGAGGCCACCACACGTCTCTGCCTTCCAGCCGGCAGGTGGAGGAGTGTGGTCAGAGAATACGTGACACTGTGATTGTGCGTGCCCGTGGGCTATCGGTGACCGCCAGAGGTCAGCTGAAATTTGGCTGGTGACCAGAAGTAAGTTGGTCGGGCAGTTTCAGGGTGGGCTCGACTGCGCCAGGTCGTTTCAGTCGAGACCCTAGCTCCTCCCGCCACCATATCACCGGAAACCACAAATACACAGAACTGGATCATTTCCTTTGAGGCATTTCTCCTCGTCTCACCGGGACTCGGCCTTTAACCGGTCGTGATCTTCCCACCGTCGGGGCCGCCGGCTCGGCGCACACGCCAGCGGCTGGGTCATTACGCGTGCGGGGGTCCACGCCGCGGCACAATGGCGACCGCCGGCTGGCGGCGTTGCTTTTGAGGCGGCCCAGTCATCGGTCATATTTGTCGGCCCGGACGTCGGCCGTTCCCAGGAGTCCGCGCCAAAAACACGTCCGGCGCGGTCCGGCCCACTGGCGGGCGTTTAGGCTGGGCCGGGCCGGGCGGAGACCGCTCGCAGATGACAGTTATCCGTACAGCCGGCGGCCCCCAGGGCGAATCAACACGGCCGGCGCTCTGACGGCCTAACTGGTACGTGTGTAACACCGATGTGTGTATTAGCCAGCCGGCACACGTGGCTGCTGCGGTGCTCAGTGAAAGCGTGGCGACGAGGACCGACGCCACGGCTGCACCGGACCCGGTGATTGGCTTGTCAGAAATTCTGCTCCAGGCACACGGGAGTGTCAAGTCAACACCAGTCATTATTCTAAAAACACACTCAACCGATCAGAACAGATGGTGAAACTGGGGATTATTTGTGGCCTTCCAGTCTGGGCCGATATTTTGACAGTCGCAGCCGCAGGACGGGTTTAACTCCGCTTCTCCCAGTGCCAATGGGATTACAGACGCGCGCCGCTGAAGCCAGACGACAGAGAGAGCCCAATCACCCTGTCGTCGCCTGGAAAGCGCCCACGGCCTCCCCAGCCGGCCGACTGTCCTCCCCAGCAATAATGCTGCCACAGCTGACCGCAGCAAAAACACCACTGGTCGGAGGGGTGCCAAGAAAGCAAGCTTAACAATGTAAGTGGCACCAACGCCGGGGACCGTTCTCAAGGAACGTCATCAACGAAACGCAAACTTATTTTCAGAGGTAGTGTGGAAGGGTCTTTTCAGAAGTGGTAGTGGAATTTAACTTGAGCCGTAATTATTGTGTACGTGCTTCACAGAGCGGCGGATTTTTGGAAGGGGCAGAGGAAGATGCGGGGCTAGATTATCAATGGACCAGACGCGGTAAGTACAGGGCCAGTTTCGTTAAAGCATAACTGAGCACACCGAGCAGGTCCAAAAAGAAAAATATCGTTTCAAAATGGCTTTGGAAAATTTACAAGAGATTCAACAGCGACCACATTCCTGCTTTTCAACAGCATTAACGTCGACCACATTCTCTTTCAAGCGGGTACAACTCCAGGCCCCCAGGAGGCCAGCTGTTGTGAATGCCCTGTTGACCAGACAAGAACAAAAATACGCTTCGGTGCTAGGATCTAACCCACCAATTAGACCCAAGGGGAATATATCACTCAAAATCAGCACTCTGGATTTGCAACGAGGGACTATTAAAAGTGAGTTATTGACCATTAATCTGTTTTCATTGAACGTACCATTGACGAGATTGCCAACCCAGAACTTCCATCATTCATTTAAAAAGTATCCAGACCAACTCTTTGTCAGCTCCGACAGCTGAAACCTTCACTTGAAATAACTAATGAGATGTCAGGACTTCCCGCTTCACTACTTTAAAAACCACTCCATTTTCCTGTAGCAACTCCGAAACGAATACATATGCGATGTGAATGCGCCATGCTTACCCTGAACTAACACAGTGTGGCACACACAACTGAAGGGCGGCGCTGGCTCCTGCCGCTGTTAATATAAGCTGCAGTCGCAGTTAATTCACGAGAGACACCAGATAAGGCTAACGAGGCAGTGCCCGCCAGACTGTGCGATATTCTGCCGCCACCGCCGGCGCAGTCACGCAGTCGCAGTCCAGCGGCCCTCGGTGGACGAGATCAAGGAACTCTCCGACATTAACGCTGGTATTTGCCTCGCTTCAAGGTTCTGGTAAGAAATTCAAAGAAATTTTCACGAAATGAATCAGAACAGCATATACAAAAGAATACTTGCAGTACGCCATGTACATTTAGCTTCCATTTCTACTACTTAAAGTTTGTTTAAGCGCCTGGGCTACATATCACTTTTCGAGCATGCACGCACCATTTTCATTATTTGCCGTGCGCTATTTTTTTCATGAAACGGAGAAAATACAAACTCATATTCTTCTTTATACAATTTTTGAGAACACAATGCTTGCTTACTTGTTACCCACTGTAATGGGCCATCAGTCACAGCACGCCCTACCTAATGGCGAATGACAAAGGTAGAGTTATGGGTGGTATAACAATGGGAGTTTCACTCATCTTGTTTTCGCACCCTTGCTTTAATTCAGAGTCTGATTCCTACATGGTATAGGTACCGCGCATTGGCTGGACGGAGTTTTTCATGAGCCCAGATGACAGCGAGATAATCGACTTCTAGTGCTAGCTTCGTATGCGCCAGCGCAGTCCCCCCGGCACTACCGGCCGGAGGCGAAATGCGATACTGCGCCGCATTACACGGAAACTACAACGCGTCCGCCCCGCACAAGACACTACCACTACCAGGAGCTGGGGTCGAAACGATGAGATACTCGTCAGTCAACAGAGACGGATCTAAGCGAAACATGAAGGGGGCACCGTAAAAATGCGAAAACAATGATGTTTCGAAGAAAACCGGGTAACACTAGGTACAATTTTACAGCCTGACAGGGAGAGAGCAGGGCCAGATTAGCCTCCCAGGATCCACCACCGTCTCCCACCTCTGTTTGAAACACAGCCCGTATTTACTTTTGCAACGACGAGGAAAACAACTCAGAGCTACAAATATTAGGTCATATACCCCTTAACATTGCCTAAAATTACACATAACTCACTAAGCTTAGTGTTATTTGCCTTTTCGGACGCACCGGCGCGTTTACAGGTATATCATTAAAACCTCATCTGGCGCGGTTCTCTGTGGCGAGTTTGCAGCGGTCGGCGGCCGAGCAGCCAGCGCCAGGAGATGGATCGACGCCGAAAAACTCCGTCCCGACCAAACACCGGCGGCCGATGGCAGACTGAGGGCGTCCGAGCGCGATTCATATTCATATCAGTGGCCGCCGGCGGAGCAAATAGCTGCCATTTTCTTCATTAGCAGTCCGGTGCGGCCGGGGTAAACAACTAGTCAGGCCGGCCGAGGCTGTGGGAGAGGAGGGAGCTGCCGAGAAATCGCGCGCCGCACCTGCGCTACCACCGCCGAGACCGCGGAGAGCACAGGAAATGCCGGGAGAGGCGGAGTCAATGTTTGTACAAACTGATTTGTGCGTGATTCACACACATATGCACATCTAATGAATGATCATTAGGGAGAACACTGTTCTCAAGGTGATATCGACTAACTGTAAACAAAAGTAGCCATTCTCATTTTTTTCTTTTAATTTTAGAGATGGTATATCGGGGAGATTTCAAAAAGCAAAGCTCGAAACGTTTGTTTACAAAAATCATTCAGCTAAAATACACCAGATCTTCTTAAATGCTCCCTTGCTCCTCTGTTTTGATTATACGTAGGCTAGCACGTCAGGACTTCCAGTTCCCTGGTCTTAATAATGTATTATCTTCATTGGGAAAAAACAGCGCATAGAAAAGGCGACAACAGACGAGCCGAGCTATTTGGCTGGGTTTCAGCTACTCATGTACCCCTACCATGCGGCGGCGTGGTCGCATTCAGCCGCCAAATTAGGCACGCCCCGGAGCTCGGCTGACTGATGGTCCACTGGTCTGTCACAGAGGCGCCTGCCGGAGGCCCCTCCAGCCGGGTAACATGAAAACGACGAGAGAGGCGGAAAAGGGGGAGTGGCGGCCAAGGGGTGCCGCGCAGTCAAAAGCTGCACAAATACCCGTCCCGCAGCGGTCGCCGGCTGAATCCGAACAACAGCCCGTCACGGCTGCCGATCCCACAAGAGCGCGGCACGTGTCGGATGTTCCTCCGGCAGAGGGGGCGACTGGCCAGCTGGGCAGAGGGGAGGGGTGGCCTGGTGGCAGCGATCGGGCCAGTGGTGCGCTCGCTTCCGTGATTACCCACTCAAATGGAAATCGTGAATACGTGTCCCCTGGCCGAACCAACTCTGTTTGGACACTGTTCACCAGACTCCCGAAAACGCATGCGGGCGCAGCGATTTAGGCCAGACAAACAGACAGCAGGCTCGAAAAAGGCAGCGCATGAGGCAGACAAATAAGCGCGCCCAACGTAAAACTGACGTCACGAGGCCTCACGCATTGGTTCACGACCGAAACACAACAGACATCAGCAAATACGCGGATCGAGGGGGCAAAGGGGCACGTGCCTCCCCCTCCGATCGACCTTCGGGCCCCCTGAAATGGTCACGGCGCCCCCTGAAAGGTCGATGGTGCCCCCTGATAGGATTTTGCGCCCACCTGATAAGTTTTGCCGGTAAAAAGTTGCACCCCTGGTCCGGATGGTGCCCCCCCCCCCGAGAAGGTGACCCCGATTGGCAATGGTGGATCCCCTATGCATCAGTATCGGTGGTATTCCCAGGTGGCAAGCAGTAAACACATGCAGAGGTCTATGGAACGCGTTTAGTGAGCGTTTGTCCATACGGCAGGCGCAACACACTCATCGATGTTATCAACTAAAACTCAACCTGGCGCGTTGTAGTCAAAGGCAGCCACCTCAGAGCATAAAAGGAGGCCGCGTCACTTCCGGTTGCACAGTAAGCTGATTGGCGCGCCACAAACGTCGACGCTGCAGCAGCCGCCATGTTTGTCCAATTAGCGGCTCGTGTGGGGCTCGGTTTATGGCCCGGTCTATTTTGTCAGCCCTGAGTTATCGCTAGGTGAGTTCGCCGCTCAAAATTCAGTACAGCATTCGTCGATGCAGGATTGAAAATCGGTGGGTGATGACAGTCGAGGGGCCGTGATTAAAGAGCCGGCGCATACGTGCATATGCACATACATAAATGAACAGGTGGGTGTTTCCAAGACCATGATGCATTATCATAGGAATCGGTGGGCCAAATCTGCAGTTATGTACCGTATACACCACAGAAATAAAAGCGACGATCCAGGAGGCACGGGCCAGCCCTGAGGAGAGTTGAAGCAAATACGTGTCGAGCTGTAAATTCCACACTTTCTTGATAATAAATCGCAAACGAGAGGTGACAATGAGGCGAAACAAATGACATTTTCATATCCGTTTAGGATCTCTTTGGATTTCATAACTAGTCATTACGACCAAATGGCTTACAAACGTAAGCGGAAAGATTGAGATACCAAATAAGCGCTAATCTCAAAGTTCTCTTTATAAATTTGAAGTTTTTTTCTTTACGTTTCCCCTTAAACCTACGGCATTGAAAAAGTCCAAAGCTATGCTGGAAAAGCATATATCTATTCTCCCTATAGACAGAATATTTTCCACACTGTGGGCAATGAAACTGTGTTCTGCTCCGGTAAGGCAGCAGAGGTCGGTCGACATGTCCCCTCCCCCCACATGGATCTGTGCTCAGCAGTCCCTCGAACCGAATTGAACCACGCTGAGATTGGTCGTTTTGGGACAAAGCGGATGCGATTATGGAATGGAACACTCTTGGAAAATGCAGGTTGGACAATTGAACTTGTCCGACCTGCAGAACAGCTTCAGCATTGTCAACGTCATGCAGCAAATACGAAATGCTGGTTCTTTTGGGCCCTCCACATGGATCATTATTTCCTTTTTGTACTTCAATTTTGTGGTAACAGGTGCTTGCTCAGTTTTCATGCTGCCTCCCCTACCCCTCCAATGCGTTTTACTGATGGTATGCGAGTTGAATGTCGTGACAGAGATATTATTTGGCCGGTTTGCATCATCCTTGAATCACCAAAGTAATAGCAAGATGCTTATTGCGTGGCCAATTGCTTATCAGTAATGGAGTCGGTAAGGCTGTGTATGCAATGCTATATCGTCACGGCAGGAGGGCCACTTAAATTGGCGCAATGCAACACTGAGCATTAAGTCCGTGGCAGTCATGTCGATCTGGTAAGCATCCCTGCATTGATTTTCCCAAAGCATTCAATGGTGAAGCAAAATCAATTCCATAACTCCGCAACAGTCTACAAGTATCAGATACTTTCCCGTTCTACACTCGCCTTGCTCTTCATAACACCGATTTTAGCCAGATTCTAAATTCCGTCATAGGACAGGGCAATAGAAGTAGGAATCAGTAGGCATTCACAAAAATAGGCTGCCTCCACATTGGGATAACCCAACGCCATAATGTAGCTAGCAGCATGTTTGCAAGTATTCAGATAACCTCAATGATCCCTCTTTCCCTCTGTCGGCATCTAATACAGTTGGCTGAACAGCTGGGTCCAGTTCCTCTACTATTGACCAAGCATTGTCTGCCATGTCTCAGCCTCTGTCTTTGTTGACGGATGAGTAAGCCAACACCCTCCGTGGTGTTTGGCGCCGGCGGAGGCTTACTCTCGGAGACAAAGACGCGGTGGCCGCGCCGGGCCCTCAGAAGCACAAACAACACCGGCCCAACAAAAAATGGACCAACTTTGTCACAACTTCAAAATTGTCGTCGAAAGACAATTGGATAAACGACCGCAACTTCAACACAAGCTACAGAAACGTCGCCTTCCACTATTTATATGGCCATTGCGATCACCAACGCCGACGGAGAAAAGGCTCATCTCAATGGCTGTCGGCCTATTACGCCAGCACTCAGCTATGCTGTTCACGTACACAGCTGCAGGCGGTGGCTGGACCGTTGCCTGCTCCCATACCTGCTGTTCTCCGCCGCTCTGTCTCGGCTCTGGCCGCCCCCTCTGTCCCAGCTCATCAGCTCTCGGGCGGCGGAGCGCGGCCGGCGTATTTAACGGCACCAACACCGGCGTGACTGTCGCCCGCATTCACGCTGTTTCAAAGGCAGCCCAGTTCCCCACGGCCAAGTGAGACGTTACACACTGATAGAGACTGGGCGCTATTTACAGAGACAGCGCCAGAATTTTAAACGCCAAATACGCCAGCTGAGTTCTGGCAAAGCTGCGGGCGGTAATGAACCATCCGGAACACAAGTCGGATCAAAAAAAGCAAGGAGGTCATGAGCATTGCAGAGAGAGATGAGAGAGAGAGAGAGAGAGAGAGAGAGAGAGAGAGAGAGAGAGAGAGAGAGAGACATTGACCACTGATAACATTGATAACTAGTAATTAAGTTAGAAATGTTTAAATATCATGTAATCAGGTTTCTGGGAGCCTAACTCAGCTGATAATTTCCACTTGTTTGGGGTCTCCGGAGGAAGGATGTAAATCCTCAGCAGCCTATATGGTATAAACTCTTCAAACGTTTTGACTGTAATTCCCTGTCTGTGCCCTGGCCCCGCTCTCCGTGGTGGCAGTGTGGTGCACTCACGCCATTTCAGAGCACCACCGTCCTGGAGGTGTACGATCACCCTCCTGCTGGTGCATTGGCTGCCCTCCGTGGTGGCGGTGTGGTGCGCTCACGCCATTCAGACACCACCGTCCTGGAGGTTACGATCACCCTCCTGCTGGTGCATTGGCTGCCCTCCGTGGTGGCGGTGTGGTGCGCTCACGCCATTTCAGAGCACCACCGTCCTGGAGGTGTACGATCACCCTCCTGCTGGTGCATTGGCTGCTCTCCGTGGTGGCGGTGTGTGCGCTCACGCCATTTCAAGCACCACCGTCCTGAGTGTACGATCACCCTCCTGCTGGTGCATTGGCTGCCCTCCGTGGTGGCAGTGTGGTGCGCTCACGCCATTTCAGAGCACCACCGTCCTGGAGGTGTACGATCACCCTCCTGCTGGTGCATTGGCGCCCTCCGTGTGGCGGTGTGGTGCGCTCACGCCATTTCAGAGCACCACCGTCCTGGGTGTACGATCACCCTCCTGCTGGTGCATTGGCTGCCCTCCGTGGTGGCAGTGTGGTGCGCTCACGCCATTTCAGAGCACCACCGTCCTGGAGGTACGATCACCCTCCTGCGGTCATTGGCTGCCCTCCGTGGTGGCAGTGTGGTGCGCTCACGCCATTTCAGAGCACCACCGTCCGGAGGTGTACGATCACCCTCCTGCTGGTGCATTGGCTGCCCTCCGTGGTGGCGGTGTGGTGCGCTCACGCCATTTCAGAGCACCACCGTCCTGGAGGTGTACGATCACCCTCCTGCTGGTGCATTGGCTGCCCTCCGTGGTGGCGGTGTGGTGCGCTCACGCCATTTCAGAGCACCACCGTCCTGGAGGTGTACGATCACCCTCCTGCTGGTGCATTGGCTGCCCTCCGTGGTGGCAGTGTGGTGCGCTCACGCCATTTCAGAGCACCACCGTCCTGGAGGTGTACGATCACCCTCCTGCTGGTGCATTGGCTGCCCTCCGTGGTGACGGTGTGGTGCGCTCACGCCATTTCAGAGCACCACCGTCCTGTAGGTGTACGATCACCCTCCTGCTGGTGCATTGGCTGCCCTCCGTGGTGGCAGTGTGGTGCGCTCACGCCATTTCAGAGCACCACCGTCCTGGAGTGGCCATCGGACCAACAATGAGACGTGCTCAAGTGGAGGTCTCCGGAGTCAGAGACGGGACAGTGCATCCTCCCCAGCCAACCCACTCGCAGCCATCACCGCCCGGTAAGTAATTTCCCCCAGCGCAGCCCCAGAGCAAACATTGGCCGTTTTTGCACATCGAGTGCTGGCGCAATATGGCTCACTAGAGGGTCGAGTGTGGGCACTTCAGCGCCGCAAAGCTATAGTAGTTCCCAATCACCATTCTCTTATTGGTCTCATTGGTGCTAAACATGTAAACAAAAACTCTAGCAGTGTTCTAGAAGATTTACTGAGAGCCCCAACTGCCAATATCCGACCTCGACATACTCCAGATCAGCAGACTGAAACCAGCCCACACCCAGCGCAAAACTGTCGTAGAAACAGCTCAAGAACAGGTGAAAATATAAAAAAACAGGGATTAGCAGAACCATGCCCGGCTCAGGGTTGCGGGAAGCACCGCACCACTTCCAGCGCCGTGCCACCGGGGCGGTCCTATCACGCACCTCGCCGTTTTTGTCCGCGCGCGGCAGCGGAGCCCGGTCGCACGGATGCAGCGCCGCGGCGCGTGGCCGCGTCAGAGCTCTCCAGGCCTGACCTCCATCCACCTGACAGGGTACACCGCAAAAACGCGCATGTTTTCGCGTAAAAGTCAACAACAAGAATGGCTGGGCGCGCAATAACGGCAACAACGGGCGGCGGCTGCGCACTGACCTTTTTCGTCAGTCAGTCCGGCCGGGGATTCTCCATTCTGTTTGTGGCGCATTAGCACACGCGCCAATGCAAAGTCAACCCTGCATTGCTTTTTGCATAATCGTAATGATAATGTTGCGATTGCTGCAGTTCGTTTCAGCGCAAATACATCTTGCGCCCTGACATATTGAAGAAACACTGTTGGGCAGCATTATTGTGCCACTTGTCGGTTTAAGAGTGGTGGACGCAACGGCAGTGATGTTTGTGCCCAAGAACATCAGATGCAAAACCGGGGCGCTCCGTGGTTGCGGGCCTTTTGCTTCCACTTACACCCACCGCCATCGCACCGTCTGCTTTACAAGAAAAGATGATGATGTCAGCAATATCTTCATGCATCTTAAGCGCCACCAAAGGCTGTAATTCAAGGCAAGGTGCTCATTTTCAGAGCGTGGTTAAATACAGAGGTGGAAAATTAGAGGCTTTTAATTAAAGAAGGACACATCATTGCGTTTTCCAAGAGTGTTCCATTTCAAAATCGCATCCGCTTTGTCCCAAAACGACCAATCAGCGTGGTTCAATTCGGTTCCAGGGACTGCTGAGCACAGATCCATGTGAGGGGGGGAGGGGACATGTCGGCCGACCTCCGCTGCCTTACCGGAGCAGAACACAGTTTCCTCAGGAGGCGACTCCACCGAGTCAACAGTCACTGACGAACCCAGGCGTCATCGCCAGCACCAGCCGACGGATAACTCGTCCCAGAGACAGGGGAGCGCCGATGGAGACCAGGGACGAGAAGAACCAGACGCGGACGGCGGGTGAGCAGGTGACGCCGCCGCGTCGTTGCCGACGCTGGAGAAATGTCCACGCGGGTGTCCGCGTCGGCCATCCGTCGGAAGTCGCGCCAGAAAGGCGGTAAACAGCGCTTCCTGGCGGGGATGGCGGCGAGCGGGCAGGACGTGGGAGCGTCGCCACCGCCGCAGGCGGTCGCGACGCCAGCCAGACAGCGGTATTAGATACATTATCACGCCGCAGTCCTGCACCGCTGATGGTATAAAATGCGCTTAAAGAAAATCGGCAGACACCAATGGCGAACGGAAAAGAAAATTTGTTCAGACCTTGTTTGGTTGCCGAGACATGTTTAGCACCACCGCGGACGATGCCGAGCGCCGGGGGTATTCGCTGAGTACGGTAGGAGGGAGGCGGCTCCTAATAAAGCCAACAACAAATGGGGCTGTCAGAAGCGCCGGCGACTTCCAATTACCGTTTGCGCTCCCCTTTTGCTGTAAGCCCTGAGTAGCCAAAACTTTACCCCAGCGGGGTGCTGCTATGCGTCCAATGTGCCTCGCTTACAGGGCAGCCCAAAGGATGAAAAAAATATCACGATCATAATAAAACAAGAACAGAATTCCACATGCTCTTTGTAGCCGTGACAGCAAATGGGTTCAAGAAAACGCACCATCACTAGCTGGCGTTAAGCTCACGATACGGTCGTACTGCGTCAGCCCGTCCCAGTGAAGCAACGAAAGATCCGGCTGGCAACTAAGACGTAATTGGGAGCGTCGCTGCGGGAGATTTGAGGGTGTTGCGACGCGTAATTGATGCGTAATTCGGTCCGGTTATCGCCGCCGGCGGTCCGAAGCCACAGAGCTCCGAGTCTGCTCTGGGGATCTGCCGTGCGCGCCGGCTGCTGGTTCCAGCAAGGTCGCCAGCCCCTGAGGCTGTTTGTGCCGCGGAGAACCGCCACCGCACCGGTTACGTATGCAGCCAAATGAGCTGCAATTAGAGAGCAGTTCTTGTGTAAAGCGATCATAGCGGCGGCCACCGCGCGGCGAGGCAGTGCTCTATTTCATGTGGCTGCCGCAGCCTCCGAGCTCTTTCACCGCCGGCGGCCGGCTCTCCAATCACAACCCTTCCAATTAGCGCTAATTACTGTCTGATGATGACACTCGGCGGGGGAGTCGTGGGGAATAAAGAGCAGGATCGGAACCCCCGGGCCACAGCGCCGGCTCTCGGTGCGGCATCAAAGCACTTCTTCTCCACTCCGGCAGCAACGTAAAGCGACAATACCAGCACAACCCCAGTCGGGGCTCATGCAATTATGCAGATGGACCGAGGTAAGCCAGTGACCCTGCAGCCAAAAACAGGATTAAGCTGATTTCATGCACTCGACCTGTGCATGAATGTTTGCTTGGTGGTCTGCATCACAGAACATTTTCAAGCTGGGGCCATTCAACGATGTCGAGCCATTTCTAAATGCACCATTGCATACCTCCCAGCAGTTGTGCATGAACAAAGCAGCGCTTTTTCATAAGACAAGAGCTTATCGGAACAATCACTAACGGTGTCATTAAAATGACAACTATCGACACAAACGGTTGCTTGCTGCCACAACAGCGGCGCCATGCCCTGGCGGGGACTACAATCCTCCGGTGGCAGCAGCGCTATGTCCGATGGCTATGTGTAGCAGCAGCGCTGTGCCCTGGCGGGGACTACAATCCTCCGCTGGCAGCAGCAGTGCTATGCCATGCCCTGGCGAGGACTTCAATCCTCCGGTGGTAGCAGCAGCGCTATGCAGGGGCTTGAAGGGGCACATCAGTTCCACGAGCGTCTCCGCAGCCGGCAGATGGACACTGAGTACCGTCCAGCGCGGGCAGAGGCGCGCTGCCGCCGGTACCGTGTCGGGAGGGCATAACTCGCAGCGGCGGCGACGGCGCGTCGGCCGGTATTCACAGCAACGCCGCGGCCAACCGCTTCCACCTGCGCTGCGGTCGCCCAGCCAGCTGAGAACGGCGCGGCATCGCCTGTTTAATTAGATTAGCTGCGGCGCTGGCGGAGGCCGGCGGCCGACCGCAGCTCTGCAGCACCTCTGCAGCACTGCAGCAGTGCTGCAGCAGCGGCGGCGGCCGGCCTCGTGACTATTAGAGGTGAGCAGCGGACCGTGGGAGGCGGCGCCTGCGCCCCCGCCGCTCTCCCGCTCACAGACACAGACACCGGTCTGATGCATGAAAGCATGAAACGCGAATAGAACTGTGGAACACTTGGAGGCGGTGAGTGCCTCCGAATCTGAATATACCACGAGCGGCTATTGTCGGGAGAGGCTGTGGAGAGACCATGAGCCCGCGCAGGGCTCCCACGATGCTGAAGGTGTTCCGCCACGTTGCAGGCATCCGGCAGCATTGCACTTTCTGGACACGTGGACGCACTCGATATAACTGGTTCAATAATCAGAATAAAACCCCTCTTCTAAAAATACCTTCCTGCCACTGCGTCCATGTTTTATTAGGTTTCCGTGGGTCAGCTTCATACAGTTTGTATTATTACATTCAGCGCATATCTAATTTTGGTGTCAAACTAAGTTCCCCATAATTAAAACACAAACATTGTTGGATGTCCTTTTTGTCACAAGTTTTGAGTTTCTCAAAGTTTTTATCTCTAAAAGTTCTAGTTTATTCTATTTGCATTTCTAGACGCAGTTTGAGTGTTTACATTTGATACTTAATAATTAGTAAAAAAGTGCTTTAGGTGAAAATAAGATAATGCCCAGGGCAAGAACCCGAGAGCTATGCATATCTAAAAAAATTTGGGATATTTCCCTTTTTATTTGCAGATTTATAATCTTCAGTCAGTTCGAACCTTTTAAAGATTGCATTTCGCGCTCATAGAAGCACGCTTTCCGGGACCTTAAAAACGTGTTCTGTCTAATTATACGGTTCCGTTCACTGACGGGACGTCCGCAACACAATTTTCCATTCACGGCTTGATTATTTGTCATGATTCTATGCGGGCTGCAACATGTCGCGAACACGGTCATTTTTCCGCATTCCCCCAGAAGCCATTCATTAGGCGGAAAACGTGAGCATGTGGTCACCACGCACGAGGCGCGTAATAGGCACAGATAATGAAACAACACGGAATTGAAGGGCTGGCGGTAGCAAGCGATGTCGATAATCACAAACTTCAGTTTATGCTTTTCAAAACTGTATAAATATGTTTGGTGAATTAGTATTCGGTGGATTTACCTTTCACTCTGTCCAGGCAAGAAGCCTTTCGGAACTTCCAGTCTCGTGCAGATGGTACCGCGGCGTTTTCATTCACTGGAAGCATGTTCAACGCTTCCGGAACAAATTCAAGCATCGCGATTGCAGTGTACCGGGAATGGGGCAATGAGCGGACGATGACTGAGTCCGGTTTGGCCTGTCATGCAGTAAAAACCCGTGCAACTACCGCAGTGCAGCTGAGGTGGCACAGATCAATCAGCTGATTAGGCGCGACAAACTGAAAACGTCGACAGCCACCGCTTACACAGCATCACAGAACAATCACTGTGGGACCGCAGATCCTGCAGACACATCCGTTGCATGAACATACTGGAGCGTCAGCGCAACAAAAAAAACAGCTCTTGGCCACAAGAACGGGGCGGCCCCGACCGACGGCGACCGTGAGAACGAATGTCACCGTCTGAGTCAGAACCAGATGAAACTCGCCGCAGCCGGGTGCCGGTCTGTGCCGGGATTTGGCTGTTTTTTTCCAGCTGCCGCCGCCGACCACCGCCTGCCTCCATCCAATCTGAGCTGAGGAGTCGGGGGACCGTCTCCGCAGCAGGGTCGTTGTCTTGTAGCGGCGCAGTGGTCCCCGCACACACCAGTCAGCTTCTGTATCAGCTCAGGGGACCACAACCGCAGCCGGTGGGCTGGGTTAGAATGCACCGCTTCTGCTCCATTCCCTTATCGCAATGTTAGCTGACACTCTGCAGTTGATGTTAGTAATGCACAATATATGCCAATTTCTATATATGCTACAATGCCGAATATTTGATCTCAGGTGCCTTTCGTTGTTAAACTGTTTGGTATAGGCATCACAAACTACTGTGGAAAAAACAAGTTTCTGCCCTTTGGCCGGATCTGACGCTTAATTTCAGCTGAGGATGGCTCCAACGCAATATAACAATTCAGTGCCCAATTACCACGGCACGCAAGCCCAATTTGTGGTGTTTATGTTCACGCACAAATATCTAAAACTAGTGAAGTGGCACAAACCAGTGATAAACCTATGGCAAATGCTACCGGAATATCCGTGGCGTACGGTTTGCAAAGCTCCGCCAATTGACCGTATTCAGGTTCGTTAATCCATAAAAGACACTTAATGTTGCAGAACGACCGCAATAATAGATCGCCGCAGTAACAAATGACACGATAGCACGCTCTCCAGGCTTGCCTCCCTACTAAGAAGCCACTATCAGTCGACAAACGACATGAAATACATTTAGCAGCCAGTCCATTACCAGCCCTCGTTCGCTTTCATTTCTCCATCGTTGAAATGGAGCCCGTGCCATTGTATCAGCTAACGATGGTGCATTATGCAACACAATTTCTGCGCTAATTTGTCGAATAACGGTAGCCAGTGCACGGCCGCCGCCGTGCCGGGGACGTTGGCCTCTCACCAAGGCCGTTCGCAGAAGGTTACACCTTCCAGCGGCCACGGCTGCTGACACTGATCAACCCTGTACGGACGCACCTACTGAGCCGGCCTGGAAATGGGAGCACCAGTCGCTCAGTTGGTGTCTTTACATTTAGGGGGAGTACGGTACCTTCATGGGCTATGCAGTGAAATCACAGTCGTTTAGAGCATATGGAGAAGACCCTGGCTTCATTTTACTCGGTACCCAGTTTTTACGGAGGAAAAAGGTTTCATAAGCGTACTACTTAAAGCGCGCATGAACATTTCCCATGGGTCTAGTGGCTGGCGGCGGCGGTTCGTCGTCGGGGCGATACCACGCTACAGCGGTAAGGGTCTACGCTCGCTCTAGAACCACGGTGTTTCTCCGCAAAACAGCAAGTTCTGGAACAACTGAAATATCAAATAGGGGCTGATCGGTATGCTCCAGCATATGATTATCCCAGTTCAAATGGCATTATACAAGTGCCGCATTCCCATTCTGCATGGCAGTAACGCACCGCTGATACATAAGTCAGAGTCCTACTTAGAAAAGGCCAAGCCGTTTAACATTGGCTTTTGAAAAGCCCGTGTTTCAAGAAGCAGGCGCGTGACTTGTAGTCCGTTTATCAGATCCTTCACTTGATCGAAAAAAGTGAGTGCAGGGAAGTGACGCCTACTGTACAAAGCGTCTGTAACTAGTGGCAAAAGGTATTTAGAAGGTAAATAGTTTAGTAGCGTACGTAGGGGTGAATTCAAGGGGGAAGGCGATCCCCAAATCCCCATGCCCAATAAAAATATATATTTCACGATTTTGAACCCTGTTCTCCCCCAAAATATTAACCTTGGTCCGGCGCTGAGGGCACCTGACCTTGCCGTATAACCTTGGCGAGGAACCCAGGGCACCACCTGCACAGACCAGGCACCAACCCGATGACCCCAGCCCCCGCCAAACCTGGCAGAGTAACCAGGCACCTCCAAACATGGTAACCTCGAGGGCACCTGACCTTGCCGTATAACCTTGGCAGATGGTAACCCCCGAGGGCACCTAACAAGACAATCAGGGGCTAGAATAAAGATAATTGCCAAAATAAATAAACGAATCATCATGAAAACATCAAAACAAAACAGGGCCTAAGCTCTTGTCTCACAAGCAACACCATTCGGCCAACAGGCAGAAGATGGGCGTTCCATGAGCGGAACCTTAACGGTGACCCATTCCAGATTGATGGGAGTCTCCCGGCCAGATCGTCCGTTGGATCGGCCGAATAACCGGCCAATTCCGAGTGTCGATGCTGCCTCCGACTGGCCCGGGATCAGGCCATCGCGACACCGCTTTAACACTATCAGAGCGTTGAGGTCATCAATAGCAGTCCACTGGTCCCAGTGGTAAGCACATGGGTGCGACCTGGCGGGAAAACCAGTGAAACAGGGGTTGAAAACCACTGGATTGTATTTAGGTGGTATTGTGTGTACGTTTAACGTTCCGAGAAAGGAACTGTCCAGCATGCGCCAGCCAAACTTTTAAACACTCACTGACGATACTAGGAGTGCGCTTTCCAAGAACATTGGTCAAAGGACCAATCCTGGGAAATAAGCTTTGTCTCGCGACAAATTAATGGCGGGCCTCCCAAGAGACTACTTCACTTAAACTGACTGTGAAATTAAGTACCAGTAATGACCGTCTGGAAACCAAGCTAAAGTATTTCAATAGCAGGACACGATTTTGAGCAATGCTGCCGGACTTTAAATAACATCAGCTTCGTTGCGCGCATGCTTGACGCAGTTGGAAATGCCCGAGATTCCGGACCGGAGGAAGCCCAGTATCCATGCAAATACGAGATACAGCCTTGTAAAAGTCACATCCCGGCGCCAGATAGGATCGGCCGGTCAGAATCAGAGGACGCAGCGGCGCAGGGACGCCGAGATGCCGCCGCACGATATGCGATCGCACCGCCTTACTCAGCGCTTCAGTCGCCGTTGTTTCACGCCGTGATCGCGCTGATACCGACCATAAAATACCTAATTACCAAGTGAAATGATAGCGGCAGCCGAGGTGAAGAGGCTCCTGCCTCAAACGCGTTCTAAACGTGGCCACTGGTCACATAAAGAGTTCCGGCGTGTTCCAATTCAACCAGCTAGCGTCATTTCCGATATACATATATAACCACATACACACCTTGCAAGATGGGAACATACTCAGAACTGACATAAATTCATCAGGTAGATGAGGCACCACGTTGCAGGAGCATGTACAACACTGCCAAGTCGGGTTTAGTCGACACTTACAACAGGTAAGCCAGCTAGTTAGTGTGAACCGGCCGGTCGTGCCAGCGCGATTTTGTCGGTGCCGTTAGAAACGTTTAAAAAGGCAAAGTGGTTTGTCACGAGAGCTGACGACGTCCCCCGACTGATGACAAGCAGCGATAGCTGTCAGAGTCACGAGGCGAGGACAGAGATGATGTCGGACAGAGATGATGTCGGACGAGGGCGTCATCATCGGGAATATCTCCACGCCACGTCCGCTGCCGCGAAGACTCTGCGCACGCTCAGCCTTCCAGAAAGCTCAGAGTCCTGCCCGCGGCCAAACTGGAGACTTTCAGCCGTGGCTGAATTGTGGGAAAACTTTGCCGACGGAGATCCCAGCAACGAGCCGGAGGCCATGACACTGGAAAGTAAGCACCTGCATGGGAAGATATAATGGAATATGTGATAAGGTGAGAGCACGTTGAAACAAAATTAGGGAATAGTGAGCGTCTGATCTGCTTCTTAAATACGAAAAATATAGACGGTATGATTAAGGACAATATTTCATATAGGAATTTTCATCAGCGAAATGTATATAGTTTTAGGATTACAATAACATCCTCTAAAAACAGTAAAAAATTGCGAGCTTAAGAAGACACATGCCGCAGCACACCATGCATAGATCCAGCTCCTTGTCATTTTTTGCGAGTCCAGCAGCCCAGGCCGACATTCTGAGTTTCTTGGGCCGACCATGGTGGAGACGCGCTCGACTCCGGCAGCGGCACGGCCCACAGCTGCGGACGATGACGCGGCGACCGAAGGGTGAACACGTGACACGTTGAACGGCGCCCGGCTCAGCAGGCCGGAGAACCGGTGCGGCCGCTGACGCGGCGCATTTCTCACAGCCGTGCACGCGGCATTTGTCACGGTGAGCTCCTCGCTGGTGGTCCTCAGGCTGAGATCGAGTCGGGTTCGATTCGAATCACGTGAATGTGCTCCTTCCCGCCTGCAGAATGACGCGGCACAAATGTGCTGGTCCCCACAATGATCGCCGGTCTCGCTCAGGAACTTCGCGATGCGGTGCCGTTTGGACTAAACTTTTAAACACTGGTTTTGGCCTAGATCTTACATACAACATATTGCAAAGATGCAGTTTTTTATGAGTTCCACAAAATCATGGGTCCCACCCCGGGGGACGGGGACAGATTCCCTCCTTTTGAGAGGGGGCTGATTATGTTTTACCATCCCTGCCAATTTCTACACAGATAACGGTCACGTTCTCTCCAATACTGATTCATAATGGCAAAAACTATAGGCGGGCTTTCCAAAAGGACATCAATTACAGTTGAGGTCTGTTAGCTGTACTGTGAATACAATACCAAGTTCTTAGGCCGACAGCAGAGGGCCCAAGACCAAGAGAACCTCACAATGCCATCCCAGGGACTAGGTCAGCTGATAACCAGTTCGGGCCCGAACATCAATTGAGACCAGATCCGCTGAAGGAAACCAAGATCAGCTGGGGCCCTAAACCAAGTCAGGGTGCTAGGCCAACCAATGGGCACTGACGAGCTTAGAGGCACAGATCAGTGCAGGAGGTCAGACCAGTTAAACGGGCCCATATAAATTTGAGGGCCCCAATACCAACATGGAGAATCCAAACCAAGCCAGAGACCTGTTGTGCAATACCCTCCCAAGGGCCCCACAATATATAAGGGGTCAAAGACCAGCCCAGGGGCCTCCTGAAAAATTCAATCTTGGGGCCCTTACCAGCTCAAAGGCCCCAAACACCACTGGGGCACCAAGACTACGTCAGATATTTCCGTGCAATATCATCCCAGGAGCGCTCAGAGCAGCTAAGGGGCCAAGTGTAAAATTTCATCCTCAGTCGAGGCCCAGAAACGACTCAGCTGAGAGAACTCTGTTCAAGTTCAGGGAGCCCTGACCAAATAAGGGGCCCCGACGAGGTCAGGAGACCCTCGTGCCAACTCAGGGATCCCGATCAGCTCAGCTGAGTCTCAAGCTGAGCTCACTGGGTCCCAACCAGGCCCAAGAGCTTCCATATAATAGCAAGGCCCCCAATACAAAATAAGGGACCCTTTCAAATAACAAAAACTCAGGATATCAGTTCAGCTAAGGGACTTAAATCAACTCCGGAGCTCCGGGAAATTCCACCTCAAGAAATTCATCACCGAATCAGGTGCATCTAGGCCAGGTGTAGGGGCCCAGACCAGTTCATGAGACATCAGACCAACTCAATAGGCCTTTAACAGCTCAGGAACCCTCAAACCAGCTAGCGGGGTACATAACCAGTTCAGGCACCCAACAACTCGACCAGGAACCCGAAGCTCACTAAACTAGTGATTTACCACTAAGCCGCACCGTTCTTCCCATCACCACTTTAGAACTGGTCATAATAGAGATTTCGTTAAGTAAGTGCTGTTCTCTGACTTATGCACCTAATCTTTTTATACCTCACTTAGGCTTACATTTAGGCTCCCTGTCGGCCAGCATCCCGGACTGCAGCTGTATCTTCTTAAACTAGGCTCGTGGACCGGCCAGTCACGGCATAGCTGTCTGCTTTCGTACATGACTACCTTAAAAGGAATGTACCATAAACAGTTGAGGTTGATCCTAGCAGGTAGCTGACCACTGCAGGCTGCCTGAGCACCACTTGTCTGGAAAAGCGGCTGAGTGGATTTGGTTGTTGGGTAAGAGCTTTGCTCGCTTCCAGGCTAAAAGGACTTTCTTTATATAATTTGTCCCAAGTAAGTAAATGCAAAGTTATCATAATAAGTTAATGCAAAATTAAAAGTTATTGCAGGTTCTGCGTCTGAGATCGAAGCCTCACTAAAGTCATTCAGGGCCTTGTCACGGAAGCTCCCATCCCACCATCTGAACCAGCGATTCCTGCAATGACTGGTTGATTTGAAATCTAAAGTTAAACGTCACACAAAGCAGAGTACCGACCACCCTTGCTCAGGTCACCCTATCACCAGTTAGCTGCCAACCGACCTACGTCGGTTAAATATTGAGCACCGGGGCGTCTCAAGGAACCGATCCCAAGCTTTTCCTGTAGTAAAAATAGCAAGTATCTAGAAGACAAGATACAGATCGCAATACATCGAAAACCGAGCGAAATAACTTATTTGAGACTCCCCCGCCAAGCTGTGTATCCCTAGGTTGCCCCCACAAATGCTGCCTTGAAACGATGCGTGGTACCTTCGGAAAAATCGTATTAGGCTCCTCAGTATTTCTATAAAGCATTTCTCTGTTTTGTGTGAGGAATGTCATCTCATGTCCGGGGGAGGGGGCAAAGTTGGAAGGGAACCCTAAAAAATTTCTGTCCCTACTCTCGAGCTCGAGGCGGGACTCCTGCACAAGCCACCACTCAAGAAAATTCCTCAGCAAGAAGACCGGGATGACAATGATTACCAGCAGCGGGCATGGCGCGCCGCGGCGGGACCTGATTGTGGTGTTCGCCTCCCACCCGTCAATCGTGTTGGCGGCTTTGTGGCCGCTGTCGCCGCCGCGACACAACGCTGACCTTTGACCCGACCCACGCCCGGCAGTGGCCCGCGGCGCACGCGCAGACGCGCCGCGCATATAGGCCAGCTGAGCGTGCGATGGCCGGCCCATCTACAGCGCCTGGGGGGCGAGCCTGTGACCTTCCACCTCTGTGGTGACGAGGCGACGGCGACGCCCCGCCTTGCTCTGCATAGCCCCAGGACGACGGGGATAGATAGGGCGGCGGACACTTCTACAGGTCGGCAAATGATGCCGCGAGTGCGACATAAATAATACTTTGCGGCAATCACGCGTCCCGGGGTAGGACACGGAGTGATACAATTTGCCTTTCCCACTGACGGCTGACCGTCACTTCTCGGAATATCACCTGACACTGACAAACTGTAATTATCGCAGTAATGAGAGGAAAGCGTTGCTGATCACGTCATCTCTTTAGAAAACGTTGGGCAATGCCTGTGGCACGACACGCAGCGGCGCTCAGGGCCGGGGCCCCGGGCCTAGAAGCCATCAGCGCGGCCCGCACGCGACGTCTCAGACACACGCAGCGGGCGGCGGGCCGCACGGCACCTGACACCACGGCGGTGACGCGACACCCGCCGACGGACACCCAACATTGCAGCCTGCAGCCGCCCACCAAGTTTCACCGTCGCCGCTATCGAAATGCCAGCCGGCCGGGGGAGCCTGCACTGCTTACTGGGGCGGCAGGTTTAATGGTACGTTGTAAATAAGCCATGAGACTGTGGGAAAGAAATCAGAGGAACAGATGCAGATAAGGCCGAACTTTGTATAAATTGTACATAGTTTTCTGACGTAAATTTCGTATGTTAACCTGCTCTAGTGCTATCCATTTCATTAAGGGTACTTTTCCTCTCTTTTCTTCCTGAGCTTCTATTGTCCCTATCAATCTGCATCCCGAAAGAATGAACACAAAAACAAATACAAAGATATAGCCCGCAATCAAGAGTACTGAATTTGTGTGCTTCAACCGTACAAATTGCAACTATTGGTTTCACTTTCCAGCGTTCTGCTATTACCAGCCTCTGCCAACTCGCATGCAACTGCCGAGTGGCATCAATTGCTGAGTGCATTGGCTGGTTTGCAATCGATCCCCGACTCACCAAAACAAAGCAACTCCTGCATGCCAACGACAAAGTTGCCGAGCGGCCGGCTCGCTCCTTCCATCGGCCCGCATACAAGTGTACAACTGTTTTGACGGGACAGCAGCGCGCCAGCTTTCTGGGCTTTCATACGAATTCCACCAAAATGAATCGATAATGAGACTAGGGGTATTTCTAGGGTGGAGCTTTTTTAGCTTCTTGCTGCGGTGGAGTAAGAAGCTAAAAAAGGACAAAGCTCTCCCTTACCATATCCTTCCATAGTTTTTAATCACTTCACACTCATTGCGACAACACTTTAAAACACCATTGTGTGGAAGTGTGAGTAATATATGATGATGAGGACGCGGACAGTTGCAGATTCCTTCAGACACAGCCGCAGGAAAGCAAATTATTTGACTGGACTAGGTTAATATTAAAACGGAGTCTCAAAACTGGTCCTGAAATCTTGCATTTTTAGGATAGGTTCCACTAAATCTCACTGCCACCACACAAGAAGCCCTTACTACAGCAGCTATTTAAATCTAGAGATATGACAGCCACGCGAACTTTACACCTATATTTACACCTATACATTACAATCCAGATCAGGGGCGTAACCAAAGGGGGGGGCAGGGAAAGCCGCCCCCCCTGGGGGCCCGAAGGGCCCCCTGCGGACACGATTGTGTAACAATCAGGGCTCTTTTACCCATCAGGGCCCTTTTGACGCTGTCGCAGGGACCCTTTGCGGGGCACCGCCCCCCCCCTGAGCGAAATCCTAGCTACGCCCCTGATCCAGATATATTTCCACCACGCCAACTTTACACCAATAGAAATAGGTTATCACAGCAGGGGCAGTCTCCATGTAAAAACTATTATCTCCAAATCGGATGTAGAGAGGCCAGCAGTGAGCTGATTATATGTACCCAGAGCCAATATACAAGATATAGAGAGAGTTGGTCTGTTACAAAAAATTTTCTGCTTATCTTACTGCTTTGCTGGTACATAATTTGTATTTATTTATATGCTCGTCGGCAGGGGTTCCCAATTATGGACGAAGTCATTGTAAAAACCCGCAGTCAATGAAGCACAGTGCTGTCAGACGAATGCATATTCACATTTACAACAATACAGCATACTTTCATTCACACAGCATCTTAATTCACAGATATTCGTTCTCACCCACCACTTCAGGAGGTACTGCACTATCGTGAAACAAAAAGGATACTGGGCATCTACGCAAAAATATAACAAATATAAGAACCGTCATCAAACCAGCTACCGAAAACAAAGTATAACATCTAGCAACTGTTTCTATGTAGGCAAACATTTGGACAGTCGCAAGATAATTATAGCGTTAGACCATGGAGTCTGTCACTATCTGAATGCCAACTCCGATACGGCCCAATCGGTTTTTTTCAAGCGGACTGTGCTAAAGTCGTCTTTGCTAACGCTTCAGACATTTTCAGCCTCCAATTAACTAACGAGGTGTCTTTGAATGTGTAGCAGCCAAAGCTCCGGCACTGAAGGAGGAGAATCTCCTGCTTTATCTGCCTCTCCATCCCAAATGCTAAATCTCCATCCTAAAGTGTTCTGCTTCGATTGCACCTGCTGCCGCCAAAGCTTTCAGTGGTGCCTTCGATAGAAGAAGCCTCTCATCACCCAGCGCCGGGGGAGACGCCGCTAATAGGCACCTTTTCATCTGCGTTGCTAGATGCGAGTGCTAATGGAGGGAGGCGCTGACTTTGTGGGGGAGGAGTTGGCAGTGCAGGGGGAGGAGTGGGATCTGTCAGCGCTGCAGAGTACTGTGGAGGGACACACCCCGCACCGCCCTCCACCGCACCACCGCCCGACGCACCAGCTCTTTCCACATGGGCTCCTCTTCAACCGGTCATCAGGGCAGCCATTAACGCTCCCAGATGCAGCACCGCCACTGCCGTTACAGCCTCTAACCAGCAAGTACTCTGTGCTTTGTTCAAGCTCGCAGAACAGGAACAGTTTGGGAAAGCCAATGAAAGCGCTTGCCGTTGCTATTCTCATTTAAGGCTCAGCACGGCCCTCCTGGTTTTTCCGCTTCGACATTCAATGGCTGATGCCGGCGCTGCCACTTTGTCAATGTACTGCCGAACAAAGCATTGGAGAACGCACCATTTCCGACTGAGACGAAAGCTGAGAGGGTATCTCCGAGGAAAGACAGTCAATGAGGTGAAGGCGGTAACGCCCCGACTTTGCTCCGCTCATAGCGCGCTGTCTTGCACCACTTTGACAGGATTTCTGATGCGATACTGAAGGAAACACTCCGCAAGGGGCAGCGGTTATGTCGTTGGCAACACGGATCCAGAATCTACAGTCATGTGAGAAAACCATGAGCGGAATTAGCAAGTACTGACAAACTTCTGTCGAACCTAGTTTCCGTAAGAGGTTGTGCAAACTTTCCGGGGCTGATGCTTATTTCATATGTCTTCCATCAACCCAGAGCTACGCCAGTTGCCAAGCGACGGAGTGAAGCCAGCTGCAGTCAGCTGACTACTCCAACCCGGCTTGTGCAGGTCGAGCATTCACAGAAAGTACTCTCAGTCTAGGTACTGCTAGTGTACTAGGTGATACAATACCATTTCGAAACTTTTTTGGCCTTGTGACCGCGCTGTACACACATTTAAATATATATATATATATATATATATATATATATATATATATATATATATATATAAATATATATATATATATATATATATATATATTGCTTTATTTACAGTGAAATTTCCAAACGCAAACGCTATGCAAAGTTAGAATCGCTCTTATTGGGAGCTCTCGTGATCCAATTCACAATCTGCAGCAAGAAAAATTCAAGTTAAAAAGCGGCACATTATTGTAACAGAATGGGAGGTGGTCGATGCAATTCGTCGCTGCTTGCAATTTCCCTCTAAAGTTTATAAGGTGAGGAAAGAGTTCAACTGGTTTTTCAATATTTTTCAATTTATTCGAATCGAATTAATCAAAGAAGACTACGATGTGAGGATTTTGTCAGCTTCATGATAGAAAAATATTATTGGGCACAACCCTGATGGGTGTTTAATTTTAAGATACAAAGTTTCCAGTCAGAGTTAGGCTCAAGACTCCTTGCCCCCACCACTTTTCTTTCCATCGGCCACGCTCATTTTTTCCCAAATTTATCATCCTCTAGAATAGAACATATTTCCACCGACACAAACTCAGACAAGTGGTTATTTTAGCCTTCTCTAAATCGTCGCTTCCAGTGTTTGGTAAAACACACTTTTCAGATGAATACCGAGAACAATACTTAGCGACAGTCTTGTTCGATAACACACGATGTCCTGATATAATGTACTTTCATGACCAAGAGGAAAACATTTCTGCAAAACAATGAAAGGAAAGTCTACATTCTTTCTTCCGGCTCTATGCAATACAAATTGCTGATTTTCCAAGGGCTGGGCAACATATGGGCCTGCAGACATATTGGCATAGGGCAGGGACGAGTCTTCCAGTCTACATTCACAGGCCAAACACCAGCAGCTGGCGCTCTTGTCAGCTGTATACATCCACAATGGTTTTAGATTAGTCATGATCCAGTGCTTCAAATGCTTGGCGACAAAATTTCGAGTGATTTTTGTTCACTCGTTATCAAGTAACTGCTGTTCCGTTCAGAACACGATGAATTGCAAAATGACAGGATCACGAGATGATGTCATTTACATTCCTGCAATACAAAATAATTTGTTTTTGTATTTGTCCAAGACAACAATAGAGCCATGAACACGACCCGGGACGGCCGACCGGCAGAGGCAGCGGTCCGGCCAGGCGTACCTGAGTCGCTGCTACACCGCTGCAGCACCGCTGCAGTGCCGGCGCCTGTGAACTGTGAAGGACACGGCCGGCCGTGCGAGCCGGCGCCGTATGTGGCTCATTAGCGCCAACCTGCAGTAATGGGCGGCAGCGGGGGTGGCACACCCGCGCTGTGTTTTCACTAGCGTCGGCCGTGTTCTCACCGGGCCCGGCCGCGTTCTCACTGAGCTGGGTGCACACCCGACCGCAGCCCGGCGGCCGAGGCAGAGTTATGTGCTGGCTGGACCGTCGGAGCTGCCGCCGCCGGCGCATGGCGGATGGTCACGTGGTCACGGCCGCCACACTGCCGCCCGTCCCAGGCACGCCCGCTGAATTACCGGCTGGAGCTGGTGGGTGTTACCACAGAGAGACCGGCTGGAGCTGGTGGGTGTTACCACAGAGAGACCGGCCGGAGCTGGTGGGTGTTACCACAGAGAGACCGGCTGGATCTGGTGGGTGTTACCACAGAGAGACCGGCCGGAGCTGGTGGGTGTTACCACAGAGAGACCGGCTGGAGCTGGTGGGTGTTACCACAGAGAGACCGGCTGGAGCTGGTGGGTGTTACCACAGAGAGACCGGCCGGAGTTGGTGGGTGTTACCACGGAGAGACCGGCCGGAGCTGGTGGGTGTTACCACAGAGAGACCGGCCGGAGTTGGTGGGTGTTACCACGGAGAGACCGGCTGGAGTTGGTGGGTGTTACCACAGAGAGACGGGCCGGAGTTGGTGGGTGTTGCGTCAGAGAGGTAGCTGAGCTGCGGACGGCAGCCATCGTGCACAGCCCTCTTTTTGCAGCGGGGCTCCTGCCAGCCAGTGTCTTTTTCTCCGGCTCGGTCGGTCGGTAGCGTTTTTGCTTCGGCACGCTGTGGAGTGGTAATCTCTCAGTGGCTCCTTCTCTTTTTTAGCGTTTGCAACTGCACCGGGCAAAGCCGTGCGCTTGTCCAGCGCAGTTCCGTGGCTTATCTGTGTGTAACCGCTCACTGTGGCCCATCAACAGCTTGCTGAACACCGTCGACGCAGCCCGCACCAATTAGCTGGCTCATTTGCGACGCTGTAAGGCTTCACGACACATGCCGCAGCTTAGTGTAGCCACCTGATGCTGGAGTGCCGCCATTCCCAGAACAAACGCTTCTGTCTCTTGGTCAGCTTTGCTGTACCCTTATCTGGGTTAATCCGCTCTCAAATTGCTTGTGAAATTCGCTCGTTTGATCTAGTCTAGCTAACCAAGTCGAGCTCAGACCGCGATGTATTCGGTCTAATCACTGATTAAAAGCCACCACTCCCACGACTGGCTCCCGGTGCAGCATGCAAATATCTCGGCGGTGTGTTCGGCTGGCCTTTCTGAATGGCGATCGGTCCCAAGGCCAGACACCAGTGACGCCACACAGGGGTAAGACAGTTCACATGACGCGGCAGCTGCTGGCGCAGTCGTTTGGGGGACAACAATGGACCCGCCCTGCCGCGCCAGCACGGTTATCAATAACAGCGGTATGACGTAACCAATCAGGCGAACCGGCCGCCAATAAAGGTAATTACCTCGCCACCAGTCCCGCTCGATTCTTACTCGTTTGGCGGACTCAGCGAATTTTCCGAGTTCATCCGGGGAGCGCTACCGTCTCGAAGTAATCACGGCATATTTTCGCTGGAATTCCACTGCATCCTGCGCTCCTGCTCGGGCGCGCTTCAACTGTGACGTGACGCGCCCCATGACGCCCGCAATAGACCGGCACTAAAGGTGTTAGTTGTGCTGCTCGCGTGGATGGCTTTAAAATGCCTGAAATTATCGTGTTCCCATGCAGCGCAGATTTAAATGTGTTGCTTTTGATGTATATTAGATGAGCACAATCCGGTGCTAGAGAATGTTGAAAAATGTTCCTGACGGAGATAACTTTGTTAGGCAGAGCAGCACTGAACAGCACATTCACAAAATACCTGGCTGGCAACGATAAAAACACTCAAGTTTGAAATCCTGCCAGCTGTTCATTTGCAGACACACGGTAAATAATCCAAACGCACCCATAACACATCATTTCGCACTTCTGTATGCAGAAGACCGACCTGAGCCTGCACACCATTAATCAGATGCCAGTTTCCACTGTAAGGCGCGGTGGCACGCGGAGTGTTCGGCCGGCGAGCGCAGGCACCGCGCCGGAACGCCGCACACCTCCTCCGCTATTTCACAAACGCCCGTCTGCCGCTGTATTAGCTTATACTCAGCCGCATTACCGTCCAAATGATGATATACAGCCAGTTATTTACGGCTGGCAATAAGCGCGGCGCGGCGGCGCGGCGTCCACCATACCGGCGCGCGACTGCGGCAATCCCGGCGCGGCACCCGCGGCGCGCCGACGGCCACAAGTGGCGCATACCGGCTACTCTTCCGCTGCCACAGCTGATTTGAATCGGCTGAAGAGCAGAGCAGAGCAGAGCAGAGTAGGCGTCTGCAGCGCCGCTCTCCCATTGACAATTACCCGGCATGATTAATGCTAACGGCCTAATTGGCTGCGAGTGCGGATAAATCCGCGTGTCAGGCAACTGCGAGGTTGGCCAACTTGGCTTTGGACGCTGGCTGGTGGTGCCGGGTTTCGAATTAATAAAGTGATGACTGAAAATATCGGCTGATATATGAAACAGACTTATGTGTAGTCCACAATAAAATTTGGCTCATCAGGCGACAGCAGTTTTGGACACGGAGCCGAAATGCTTCAATGAGCGCAGGTCGGGGCGAACCACATTCTTGGGCTACGCTGGAGGAACATTTTGCACCACCAGCGCTGTCTGATCCAGTAGCCGGCCCCTCATCATCCACTTCCACGCATCCCTGTAATCCATATATGTCTCCCCGCCGCACCTCATTTCATCTCCAACCCTCCCAAATTGGAGGAGGCGAAATAGATGGAGAGTTAAGGGCAGGCGTGGGCAGGGAATATGCGATGGGGGCCACACATGGTATTTTTGTGACGTTCGTTCGAAATGCATTAGTTGATCTTTACCGAGTAGGTTTTGCTCTATTCCTATTGTTTTAATTTGCGAACGAAGTCGGGGAAAGACTGCATAATGACAACAGAAGTATGCATGATGTATTTTCGCATATGGTCTGTTTCTGCAAGTGCTGCTCCTCCGTTCTTCCTTTTTGACGGAGCGCAGCACTCTGTATCCTTTTCCACACTCAACACTGCACCGCTGCCTCGCCTATTTGAAGATGTTTATTTTCATAAGACAACACGCTGGCGAGACCAAATGAAGAAGCGTTCACGTCGCTGGCCGACGCTCGGTCCCGAGCAGCTCTACATTCCAATTAAGGTATACAGAACCGGGCGTAATAACGTTGCTGGCAATGAGTTACGCGGTGGTATATAAAATTTACGAGACAGAGTGGAGAAGCGGACGGTCTGCATGGAAGGAATGTGAGAGGGTGCTGCACTATTAGCGGCAGAGTGGGGAGTAGGGAATGCCAATGAGGTACAGCGGCATCTCCTTCACTTGTGTGTGATATAATCCACAAATTGGACTATTGAACGGCCAACCGCTTGCGGTTTGTCGGCAGCCACGACTGCCTGGACGGGGCGTATTTCTGACGCCCCCCTACGATCCTGGGAACTCGTGGTTATATGGATACATCGAAACAGCGCTGAAAGTTCCACCATCTTCTTCTCTTACACCAAATTTGGACCATAACTGTTGAGCTGTGACGTTACAGGGGGCAGAATGGGTCACTTTAGGAAAACCTGTATAAGTCGGGATTAATTTAATCTGGAACAAAACCAAGGGCATCAATGAGCTTTTATACATCCAAGGAGCCAAATAATATGCGGCAGGACCTTGGTCTCAAGCGCTGGCACAATATTTTCTCAGAACTTTCAACGAATCTGCCGAATTGAATGCAGGTAAAAAAGCCTGTTGCAAACCGTTCTGGAGATATCCTGAAAAAAACGTGAGAGGTGAGATGTATCAGCACCCTTCCCCTCTCCTGCTGAGAGAATAATAGTTAAGATTCATTCCCTTAGTACCAGAAGACGATTGATTAGTACTCACCCCAGGAGTTTTAGACTGAGGGCCAAAAGGGTAGCGCGTCCACTCCAATATGGGCTCATGAGTTGTGTCTAGAAGCACCACTGTAAAAAACACAAAACAGTTCGTCAATTGTGGTTACCATATTCTATGAGTACGGCCGGCACTATAATGTAGGCCGGTTAAACACCAAACCCGTCAAGAGAGCACTTATTTCTCCACAAACTAAAACAAAAGAAGATATTGTCTTTCACTGCCTGTTCGCAATGTGCATCTTAAGAATGCCAAAAATGCAGCAAAGAAAAAAGTGGCTACAGCTCACGGTCTTCCAAGACAATGGTTAGAACAAAATACTTCGCAACAGAAAACAAAAACTTCGCAACAGACAACAAATTCAAACTATCAAGAACGGCAGCAGTACACGTTACCGTTATTCCGCACAAAAAACATGACAAATATCCCCACACCAATGGCTATCCTAAAACATACATCCCGAAACATCACAGCTGTGCAGAACATTGAGGAACACGAGCTTCAGCCATCAAACAACATGGGAGATTTCGCCTCAGGGAGTCCCAGACCGAGAGCCGGCCCCGGAGGTGAGTCAGCGGCTCAGTTGACACACCGATCACGTCGCCGGCGCGCCACGATCGACACCGCAGACGCACGCATTAGTGCGCCGATGCCGACCGCACGGGCACGGCCCGGCCCGGCGCCGCGCCATCGCTCGCCGCATTGCCGCAAAGGCGCACATTACGGCGCCATTCGTCACCGCGCGCGCGCTCATTACGGAGTGGAGAGCTGGCGCAGCAGCGCGCATTAGTGCAGCTGTCGTGACGGCCACTTGCGTCGCTGGACACGCCTGGGTCTGTCTCCGTGATGGCAGCTGCTAGAGCCGGACTTGCAAGACGGCCTGCGGTTTAAGCCACACCGGAACTGTCGCCGACGGCACCGACTAAACGCTGCAGTGATCGGCTCACTTGCTACAATAGGTTTGCGGTTAGGACTCACATCGAGGAATGCAGGGTGCAATGGCCCCGCGCTACGCCCGGGCGGGCCTTCCAGCGTGGTGTGTAAGGAATTCGGCGTCAGTCCGCCGCTGACATGAATGGGATTTGCATGAGCTGACGGAGCTGATGCCGTGAAGGCAGTGTCAAGTTATCAAGATTAAGCTGCAGCAGTCAGGAATACACAGCATACCCGGCTATCTCATTGTCACATTGTTGATGCTTGTTCCGGGAATGTTTCATAGCCTTGACTCGGGCGTTACGATGCGCTTATTTTGCATTTGGCTGCCAAATATCAAAGTTCATGAGTTAACATAACATCGAAATCATAGCACCAAATCCAGCTAACAATATCTTAACTCTTCGCCTAAATTCCTACGCACACGCCCTCATAGTTGTATCTGCACCCAATGCCCTACAAGAGAGCGCCGCCACAGAGCGGGGCGCCGGATGGATGGCGGCCGCCGCTCGCCAGCTGCATCATCGGACCTCCTGCGACGCGCCTCCTGGTGAGGACGACAATCGAGCCTCTCAGCCGCGACATGGCCTGCCACCCGAGCCGCCGCCGCCGTCGTAAAGCATCTAACCTAACTCAGTACCGGCCATAAAGCGTCACCGGCGGCCGCCAGAGGTCAGCCGGGCCAGGCCGCACGCCCGTGATGAGCAGAACACGGTCCCACCGGGTCACCGGTCGCCGACCGGCTTCGGAGAGAGATACAGCGCCTGTGCTGTAGGCACACGCTCTCAATTATTTCTTTCTGAGTATAGTAGAAGTGTATTTGTATTGGCAATAGGTTGATATGGGTGCGCAGTGCCAGATCTGGACTGGTGGGTGCGAGGGAAGAGGGTACCAGGGACCAAATCATGAAATGGTGTTTTTAAGGGTGCCAGCGACAATTTGAGGGTGGAGAGCATATACCCCTCGCAATCTGTTCCTGTGAGAACCTATCAGCGACGAACGTAGACGTGCCCACCCATATCTGTGGTACGTCATCAAGCGATCCAACTCCAGGAAAATCGTTCTCTCAGAGCCGCTTGATTCTGGCTCTAATTCTAATGCATCAATTATTAAAACGAATTTTGCCAATATTTTGGCCACGCAACTTCGCACTAAATATGCTGCACTTTCCTGATAGAACACGGGACAGACGTCCCATGCAGCACAGAGAGCAGGGTGGGCTTTATTTGTTCAGGTGCTTGAGCGAGGTGTCTTCCTTCAATGGGACCTGTTTGACGTGCGTCATACCAGCCCAAAAACTGAAATGCCATAAATGAAGGTAGACACGACAGCAGCGTTTAGGGAGTGCCGCACCACCGGTCGTTTGCAGTTAGACCACAGGCTCTGACAAGGACTCGTCCGGGACCTCTGAGCCAGAAAATGACGTACAGCGACCTAATCGATTGTCTCCGCGAACGTCACGTGATTTGTTTATTTGTACACTTTCATCGCCAGCATATTTGGTGTTTACGGGCGGCCCGACTACATCACTTTGCGCCAACTTTGAGACTTCTAGCAAGTCGGGAGGTACGCATACATACATACATGTATGATAGAACCTCTTTTGAATATTGATTCCCCTTCCAGGGAGTAAGAGCTAAAGTGTTGATAAATCCTTCAGTCAAGGCAATAGGTATTGAGTGGAGTTTGCCTGTTTCTAAAAAAAATATTCCTAATTACTGCCTCCCGTCTTAACAAAAAAAACGTGGAATGGCAGGTGACGTCAACCTGAAAAAAAACTATTTTTCTACCCACAAAAAGTGATGAAAAATGTTTTTGCATAAAAAAGTGCATAAAACCTCCAGCAAACCAATGCAACACGTTATTATCTTTCCTTTCACCAAACGGCGTCAAATACCAGAAGACTGACCAATCAACGTCTACCACGGGAAACTGCGCTCAGACCAAGAGACAGCACCCGCCCAGACACGTGACAACACGACAGCAGTTCCGCTGGCCAGGGTTTGGACCTAATCATGGGGGCTATGCCTGGCAGCACGCCGCAGGGACATTACACATGCCACTCCAGGTGACTGACACTGATCCAGCTCACCACAAAGAACAGTACGACACAGCTCCGGCTCTGCGATTCCTCAAACTGAGAAACGCCGCCGAATGACTTGCGGGGTGGTTAACACCAGTTCCCGTGAGCTCAGCTGGCTCTGTATGGTCTCAAACATGCAACCCGGCGGCGGCGCGGGCGAGCCTTTCCCCGGCCATCAGCGCTCCGACACGAAGGCCACATGGCTCACTTGCACTGAAGATTGTTCAGCTACGATGTGACATGGTTTGGGTAGGACATATGAAGAGCGTCGGAAACCAAAGTGATTATGATAAAGCGACACTTGCTGAGTGTCAGAGGTGACTTAAAAAGTATATTGAGTAAGTGAAACGTATCCCCCAAGAAATAAGTGTTTGTATCTAAAAGGTATCTTCGTTTTAGATAGGTATGTTTGTAAATTACTTAAAAAGGAGTAATGACAACGCCTGCTTCTCGTGTGACGCTAAGGCTTATTTGGCTAATAGATCCAACCAGCCAGAAATATCAAATTTTCCGGGGGAATTTATCAGCCTTGGGGCAAGCGTGGGTCAATAATCTGACAAATTCTAACGGCTGCCACTGACACGTGCACGTTCGGTTGAAGGGTCTGCCGCTTGGGAAGAGTGCCAGTCCCGCGACTATCGCACGTCCAGGAGAACCAGAGCCCAAACGAACGAGGTGACGACAAACCGCTGGTGTTTTATGATATAAACACAGTCCAATGTAAGCCGACAACGATGATGAAGAGCGACATTTATTATCATCAGTCAAGATTGGGGCTGACTAAGCCATTTTACCGCATAAATCAGTGATGCCAAATAATGGAGGACATTTGCAGAGATCCAGAGAAGGAGCTGGGCATACGGGTGTAATTACTTGTTTTGAGGGCACTGGCCTAACATTTCTCGACGATTAAATACTACGTCACTACATCACTATACTACAGTCTGCATGAAAATGGTGAACTTGTGTTTGCAACAAAAAAGTGAGGATTGCACCAAATAAACAAAACATCATAAGACGAGAATACATAAACTACCCTAAAATTATGACGGCTCTTCGGTCTAAAACCAAAACAATATTTCACATGTGTTGAAATTGAAACGCTGGAGGCGAATGCGACGCGGCACCGAAACAAGCAGTGGCGCCGAAATAGAGGCAATGCCGCCGCAGCAGCAGCAGCACGCGGCGGCGGCGGCGGCGGCGGCGCGGTCGGAGCGGACACGCCGTGAGGGCCAGGTTTCCGGCGCGCCCGGAGGCGGTGCACGCCGCACTTCACTGCTGCCTGCCTCCCAGGCGCCGCTGCGCCGCGCCACAAAAGAACCCGACACGCACCGCACCGAATATGACGCACCTAACGCGAAAATCACTGACGCCGCAAACGCCACACTGATGCAGCTTTGCTGGAAAACGGAGGACCGGACGCATCCAACGGAAAAGGTGAAATAATACGGCACTGACTGTGGAAACGTCTGCCCTACAACTCTCATGCTAGAGACAATGAAGCCCGCGTACCAACATCCACGCAGCGAGCCATATGGTAAGCGATGTACCCTAATTATAACGCAAAAAAAACAGCTGAAACACAAGCCCGGCACCGGTGCTCCCGGTCTGGTCCCCTTCCAGCGGTGTTAATACCATGCTACAAACCCAGATCAGCCTCCAATTTCAATTTGCCACCCTCCAAATCCCTCGAGTGCACCCACTTCACGATCACATAACATCTCCAAGAGGACAACATAAAATATCAGGCTTTGATGAAACATAAGTACAGGAAAACCGAAGCAGACAGCGCGCCCCGCTCAAGTGGGCTCCGGGTGAGCACGACCGACTTTTCCACCTTCGGCGCAGACCGCCGGCGGCAGTTTATTCTCGGCATCCCATCTCAGGGCGGATAGTTTATTCGGCCATTCATCGGGCGGAGGCGTGAGCTCGCGACGCTGTCTTGGCGCGTGCCGTCGTCAGCGACGACGCCTCCGACGAGCGGAGAGCCGGCAGCTTATCTAGTCAGGCCGCCCAAAAATGGTAATCAGACGCGGCGGCCGACGGGTAATGAGCGTGTGAAAGACTGGAGACGTCACTTTGTGCAGTGCAGGCCATGATAGGAGTGATACAACCATAGAGATCTACTAAAACTAGAGAGGACATCCTGTACAAAACGGGAATAGTAGATCTCTATGGATACAACTTAATTAAGGCAGGGTTTCATGGATGCTTAAACAGAGCGTGTCATATCATAGATTTTGTTCTCTATAGTAGGCATTGCACAATGTGTTAATCATTCAAGTGCAACACGATAGGTCTCCATCAGCAGCTGAGAAGATTTGCCGTATTTTTGTTGCAGACTGGCGCTAACTTTTATCGGAGCGTTTCTGAGAACACCACTATCGACTGATACTCGAGAGACAAAATTTCCCTGAACTGTTGACGCCAGATTGTGCGTTTCGATTCAATTCTCATCAGGGAGACAGGCGCTAAGGACAAAGGCAAACGCGGGCGGTGCCGCCTCGTCGTCAGTGCTCCTGACGGTGAGCAAATACAGCCGAAATCGCGCCGAGAAAAACACCGTCCGACAGGGCGACGTTTGTTTTCATTGATCTCTGGCGTGGTCGGAGCAGCATATCGCTCGGGAAATCAACTGCTTTTTTTCCGGTGCTGTTGAAAGGTTCGGCCACGGGTCTGACGTTTTGTGTATGTATGCTGGAAGCACAAATGACAGAGACCAGTTCCAAGTGGACAAGAATGATGATGCTGATTGAACAAAGGGCATTATAGACTTACAGCTTGAGCGGTAGAGTTAACTGTGATTATTTTGAGCCACATCACAGACAAGCCATATCGACGCGTTTATTAGTATGCTCACGTGCGTCTTAAAATCATATTTTTCCCCCGCAATCAAACATTCTCTCATTTCATTCGGTGAGCCGCATTTATTGAGATTCCTGCGAAAATCTGAAAAATCGTGGAGCAGCTTTCCAATCCTCATACGTGAAAACAAGATTCGGCTGAGCATCGAAAAGTCAATCGTCTTCCCCCTCTCGCGACACGATGCATATCGGGTTGTTTTCGACCAGATAGCCTGTCTGTCTGGGTCTGAAGGTTTTACCACCAGGACCACGGGGAATAGCGAAAAAGAATGTATACACAACGGTATTGTTGGTCATCCACGCTAAGGCATAAATTAATACATAAGAATGATTAAATAAATCAGACATAAGACCTATAAAGCACCCTGAAAAGCTTACACAGTACATTGGACACTGGACAGCAATAGATGGACCAATCTCATGTAAGAGGAAAAGTGGTGCTTTCGTAAGTTTGAGCTTTCAATACCATTTTCTAACAATTCAGAATCAATCCTACATCACACTTATATATTTCCTGAGGCAGTAAATCGCGCTAAAAGACACCAATACTTGACTATAAGAAATGTGCAGTATAAGCTCTTGTGTGACAAAAATAACAGCAATCAATGACAGTGTCCACAAATCAAAACTAGGATACGAGCTGGGTGACAGTATACAAATCAACACTGGACAGTAATATATGGATCAATCTCATGTAAGACGAAAAGTGGTTCTTTCTTAAGTTTGAGCTTTCAATACCATTTTCTAACACTTTACACTTTTCACTTAATACCAATCATTTTCTAACACTTTCAAGTCAGCTCGTGCAACATTGCAAGAACTAGAAGCTTCACCTCACAACAGTGCAGCGAACGATGCAACTTGGAATGACAACCCTGACTCTGCAGCATTTCAATGGAATCTGAAATTCTTGTTTCCAGTACACCAGGAGTACATTTTTCACCCACCACTTTTTATTTAAAACCAGTCAGGAATCAGTCCTTTCAAGCCAGTCTGGAAGACAAGTCTTCAAGTCAGCTTCCAGTGTTGTCTCAGTAGACGACACGGAGGTCTTCACTAGCCGGCGGCACTCCCACTTCTCTGGAGCGTGGCTGATCCCCGCACCGGTCACGGCACCGACCCACTCAAATTAACCCCTCTGCCTCTGCCGGCACCACCATTTCCCTATCACGCGTCGGACCGGCTGGAAAATTAGCCGCTACACCCGGGAATTAGCCGGGTCATGCCGGACAGTTTTTGTGGGCGCTGGCGCCGTATTATCACACCTCGGCCGCGATCCCCCGCGCCGTCTGAAGACTCAGCCTGACGCCGCCGGGTTCGCGCCGTTTTTCGCCGTTCTGCGCGGTTTCGCGCCGTTTTTCGTCGTTCTGTGACGCTCAGGACACTGCGGGAGGAGCGGCATTTTTACGTGGTGGGCCCCGTGCGAGCTGTTTTTGTGAAGGTTCAATTAGGCAGCGCGAAGAAAGCGGGTGGCGGCTGCTGCTGTCGACGTCCGTCTCTCCACGGCCGGCGGCGACAGGCTGTCTCAGTGTGCCACCCAAAAAGCATCGCTTTCAAGACCGCCCGCGGCGACTGTATGCTGTCCGCACTCTGCTGCTTCAGTATGGTTCCGGTGCTCTGCTTCTTCAGTGTGGTTCCGGTGCTCTGCTGCTTCGGTGTGGTTCCGGTGCTCTGCCTCTTCAGTGTGGTTCGGGTGCTTTGGTGTGGTTCTGGTGCTCTACTGCTTCAGTGTGGTTCTGGTGCTCTGCTGCTTCAGTGTGGTTCCGGTGCTCTGCTTCTTCAGTGTGGTTCCGGGTGCTCTGCCTTCTTTAGTGTGGTTCCGGTGCTCTGCTGCTCCAGTGTGGTTCTGGTGCTCTGCTGCTTCAGTGTGGTTCTGGTGTTCTGCTGCGTCGGTGAGGTTCCGGTGCTCTGCTTCTTCAGTGTGGTTCCGGTGCTCTGCTTCTTCAGAGTGGTTCCGGTACTTTGCTGCTTCAGTGTGGTTCTGGTGTTCTGCTGCTTCGGTGTGGTTCCGGTGCTCTGCTTCTTCAGTGTGGTTCTGGTGTTCGCTGCTTTGGTGAGGTTCCGGTGCTCTGCTGCTTCAGTGTGGTTCGGGTGCTTCATTGTGGTTCAAACCTGCCCCACCATCCGGTGTGGCGCACTTTATTAAAACGCGATATACACCATACGCAAGGCTTTCCTCCCTTCAACAGCTGTGATGAAAGCAACGATTTATGGCGATTTATCTGCATTTTCCAGGGTGTTATAAATTCTCGGGGTCCAATAAACGGCTCCGGGCACGCGCTCCCACATATGCCAGCACTGTTTCGAGAAACGCCTCCCTGTAACCATTGACGACGTTATAGATCCAGTTTTAGAAAGTAAATGTGTCGCATGGCACAGCCTATTTAGACGATAATGTGCAAAAGAGGTCGTATATCTCTGCTCTCAACATGGGGGCGAACAGCAAGCCGGGAGCAGAGGCGCACGTGATATTTTACACCCGTCTCAATTACAGCTCGCGTTCGCCATTATAAATCATTCTAATGGCGTACTCTAATTCGTTTATTAATCCCATCTCCAATCTGGGGGCTATTACACAATTAAAGATACATTAGAGCTGTTTGGTTCAGCAGTAGGTCTGCTCACCCTGAGGTGTATTTCACCACGCCTAAAAGCAGGTCGTAGTCCAGTCAAAACTGGAAATCTTATTCCAGGCGTGGTGGCCATCTTTCATCTTCATAACTTCAGCGCTCATGACACTCTTTCTGATATTTTAGACGAAAACAACCGGGCTTCAACCGCGACATGCACTTATCACCAGCGGCAGCAGAGTGACATGTTTTTCCGCCATGATATCTAATTCGACAGCAGTTTGTGGTCTCAAACGGGCCGATAACGATTGTCGCCCTGCTCCGCAGCTGTTTCTGGCTTTAAGCCCAGCCGTCGGCCGCACGTGTCGTCCCGCCGCACACCTGCCACAGACCGCTCGCGCCGGCCGACGTTTAGCACGCACACCCTGGGCGCCAAACGGCTCGTTCGCTCGCTAGCTCGTACCGCCGATCGACGTGTCGCAAACGTGCCCGCTCAGCGTTTCGGCAGCTGACTCAGCAGCTTCGCTGTGAACCAGCAGGCACGGCTTCCGGTCAGCTGTCAGCTGAAGCTGACCGCAGCAGCGGCTGACTGCCCGGGGGCAGCGTCCCGTTACCGTGATTCTGTTCTCGAGAATAGTCTGCCGCCGGAGACTTAGCCGAGATGAGAGCGATACAATCTTATCCGCTAATTCTACAACAATGCCGCGGCAATGAGTTAGTCCGATTCCGAGCAGCCCGACATGGCTCCAGAAAACAGGATTATCCGTTAGTTGCAGAGCGGACGTTGTCTTTGGCGCGCTTTGTCTTTGGCGGCCTCCGGAGACTTGACAGGCTCTGAGCGAGTTGTCGTTATCACTGCCAGCAGCCACACGCAATGAAAGACTGAAGGTAATTTCAGGAAGAGAGAGAGACACCGTTAGTTATTAGTGTGTCAGGTTCTTCAAAGCCACTCTTGAGTGGTGGCGGCTGCAGTGGTGGGTTAGGAGTCGGGATCTGATTGAAGAGCGAATTAGTTGGTTGGAGAACTGAGACTGCTCATTGTTCACTGGTAAGAATCGAACAGAAGCAATGGATATTTAGCACAAGTTCCCAAACACATTTCATGAGGCAGGTTAGTTTTTACGATGATTCACTCGGGCCAGCGAAGTAACACATTATCGCCCGTTTTGAACCATCAATACAGAAGAAAATATACACTCTCGTCGGTATTTTGTTGTTTCTGTGGAAACCATTTCAGCTAAATACCAGGGGCGGACGCAGGCCCGAGTTTTTTGGGAGGGAGGGGGCAAATCCACGTCTGTCTCTCCTCCTGGGAGAGGGGGTGGGACGTGCGATTTGCGTGCTCAACAGACCTAGTATAAGCTACCTGTTCAAGTACATGATCGCTCTCCTGGGGGGAGGGGGAGCGAAGATTGTTTTGCTCGACAGACCTAGCGTAAGCACCTTTTTTCAAAAATGTATCCGGCCTTTGGGGGAAAAATATAGTTTGGCCCCGCTCCAGCGCTTTGGGGGGCCATGGCCGGCATGGTCCCTGCAATGCGTCCATCAACGCTAAATAGTATATTAAATTAAGCACAAAAGAGGATTTCCCAACTGCGGCAGATGTATTCGTGTCAGTATCACATCCATTTCTTGAAGAATCGTGACTTTCCTATTTCATTTAGACCTTGAAAAACTGGTTGTTACATTCACTTAAAATGTTCTGGATCAAAAATAAACGATTCTCGCTCTGCCTGGCGTGCACTCTCCACCGGCTTATCCCGTGGACGTGTCACACAAGCTCCGGGGTTCCTGACAGCATCCCGCTCAGATGATCCATTAGTCAATGTCTGCATCAAGCACCCAGCCAACACAACGGTATCCTCATTGCAGCACATAATACTGGACTTTCTTTAACACGCGCCCCGCTGGGAGGGCGAAATTCGCCCCTACCCTTTCCTGGTTTTCCCCCGATAACGCAAAAACGAAGAGACGCAGAACAACAAAACTTACAGTACATTAACCCTAATTAATGTTACACATCTGACCAAATTCTTAAGGTAAGGTTATATCAGGTAAGAAGCTATTCAAGGTCAAGTGACCCGACCTCGAAACCTAAAATCACAAGTTTGAAGCGGCGCCCAGGGAACATCAGCGAACCGATCAGTTAGAAAATCTCACAATATGATAAGGTCATTAGGGTCTACAAATCTGCTGTCTCAGAATTTCGATATTGTTGACCTAAGGCGGGGTCAATTTTTTGGTCACCCCATTATAAGACTACGGTGAAAAATAGAATGGGCTCGTTTTCAGTAAATACTGGATAGATAAAGCTGAAAATCCTCAAAACGTCTATGCTTACCACGATCTTCAACAAAAAGTCAAGTTTTTGAGCATCTGACTTCTTAAAGGTCATGTCAGGTCACAGGAGTATAGAGGGATTGTTTTGCCAATAACTTCTCACTGAATTGAGATGAAGTTCCCATTTTATTTGCATTGTGCTTATATTGTCATGGGGAGTCGATTGATATGCAACATGACCATACCAAGTCACTCTGTGACCCTGACCTAGCTCGAAGTCAGGTCATTTTCACTATTTGACCAATCAAGGTCATATTATACATCATTCGATTTGCCACGATGAGAGGAATGCAATGATGCGTACAGATGTGCTCTAGCTCCCCTGAGGGCAGATCTAGATAGAGAAACGTACACTGCTCTGTTGTAAGCCTATGGAACCTTCTTTGACCTATGCTGACCTCAATATTGACCTGACATAAAAATTTTTCGTATAAAATAACTGTGTCTTGTCAAGGGCTTTCGAACACCGCCCGTAATTTTTCGTTAGCTTTCGTGGGAAATGAGATTCAGCGGGGGGCGAAAAACGCCCCCAGCGGGGCGCGTCATGCCAGGGACCCCAGCGGGGCGCGTGTTAAGCGTCAAGCCGTGGAAGGGTGAGTCACCTTCTCGACAAACAATACTTCTTGTGGTGCAATGAAAATTGGATAGCTAAGGGTAGTTAGAAAGGTGGCACGCTCTTTCAAAACAACATAAAAAACATTCCCCGGCAGCGATCACGTGTTGTGAAATTTGCAGGGTCCACTTCATGGAGAATACCATGGACGACAGCCCTCCATCGAGTTCGTGCATAGAGCACATACTGACACCGCACTTTATTGTTTAAAGGGAAACGTGGCAAACTGCTGGTGTTTTGTTTATTTGCTTGCGTACATGCTTTCATCACCAATAGAAATAATTTCCACTTACAGGCTTCTAGTCCAATCTTTCACTTCTGACTAGACCTTAAAAAAAGCAGATTTAAACATTCCATGCGTATTATACACGGCAAAACTAATCAAAGTTTTCGGACGCAATGAAAATCATCCCATCATAAGTGCAGATTCAACCCAAGCTTCAATCTGAAATGATTCAGATTCCCCATTTCCCTCTTTCTTTAAACATTCCTTGACCTCTAGTGCGACACCCCAACGGCTGTGGCCCACCCCACGCTCATAATCCAGCCGCCTACTCCCCTGATTGACAGTGGTCGGTCCAATCCGACCGCGCCATGTCAGCTAGATCTCCCCCACGTTCACCCTCGGGCGGCCCAGTCATTGTGCGGACCGCGCAGGGAAATGTGTGTCACTGTGAGACATCGCTCACTGACACCAGCCATGCAATCACTCCTGCTCAAACACAATTACCCACACCCAAATTGGCAACAATGGGCGCGCCTCGGCCACCGATGACGGATCGCCGTCGCCGCCGACGATGCCCTCGGGGCATAACGTCGCGGACAACGCGACGATGTCGCAGTGATAGCGCTGCTTATAAATGGAGCTGATTCGCGCGACTCAGCGAGTGGACCGAGTGAGGAATAGCCGCGGAGACGCGATGGAAGCGTCGGCGGACGTCGGCGCTTCGTTTGCCGAGCCACAATGACACCGTGATGGATCATGCGGGCCCGCTCAAGTAGAAAAGGAGAGAGGACACTGCAGCTGTCCCGGATTTGGCTCACAAATATACTCTACCAAAAAATTGGCATAGTTAGTATACCAGTTGATGATGGTTAAATGAATGAAACGACTAAGAGGGTGTCAAAAACGTTGCCGGTTGCCGGATGCGAACCGGCGGTTTTTGCACCTCGTCTCGTGGCGCCGGCAGATGCGAGAATCATGGGGCCGGCGGGCTGTGGGTCTCCTGCGGCGCTGCCACTATCATAAAGCTACTATTCTGCGGTAATGACAGCCGACCTTGCCCTCCTCTGAACGAATGACAGATAACAGTACGGTGTCCGGGTACAAGCTGAATACGGCCACGCGTGATACGCAAATAGTTACTGCGAAGATTACCTAGGTTGTAGGACCAATGGACCATGTAGGACCAATGGGGCTTGTTTGATCACGCTATTTCGTAGAGGAATGGCATTTCTTCCATACAAAAATTACGACACAGAACTTATTCTCCCTCAAATCACACTTTACAAAGAGAGTTGACGTTGGCAAAAATATTCCGCCGGAAAACTGAACACCTATCGCTGCCAATTTCACCTTTGATTATATGTCTCAACCTACAGATTTATTCTAGCATCTGATATTCGTTTGGGCTCATTTATTATTAATTTACATGGCTACAATAATATATATTTGCTTTTTATTCATAAGAAAATAATGTCCGACCCAGGTAATGACATGATTTTTGCTTTGCCTTACCTGAGGTTTTTATACTCATACAGTACTCAAGTTTTATCGAAACCTGAGCCCTTAAAAACACTTGGAAATCGATGCCATGAAATAATTTTCTGACAATAATGTACTTAAACACATAAAAAACAATTCAAACACAAACTAATCTGCCAACTGGTGTGCAATCATTATATCAAAAGTTATGACAGATAACAGGTGGTTTATACATGACAATGACGTTCTGTGTTAAGGTTCTACCCAATGTCTTCTACGAATTGTCAACCCCGTAAGCTTTTCGCCAGGTTCAACACCCAACAATGGCAGTAAGGTCATGAAACGGATCTGATACGCACCAAAGGAAGGCTGCTATCATATATCCGACATCAACAGCGAGCCTCCTGGATACATCACACCAGCAGTGAGCCCCTGGATAATCAATCAGCAGTAAGTTCCGGATACATTATCAACTGTGGGCCCCGTATATCACTTACAGTAGTCGAGTAATCCACAGTAGCCCCGATAAATCTACCAGCAGGAGCCCCTGGATACATCAATCAGATGAGCCCGGATACTACACCAGCAGTGAGCCCCTGGAAACATCATGTCAGTTCCGGTCCAACTTCTGATCAGCATGGGAATAGCTCTCCCGGCGCGATTCGATATTCAGGAAGTTGGCGGCGGGGCAGGCGAGCCCTACACGGGTGACTGGAGAGGAACAGGCGCCGCCTGTTGTGGCAGCTGACAGTGCCAGTGGCCGCCCCACCCTCCGCCAAACGTGTGCGTTACAGGAAATCGAGACGCCGGCACCGGCAACCCTCCAGCGAATTCCTCAGACTAATGGTGAGCGCCACCCCGCTCTAATTTTACGACAAAGTGGCGCGGCACGGCAAAATCCATTACCAACTGACCCACATACCATCTCAGACCGAGATGCCAGCACTGTGCATAAAAACCGCATCACAAAATTGCCAACATGTTTCAGGCCATTTCAGCCGGTCTGGGCGCTGACACAGCCCCCCACGGCGAGCCCCGTGTGGTGACCCAGCTGTTCGGCCCTATCACGGCAGTGACGTTAGCGATAGGGTGACAGAGTGCCTACACGCTTCAGCGGACACTTATAAATGCCAGCCACCTGTTTCCAGATTCTCTCTGCGCGGTAATGACTACCGGGTGGCATCGGCCGGGCGGGGGATAGAGGGTGTCTCCGCCACAGCCGAGGATGGGTGGAGAGACACGCACGCGCAGATGTGAGAGCAGGAGGGCAGCAGGGGACACGCAACGGCACCAGGCGCCCGGCACAGGTCACGACCTCTCCCCCCAGCCCGGCAGATCGACTTCTCAGCTCTATTACGCGGGTTGGGGGTCGCGAGACGGGCGGATCTGCGTGCGTGTCGGCACAGTGCGTGACGCAAGTCATTTGCCACCGCCGGCTGATGCACTACCCCACAGAGTGGCGCGCACTGCCTGAGGAGCGCCCGCAGATGTCTGCCGCCAGCTCTGCCATCGATACGCACTCCTGGCACTATTCAGAGACGCTTATCGAATAGTAAATCCCGCTGGAGCTGACTGGTGCCAGGCGCCACGGCCCAGGGATCCGCTCAGTGATAGAGGACTAGTGCTTTACGCAGATTGGATACGCCCGGTTCGTTTACGCAGGATATTGCCGCGCAAGAGAGAGCGAGCTCCCGTCTGGGATGAATATATCTTGATTTTGTTTGAGCGGGGAAATAGTCAAGTGTCTGCTGTTATTCTCTTACCATTGTAGTGTCAGCAATATCACTATCAACGTCCATAAATCACACTCATCAGTTTTCATCGGCCCTGACATCACAAATGGCGGCGCAGGAGTATCCGCCATGAATATTCAACGATAACAAATTAGGAGCTCGAACGGGCCTGATTAGGGTGTTTCGGGTCGGATTAATTCGCACGCTCCGTGGTCGCTCGACACCGATGCAGCGCGGCGCCCGCGCTGCCTTACTTCTCTGCGCTGCCCTAGCGAAATCAGCAACAAGGACGCGGGACGGCGGGGATCTACCGCGCGGGACATCACATCGCAAACACACGCTACCGGGACATCATCAAAGCGAACAGAAGCAGCGCGCAACACCGCCGCGCCCTCGGAAATTAAGTCCGAGTCGGCTTAGAAGAAGGGTTCGTTGTACCTTATGGGACTGAGCATAAATGGGCGGAACGTGGTCAGAAGGTGCAGGTAACCCTCGCTCCAGTGGGAGTGCTGCAACACCCATCCCCCTTTGGTTTTTCCGGAGCAGTCAAGAAAACCGCAGCTCTCGCGGTTTCAGGTAGCGCCACAAAAACCAAGTTTAATCTGTTGATAACAAATTAATAGCGCATACTCATTTCATTTAAAGAAAAAAAACAATCTAATGCTTAAAAACGTGCTCTTATCAGCCTTGCAAGACGGTAAATTCACAGACGCTGCATTCAAAGGCTGTCGTAGCCTGTAAAGGAGGACCTAAATAATGACCTGTTCCCAAAAGTGACTGCTATATCTTCATGATCATTTCTCAATGGCTGTCTACCAGCCTTCACAATTTTTTCGCTATAGGAGCCGAGATCGAGGAAGGGGTTTCACCCCTTCTCCCCACTGAGGTGAAAGTAGATCGAAGGCCCTCTGGGGTGGGAGTTAAGGGTCGGCTTGATGGACGCATCTCCAGTTGTACCAAAAGCGGCAATGAAGGGATATACCGTATTCACGGATGACTCACCACCACGCTAACACGAATACAGGAGTGAGCTGCGTCTGGTTAGACTCATCCTCGCTGGAGCTCCCCTGTCTCGAGGGATCCGGCTTATCACGCTGACGCCCAATCAGGATGCAAGACCGTCTTTTCTGTCTCATCGCATCAGCATGCCCCGGGCAGCCATTGGAGAGTCTATAGGGGTCTGTGGAGGGTCGGCAGAGCTGATGTCATTACGACAGCCCGGATCAGATGCCTCCGGCGCATCTAGTCCATCCAGAACGAGAAGCAGGACACATATCAAGATCAGGCCCAGTTCTTGTCGTAGCTTCTGCGAGTTTAGGCTTACGATTGGTTTTTGCTCACTTCCTATCAAGCAAAAAAACTAAGGATAAAAAATGAGATAATAATATTCAGTGCTGCCTGTAGTCTTGACGCCATTCAGATGGCAATAACTTAAGTTAATTCATATCTACTTAGAAGAACGAACATTCTAGATCAAAACACTTACTTCTCCGATCCGGAATTTTCAAGCCAATCCTCTAGAGCTGACTTGAATAAAATTGGATATGTTAACTCCACTAACACGTTAATGGGTGGAGTCCCTTCAGAGTTTACAAAGGGCAAGCAATGCCCGAAGGAGCTAGGGATTCACCAATGGAACCAAATTATCGGCGTGAAATTCTCATGGAAACTGAAAGAAATCACATTTGGTCTTGATCCTTCCAATTAAGGTATAATATAAACAGAACGACTGACAACTAAGCAAGAGCTGTCAAATACTAAGCAAGGAGGGCTCAAAATTATTGTTCTACCTGATGATCTGCCGCACTAAGGCCCACTATATCCTCCCGAGAACAGTGAAATAATACATTCGGTAGCGTGCTGCAGAAAAAGTTCATAGGAGAGCTCATTCAAAACGAGTGAGAGCGGCCCAGATACAGAGCAGTACAGTCTGAGAGCGAGTCCGCCATTATAAGCAACGAATTTAGGATACCACGATAAAAAATTGGTTGCGTGCGCTGAGGTCATCAATGCAGATAGTTCCATCATCAGGGGTCAGTCAGACACGCACAACTTTACCACAGAAGTCAGCTGACTGCAATTCAACAAGTATCCCGGGGTGTGTAGGGGAAACCTTTTAAATAAACCTCCGGAAAGTAATGGTTTGTCATACCGCCTGCTAAAGTCATACTGCGTGACGGCTGCAAGTGACGCGTTTTGGAAATTGCACTTATTTCCCGCAAAAGTTTTCTGAGAACTACCTATACAAGTCCCTGTATCACTGATTCTATTCCCTCAAAGCAATCACATGGCTATCTAGAAAAATTTCAGAGCTAGAGAAAACCACACAAAGGCATGACACTTTGCTTGATAAACTTCAAATGAGACTGGCCGCCTCGGTGCCCTGGCGTGCCGTTTAGACCCGTATACGAGCCCGCCATTGCACGCCAGGGAGATACGGAACGCCCCGGAGTGCTCGTCTGAGATTGCGACACTGCAGCGGCCCCGCTCGCGCTGCAGTGGTCACTCCCTGGCCCTGCGGGTACTCGGGCGCTGCTGGTAGTAGCAGCGCCCAACAATTACACCACTATCTGATGGTAGTTGGAGCGTGACCGACTTCCCTGCGACAGACGGCGCTCATCACAGAGAGGCACGCATGGAGAGTGGTCTCAGCGCGCGGCGAGCGATGCCGGTGGGTGACCTCCAAATGCTTGATGGAACACTATCACTACGCCCTCATTGGTTATACTCATATCCAAGCGTGTGTTCGTCTCAGCGAGTTGAATCGACGAGATAACAGTCGTTACGTCGGCGCGACGATTTGCGGGCAGCCGTGGACTCTATGACCTTCACCGGCAGAGACAGAGGTACAGGGGAGACATTCGACGTGATCGATTCGGCGACCTTCACTTACAGAGACACGGCCAGCGGACTCGGATGATGGATGAATGAGGTTGGAGGGCGTCTGCCGTTAAGCCGACTGCTTGAAGTTATACCGCCGACAACGACTTCTCCTGATGACCCCATAGCGCAACATAGGAAATTCCCTCCAGTAAGACGCGCCTTAAGACTCTCTGAGGTCAGATCATACATGGTGATTTCAGAGGACGTTCAATGCATCACCATCATTGTTGGACGACGCAGAGGCGGAAGCCTGAGGCGATTTGAGACATATCCTCTTAGCAGATAAAAACTTCCAAGTCCAAATTTCATGGGAGATTACTCAAGTAGAGGGAAATGCCTATTCCGTCCAGAGTCAGATCTCAAAGCAGTACACCATACGTGCTGAACAAAGCAAGCTACCGGCTCAATACGAAGGGCGAGGACGGCAAAAGAGAAAGCCCGACGAACAAGCACCCAATCAGCTGCCGCGCACTCTCAGAACGACTCGAGACGAGCGTCGTGTGCGACGGTAGCGCGATCGGCGGCGCGGCGCCGCCGGCTCCGGTCACGTCGCCGCTTTTTGTGACGCCGCCAAATTGGTGGGTCGCGTCGCCGGCGGTTGGCGCTGCGTGGCAGCGACGCAGGCGATTGCCCTGCCGCGCGGAGGGCCGGCGCGACCGCAGTCGACGGCAGCGCGGCCTCTGACCCACATGCAGCAGCATTAACCAGCCGCTGGCGCAGCTTCACAGAGATCGCCGTCGGCCCGCGCAGGTGAACCACGGCGAGACGCCGCGGTACGAGAACCGTGAGCATCCTCGCTTCTCTCCCGGTGATGATACTTCTCGGCCGGTATCCTGTTTCGGCACGGGATTAGATGGCAAATTGGAGCTAGCTGTATGAGTGGGCGGCTGAGCGCGTGAGACGGGGCGGGAGGGTGGGGTGAGGGAGGCAGAGTCAGGTCGTGACCAGAAGACTGTAGCCAAGGCTGACGTGCGGTGTGTGCTGATCGGCAACGGCAGTGGCGCGCTCAGTCCGCACACCAGGGGGGAGGGGGCACATCGGAAACCGACATCACCAAAGCTCTGCCGCGCTCCACTCGCACACCAGAAAACCCTGCCGAACTCTGAACGCATATCCAGAGAGTATCGCACGGCGGCCTTTGTCTGCGATTGATCGGCCTGCGGCCGCCTTTGCCGAGGCCGGCAGCGGCGTATGACTGGCGCGGCGCGGAGGCTGCAGCGCCGCAAATGGTCGGATTACAGCTCACACGGCGGGATGAGTTGTGAGCGGCCGCTGCGCTCGGACGCTCCACCCAGTCTCGGCCGGCGAAAACACCTCGCACGCCACGCTGCGGCCGGGGCGCCGGCTCGCCATCGTCGGCCACCTCACGCTCGTGCCGCAGCCGCCTGCATCATCACGCAGAGATGCGGCATTTTTACACAGATAACTCCACAAAATGACAACTCGAAATCTGAGCCCGTGATGGAACATGCCGCAGGAAGTATGCCCCGCCGCATCAAAAGTCTGCGCCGGCCGGTCAGCATGCCCACGCTGATCGGCTGCATCGATTGATGCCAAGGTGAGCAGAGCGCGTGCACTCTGCATACCATCAGAACCGACTGAGACGGCTCGCCGCCCATTTCCACCATTGCCATTGCAGCTGCATGATTGCAATCGCACTGACAGTAGGCTGGAGGACTGTCGGCTGACATTCTCGCGGATATCAAACACAAGATATTATATTATGATAATTTCGAGTAACCTTTAAGCAGCTTCGAACACCATTAGTCAGTGTGCCCTTTGAAGGTCATAGCAAAGTTAAAATATTTGCCATGTGCTTCACACCAGGTATGAATAGGAACAAAAAAATCCACTTAGCAGCCAAGAAGGACAAGAAAAAACCGACAGCACATAAAATTGTTTCATGTAACCTTTCCTCCGCTTGACAGTCTGGCAGGGTATATTTTAAGGAATTGTGACTGGTGGGCATTCGGCTGAAAAGGGCACAAATTCCCACTAAAAGGGTACTCTTACAGCATCCGATGACTGCTGAGTGGTGGGCGCTGGGCCGTTCACTGGTGGACATAGCATAGGGACTGGGGGTAAAATGCCCACCACTTTGTAGCTTAAAATATGCCCTGCAGTCTGGCATGTATTTTTCGGGGGTGAGCGAAATAGTAGCCCAGTGCTGGCTTTGTCTGGGACGGTGGCCTTCTGTGCGGGCACGTGCGAGCGAGGTCGACCTGCGGTCCGATAATCGCTCTAATACAGTCCCACCCCTCGGCCGCCTCCCATTTGGCCGTCCGACTGCCCCGCATCCTCCAGCGACGACGCCGTTTTTGCCGCACTTCCAGATCAGCCATGTCTATTGGCTCTTCGGCGACATTTCGGCTAAATTTGGCGCGCCCTCGCGTGTCACTCAATTGGCGGGGCAGCTGCCCGGTGCGCGCAAAAACGCGCGCCGGCGGTGGCCGCGCTCCTCCTCTCGCACGCCGTGCCCTTTCATCCGGATCTTACCGCGCCGGCAGCCTAGACACAACAAGACACCCCACTCCGCACTGACACAGATCCGCAGCACAGGTCCTCAATGCGGCGTTTACGGCGCACTGGAGAATCCACCGTTTTCGCGCCCTTGTGAGCATGCGTGCCAAAAAACTTGATTGGCCCTCATCCACAGATCCTGCACAACAACAACGTGAAAAAGGGACATCATTATGCAGATACCGTGATGTACCGGATGTTTTACCCCAAGGAATGTAGAGCTAAGCCACGTTCAGCTAGCACAATGCAGTTAAAGGAATGTGGCACCTTCATAACGTGATTTTAACTGAGATAGCCAAGTTGTAAACATGCCAGAAATCCGGTACTCCATATTCATTTTCTTGGAACTCGATATTTCCGTAGAAAAAAGCTAAAACCTGCCACACCAGCCCCCTTAGCCCCCGTCGCCGGCGCCATTGTTGTGAGCTACGGTGTGACGACATATGCGACGTCAGATGAGCATCAGCCAATCAAGCCCTTGAAGCGTTTCAAGTATGGTAGTGGTTGCCAGATCGTGACATCATCCACAGACTGATATTTATTTCTTTTTCTAGAGGAGTATTCTTAAAAACCAAATATTGAACTTATTGTACATTTTCAGAGAAATCATGAGTGGTTTCATTATTTTTGACTAAAAGTACGCCTAATTACATAAATTCCAGGATTCGACCAAGGTGCCACATTCCCTTTAAGTGTTGTAATATGCTTTTAGGCTCGCTCAGGGCGGATGCCAATGTTCAGCCACGTGCTAACTAAACTGGGAACCTCAAGTTTTCGAGTTCGTTGCCCTAGTCACTGAGGAATCCCCAAGCCCCAGCACTCTTGCTTTGTTGAAAATACAAAACAGAATAAGACGCAGCATCTTCGAGTTAGACAGGGTTAAAAGGACTCGATGGGCGATGAGAGCTTAGACGTCAGATACACTACTCCATGTACTGCTTTTCGTTCAGATCTAACGCACGTACAGAAGATGCTTCAAAGATCGCAGTTCTAAGATCACGTTCACGGTGTGTACCAATCCGCGCCAGTCAGCACCTTCTACACCAAGCTGTAAGTAAATGTTGTCCTTGGCAGATCACTGTGGATGCTGTCACCCTGCGGGTCGGCGCGGCTCGTCAGCATGTTGAACAACTCTGATGTGGTAGCAGTTGCAGGCAAAGTCGAGTTTCACGCATGGCCCCACAGAGAGCTGCTGCAGGCTACTAACTCTGCCAGCCTGGGAACAGGTTTTAAATTGTTAAATTGATTAAAACAACCCAATCAGGAGAGACAGTTTTATTCTGGAAATCTCGCTAACAGCCTGTCATTCTCACTTCCATCCAGGGTCTAAGACCGTTTCGGTTGCTATGGCAAGTTTTCCGACTCGCCAGACAGAAATGCAAATGGACCAACGGATTTCTTTGTTCCTCAGCGACCTCAGTACACTATGTCTTCCGCTGACATATGGACATGATTGGCGAAGTTGACCACCAACTCGGCTCGGTCTTGGTTTCCAGTTTTGAGCTTTGACCAGTCTTCAAGGACGGCGCCTTCATGACGAGTGACATCCAATCAACCAGCCTGCCATCGTTCAGTTACCGATGAGACACCGGTAGCCATCATTGCTCCATTCATACCACAGGTCTGGTTCCGTAACAGCCTAATGATCGATACTATAGCACGTTGAAAGGACCCGAGAGACACGGAGCTCACTCGACGAATAATCAGGACTGCAATATCCTATGGATTTTGCTATAAGGAGCAATGCGATGGTCAGCTTAAGTGCGTTAACCAATCTATATTGATGTCGGGTGAGGATGAGATTAAGCTGCAGTTTTGGAACTGACCTACATCCTAGCCAAATCCTGCATACCACGAATGATGACGACAGCGATTGATGCAGTCTTGAAGCCAATGCATAAACACTGAATTATTTAGTCGCTCACATCAGTCCCTCTCGCCACAACATCACTCAGAGATACGGACCCGAACTCAACTCATATTGATTTCATAATTCAACAATTCCAAAACAATGCACCGGGCTGGTGTGGTGCACCCGACAGTGGCTTAGGTTTCGGCGCCATCCACGCAAGGTAACACAAACACCAGTCAATAACACACTGCTGGGCCGTCTTGGACACCAGTCGCCGCCTGGCAGACCACGCCCGCACCATAAGCCGGGCCAGCTCAGCACCTGCTTCTTACGCTGGGGGTAAATCATAAACAGCCCGTGCCCCAAATTTTGAAATTCAAGCGCAACGCACTGGCTGTATACTCCAAAAATATATGTTCCCATAAACAAACGTTTATACCTTTTAGCGTTAGCCATGTTTCGGAGCTCTATTGTATTCAAAGATGGTAATGATGCTAACAAACTGTCTTATATTTTCCAATATCCGACATTTTAGCACGAAGTGAGTTGCTGTCTCTATTTAAGGCCCTCTGTCACATGGCAGATAGATGGAGTTACCAATATGGAACTGATCAGCTTTCTGGTTTGTAAGACCTAGTCGTAGTATGCATGGCATGCAGTATGTATACCTCCTCCAAAAGAGCCAGATGAATATGTACTATTGGGGAAGATTCTACCGAGCAAGACAGCGATTTAGTTATTTGTTAAAACTTCCCTTTGGATACAATTAGCCTAATGATCTTCAGCAATGAGCTACAGTTTTGTGCCGTAACTGAATTTGAAAAATCGGATATGAAGCATAGTTATGTTTTTGTTTGCCCAAAGCAGCCGCATGCATGATTTTACCAAGCATAGTTTTTAACATCCCTCATGAAACCAACGCAACATGTTCAAACCTAAGACCATCGTTTTTTGCACAATGCAAAAACGATGCAATGTGCTGAAACATGCATGTGTGTAATAGCTCTGTCTTAACTACTCCGATTGGTTTCATATAGTGTAAGACTGTCAAAATTTGAAAACAAGCCAACTCCAGTCACCACCACTATATTTGAGGTCCCTTAGCGTGACTGCATCGCGTGAAAACAGCATCTTAAAGATTCCTGGCAGAACTGTTCGTGGCTCCTTTTCAGTGAAACGGCTCCGTAATGGACGACCCCATAATCTTTTGTTAATTTCCCACCCACCTAATGTCAAACATGAGTCCTTGCTGGCCCAGAATAACCCCACTGCAATGGTGTCACGTTTAAGGCCACCCCATCAATCACAACTGCCAGCTTGGCATTCCATTTGCCACACCCACGTACTCCAATAGTGCCCGGCGAAGCCAGCGAGCACAATAATTCGTACTATCCGTGTCAGTGCAGAACTCTGAAGCATCCGCAATTGTCTCTGTGGATGAACCTGCCGCCGAGTGCGACTTGGAACTCAGTAATATCTTCGCCGTATAAAGACAGCCGATTACACCAGCACACAAACTTACGACAAATCGATTGTCCAGGCTGACATCATCACTTAAGTAGACAGCCGTCAGGGCTTACCGCCACCGCCTGGCAGCTACACCGGCCTGTGTGTCGGCTGAATGCAACGCTTTTGACGGCCGTTGACCCCCAAAGAGGGCACGGCAAACCAGCACCGGCGTGCACCCACCATCCCAGAGCAGTGATTGTGTACCCAATCTTTGTTTAGGAATTTGGAAAGATGTTGGTGTTTAATCAAGAAGATGAGAATCCAGCTCCAGCCGCTTTTGAACAGACTCAGACAGGAGTCGCCCTAGTGTTGCGCAACTCAGCGGCAAGAGCAGACCCCAGCGCAGGTTGGGTGTTCTGAGGCCGAGGTTACCATAGCCTGAGTAGCCGTCACTCGTCACGAGACCGGGCCGACGTGAATTGTCGGGTCTAGGGCACAGATAGCGGAACGCAGCAGTCATTATAGGCATTAGGCAGCCCGGACGAAACCAGCACCGGCGTACGGCCCATCCGCATGCAAACGCTAGCCCTGGCTGGACATATGGCCTGTCGAGTCAGCCGGAGTCTTCTCGAATCGGGGTCACCAATAGACGCAGATGGCATGCCTCGGCGTGATTTTCACATCAACTTCAATTAAAACAAAGTGAGAGGGAGGGAGAGAGAGAGAGAGAGAGAGAGAGTTTCTTGTTCCACTGCAAAGTATTACGACACGGCCTCCCCTGGTCTACAGCAACGCACAACCCTGGCCTGCCTCCGGATGTTGGAAAAGCTCAGACCCGAAAGAAGAGCATTCAAGCAGAAGTAGATGACATGCTTCCATGGTTGAACAAATAAACTATCAAAAACTTATATATGCAACGATTAAGGCCGATACTTCTCCACCCTTTTCACCCGATATGATTACACCACTGTCACCTGTCACATACGAAAACACCGACGTAGGAAATGGAATATAGGCAGCGCAGCGGCTGGTTTTCTTCCGTCACTCACCTTCTTCGGCCAGCGCAGACTGCAGGTTGAGAAGCACTGCTGCCAGCAACAGGGCCGGCGCCATCTTCCACAGCATCACAGCCGGCTGCTCATTGTCACCTGGGGATGCACAGAGTCTGGTTACTGGAGTTACACCGGGGCAGCGAAGCACAGGCCAAACTCTTGGAGGAGTCTGATAGTGTCAAAACCATTGGCAAATGAGTAGCATTCGACGCAAGAAGGTATATTTTCCAAACAACACAAGACAAGTCAAACAATTTAATAACACAAAACTAAAAAATTTCCGTGGAGTGCTTTAAGATGGACGTGAGAGCATGTCTAATATTGGTGCAAATTCAAAGGAGCAATATAGGCCTCACATTTCAGGATCTAACTGGGAAATGTTGGAAGACTACTAATATTAATTTTAAACCGCATCCAGGTATAGTAGTGCTGGTTATTCCCAGTAGCTTTGTGAGCTGATTCCTTAACCCACTCAACTGCCAACAAGGCAATGCACACAATGGAGGTGAAGGGAGAGTGGAAACACACCTGGACATGGAACCAACACGAACAGACCTGCTGACTCACAGAGGAAACACCATGAACCTGCCACAGAACATGACCTTCGGGCTCGACAACACCATGTTTCGTCCCACGCCTCAATAAACGGAAGCAGTCGGGGGAGTCAGGAGGGGGAAGATATAGGACATCGCCGGCATTGGGATGGAGCTCAGAAAATCACCTGAGCCTGGGACCATACAAGCATACGTCACTGAAGCCTGTCCGAGGCGACACAACAGGCTTCAGCGATGTCTGGAACAACTCTAGTGACGTAGTTGGACCATGAGAAATCAGAGACATGACCGGTGACATCACGGACACCTGAGTCACGCGACCGGTCCCTCTGATCTGTAGCTGCGCCTTCGACAAGGTGACGACACCCCAGCCTCCTCACCAACAGCCGCGCTCGTACACCGTCGATATCAGCAGCTGAGTGCAGCCGCGTCCACAAACCACGATTGTCGCGACACAGCGCGCTAAGTTTGGACCTCAGGACTCCCAGCGGTGAGTCACCAGCAGCACTGACGGGCTCTCAACACTGATGAAAGCTTGCTGCAGCTGCCAATACGGGAGCTGTCGCACACCTTCGGCGCGTCGCGGCGAGGCAAAAAAAGAAGAAAACGTGCCGGGATGTCATTGTAAACTAGTGTTTTGAGGCTTGGAAGGCCACATATCAGTTTCTGATCAAATGCCATCAGTAGAAGAACATACTGCAGCTGAGGCAGCTGAGGCAGTGGTTCCGGGATGCACAGTCACGTGCGCGGCTGCTTCGTTGCCGCCGGCTGTTGCAGGTATCGTGCCGGCTAGGGCCCAATGTGCGAGGGCATATTCAGCGCCCCGCCGAGGGCACGGTAGCAGAGAGAAGAGACTCCAAACTGTGACAGACATTTCATTCACACAATGAGTTTAATTCACACAAAGACATTCCACAGAGCATTGAGGCGTGGTAGCCACCCCTGTAACCTATTTGTTCCAACACCACATGCCTCCATATCCCTAGAATCGGGTGCCGGCCGGCTCGCGGTATCGCCAGCCGGTCGTGTTGTCACCCCGGCAGTGCGGAGCCTCTCTCAGTCGCCGTGTGTGTGTGTTTGTGCTGGGTTCGCGGCTCTGAGCCGGTGTTGTTGTAGGCTTTGGCCCGGCGACAATCGGCTCCTGGCATCCCGACTGGCTGCCCTCCGGCGGCCGCTCCGCTCACAGAAAAGCTCCGCACGGGACGGGAACTTGAAGCGGGAAAAAATGGAACGGGATAAAATGGGACGGGATAAAATGGGACGGGATAAAATGGAACGGGATAAAATGGGACGGGATAAAATGGAACGGGATGAAATGGGACGGGATAAAATGGGACGGTATAAAATGAGACAGGATAAAATGGGACATGATAAAATGGGACAGGATAAAATGGGACATGATGAAATGGGACGGGATAAAATGGGACGGGATAAAATAGGACAGGAGCCATGGAATGATATAAAATGGGACAGGAACCACGGAATGCGATGAAATGGGTCTAGAACCATTGAATGGAATGGGACTGGGACCATGGAACGAAATAAAATGGACGGAACCATGGAATGGAATGACACGGGGCGGGACAGAATTGCGCAGGATGTAGTTGAAAAGGACAGGACATGATAATTATTTTCTAAAACTATAACGGAAAAAATGAAACAGGAAGAGACGGGATTACTTATTGGATACGTTTGTTGGGACAGAATAGGACAACGTCCAAGTGATTAACAGAATGGATTCTGAAATGGTGTCCATGTTGACCTCTACAGCTCAGGCTGGGCGCCGCCGGCTCAGCGCGCTCCAGAGACGCGTCTCACACCTGACGCCGGCTCTAAGCCCCAGCAAACTGGGCTCCCAACTTTCCCGGCCGAGTCGAGTGCGTCTCGGACTTTTTCCGCCACGTCGATATTCACTTTAGGGAGCAGCGCGTCGGATGCGCTTCAGGAATGGAGAGATCAATATCGCTCTACCAAACTGAGCATATGTATACAGTAGGCGAACTTTCCACTTCGCCGTTGGATCAGGAATCTAACTTCCAGATTTCGACGTAGCCGTCGTAATATACGCCTGGTAATCTGGGGCGGTTAAATGCCAGTGAATCAACGCATCAGTTTAGATCCATGTTGTTTACAGCGTTGATTGGTGATGACAGCCGTTGGCAGCGCTCCTCGGCTTCGCAAACGCCTGACAGCTCTTCTCAGTACCTCTCCAGCGCCAGCCACAACACTCCAAGCCGCTGGAAATCAATCCCCAACTTTCTCAAACCGAGCCACGTCACCATACATATTTCATTCCGGGCATCCACTGGCCTTCGGAAAATAGTAACACTTCAGAAATCGGCGGGGAACCAGGCGCAGAGAGCTGGCCTGCAATGTCGTCGGCGACGACGCACACATGCGGGTGTACATGTTGTGACAGATACGCCGGTTCGGTAAATACATAAACAGTGCACAAATGGCGGTAATGGAGCCGGGCTCAGCTGACAGGTGGGGACACAAAAACAGGCACATCACCACAGCGGAGAAAGACTGGGAGACAGCGGGTACGGGCTCACGGGTCTCATGGTGGGAACCAAACGGCAGATCGGACGGCCAGATGGGAAAATGGAGCGGAGATGGGTGGTCTGGCCGCCTAAATTGGACTGGTTGATGAGTCAGTCATCCAACTGTAAGGGGCTCCTGAAGGATCTGCAAATGAAGAAGGACGCACTGATGAGAGGCAAATGAGCGAATCGTCAAAGAGCTGGGGGTCGCTGGTGCATCAAAGGAATCGTTTTGATCGATGATATATAGACAGGCCAAGGTCACGGCAAATGCCAGCTGCCTCGATTAAATGTTTCGTGACAGATGGCTTAGATTGATACGATAACAAGCTACTATAATGACTGTGATCTGAACTAAGCGCAACGTGTTCTTTGCAATGACGCATGGCCTGGATAATTGATGGTCCAGCAAATATCACTAAGCTCGCTTTCCAAAGGATAATCGTGCAGTCCATGAGGCCCACACCGACGGTAACAATACAAAAACTTTAGTAAAAAATCAACACATACATTCTTCTTGCAAGAGGAACGAACAGAGCTATGGCGCCAACGGTTCTTGGGCGGTGCCTTTCATGAAGAACGCGATAGCACAGCCGTCGGTATCGCGCGGCTTGACCAGCAAAGAGCAGCGGTGGGAGCGTGGGACCCGAGTCGCGGCTGAACAAACGCTGTATGGCAAACAGGAGCCGAACAAACGCCGCGGTAATCCGTCAGCCGCCGGCCCCGGATCAACGACGATAAGCAACTCGATAAGGACCGTTCCACAGCCACGAACAGAAACCCCCGTGCGATGATCAGACTAAACATGATCAGAGAGCACTATTGGCAACACAAGGCGCAGCGCCTGTCTAGTATGCATGTTCGTGAGTGAGTCAGATTTTTTACCGCTTGTGGGTGTATACATATATCATGGCCTGGTATAAATCCGACTAGCTCGCGACTAAACCGCTCCGTGCCTGTGGGTGTGCTGAGCGTGCTGGCACTCGCGACACGCCAGACACTCGAGGAACTCGCGGCACTCCGCAGCGATCCGTTGCAGCCTCAATGAAGGGTGGCGAGTGTCGCATTCGCAGCAGGCTATCAATTCCAGGTACAGCACAGCACGGCTGTTATAATGTAGAAAAACAGCCGCGCGTAGTTTGGCCTGTCTCCCGAACTGACTTTTTTCGACACGGTTTTCTTAAACAAAATCAGATGGTTCTTGTCGAATTCATGTGCCAGCCGACAATCGAAGTAAGAGAAACATTAGTTAATACAACAATTCAAACTCAATCCATATGGCATGCAATGACATCCCCGTATATGCAAAATTTATTCAACATCGCACCGAGCCCAGTCCTTTCAGACTATCAGGGCGGTTGGCGCGACCACCCAATCGCAGATCACCGCGACCACCCACTTTCAACGTCGGAGCCACGTCGGCGGCGACGTTTATTTATTTTCCGACGACGTGAGCCCGTCGCGGGGCGTCGCAAACGATGTTTACGCACCTAAAAAGCTTTCAGTCAGCTGCGAAAAGTGGTGTATTAGTCTGCTATTGTGCACGGCGTCAGCGGCACCCCCAGCCGACGATCATGCCGCACCACCTCATAAAATGCGCTGCCTCAGCTAACAACGCGGCACGGGGACCAGAGCACGTCGGAAACGACGACGGCGGGGAGTGGGGCAGGGTTGCGTCGTTCTCGACGCGGTGTATGAGGGTGGAGAGCGCACCGAGCCGTAGGATCGTCGTAACATCGATCGCATCATTAGCAGTAATTGTTTTCGGCAGTGGGCGGTCGGTGGGCGCGCTCATCAGCCGCATTGTTGGCTGCTAATTATCGCCGGTGATGTTTGGACGGTGCCGTGCGGTGGACCAATCCTTCCGCCGCCGTGACGGCCCCTATAGTGGAGTCACTTCTCACTGATGGCGTGGCGTGCCGTATCAATGACAGGCCCGGGGAGGGCCAGCACCCGCCAACACTGCCGCGTAGATTAATAACTGCTCAGGAACGCCCGGTATTTGCTGATCCGCCCCGACAGTTGCGCAGGGTCACCGCCAGGTGGCCAGGCACCGCGAACCAACCAGTAGCCGTACATAACCGATAACAAAGGATCCGTGCGATAGAAAAGTCAGCCGTCTGGCAGCAGTTTATAGTTGCAAAATCTATAGCCTTCAATATGATTGTGTTTTTTATTTAGTGGCAGTCCCCAGACTCCTTGAGCTTCTACAAGCCACCACCAGGTGGTCATCTACATTTGGCGATTGGAGTTCTGTGTCTGGGGCTGAAACCGATCGCTGTTTCTGAGCGTGTTTGCGTGAATAAATCAACAACTTACAAGATTACGTGAGTGTGCAACTGTACTTGTAGGGAACACATCCCAAGAACTACAGAACCAAACAGGTCTCATCTTGCCCAAGCAGGCTGCTCCCAGGCTCTCTGTTGCCAAGACAGAATTTTGGCGTTGCCGCTCCATTAGTTCATCCGTCATCAATATCTGGAGGGAGTGCCAAATGTTAATCCACGCAGTCACATTTAGACTAGGTGATACCCAGCCTGAGCAAAATAAAGCTCAAACTGCCCAATTCTAGAATGTACGGCGGACAATTTTGCTATAAGTATGATCAATGTTAAGAAATTTCTCGAAAATCAACGCAAAAATGATCCGAGTATCTGAAACATCTAACTCAGCAACACTTTAAAAGGAGATTCCGACTGCATCTGACTGTGGTTGTGTACCTCTATACTGCCTCCGAGCTCGCCCGCATGCTTCCCCGCAAGGTCCACATTCCAGTGGGCCGCGGGCGTGCGCGAGTCTGCGCAGCGCCGCATAAAGGGGTGGCGGGGCGGCACGGGGAGGGCGGTAGAGGTAAACAGGCGGCACGGGGACGGGCGGCGCGGCCGAGCGAAGTCCCAGATACACCGCCGACGGGCGGCAGCGCAGAGCTCTGCACGCGCCGGCACAACGCAGCAGAAATCACATCGGTGTTTCTGGGGAGAGATCCTATGCATTGGCGGACGCAGGGGGGGGCATTCCGGCCATGCCCCCCAAAGCGCTGGAAGGGGGGCAAACTATCTTTTGGCCCCCATCGCCGGAATTTTTTTAAAAAGGTGTTTACACTAGGTCTGTAAAGCAAAAAATATTCGCTCCCATCCCCCCTCCACCCCGGATAGCGATCATGCACTAGGAGAAGTAGCTTATACTAGGTCTGTTGAGCGCTGAAAAAGGGTGTTTACACTAGGTCTGTAGAGCAAAAAAATATTCGCTCCTACCCCCCAGGGGAGAGGCAGACATGGGTTTACCCCACCCAAAACTCGGGTCTACGTCCGCCCCTGATCGTATGTATCAGCCTTGAAGCATGTTCCGTAATCGTGATGTTGCAATGTAACTAATGCGACCCAGTCTAAACTTCGCCATGGCCGCATGAAGCAAACCCACGCAACCAAAATGAATGCGATAAGCATCACAGATTTCAACCCTGGGCATTTCTGTTTTAAAATACCAGGACCAATTAAAAATATTCCTTCATAATGTTGAAAATATTGATAGCGCTGTGATCACCCCGAGCAAACCATTTGACTCCAGGATGCCACCGTCCTGACTACACTAGACTACACTACACTAAACTAGTCATACGCGCTGTGTTCTGTGCGGGAGGGCAAAGGAAAGGCGCATGGCAGCAGGCTATTTGATGATAAATACTCAAGTTGTCGGTTCGCTTTCATTTCAACACGGGAAAATGTGCACAATATGCAAAAAAAGAGAAACCATCTCTATTTGTTATTTCCAATGACAAACACCTGCCTATTTCTGTCGACTTTGGGTACATACATACTCAACAAGACCATGATAGCATTTCGGCGCCGAGGCCTGGTTAGGTTACATGGGTCCAACCTTCTGCACCTCAAGCAAGATGAAAGGGTCCCTAGCAGCGGCGGAGGCTTAGATTTCGGGCCCGGTTTAGACGCCGGATCGTGTTCCAGTCTGTGAACCCACGGCGATGATTGATATGACAGAGGACGGACACGGACATTCATTTTGTGCTGCTGCCCGAGCAGCTGGCAGATATTTGATATGAGCAGGCCACGGGTCTGGTATCCGTTCGCTGGGTACACACACACTCAGCCCATGAGGAACATTTGTCTAGCATTCACGATGGTCGGTTGGTCAACGGGAGAGGGGGATTGTGTCTCCTGCTTCCAAATCGGGATTGCTACGACCAAAACGATCCCAAAGAAGGCAACCATTTAAAAAGCTGAAAAGGGAAGAGTTTATAAATATTTCGCACAACATTTCGATTTTACCTGAGCACTTGTTCTGCTCATGAGAGGCGGGTGGATTTTTCCGTCTTTGTTCCCACTAGATATTCCAGCAATCGATGTGATAATGACACCCCTGACTTGAACAGCACTTGCCTTACAGAAAAGCTAACTTAACAACGTTCGGTACAACAATATCCAAAGCAAGTGTCCGTGTCCGTGGACATCACTCCCCGGTCAGCCGCCGTCCCAGCCGTCGTAACCCACAGGCGAATCGAGCACGAGCCAGTCTCTGACCACGTCGCCGGCGGCGGCGCGTCGATCGCGTCAGCCGCATCAAAAATGCAGCGTCGTCGCCTGCGGGCGCCGCCCACCCACGACATACAGCTGCCACCTGGTCCGTCGTTAGCGTCGTCAGCACCTCGCAGGCGTCGCGTTACCAGATCGCGTGCATTCCCGGCTCGGCCCACACCAGAGCCCGAGCGTGTATTTTATTAATAATGTTAGAATTCTTACATGGCATTTCGGTGCCAGATTACAATTCTTTACATACCCCAGATACATGAGCAGTTTCACTACGCTCTATTTACGTACCAAGCACAGGAATGGACTTATCGACTCGTGTAACCGGAAGTCTGCCTTCGGGGCTCTCAGTTGATGTGATAAGTCCGTTCTCAAAATCGGTCGTAAATAGAACGTACAAAAGCTGCTCATGTATCCAAGGTAAATGAGGGAGGCCTGATTCACAGCTCAATGCCAATAATATCCTCGTATGAAAATACAATTTACAAAGAAAGGAGAAATACGGTTTGCCAATCAAGCATGTGAGTTATTTCTAATCCTCGAAGCGCACCGATTTTATTGGCATATTGTATTCCTTAATTGGGACGGCGTGGCGGCCCTTCAGCGCCCACTCCAGATAGGGGGCCGGTTGCCGATGGGCGGGTGGGCGCGTCGTTTCACCCTCTGATGACCCGCCGATGACCGTGCTGTTCGGCGAGACTTCCGCTCCACGGCCTGTCAATGGCCGACGGACGCTTCACGCGCCGTCGATGAGAGGCTGCAGCTTCCACGCCGACGCCGATGTTGGACCACATCACGGTCGGGCTCTCACGCACCCACTGAAGCACAGGCGTCAGCAGCCGAGACCGAGCGTGGGGACTTCCCGTGAGCGGCAGCCCAGCTGAGCTAAGCTAGGGCAAGGAACTACCGGCTTCCGAGATCAGGTGATGAGCTAGGCACGTCCCCTCTCCCCGAGCTACAGACAGGCCCACCGGCCATTTTACACCCTTACACCTCTGTTACGGGGCGGGTCTGAACGGTGTCCCCTTCTCGGAAGATTTCACACCCCAGGAATTCGAGACGGCCGTTTAGCAGTGCTGCAGTTGGCACAAAGTGGGGCCAGCCGGCTGTCGGGACCCGACACCGGCTTTGTCGGCAGCCTGTTTAGGGCAAATGGGCTGATAATCGGCCCTGCTTTATCCCCCCGCTCACTGGGAGCGATCCTTTCTCCGTGGTGTGGCTGCCCGCGGCGCCGTCTTCCGCTCAATCCAATCCCGCCGGCTGACCCCGAACCGACCCACCGTAGAGGGCATACCGGTATTGAACGTCATGTAAATATCGACCTTATGGTCTCAGGTAAAGCCAGACAGCCGAGACGGGTGATTTTCGTGTGCTGATCGCATGAGATATCGTCCTTATGACGGCGACAAAGGCTCAGCGAGTTTGGCTCTGCCATTTTAAAACCCCCCAGTGATAAAGCATGGGCCCAGACGCGACCAGTAGGTGCCCACCTTAGACTCAGATGGGGGGGGGGCAGATTATGCTGTTCAAATCATTCCTGTCACTAGTGCTAGCCAATAGGCCCAGGAAAGTAGTCCGACTCGCAACGCCACACTCATAGGAAGCAACACCCCTGGAAACACCAACTCCATGTGATAGCGCTCTAATAGGAGATAGTGAACACTGTTAGGAGGTTGTTTTCCCGGCAGTTGAGACGATGCAGGGTCGGGGCGGCGCCGGGTGCCTGTTGCTGCCAACTTCTATTACCATGCCAGCGGGCTTGGAAACGGTGTCAAAGTTTGGCGCTTAATCGGAGGGGACGCGCCGAGGTGGCAGCTGGCGCAAGTTTGTCCTCCGGTGCAGATGGTGGAGGCGGCGCGGCGGAGGGCCGGTCCGTAGCAAACACGCCCCCGGAGCCGACGGCCGCACCACCACCACCCAACAGCTGTCTCGCCCAACTTGGCTTCAAAGCACGCCATGATTCCACTGTCGAGCTAACGGCGTAGTTACTGATGGTGCTGAACTTGGCAGATCGTGATGGGTGGTCCCCCAAAGCATAACGTTCAGGATTGTACATTCTCCGAAGCTAGGACTTCTCAAGTATCTGAGATGTGAGTAAATCGCATTTAGCACGGGTCAGAGAAGTTGTTGATGAGTCTGGAACTACTTTGCCTTAATGATATGGTTTAGCTGAAGAGCTTTCCGATACGCATACTTCAAGCTCTTGAGTTCCAAAAACTCTTTAATTCAGCGATTCCATCAAAGCTGCTATTGCGCTTAGGCTGAAATTGAGCGTTGGTATCGTCCGTAATTTCGCATCCAACCAGTATGAACGATAAACTACAGCCCTTCACCAGAAAAAAGTTGATAGGGAACAAGGATAATGTCTATTTACTAAAGTTGTAAACTATGCCAAATTTTTACATTGTTATCATTTGCGAATTACACAGAATTTCCGCTGATCAATGACACATTTTTGGACTGTTTTTAGACGTTCCCAGAAATTGTCTTACAAAACGCAGATTTTCAAGTAAATCACGTGCGGTGACCCTTATAAAATTGACAACGGAGCTTTTCAACAATGTAAGTTTTCTTCATTTCTCTGGGCCTGTTCCACCCAAACCCCAACACAAACACTTCCCTACAACCACACCAACCGACTGCCCATCTCCCTCCTGCTCTGATCCGTGTATGTCTGGCCGGCGGAGTTCAGTCGGCCCGGCACCGCTGGGATTCCTTTGGCCTCCTCACCCCGACCACGACCTGCAACGCCCCCGCCAGCGCCAATTACCGCGCCAGCACCGCTAATGCTAATGTTCTACTTTTGCAGCGCGGCTGACGCGCTTGCAGGCGGGCCGGCAGAGCTGCGGCCGTCCGCAGAGTGATGACCTTCACCCCAGCCGAGACGTGTCCAAGGGCCCGCCGCCAGCGTCTCAATCAGACCAAGAAATCCTCTCTGAGCCTAATCATCACTCCATCCCATCGCTCAAAACGAACGGCTCAAAAGGTGCGCCGAAAACACGTGGCCGGAACGCAAGCACCACCAGTTTCTCTCGCCTCTTCTACCATTATTAAAAAGCAGCGAACCTACTGCAGGCTTCCGAAGATCGTTAGCATTTTCACGCAAAGTTTATGCTCATTCATTCTGAAGTATTCCCTCATTTTACCGGCGGAGCGGGTTAGAATCTGGTGGCCAGTTCACATACCAGCTGACTCTCGGCTCGCCTCCACTGGGCTCATCTGCATACTCCGGCGGCGCTGGTCGGGCCGGAATGATATGCGGGGTGGGGGCGGCGGTCAATTACGGGGCTGGCCATTACCCAGCGTTGGCCAGCAGGCCCGCTCTGGCCACACCGGCCACTCGAGGCTCAGCGAGCAGAAGGCATCTGCCGAGACCGGCCCGGCGCCCCGCCCGCCTCAACACAACAAACCTCTTCAGAGAGCTCGGCTGACTGGGCTGAAGAGAGCAGGTCAGCTAGATTCTTAGTTTATGCCAAACAATATCTGGGTGGTTTAAGTACTACCAGAATTTTTGAAAGGCAAAGCTGGAATAATTTGAAGGTGTCAAACAGCAATAAGCTTCTCAGTTTTCGTTTTCATATGAAACATAGTGATAAATGGGCTCAATAAATTCGTTCCAAGCTTAATATAAAAATTACATGTCAAGCAATAACCTAGGCTTCTAGCAGAATACCGTATTTGGGTTTACTGCTCTCTTTTCCAATGTGAAAAGAAGCCACTTAAAATTTGATATACAACCTAAAATGTCCAGAAAATATCTCCCACTGCACATCACAGCTTTAAAAGATTTGAAAGACTTTGTAACGGCAGAAATCTACGGACGACGTATCGAAACTGAACAGCAATGCAGTAAAAATGGAGGATTACATGCAAACCCACGTAACCTCAAAATCCCAAGCTCTATTTATGATGTACCAACAGCTAGACCTATGTATTGACTGTTAGCCGACGAGGTACGGTTCAGATCCTCGGAACTGCTGAGAAAAGGTGGCATGACAATCCAAAACAGGCAAAAAGATAATGGGAGTGAGGAATGCGGTGTCGCGAGGTACAATGTGGCTCGAGTCATGTATAAGTCCCTCAAAATCTAGCTTTCGAGCTAAATGGGCGGAACGTCTTGTCAGTCACGCAATGGGAGTACCACGGCGAGTCACGAAAAGCGTCCTGAGTCAAAGACGCGGCAGATAACGTCAAATGGAGTCACGCCAGAAAAATACACAGAAGTCGGACGGCATAAATGGCACTGGAGTCTGTGATGGCGCGATAGCGTCCGAGTGTCGCATGCCTTCCCGGATCTGATATGTCACAGGAGTCATAAAGAGCCACTTCCGAGTCATCGGGACGGGCGTGGGCAGGCCTGTGGTCGTCACGCACCTCTGGGCAGTAAGCAGCCACCTCTCAGTGACGCGTCACGTAGCGGGCGGCAGCGCGGCGCTGCGGTGACACGCGGCACGGTGGCAGCTCGGGCCCGGTATGCGGGGGGGCGCCGCTGTTCAGCCCCGGCTCCAGCGACGAAAAACTGGCGGCCTCTGACTGATCACCCCGGCTGGGTGGCCGCCCGGCCTTGTGCACCGCCGCCTCCTGCACAGCCGAAAAACCGCAGCCGCGGCGACCGCCGCTCATCTGCATAGATAGCGCCCGACAGCATGTTTAACTTATGTAGCCGGCTCCCAGGAAATGCTCGTGTTCCTGGCGATGCTAGCCGCGTTTCCCAGCGCTTTCTTCCACAAGGTAGCCCCAGAGCTGACATAGCCGGAGGTGGTGTTACAGGGATCTCTGACGAGGCGTCCGCCGGGTTTCAGAAGCGCCCTTGTCCGCTGCTAACTGAGCGGCAGCAGCGCACAATCATGTGCTTCACCGAGCACGCAGAAAATCAAAGAAGCCAATGATCGATCTGGTTGCCAAACGGCAGTCCCGCGCGGAGGCGGCCCTCCCGTCTTGGCGTTTTTGTAAACAGAACTCCCCTGGTCGGCCTTTTTCAGGGCACTTCCTGCTTCATCCCGTCACGCCGGCCTTATTTGTGCTGTCGCTTCTTTCCTCCCCTAATGCCCATCGCTCTCCTCTTTGTACCCATCCGCCGTGTTCCATCACGCCCGGCGGTAACTACGTTCGCGTCTTGGCGCGCAGTCGGCAAACTTCTGCAGCGCCGCGCGCGCCCGACTGGTCGGCCGGTCCGCAGGTCGATCCCGTCACCCGCCGGCTGTATTTTACATTCAGCAAGGCGTGCTAAAGACCCACCGCGAATTCCCAAACTTGCGTGAGCGGCGGCTGCCATAACAGGCCGGCACGATCCAATGCATTATTGAATCATTTAGCCGAGAAAGTCCACCGTAATGAAATGAAAAAAGCAAGCGCAAACCGGAAATCCAGGAGCGCCGCGTACCCAAGCTCGGTAATGTATTGGATGTTTTCGTCAGGGTCGCCTGACGCAGACAGTAGTAAAAACACCCCAGGTCTGGGGATAGACAATTCTGGCAGAGGTCGCCACAACCTGGCGCCCATTTCTGTTTCTAAATCCCCAAATCCCCACTCACGCGGCCGTAACGAAAATGGGACAGGCAGATTTGGGTCCGAAATCGTCCTGTAAGTGGTACTTAATGTAATTCGGTGTCGCTCCCCACCGACAAATAAATGGCAACAGCGCATTCTATTCGACTGACCGGTCACGTTCGTAACTGAGCCCTGAACAGCACAAACAAAAGATAAAACTGTTTCCAGGCTCGGGAGACAAATAAAAGTGACTTTCAAACGGCGGTGGAATCCAGACAAGAATACCAAACAGGCGACGACTGGAGATAGACTTTTAAAGGCACATGGGAGTCCGGGAAATAACAGCTGAGATTAAAGTTCAACTAACCAGCTTCTCACAAGCCTGTTGCGTAATCACAATGCGTCCAAGCAAATGAATCGTTTCATAACAGCTTTAACGGATCAGACAGGTGTAATTTAGGTACCCATTAGTCGCCCGCGTTGCTACAGGATTAATTGGGTCAACAGCGACTCGATTCGACCGGTAACTTTTAGTTACAGCGTGCGCCGAACCAAGCTGAGGCCCAATCACACGACACAACACACAGCAATATTATCCCAGCTGTGTTAAAAGTTTTCGGCAGTGATGGATCGAAGGAGCTCTCCGGCACGCGAGGAAGAGTTTCGCAAAGTTTTCGAGAAGAAAATTGGGCTCAGAGAGATCATTTCCCGGCATATTTCCCGATGGTGTCGTGAAGATGAGAGCAGTCCAGGCACATGAAGTTGGAAAAGGATAGCTTAAAACGGTTCCGTTTTGGTGACAATTCTCCGCAGAGGTGCTGAACTTCCAAATTCAGAACTTCCAACTGTCGCAAAGATCAGCGGGCGTAAAACATTACGAGTTCTGTGCGTTGAAGACATTGAGCTCACCAAGGGAAGAAAAAACACCAAGCTGAAGGAAACAGTGAGTGGAAAAACACGTAGCCCCACTAAGAAGTGTTTATGGCACCCCAGCCTCTGGCAGCTCAGCGGAATTAAGACATTAAAGCACTATGGAGGTCAGAAGAGTGCTTACGCGGAGGGGAAGAAACAAAAAAAAACTAAAATAAAACGGCGAATGGAAGCAATAAAATATAGGAAAGTTGTGCAGTATAATAGCACAGGAGACTGCCCAAGTTTTCAGGGAGATTCAAAGGTATCGCTTGACAAGCAACGTTCACTGAGATCCCCATTCAAGTTTCGAATTATTCCTTTAAAATAGCATACCGAACATTAAAAATATGCACTTGACGCATTTCTATAAAATTCCCAAGTTGTTCAAGTTCAGTTTTGGAGTCGGAACCTCACTAAGTCGTCAATGGACTTCCACAGAGGTACCGATCCCATCATCCGAACGAGCAGCCCCTGCAATGAAGGGTTAATTTAGAAGTAAAAACTTTAACGTCCCACAAAGTACGGGGCCGTCGCCACACTCAGGTCAACCTCTCGCCAACCAGTTGCCAGCCACCCTACGTCGGGTAAATATGGAGCATCTCAGGGAGAATAAATGCCAAGTCTGCTCATGGGCGCGATATAGCCTAGATGCTGAAGGCACCCTATAAACCCCAATACACACGCCAAGTCTGGTCATGCACTGTCACTGTATGTTCCTGAGCACTGTACCGGAGCCCAAAGTTCTACCAGCTGAGCTACCTGGGCAGCATATACATTCACATCATTATCACGTGTCACAAAACTCCCCTTCCCCAAATTTGCAGCTCTCCCGAGCTCAAACACAGTTCAAACGCCCCTGTCAGTGCCTGATTGAAATTTTTGGAGGTGATGTCGCATTAGCCCCATGATCTGACCTGAGCTGGCCTGAACTGAAAGGTCGGGTGAGAGTTCCAAAAGAAACAGCTGCACTAGCTGTGGTCGCGGCCTATGGGCCCACTCTAAAAACGGAAAACCTGAGACCAATGAAGATTTTCCGATGAAGATTTTCCGATGAAGATTTTCCGATGAAGATTTTCCGAACCTTGCGTGAGCGGCGGCTGCCATAAGGGGCCGGCACGATCCAATGCATTATTTAATAATTTAGCCGATGAAGAAACCTGAGAATTCATGAAGAGACTGGGTGCTCTATGGTCATAACTCGCTACAAGAGTTGCACAGTTGGCCTGGAGGCCACGTGAGCAGAACACACGGCCGCTATTCGGTGTCACAAAATCCCCGGTAAGGATCGGCAACGACCCCACGTGCTCGTCCACTCCACGCCGCAGACGGCCGCCATAAAACTTGGGTGGCTTCGCTGCTACCCGAGCGGCCGTCTCAATTAGCGCAGCGGTGTGCTTCTGGCCGCCCAGCTGCGCCGACAGCTTTCTAAGGAGTGGCTTCCGGCACTTGCACGAGACAACGATGAACAATCACGTGCTGGCCGCCATATTAAAGAGCAAGTCAGCAGCGGCCCGGCCGCACAGTCAAAATGACAGGAGGTATTTTCCTCAAAATTTGTTCAGCGTAAAAGATGGTCGGGCAAAAAGCTAGCCAGCACAATTTACTAAAATGGACTGGTAAAAATATGTCATACAAACCACTACAAAACTTATTTTCTCGCTCAGAGAGTAACTGAACTCAATAGTATCCAACATAGCTCTTTTGTAGTTGGAAGTTTAAAAAAATCGGACCCCAAAGTTTGTTTCTGTATATACAACACCTCGATAAGCATAAACCTCATTTACCTTAATGCCATACAACTAATTTACCTTGAGTAGTACAATGCACCCTCGGCAAATGCCCGAACAGCTATTTTTGCGAAATAGCGAAAACAATAGTTGAGGAAAAAACGAAAATCACCGAACACGAATCACAGCGATAGGAAGATGATCATACAAAAGAGCAGCCCGCGAATCGATGCAGCTGGGTCCGAGCCGGTGTTCGCCTGCAGTGGAGCAACAGAGGAGCGGCTGACGCCGCCTGAGGCGATTCCAGCAGCTGACTGTGGCCTGTCAGCCACATTCGCGCACCGCCGGCGCACCGGCACAAACGCAGCGCCGCTCCCCGCTCCCAGCTATGCAGGTAAACAGCAGGCTCCCCGCTGTAGCTCCGATAGTTTTTCGAGCGCTGCGGAGAGAAATGAACGGCAGCGCGGACTGACGTCATCATCAATCGACGGGCGGCGGCCCAGCGCCAATTTTTCGCCGGTTTTGGCCGGTAATGGCAGAGGGATGACACGCCCGACAGAGCGAATGATTCGGAAATCAATGTGTGCTGGCGGCGGCGCGGCCTGTTCCGGGTAGCCGTGAGCTGGAACGTCGAACGCGACGATGACGCTTACGTTGCCACTTGCGACGATCGAGGGTCATTCGCCGGGCCGCTCCAACGAGTTTCTCATCAAAAACCCGCGGCCGGCTCGACGCTGCGCTTCGCAAGGGGAGGACAAAAACAGTGAACGTTTTTTTGTTACAAAAACACCGAGTACGTATTGGATTGGTGCAGCTTATCACACAGTAATTTTATTCGGTAGAAGCCATGCGTTCTCAATGACACTTCGTCTCAGAAGGCAGAAGTGGCGGGAGAGCACGTTTTGGCACATGAGGCAAATTGGACAGCATATAACTGTATTGATGAAAGACAGCACTAGGCATGGCTCAGACGGAAGAGTGAGTTATTTTGATTCGGACACAATATTTTCTGCTATCAAATCCTGCTTCGAGCAAACCGATTTCAAAATAACGTGTAATTTTGAACTAGCATGATGAATATATGTGATTTCTGGTGTCCAGCTAATATCCAGCTTGCTAAACTACATTCGCAGTCGGACCTGCAAGCTATTTGTAATTCGGACATAGGGCGAACAAATTGTTGACGAAAATACCGTGAGTATACACAACAGTTCGCATCTTCCAGCTTTAGAGACGCGCAGCTACTCTTGGGCGCGAGTGGCAGTTGTCTGGCCTGGACTGGATCATAGCGTCACACCGGATCAGTGGTTAGGGCGCCGATCATGTCGGACGTTTTCCTAACTACACCAGAATGGCTCTATACAGCTTCGCCGTTCTCGGCTCAGTTTTATCGGTATCCACACCGACTTATCCGAGCCATTAGCGTCGTAACCAGCCGGGCGATCGGTAAAAACTCGACTGGCGCCGCTCCCAGTACCATTACTGCGTGGCCTCTGGGAAGCGACCGTTCCCATGGTTACGGCGCGGCAAGGCACGCAGGTCAGGCAGATGCCGCGGGGCAGGCGGCGGCACCGCCGTCCCAAACGCCGCCCCTCACCACTCGGCCACCCCCGAAACTACGAGCTCAGAATGACTAACGCCTTGGAGTGGATCTGGGCCGGCGCAGGAACCGCCCAGGGCCTGAACTTGGTGCGGGTGAGCGGCGCTGTCGCGCCGACCCTTGGTCAGCGGGTTCGGCGCGCTGGTGGAGCAGGACGGCAGGCTGGCCGGTCCCGCCGCCGGCGCAGACACTGCCGGAGACGCTGCTGCCCCACCGATCAGGGTGTCGATAGCCAAACCGGTGCCGGCCCGGCCGCGCCGCGCTCTCTCGCAGGCCTCCAGCGAACGGGTCAGCCGCTCCGCCGCAAATGGATGCCGCACTGGCTCACGCCACAGCCGACACAGCTATCTACAGCCGTATCTCATACAAACAACTGCGGTGTGTTTGGTAACAACTCGAACTGGTTGGTGGTCATCCTGGCTGGGTAGTTCCGGAAGAAAACAAGACGGAAATGCAAATTATTGAGGAGTTGTTCCTGACAAATAGCGCAGTTTTGTGACCGGGGGCGTCACCACCGTGGGGGGGCAGGGGGCCTGCCCCCCCCACTTTTTGGTTAAAAATTTCCTGATATCAGTCAAAATGGGAGAAAACCTGTTGGTTGGTTGATTATTTGGGCTTAGGGGCGCACCAGCCTGGCAAGGCCATATAGCGCCCAAAACAGCACAATAGCTAAAAGTGTTCCATCCGGAACAAGAAGAACGCGTGATTCAGAGACTCATTACCAATTGCGGTGTCAATACCTCGCTGTGTGGGTGAATGGCAAAGCAAAAAGAGAAGTGCACACACTACTAACATCAGTCTTTCCTGTACTGAAAAAACCGACACCCCACAAGATCCACCAGGCAACACCGCGCAGAGAGCGCCTGGCACGAGGCGTCGGGGCGTCAGTTCCGACGCCCACTCCGTACCCCGGACCCAGGGGGCCCGGGAGTCCGGGAAGTCTCTGAGTCTGCCCGGGCGCCCAGCAAACAGCTGGGCAAGTGGGCACCCAGGCGGGCTCCCCCCGCGCTGCCCTCCTACGGAAGACAAGCTTATAACCAGCCGCTGCAGAAGGCAACGAGTAGCCCAAATTCGAACAGCATTTGGTCCTAACGTGGAAAACAGTATTTGGTCCTAACGTGGAAAGTTTTTTTGTCAGCATCAGTTTGAAGTTTGGCTGCCCCCCCCCCCACTTTTTTGCCGGTGGCGACGCTTATGTTTGTGACCCATTATTCCTCGAGCCTGAGCATTCATGAAAAATACTTTGTGATGTCCGCAGTTCAGTTTTCCAGTGTTCTGAATATTTCACAGACCCAATACCCCACGTCTACTTAACCATCTCCTGTCCAATCCTGAGAGGTTCTCAGTTCGAGTCTCGAGTTTGGACGTTCGTTCTTCCCAAAAGCGGGCCGGAAGTCCGCTTTTGTACAAACAACGCGCTTCCAGACAGCTTTGTCAGAAGGACGGCGGGTCAGAGTGAGACGTTCTGCTGACCACACAGTTTAAGGCAGATCCTCCAAAAGCTCGAGGTTGATAAAACCACGGCCAGTTAACGTTTTTCCGCTCTTCCCGGGCAGTGTCGAGGTCCGGGTGGCGTCTCGTCTAGTCGAGCAGCACGCTGACTCGTCCAGTGAGTGGTGCTCCAGCAGCCTGGAAAGGGTGCAGCTGTACCGCATCCAGGCGCTGACTCACCTCTCGGGTCAGAATGCACCTCTCGGCTCAGAATGCACCTCTCGGCTCAGAATGCACCTCTCGGGTCAGAATGCACCTCTCGGGTCAGAATGCACCTCTCGGCTCAGAATGCACCTCTCGGGTCAGAATGCACCTCTCGGGTCACAATGCACCTCTGGGGTTAGAATGCACCGCCAAAGGATCCCGGTGTCTACGACAAACTTCCGATCACTTAAAAAATAAATCGACAGAAGAGTGCGAGCGGAACGTTATCTTGATAGAATCAAAGATATTCAATGAAAATAATCATATTTCGAGGAGGTATTCTTGATGAAAGTTCGTAACAAGCCCAGAGCCTAAGAAGATTAGTCTTTCCAGGCAGCATCCGATAGCTACAGTTCACGCTACACAAATCCGATGATTGCATAAAACATGCGAGCACTATTTCACCATCTTAAAATTGGTTACATAATATTTCGCCGAAAAAGCTAGCATGATCTGGCGTGCGTGAGATTGCGCTTCCCTCCCATACCCAGAAACGATCACCCTTAATATTTTTCGTTGGAAGAAACAGATTTATCGGGCTGGTAGGATAATCCCCATATCTCAATCGGGAATCATCACGCGAGAATCGTTTCAAAGCGAGCTCTCGTGAGAGAAAAACAATCTATATTTCATTAGATGCCAGCCCCATTTTTGCAGGGTTACACACCTACAAAATGGAAACACATTCAATGCTGACGCCCGCTATAAGACTATGATTGAGAATTAGGCGAAAAACAGCACCTCATCATTGTATTGACACCAGTGTTGAGGCAGGGAGGTCCCAGACGTTCGGCTTAAGACAGCATTATTTGCCGGATTTGACAGGGCCGAATGTGATTTGCATACCAGAAGTTAATAACGCAAAGGAAAGTAGAATTTAGGAGATATGTTATGCACAACTTTTAAAGAGAAAATAAATATGTTTATGGCAGCCTGGTCAGTAAGAACAAGCAAAAACATGTTTGTCCACCCAGCGATGTAACTTCTTTGCTGCGATTTAGTATTATGGGAGTGGTTGCTCATTTTCAACGCGATCCACAACCAGACATAAAAAACGGCACAACCTGCAAAGAAATTTCCAGTTGGCATAATCCAGATTTAGAAACGACATACAGACCCCTGATCGATCCCAATTGTTGCGGCCAATCAATCAATAAACAACAGATTATAAAAGAAGAGCCAATCTATATAGCTGCCTTCTGAGCGGAAAACATTAACCACACACTAAGCCTGGCACCATTATAAAACCCGTCGTGTCTGTTCCCCCATTGCCTGCCGGTGCCGTGGTGGGGCCGATAGCGCCCCCCGCCGCACCGGTGCACCTCGGTCTATTCAGCTGCCTGATCGCAGGAGGACGGCGCCGGGCTGGCCTCCGCAGCGCCGCCACGCCGACCCCGGCACGAACCGCCGGCCCGGCAGCCACAAGACGGATACGCGGCTCTGTTCCGCTGATCAGAGCAGCAAATATACCCGGATATGGCAGCGGTTACATATAGTTCCATCAGAGCCGTGATAGGAATGGTGGCAATATCGGGCTTAATTCCAATCTGTGCGTTGCTTTATTTCTAGAATGATCCCCATAAAATATCCAGAATGTTTTTCATAAACATAGTAATATGTTCTACATTCTGTGCTTCAGCTGAATTAATGGCTGAAGAGATGTTTCATTTAAAAGTTAGGCCCACTGACCATTCGATCACAACGCAACCGAGAACAATTCGCTACATTGGAATAGACTCATCAGTGATTGGTCGGTTTAGGAATAAAAGTAAGCCTGTGTTCAAACGTACTTAGAGCTGTGCCACTCAGCCAACTATTTAGCGGCACTGTCTCTGTATTTAACGGAAGGAAATGATGCCGGGAACAAGGCTGCCAACGCCATACAAGACCGCTTAATTATCATTGAAGCTCCTGCCACAGCAAAGCAAGCTCTGCTCAGACCCTGCGCCAGACATACATTTAGAAAGAGTGACCAGCACATCGACTTCTGGCGCACTGAAAGGTCCGGCACGAGTAACATTGACTTGGCCGGTGATTTCCAGCCTCGGCAGACACGATGAGGTACAGAGGGGAGGGGGGCACCGCTCAGCAGCTGTCTCAGCCTCCAGCACAGAGCCGGCCTGTCACACAACATCGAACAGCCAGCCGAGCGGACCGACCCTGATGGGAATCCAGCTCGTTGTGAGTCGACTCGGCATTACGGACACCCATCAGGAGGCGACCGCCGCGAAATGGCAACGGGAGCTGGTGGCGGTGACGGTCGATCCGGCGCCAGAACATGGTCCTGATCATCGCCCGTGGCTGCTGCGCCGGCAACGGAGCAGAGCTGCTGCTCAACGTGTTGAGCGCTCTCGAGGGGGGTGCAACGCGGAGCGATGAGAAAATACAGTACTTGTACTTCACCCTCCTGGAAGCAAGGACATGTGGCCCGACTGAACCAAACACGTTGGATGCACGTGCCACGGCGGTGCTTCACCTCGTGATGGCACTCCCCAATTCAAAACGACAACACGACCTCTTACTGGGGCGGTGGCAGACAAAAAATTAGCTGTATTGGTATAGATGCAATGCATTAGCTATCTACAAACCGGCACAAAAAATGCCAAAGAAAAACATTGATCACAGATTTAAAGACAGTGAACATTTATGAAACTGTGCACGGGTTAGCAAAACTAGCAAAACAAAAAAGGCGCAATTCAGGATTGTAAATGCACTGACGCAGCCATGGTGTAATTTTTGAGCAATCCAAAACATTACAAACTTAAACAACAAAAAAACTGCAAAAACCATGTAAAATATCTATCGGCAGCTCACAAACAAGAAATGATATGTCAAATAATGTGATAACGCATCACAAACAGTAACGTTTCGTTCTGAGTCGGCAGTTCTCGTCTCTGCGTAGATACAATCAAGCTAATGTCTTTCAGAGCTTTTGCCCACAGTGCCGCCATGTTTGAATCCGTACGCACGCACCTGTCTCTGCTAACAAATGGTCACCAGCATTCACAAACACATCAATTACGTCCAGCACTTCATCTTTTAGCTACTTGTACGTTTTTAGGACAGAAGCTTTACGGATAGATTTTTCGGAAGGCCAAAATTCGTTACCAAGGGTAAGGAAAAGCAGAAATATGAGGTCATCCACTGGCGGATCTTGTGGGGGAGGGGGGAGATTTCTCCCAGGCCCCGATTTAGTCCCTTTGTTTTAATCAATCTCTCTGACCGTAGTAATGCTATACTGGAACCTGTGAAGCCTTCTGGTGCTGGTTCCATTGCATTTTGATCAGACAGCTGGTGGTCTGGCAGCTTTCCGAGCCGCACTAATCACAGGGCCACTTAACACGCGCATTACGGGGGGGGACCCGCCCCCTTCGGGTTTTCGGAGATAGTAGAAAACGCGGCGCGTAGCGCCGCCGTACTGTATACCTTTTCCCTCATCATTTTTACAACTTCTGTGAAAATTTTAAGGTTAGGTCATCTCAGGTCAGGTCACCAGTACAGGTCAAGTGACCCGACCTCAAAAAAGTTTAAGATAGCATAAGTCGGAGCAGGGTGAACTTATCTGATTGAAACTCATATCACATAATGGCCCCACCGAGTTCTCTAAAATATGTTCCGGTATTTTTATATCGATGACCTAAGGTCAGGTACAAGGCATGACCTCTCCGTTGGAAATACATGGGAAAAATGGTTTTTACGGAATAACTCAGTAACGGATAGTGATAGAGCATTTATTTTAGCTGCATTAGACTCGCCTGGGCTTTACGGTTCTAATGATATGCTTTTATATAATTTGACCCTGACCTGACCTCAGGTCAGGTCAAATCCTTGATTTGACCTAGCAAGGTCAAATTATATATCATTCGATTCGGCTTGCTAAGAGGATTCATATAGTTCAAGTCGTTTTGCTCTATCTTTACTTGTTCAGATGTAATGGCCGAAAAACTGAATTTACATGTTATCCCTATGACGGGCATGTTTTGACCTCTCGTGACCATAAATGTGACCTGACAAAAAATGGTTCAAATGTTTTCGATGGAAAGTGGATGGGCAGCCCAACGCCGTTTACCGTTTTTCGCTACCTACCGTGGTTCTCGAGATCTTAGGGGCGGGTACCCGCCCCCGTCAATGCGAAGGTAGCTCAGACCCCGTCAATGCGCGTGTTAAAAACCGGCGCTCTAAAGAACAAATTCGACCTGCAGCCAACTATTTTCACTATTTGATTACAACTATTTTCACTACCATCACACCTTGCACCAACTACCAGTGCCATTTTGAATCATGTTTTTTTCGCAAATGGAGCTTGGCGCACGAAAATGCGTTTGATTCTGCGGGACACTTGGCATCGACAGGTCCAGGGACACCCCATACCAACGCCCATTCACTGGACACGCAATCGAATTGGCGCCGTAAAAGCGTCGCTGGAGTGGTCCTGCCGGTCCGCTTCCGGACGTGTCGCCGGGCTGTAAAGCGCGCTGGGACACCGACTGTTTATGGTACCATTAGCCGTTTCATGGAAGCCACCTCTGGATCGCAAGACACATTAAGACATCGGCGTTGGCTTCGCCGTGAGATGGCAATGATACACATAAAACCTTTCCGGAGACGTTTACATCCCAATAAAATGCACCGGCGGCCTCTATGCCTCAGTTGTCAAACCAGAAAAGCAGTGAGAACGATCGTCGCGAGGCCCCCCGGGAGCTCCCGCACGCCCCTTCGCTAGCCTCGTTTCAACAGCTCTGAAGCGGCCACCATCGACCTGCCGGCACATGTGGAAACGCGCAGAGCCAGTCGGCGGCGAACGCAATCTATAAAACGGAATTTTGTCCAACAGGGGTGCTCGTCTCCGCTAGACCAATATCCAATCTCTGGAAAACCGTTCGCCTGTCGCAAATTGAAGCTGCATAAGCAGCTTATTCTTCGCAGATTTCAGCGCGTCGATTTCGCATCTGACTGAGCGCGCCAGCGATAGGCTGGCTGCAGCTCACCCGTTCCCACACCCGATATCTCGCGAAACATATTCACAACGAAGCCAACCGACAGCATCATGTCCCAAAGACTCGCACGAGCCAACATCACGACAATATCACGACGCCACAAGGCACCGGCAGTGAATGACGCGTGGCCCTAGTCATACGGATCAATCGACAGCGCACAACAATACGGCACGCGCCGGGACCGCACATCATTACGGCTGTCATCTGCAGATGGTCTGGCGTCCATCCTGGGCAGCAGGGCCGGCAGCAGCGAGGAGGCAGAGCCGACCGGGTCCGCCGAACCGGCCTCTATCGTCTGAAGATCGCATTACGCCGCATTGCTTATTCATTGGAGCCGAGGCGTGGAGAGGCCGCGGGCATCAGTGGAACTGCGGTAAACAGCAGCGCGCGGTCCTCCGGGCATCCATCGGCCCACCACAACAGTGGACACTGCGACCGCGGAGTGCACCGGCCGACCAGCTCATTGTGATCTGCCTCCGACGCCGAGAGCAGTTAGGAGAAATCCGACAGCGGCAGACAGCAAAGGTCGGGGCAAACAGGGATGATGATGCGGGCAGTGACGCATTTAATTTAGCAGGCGGAGATTCAAATTTGAATGCCTGGGATAAGAAGGGCGGTTGAAGGGCCATAGCGCCCCTCACTTCAGAAGTGGAGGGACTTTGGCTCCTCAGCTTGGGGGTGCCTCCGGCTGATGTTCTTTGACAGCGATGTGTGTTTCAGTTTTTACGGTTATTTCTTGTCTCTCAATGTGTTATTTGCCGTATACCGCAAGGCGTATCCCACTTCCAATGTACCTGTAGTCTACGTATAAACGGGGCAGTTCCTTCGCCCCCCTACTTTGCACCGCCAGCGAACTGCCAAATGGCCGCATTTACTGCTCACATAATACCGTCAAAGGAACAACATATTCTCTAAAAACTGTGTACCAACATTAATTATTTGATGATGAGAAGAGCTGCATTCAAAGTGCCGATTTCGAGGGCTGGTGCGCTCGCAGTTAGCGACTATAAACTACATCTGGGAGCCGGGATAAATTACGAGCAGGGCTCCCTCAGCATTCGCACCTGACTGGCATACCCGGCCGTCTGGCCTGGCGCCTCCTCTCCAGCCCCTGGAGCTGCGGCTTTGGTACCCGAGGCCGCCCGTTTGAAGTTCCCCGAGGGACGCCGGCCGACTGCACGGCGCCATCGTAAGGCTACGGCTGACCGAACACCGCGCCAGGCACGCCCGCCGGCGGTGCAGCCGCGGCGAGGTCACGTGACCTCAGTAGCCGGCGGCGCAGTGAGCTGACCAGGTAGATATAGGGTTATCCGCTATTGGCATTGCAGATCGGAAACACATCGGGGTACAGGACCTCTTCAGTATTTGGCGGGGATGACCAAATTGACATATTCAGCTGATAAATTTTCACCGTAGTTGAACTAAATGGAAAAATAGTTTAGCTTTAAATATTTGGGTGGCTCATAACATGAAATGCCTGACCAGGTTTTGCATGACAAAACATTCACACACAAATTCACGCCTCTGCTACCGCCCAATTAAAAGTGGCGAGTCTTCATTAACCTGACACCCACCCATGACTCAAAGCTGGTGTCATAGGTCGCTTGCAAGCGTGCATCAAACAATATCCATAACCATCAGGCCTTGTTCCAAAGAAGTCATTATCCGCCAGAAGCACAACTTCAGCACTGTCCCTCCTTGCGAGCTTGCTCGGAAGGGCTGGCCGGCGCAGCAACTCATTGACTGACTGACCCCTATGCACAGTCAGTGTCACTGCCAAGCAATTCCATTGAATCCATGGCTCCGGCCAACTCATGCCCAAGTTTGGTCAATACGCCTGAATACTTTAACAACAGGGCGGGTTTACGGCCGTGTTTAATACAGTAATGGATCTTGCAGCTCTGACCTGAGCCAGTTGGCCCGGTGTCTAGCCTCGTTTTGTAGCAGCGCAGCTCCGACCGAATGGGGGCGTGTTGAAAAGTTGGGGCCGCTTCGGCTCCCGGCGCCGATTAGCGTGTTTGACTTCGGCTGACGGGCTGACGGGCTGACGCAGCCTGGCCCGAGCTCTGAGCAGTTGGTGGGGGCAAGATAAACGGTGCACCACCGGCTCAGTGGAGGAGCTCAGCGCCCAAAAAGGCCGCTGTTCAGAGGCGACACCAATTTCTAGAGCCAGGGAGTTTTAATTAGATAAATATTTTCAAAAGCGCGTCATGACTGACCTATGCAATTCCGACAACATATTTACTTATGCAGTCATCAGACCACTCATGTCCGTTCTGCATCCTTTCGAGGGTAACACAAATACCAGAGGCTGAGGCGGGGGCGCTGCGTGCGGTGCTCGTGGTGACTGTTATCACTGCCATCAGCAGCTTTCAGGCCCAATCGAACCGAATGATAGCTAGTCCTGCAAAACGCGTTTTGTTTCTGCAACACCGACTACCTGTTCTACACAACCGGCACGTTATCTGAAACCTGAATCGTGTATCTGCGTGTGGGGAGCAGCAATTAGACAAGAAGCCCCTTAAAACATTGCGGCGTCACATCTGTCACTCGGCGTCTGCGGCCAGCTTGTTTAAAATGCACCTTTTGGTGAAGCGAATGCCCTAGTGAATACCAAGGATGGGATGTACATTGTACGCCAGGTGTTTACACATGCAATATATCCGGAAGGCTGCATAATATGGTCCGCAATCTACACAGTACGTTGGCCTGTTCTTATTAAAAACTTACTTCTGCACTATATATAACTCGCTAGATGTGAACTGTTAAAAAGCCTTTGTTGCTGTTTTAATGGTATTTAAGCGAGAAGGTACCAGCCAGCACTGTTATCAATGGCTTAGGGAATTCAAGTGGGGTCGATTTGCGTAATCACTTCAAGAGGCGAAGGTTTTACTGCTATATTTCCTAGGAACATTCAACAAACCATGAAATTTAATCATAAACCAACGAAAATGGAAATAAGAAGTCAATAAAAAATTGACTATACCTCCACAACTAGTCGCAGTTCAGAAACAATGTCAACAATACAAAATTCCAAATAAAAATCAAAAAGAGCAATTTCGACAAAAATGGATTAGGGATGACCCGCACAAAGCATATCAACAAATCGACACCCTCGGCAATACCTAGGCTCGAGCTAAAAAAAAAAACACACACACACAAAACCAAGAACAGATGAGCAGTGTGAATAGTTTGTTTTATGTCAGAGCCTTTGCTTCCTGATCAGAATGCTTCAGGTTCTAACCCGACTTAATCCGAGAACAGGGCATAATAGGATCCTTGACACATCAAATGTCGTGTGACGGCACACCACTTACTTGGTCGCCTTTAAAGCGGAACAATCATGTTATGGAAAACAACAAAACTGAGCTGCAATTCTTTTAGATTCCATTCCAATATTGTTTGATCTATACCTCAATAATTTCGTCTCGTCAATGGTCGTAGGTACTAAAAAGAGGATCGATTCACGTCACAGCGGCTCATTATCAGCATCAGACCTCGGACGGCGTTGGACCTGACCCATCCGATGTCGATCGACACAGCAGTGCGACATTTATAGCAGGCACTCGATGGCAGCCACAGTCTGGCGCTAACAATGACGCTACGCCGTCCGCAGCCGCCCGAAACTGCTCCTCGGCTGACGCGCGTGCGTCGTTAAAGTCGCCGAAGAGAGGGGGCGGCTGCCAAGTTTGGAACGATGACACTGGGGAAATCAGCCCAATCGGACCCCGTTCAATAGAGCTGGGACGTCGTCAGCCCAACCCACCCGGTAAGCCGTTAATGGCTGGGGGTGTGGGGTCGATTTCACCGGTCTCATGGATACCCATGGCTGTCTCATAAGTATGGTTCAGATCCTATGGCGCTAGACCATCCGGCATGGGAAATTATTAAAGCCCCTTCTCCAATCATCATTGCTGGGGCTTTCGGGTACCCCGCAATGATGACGGTTGTGATGATAATCAGGGGTTGGGCTCCTAAGACCCGACCGGAACGGATCGGGCTATATGGCTATAGGCTAGGGTGCGCTAGGTTTTGCATGTTTCAAGGATTTACTAATGCATGTCCGATACACTTACGGCTGTGCATCGGGGAGTCCTTCGCCTTTCTCATATTGATGACGATTGAAGTCTCATTGATGGATCCTCCAAGCGGGCAAGGTGGCAATTACCCTCCTCCCCCGATCAAATCTCAGCGCCCCCTGAAATGATAACGATGACCCCTAAAGGTCGACGGCGCCCCTTAAAATGTCGCGTCCCACCTCCCTGGAAGTAGGTATTGGCGCCCCTGAGATAGGATTTGGCGCCCACCTGATAGCTTTTGCCGTTCAAAAGTGGTACCTCCTGGTCCGGATAACGCCCCTTCCCCAATGGAGCACCCCCCTCCGATCGGTAATCCTGGATCCACCTATGTGCTCTCCGCCAGGTCTGCTTCTACTTTCCATAACTCAGCTGAGATGATAAATTTCTAGGGTATGTTTCAGGGCAAATGCACATGTTTCAGTGCAAAGTCAATAGAATCGGAGGGAAAAGGGAAGTGAGCTAGGCTTGAATTCGGACAGGGGGTTAAATTCTGCTTCTGAGCTGACACGAACCTGTGACACATGTGCAAGTGAAGTATTTGAACTCGTCAATGACGTACGATCACCATCGCGGCACATGTGAAAACCCAATACTCATCATATCATATGATGCAATTAGCAATAAAAAGACACAAATAAGCAATAAATAAATAAGGCTGCTTGTTTGCTCCAATTGCGATAACCACCCACTTTCTTTTTTCTGTGGCACCAATTCACGCCCAAAATGACCGCCGGCAATCAACTTGTCAGAGTTCGTCAGGCTAGAGAGGGTCTGCCTGTCGCTGGACTGTCTTCGGGTGCGGTGTAGGGTGTCGGTAACGAGGGGAGGTCCATGACACCTCTCCCCTCCCTCTGCCGGCGCCGCTCCTCCCCTCTCCATGGCCTGGTCACGGCGCGGCTGGCACAGAAGCCCCGGAGAAGGGACGGCACCAGCAGGAGGGCAGGGGAGGGGGGGGACGCGGCCGGTGCGTTCCAGCCCAAACCTGCGGCGGCGTGTTTGCCTGGGCGCCTCTGCGTGTCGGTCTGGCCGGAGCCGGACTCCCCGCCGCGCTGGTATACCGAGGTACGCCCGGTCAACGGTGCCAGCACCGGAGATGAGCTTCACAGATGCTTCTGACAAAAATATAACAAGGGATGAAGCCAAAGCGACATAAAACCATGACATATGAAAAGCTGTGCTGTCAGAACCACATGATGTGTTGTATTACTTTTACCTTGTAGGTACTCCAGATATTTTCCAGCATGAGCGTTGCACAGTTCTGGATCTAGATCGGAGGTTTAAAAGATGTGTGAGGGGGAAAGGAGGGAGCAAAGGGGTCCGAAATTGCGAGTAAGATATTGTTTTGGAGGTAAATGATAGAAGATGGGGGTTCGGGGAGAGCAGGTGCCTTTTTCGTCCCACCCCTCCCCCGGAAGCGGACCTAGGCAAAAACGTTTGGAGGGGGGTGGCAAACAGGCCAACATCGTGAAAAACAAAGTGTTCGAGATAAAAACAGCCAAAACCAGATAAAACTAGATAACATGTTACCGCTTTGGGGGCATGACAGGATTCCCTCCTCCTGGATCGGCCCCTGAGTCTCCCTGGATTCGCCCCGGCGTCGCACACTTTCTCATATTTGAAAAGTTGTCATCACCAAGTTATTACAGAAATTGGGCTGACGGCTGAGTTTCAAGCAGATACTAACACTAACACTCGTTGCTACTGCAGAATGAATCTACCTTTTTCCGACCGTAGAAATAAAACGAGGAAAGAGTGAATCACCACATAATTCAAGCATCAATGATCACTACCAGTCCACCTGGGCAAACAATTTCACGAAATCGCCAATCACGCAGAAATGGGATGAAACCCGCTTCTTCTGTCGGAAGTACGCACACATATCGTAATTTGAAGCGGCCCATCCAGCGGGTACGGCTCCCTATGATCCGACACAGACAAGGAAAGAGAGACCAGAGTATCCGCCACCTTGCAACCTTCTCCAACGTCTGCCTATTGCACAGCACACAGCCGGACGGACACGCATCCAAAGGAGGATTCAGGGGGGCACGTGGGGGGGCAATCCCTCCTCCCGATCGACCATCAGCGCCCCCTAAAATGTTCACGGCGCACCCTCTTACAGGTTGATGGCGCCCACTGAAATGCCACTAACCCTCCCCCAGGGTGTGAGAATCGGTGGTCCCAGATCTGACGGCCAGCTGGTAAGTTTTGCCCTTCAAAATCAGCTCCTACTGGTCCGGATGGTGCCCCTCCCCAAACGGTAATCCTGTATCCGCCTATGCACGCATCCGAGCAAAGGCTGAATATTTTATATGGACCGGAACAAAGTTCAGGCTTTACATAACATGCAAAAGAAATTAGTGTTGATTGGACCATTAAGTGGATGAACATTGGACATGAATAATGCGTGCGAAGGAACTTATCACAAACAGCAGTTGAAAGCCAGCCCCGAAAGTCTGTAATTTGAAACTGTTCTACTCCATACGCATTCGGAAACAGACACGACTTCTGTTGGAAGGGCTTAACATGAGCCGAAAATTGTGTTCAAAACCGACCCATGAGTTCTTAAAAACACAATTCTGGTCCCGTTACCGGCGAGGAGTTGACACTATATCGTAGTTTTACTTTTTTATTTAGGGCCGAGGTTCATGGCAACCATCGCTAGAATCATAGCGATCTTTATTGAGTTAATCGAGATTTGAAGGTCAATTGAGAAGAGTTAATTGTAAGAATCGATAAATTTGTCTTAATATTAGGATTTCCTTCAAAACAACATTTCCAGCATCTACAAAACAAAAACATTTACCTTGATTGTAGACATAATGTAGAATGGTGGCTTCCATTGGTTTGCCATTTGTAACCTTCATTTTCCTTCAAATCCGAAACCAAGGCAAGCATTGGATGAAAATTGATTGTGGCCATTTCCTTAAACAACAAAACGGGCATATTAAAGGGAATGTGGCACCTTGGTAGAATCCTGGAATTTAGTGTAATTAGGCGTACTTTTAGTCAAAAATAATGAAACCACTCACGATTTCTCTGAAAAAAATGTACAATAAGCTCAATATTTGGTTTTTAAAAATACTCCTATAGAAACAGAAATGTCAGCCTGTTAGCTTGTGGATGATGTCACGATCTGGCAACCACTACCATACTTGAAACGCTCCAAGGGTTTCGATTGGCTGATGCTCACCGTGACGTCAGCATATGTCGTCACACCAGTAGCTCACAACAATGGCCGCCGGCGACGGGGGCTGAGGGGGGCTGGTGTCAGGTAGGTTTTAGTTTTTTTTTCTACGGAAATATCGAGTTCCAAGACAAATGAAATATGGAGTACCGGGTTTTCCGACCTGCTTTACAACTTGGCTATCTCAGTTAAAACCACGTTATGAAGGTGCCACTTTCCCTTTAAAGGAGGATACGCGAAAAAATTTTATTGGCTAGATCAAAAGGTCACAAAAAGTTGTTTCAGAAGCCCTATTCTCATTTTTGCGAATTCGGCCTGCAAATACCTTAAAATTGCTCTCAACGTCAACATTTCTAGACGACTTTACCGGTTCACCTCTTATCGATGTATTTGAGGTACCCACGGCGAAGGCTATGAATTTCTCTAAGAATTAGGTCATATCTATCCTAAAGTGATGTAGAACTCTTTTGAAACAAAAATATAGGGCTTAAAAGAAATCACAATTAACCAATCAGAAGCCTAGGAATTTTCATACCAGGGTCACGTGACCTATCTGACGCAAAAGTTTTGTCATCCTGGGGCTGAAGCAGAAAATGATTCAAGACCCGAGGTACAAAACGGCTGAAGACTTGAGTAATTATGTTTTTTTTCGTTTCTAGGGCAAACTAATTCATTTTGTATTCTTAAAAGCTTTTTAAAATTTATTGAAATACAAATACAGGAGAACAGACTTTTGTATTACAAAAAAAACATAGCTTTTCAACTTTAAATAGTTTTCGAAAAGTAAGTGATGGGTGAAGGTTTCAGCATTTTATCAGAACTGTTAACCTATTTCGATAATAAGTGAGTGGCCTCCCAAAATTTTGCCGAAGATACAAAAATAATTGATAGTTTCGTCATCAGGATTTTTCAAATAGGAAGAAACCACAATAATAATTTTTTCGCGTATCTCCCTTTAAGGATGGCTCACTTGCTAAAGTGATGTTAAGAATAAGTGAAAGGGGAGTAAAATTCAGACAAATAAAATTGTTGCAACCATATGGAAAGGGAATCTCTCATCGACTGAATTGCGATATTAGTTCCCTTTAATTTGAATTATAAGCCTTTGCAGAAATTAGATACACGGATCCTTGAGTAAAAATAAGTATCCAGTAGAGATTTCTCAACATGCTCTATCGAACTGCTTTCTCAGTTGAAAACCCATTGCAAACGTTGGTAGGTTTTGAAGTGCTGAGGCGAGGAGCATAATTATAATAAGTTGACAAGATGTATACTGGCCTGTCTCCTCGAATCCTGGATGTAAAATGCCCCTAGATTATATACTTGGGCACAATCCTTCATTAAAATCAGGTACGTCAAATCACAAATTCTCAGTCCAGTGTAGCCAGACTTCACATTTGTCAACCCATTATAGAAGTAGAGCACTCCCTGTAAGAAGTCACATACAATTTAAACAAACTAAAAGTCTCAATGGGGAAAACCAAATGGATTGTGGTATAAAAATGACCTTCCTTGGCATGCTGATAAATCATCTGATTAAACAAAATAAAAGCCTAAACGGGGAAAACCAGAAGGATTGTGGACTACAAATGGTATTACTTGTCATGCGGATAAATTATCTGATGCTAGAAGCATGCATAATCCGCACTCTCAACACTCAGCCACCCCTGATCAGGGCTTGCTGCTTTATGACATTCAGAAAGACACGCGCGCTGCACGGGAACATTTCACAGCTCTTAACCCTCGCCCCGCCGAAAGGGGGCTATCGATACCCCCGTAAGGCTTTTCAAAGACAGCGGAAAAACGGCCCCCCGGAGCGCCGCCGTACTCGGCATATTTGTCACGCGATCCCTTTCGAAACTTCTAGCAAAACACAACGTTCAGGTCATAACAGGTCAAGTAAATCGCGTGAGGTTAAACAAGGTGACCCCACTTCACCCTAAAAAGCTCTACCATACCTTCATTTTGAAACTGATTCAGCGGAAGCCTGCAACACTTGATGACCTTCTCAGGATCTGCAAAATTTATATCTGTTATATTTTCTTTCGGTGACCTGGGGTCAGTTCAAGAGGTGGCCTTCCCCCATAAGATTGGCATGGGGAAAATCTTATTATGCTGTAGAAGTCAGGAAAAGGAACCCAAGGCCCAAAAATTCAGTAACACCCTAGTTATCACCCTTTCAAAAACTCACGGGGTGAGGTACCAATTGGCGTATCTGATACGATCAGAGGTTTACATTTTGATATCCAACAGCATAATATGCAACAAAATACCTAAGGTCTACTGACCTTTGGAGGTCAAACTATTGACGTGAAGAGTACCTAGTTGTTCGAAATGCTGAAGAAAGCCGTGACATTTCTATATAACAAGTTTTCCAAACTTCCATAGCTCTTATTGTATGGGAACTGTGCCTAGTTGTTACAAGGGGCATTCCAGGACAAAACGACCAAAAAAATTCAATTTGACACCACCATGTCTAGAGAAAATCTGAAACTTTGTCTCCGGGGTAATTTTGGGCCAGAAACACGCCTGTGAGAATCTTAGCCCCCTCCGACCAACGGTGACCGAGTTATAGCCCGAGGCATTTTCGGGAGGTTACCTTGTAGACTCATCTTTGATGCTTCACAACTCAACAACACATTGCCCGATTAACAAGTTTTGTATATCATTGAACTCGTCTTGAACCATACATTATTTTGGAAAAAGAAAATTTTAGAATTTTAAAAATATTGACTTTTAATTCGTTTGACCTTTTCTTAGATGACCTAGCTTGAGCTTTTCGACTTGAAATTGACCTTTTAGACACCTCAAAAATTTTGCTTCATCAAATATCTTTCGATAGAAAAAAAATGAATTCTTCCTATAAATCCCAAATATTTAGCACTGAAGGTGGGTATGTAGACCGTTTTTGACCACTGCGGCAGTACAGCCTTATGTTTAACGCCGCAAACATAGCGATTGCTTTTGTAATCGGTTGCTGGCAATCATATGACATTGTCTTTACGAAATTTTCATCGTGAAAGTGTCAAAATATATGACAATTAACACGCGCCCACACGAGGGGGTGGGAAACCGGCCTCCTCAGGTCTCTACAGGTAGTAAAAAAACACTTTCGTGCAGCGCCACCGTACTCCATCTACCTCTAACACAACATTTTGCAACTTCAGAAAAAATAATTTGGGTCAACTGGGAGGTGGTAAGTACCGTAAATACTGAAGGCCAGCTGGCAACTGACTAGTGAGGGGGGTGACCTGAGGTAGACGGTCGTCGTTATGCCTTGTGGGACTTTCAACTTTGGTTCATTGATTAACACTTCATCGTGGGAGTTGCTCATTTGAGTGGTGGGGTCGGGGTCTCCGTAAAAAGTCCCTTGATGACTCTACGTGAGACACCTACTCCTAAAACTGAACTGGCAACAACTTGGACAATATTTATGAAAATAAAAATTGCAGTCATTAAAAGTGATAGAAAGGGATCCGTTGTTTCGAGGGAGATGAGGGCAAATTAACTTATCAATAATTGACCTTTCAGCCTTAAACGAAAATTTACAAAGATGTCGCGGCCTTATCCATAATTGAAACAAGTATAACTTATCCTATGGGCACCACTATTTCACACAATTACATCGTTCCTGGAGATAGAAAAATAATATCGATACAAGGTGACCCAGTGCAGCACAGCATACGTTTGAGAGGATTCATGCAATGCAAACAAACGTGTCTGAAAGGCGTTCATTCCCAAAAAGTAATTTGAATCTGCTCATATATGAGAAAAATGTCCTGAAATTTTAACGCATTCGACTTGGTCACTTGAACAGATTGCCTCACACGATATTTTTACAAGGTGATCATTTCATGGCTGACACGGATCCCAGAATCCCAGATGAATAATTACACTGTGCACTGGTAGTGATGCCGCTAAACAGCCAGTTTTAACCACTACCGAATATGTTACATACAATCGTTTGGTCGTGTCACCTTTGAGTTTGCTCGAGGTCACAGTATTTTTACAGGAACTAAGTGGAAACCTAAATTTTGTGGCATAATAGGTGACATAGGAGATCCGTAGAGAGAAACGTTCAGCACCATTGGAACACTCTTGTTGAGCCCAAGCGGATTATGTACCTTATAATATTGCCTAGTCAAATGTCAAAATTAACCTGCTTTGACCTAGAGCCAGGCTTAGGTCTGTATGGTAAAAGGAATATTAATCAAACTGCAGTGGCAAGTCAGACACGACAACGTAAAAATAAAACCTCCATCGCAATTCTCGTAAATTCTCAATTCTCTCAAGTTATCAAAATTTACCAATTGCCCCATGCATTTCTAATGGAAAGATCATGACCCTGACCCTGCTCCCGGTTATCGACATAGAAATCCTGCTACGAAAATTATCGTGCTAGGCGACCTTACTATGTAATGTGAATCTAACGACGATAGGCTAGAGTTGATATTATTGATGCACCTCCCAAACTTTTTTCGAGGTTAAGTCTCTTGACCTGGGTTGGCCGTCTGACCTAGTATGACCCAGACCTAAAATTTTGCTAGAAGCTGCAAAAATTTCGAGCTAGAGGTACATCAAGTACGGTGGTGCTGCGCGAAGGTGTCTTTTTACTACCTGTGGAAACCTGAAGAGGTCGGTTGCCCACCCCCTTGTGTGGGCGCGTGTTAATTCTCATATATTTTGACACTTTCACGATGAAAATTTCGTAAAGACAATGCCATATGATTGCCAGCAATCGATTACAAAAGCAATCGCTTTGTTTGCGGCGTTAAACATAAGGCTGTACTACCGCAGTGGTCAAAAACCGTCTGCATACCTACCTTAGGTGCTAAAAATTTGGAACTTACAGCAAAAACGCATTTTTTATATTTTTTCTATCGAAAGATATTTGATGAAGCAAAATTTTTGAGGCGTCTAAAAGGTCAATTTCAATGTCGAAAAGGTCAAGGTAGGTCATCTAAGAAAAGGTCAAACGAATTAAAATTATTTTAATTTCAAAATTTTCTTTTTCCAAAATATGTATGGTTCAAGACGAGTTCAATGATATACAAAACTTTTAATCGGGCAATGCGTTGTTGAGTTATGAAACGTCAAAGATGAGTCTACAAGGTGACCTCCCGAAAATGCCTCGGGCTATAACTCGGTCACCGTTGGTCGGAGGGGGCTAAGATTCTCACAGGCGTGTTTCTGGCCCAAAACTACCCCGGAGACAAAGTTTCAGATTTTTTCTAGATATGGCGGTGTCAAGCCTTGGTCGATCTGTCCTGGAATGCCCCACAAGCATTACTTGTTTTAATTGAAATAGCTTAACTCTACCTAGCTGGACCTCTGAATATCAAACCATTAACCTGAGTGCATAAGAGCTCAAGCAAACTAATGCTGAATTCAGAAGAGCTTTTTAACACACTTCTCAAATTTGCGCTAGCCCTCATATTTTCGTTGTTGGAGGGGGCCATGGATGGATGCCCTTCTCTCTCGTGGGACGACGTTGGCGCCGGACCCCCGGCGGGACGCGAATGGTATTCCAGAAATTGGGTTATTCTTTCGTTTACCTTATATGTAAGAAACTTGGCATATTACTCAAAGCTCTACATTCAGTGTTCAAATATTCTAAACGTCATAAAATGTTGGAGTCGGCGCTGACAAATCTTACAGGACGGGCCACCGATTCCCACATTCAAGCACTTCACTCGCAAGAAACACGACCTTCGCAGATAGCACTCCTATGCAGCCTTGAGCGACTTACCTGGAAAATGTTCCAATCCCAGCAGCCAGCTCCCACGTACCGCCCAGACCGACCAGTCCACTTAGTCACAGTGCAATTTCACGGTCTGAGTTCAGCTGATTCAGAGCAGTTTCACACCAAAAACCCTGCCACTCCACCTGCCCAATTCGATTGTTCGCTTTCCGCAGGTACCCACACGCCAAAGAACCGCCTCCAGCGTCACTATTCGCCCAATAAAGCCTCCGATCTACACAAATCCACCGTCCCCACGCGCGCGAACACCCCCACTGTAACTTCGGGCGACGACTGGAGAGCTCTGGCGGCCACTGCCATCTGCCGATGTCCACCTGGTCACGTGACCGCGCTCCACCAATGGGCGCGCGCGGTGCGGCGCCGCCGGCGGTACTGGCGTGAAGGCATGTCGGCGGCGACGCGGTGCCGCCGCGGCGCGGCTGAATTCCTCCTCTACGGTCGCGACGGCACCGCGCGGCGAGGTGTGGTGCCTGCCTTGCGGCACAGTATTTACCTCCGACTCGGCCCTGCGCCCCGGAGACGGTAGCGGTCTCGTGGGGAGATGTAATGCTCGCCTGCAATCCCAGATACGGAAAACGCTGACTCAGGGTTGTTTGCACGTGATGATTATTGTAAGTGGTTGGTCAGTGGGAAGTAATATATTTCGATTCTCATTCATACATAGGACACTGCACTCTGCAAAAGGTAGCCGCTAGGGTGGGCGTCAACAATTTTTCTTTGAGGCAGAGGTCAGGAAAAGTAATTTGGTTCCCGAATGCAGACCAGTTGATGCCCCAAGATGAGAGGAATGTTCCCCAGAGGCAATATCTGGCAATTTTAGGGGAAAGTGGGGGGTCGCGGACACCGTAACGATGGTGTGAGTTTTCGATGACTTAATGAGCTTGTTTCGTTCCTATTTTGGCTGTAGAGATAGTTCAGATATTCATCTACCTCTGTGCAAGCCGCTATGTGTCTGTAATTATTGTATTGAAATTTGTGTAACGTCTAGAAAAAAGTGGCAAAAGTCCATTTCGCCCAACCTTATGGGGTAACATGGTCACCCCATGGGGAAAGACGGACAAGTTGAACAAAGTGATCGAACCAGGCCTTGAAGATTTCCATCTACTTCCACACACTAGGCGACTGTCGACCGCCGCGGGGAAGGGGGCATTTCCTTATTTTCTACGTCAAAGGGTCAAATGGGGTCATGCCTTTTCTGAATTTGTTTAATGACGGAGGATTAAAGTATCAAAAGCAATCGTGGAGCTGTGCATACGTTGATCTAGGATCACCAATCAGGGGGCAGGGAACCTTGCCGGGGGGGCGCCATTCGGGTCAGGGGCGGGTGCGCACCCAGGGGGAGGCTGCGGGTCACCAAACAGTTTTGCTCCAAAGTGCAACTCCCATCCATGTGGAGCGCCGAAGTCGTCCATCGAGGGGAAGGATGAGCCTTCACCTGACTTTTTAGAGGCCGTGCTACGTTGACTGCCGCCCCTGCACCCAACATGCCGCCCCCACATTGACTTTGCTGCCCTTGCACCCACCGCCCACCGCTCCCTAAAAGAAATCACTAGGTCTGTGGAGCAAACAAGTCACCGCTCTCATCCCCCCTCCCAAGATGCGAAAATTGACTGCCCTTTGGGTGAACAGGTGCGCCCCCGGAGGCAAAAAGCCGCCCCCCTCACCGGCCTGGTGTCCCTTCTCGTCACCCGCCCCCCAAATAATCCTGGGTGCGCGCCTGCTATGGGGTGCCACTTTTGGAACGCCAAACATATCAGGTGGGCGCCAGATCCTCTCGCAGGGCTAAGAACGCCCCTCCCTCGGTCCTGAGGGGAGGGGTTGGAAGCGACACTTTAGGGGGCCCATCAATCTCTCAGGGGGACACCGTGACCATTCCAGTGGGTGCTGAGGTTCAGGGGCGTAGCAAAGGGGGGCGGCAGGAACAGCGGCCCCCTTCCCCCTGAGGGCCCGAAGGGCCCTCCTGAGGACACGATTCTGTAACAAGCAGGATACTTTTTACCCATCAGGGCCCTTTTGGCGCTGTCGCAGAGGCCCTTTTCGGGGCGACGCCCCCTCCCTGAGTGAAATCCGGGCTACGCCCCTGCTGAGGGTCGAGGGGTACAGCTGCACCTGGATGAACCCCAAATTTAATTATGTGTTCTCCAGCATTTTGGGCTCTATTCCCCCCAAACTGTCAGCCTTTATTTATTTAAGCTGATATTACATAAAATTAAATATACTCTTGTGCAGGGTAACATGGACACCATTGCCATCTTGCCCCACGCGTGGTGTCCGTCTCACACCACTTTGCTCTTCCTTAACAAACTTGGATATGAATCGGACACCATTGCGATTACTCAGTCAGCGACTGCGGTAAACAAAATGTAACATCTTGAAGAGCCATATTACGTAATACCAATAAAGTATCTATAAAAACATCCATGTAATGACCTTACGAATTATATTGTGAAAAAAACACATGAGTTGCAGTTTTTACTATTGTGAAAATTGTATAAAAACTAGAGAGCTTACCGGACCCAACGTTGCTCTGCGACCGACGCGCGCTAAAAGGAAGCGTATTACACGCTTTTCCCGGTCTTGGCACTGTTAGTTCGTCCCAAACAGGGGGTGTCCGTCTTACCCACGGTGTCCATGACCCCCCCGACTTTCCCCTAGCTTGTGGAGCAGAAGCCTGAGCACATGGGCTTTATTTGTCACATTCAAGCAATGAAGGTTTAGTATTTATTAGGAGATATTGTTCAAAATTAGTTTAGATGGTCTTCAGGCCATGACATTTTTTAGGTGTAGAATAATCCAAAATTGTTTAACACTTTTAAATTATTCGGGGTCAAAATATTTTTCTTACATAGTCTTAAGTAACATGGCACACTGTTCCAACGAACCAAATAAATTTAAATATGTTGGCAATTTCAAACGTTATGGGCATATAAATGTTTGACACAATCGTAAAGGCCTTCATGTATAACCCAATATCTCTCGTAGTTTAAGCTCAATTGCTTTCAAAATTTGTATTGATATGTTTTCTGACACTTCCATTCAAAATCTGTGCATGAAGTCTAAATTTAATCTGAAATCTAAAAATTAAAAAAATTGGACCCTATTTTTTCAAAATTTAGTTCTGATCCAATAATTTCAAAGGCAGTCTAAAATAAATTCAAACACCAAAAATCCAAATCCCTAATAATTCTAAAAATTATACATAGATAAAATGCGTCAACCCGACAAGAGTATGAGCGAATCATTAATTCATTGAAACATATAGTTCAATTGCAAAATTCAGTTTATTTTTCCAAATCATAGAATTTAACTGGCTGGTTTAAAAGTTTGCAAGTTTCAGCTTGATGATAAATGGTGAGTGAAAGACCAAAGAAAATTTAAATATACAGGCACTTCCTACCCACAGCCAGCATGAGATGCTGACTGTAAGTTACAACTTTGCCCATTGAAACACTTAAGCTATCAAAGCAAACTTGAGTTTTACTTGCAAGAAGGTGGGTATTAGGTAACTAAAGTAATGCATGCTTACCTTGATATGTTACCAAATGTCTAATAGGTAAATCATTTTATCATGCTCCCCCTGTCACCCATTTTGAGCATTGGTCAGTCAATAGGTACTCAGCTGAAATTTCACTCTAGGCCCTACTTTTTAAAGGTTCTGGAAAAATAACAGGAATTATAATAAACCAGTATGGACGAGTGCCGCGCGTGGGCGCATCAAGTATGCACTTACAATCAGTCCTAGTTTCCTTACTCTATTATTACCAAGGCCATCATAATAATTCTTCACCGCGAGGTTCAAATTCCCAACCAAAGCAATAGAATCCACGAATCCACATCCTAAGCAATTATGTAGACGAGTCCGGCGCACTTTTTGCATTGTGATCTATAACAATTTTCAACGCGTACGCCAGCTTGTCAGCCGAGCTCCAACTTACCCCAACTCTTCCACCGCGGTGCGAACGGATTAACTTAAACACAGTCCCCGGAGTTCTGCGCTGGACCGCCCTCGAAAATTTCCCCGGCTTCTGATTCGTTGGCTTCTGCCCCGGCTTCTGATTAATGGCTGAAAGCAGTTTTTTGCTAGCGCCAGTGCAAATAATGAAGCAGAAGGACATGTTCACATGTCAGAAGATCAGAAATACTGCAGCAGAGGAAAAAGAAAATGCTTAGACTCCCTGGCAGCTGAAGATCTTCCCCAACTATGTTGACACGTTCGGACTTTTTCTGACCTCTGTTTTGAGGTAGCGATGGAAGTGACGTGGGTAAATAGTTATAATTGCCGATACTGTACAAATTCCGGTCAGGGCGCGTTAGCAGGCGCGTCTCGGCGCAGGGACCTGTCCATGGCACAGCCACGTGCGCTGCAGTTCCCCAGAGTCGTGCCTCCCGGGCCCTGACAGTGCCTGCTCGGCAACGGGCGGCCGGGCACTGCCGCCGCGACTGTTCGCCGTGATATCCGCCTCTCTTCTAAAGTACAGCAAACACAGGTACCTCGTGCCTACATAATATAAGTCAGCTCAGAAAACATTTCAGCATCCGTTCCATATCGTCCCGGAAAATATATGCAAAATTAGTCCCGCCAATTTCATTTTCTAAAAAAATGTGGGGGTAGTCTATACAAGAGCATGCTCTTAATTTTCTGCACTGAGAGAAATTTCGTGACGCCCAATGTCGCAGTGACTCTCTGCTGCGGAGTCTGCGGCTCCAGTTTTAGTGGTCGACCCCAGCCTAGAGCGTCGCTGGTCTTAAAGAAAAGGGTCAGTCCCCTATAAATGGTGTCACTTCCGAGGTGTCCGATACCTCAAATCCATCAATGATTATTTTGGGGTGTCAGACACCTGTTTTGAGCGTGATTAGACACCCTCAGAAGCACTGTCTGATTCTACAAAGGAGTCATCTCCACCCTTATGAGAGTCATTTGGAGCGATTGACACTCTTAAAAACAACGGCTAGTTGTTCTAAGAGTCAGCTGACTCCCTACTGTGATCTTGACTCCCTAATGCATACCGCCCGACGCCTAAAAAGGTGTCAAATATCTCCGAAATGCGGAGCCGGACTCCTTTGCGTGCACGTGCGTTGTCTTTTTTTACTGACAGGCAAACCAGGCCGCCGTTGAGGTAGCCATATTGAATTGATCGGCCACACGGTTCGGTGACCTTTCCGTTGTGATCTCCGTGAATAATCGGTAGCATAATTATTATCTGAGAGAAAATGAAAAACCGCACGAGAGTGCCAAAGGAGCTACTGATCAAGGAGCCGCAAGTCACCAATACACGAGGCCATCAGTTCAAGGTCGCCCATCCTCGTGCAAATACCCGTGCTCGGCGGAACCACCTGGGTTACAGGGCTGTGGCAGAATGGAACAGTTTTATCCTGCGTTATCGAGTGCGAAACGGCGAACAAGTTCCGGAAAAGCCCGGATGAGCACTGGGCAAGGATACAGTGGTATTCTCTGAACTCGTGGTGTCACTAAGAAGGTGCATTGCGGGTGACATGCCCAAGTGATAAAGGCATTTTAGGAAGCATATAAATATTCGGCTTCCATAAAAATCATAAACAATAAGAAACCACTTGAGAGGTAAGCCGTGCCAATTTGGCCCGCTGTCGGTTTGTGTTCAAGTGCTGTGGCATGGGACCGTTGGCAGTGGCGGATTTAGCCGGTAGGTTTGGGGTGTTAAACCAGAGTCGAAAAAGGAAAAAAACGTCACATGATGAAACATTTTGCCATAATTTAAATGGACGGTATGTTTTGAGGGTAAACCCAAAAGATAATAAGCCAAAAAATTATCACGGGGTGAAACATGTGACCAAAATATGTTGTTTTTTGCTCTCTAAGCCTAATGTTTACACTGAAGGTTAATGGTTCTTTCTGAAGCTAAGAGTTGAAGCACCAGAACCTTGTTTTTAAAGTAAATCTTAGTTGGGCCAAAAAGGAGATTGACAGCTTCGGGGAAACATAGTTTTTCTCTGAAATTTTCCGTTTAGGGCCAAATACCTTTTTGCTCTCCCCTGGATTTGCCACAAATATGAAAATGTATTGATTGCCCTTGGCCAAGTAGTGAGAATGCGCATCGGGACGTTGGCTCAACAGCGTTGACATTTTCTGGGATTGGGAGACCCTGCGAGTCAGACACTGGCAGATCCAGGAGGAGGGCAAACTGTGCAATTGTTGTCCCGAAAACTCCGATTTTTACCGGTTTTCCTAGAAAACGTTTTTTACGATTTCGGGCCCCGTTGCCCCCTCCCAGCCGTCGGTCTGGATCCGACCAAGTCAGGGTGTGGGTTGATGAACATCTGTCCATTGGGTTCGTTTGCGAGTTTGTGTGTCGTTTTTTTAGATCGGATACATTGGCTCTTTTTTCTGTGGTTTTAATGAAACGCTCAGGCAAGTCCTGTGGTTGGATTTAAGTCGGAGAATCGGAGTATGATGAAGCATTAACCCCAAAAATACAAACAAGTCACACCCTTTCGAAGAGAAAATAAGCCATATTTGGGGTCACGACTTTTCTCATGACACCTCTACAGGGGGTCATCAGGACAAAAAAGGGGCGTTAAATAACACCTTGACTCTCTTCATAGGTGTCAATTGACCCTTTTTCACGTACCATGACTCCTTTAGGGGAGTCTGATGACCCTTTATTGGGTGCCAAATGACACCTTACGCGGAGTCGGATGACTCCCTAAGGGGTGTCAGATGACACTTGTTGACTCCCTAATCAAGAGTCGGGACACCGAAGATAGGAGTCTGACGCCCCTGATCCCAAATTTGGTGGGAAAAAGACTCTCCAAAGAGGGGTCTTCCAGATGCCCCAAAAGGGTGGACTGTTTTACGGCATCACCTGATACCCCAATCAGGTGTCATTTTTCTCAGTGAAAATGCCTTCATTTTGCTCCTATATGTCTAACATATAAAATTTGTATATGGTTGTTTAGCCGGAAGAATTGTCTGTGTATGGTCCATGTTTCAGCTCCATGTCTCTGAAAGCAACTCGTCACGAGCCCATCAAAAATAAAAAGTTACGTGCGTACTCTTGCCGGAGTGGGTCGGTAAGAGTACGCAAAAGAGGAAGATAAAGTACGCATTGATGCCCTGCTGTACTTTAGGTGCACATGTTTATACTATATCGTGAACTTTTTTTGTCGCCAAACTAGGCGACTGTAGGATTCTATATAGTTCTAAATATACAAGAACTATGTTGCAATGTTTTTTTTCCAAATATGAATCATGGGCTCTGTCCCGAGCGAAAATACATTTTCATATCCCTTAAGCATGCGTACTCTTGCACAATGGTCTGCTGCGTACTATTGCCGGACGAGCTCCCTTGAGAAGGAAGTGTTCATAAACATGCTGGCAGGCGCTTTAGCGTGAGCTCCAGTCCTGCAACACAGTCCTAGCTCAGCTTTCTTACTGATGATGGTCTGTAATACAATACTATTGATGGTAGAAGCATGGGCTACAAGGTAACCTAGTTAATACATAATGCACCAAGGGTGCCCAGAAACTTCTCTTGCTCTGTACTCCCGCGAAAAGAACAGGAGCACTTTGAATTTTTTAGCAGCCAAGGCACTGACCTTGCTTTTTATACCAGGTTATCCACCATCTCAGTGGTTGCTAAGCAACCAAAACAGCTGCTGCGTACTCTTATCTCCTGCGTACTCTTACCCGTTCTTACCCTATTCCGCACCATATTTTATCTATGTTTTTACATTTTGTTTTAGAAACATGATCTTTTGCTGCATTTTTCCCACAATTGGGCTCCAGCAAGCATGGGGTTCAGATGCTAGGTTCACGTCAAGGGCTCAAAATGAGAATATTTGCGTATTTCATAACATTACAAAATGCGTTAAAGGGAAGGCAACACCTTTACAACGTTATTTTAACTGAGTTGTACCATGTTGTAAAGCATGCCGGAAAATCCGGTACTCAATATATTATTCGTCTTGAAACTCAAATTTTCAGCGAAGAAAAGCTAAGAACCTACCTGAAATGTACCCCACGTGTACCTCAGCCAGGCGGCCACAGTTGTCAGCTGTTGGTATGACGACAGCACTGACGTCACGTTGAGCAATCAGCCAATTGAATCCCTCAAGCCTATGGAATATGGTAGTAGTTGCCAGATTATGACGTTATCCACTGACATATGTTTATTTTTCACCCTAGAGGAGCATTTTGAAAATAATATTGAGTTCTTTGTACATTTTTTCGGAGAAATCATGGACGTTTTCGTGATTTTCAGCTAAGAACACCCCTAATTACACTAAATTCCTGGATTCGACCAAGAAGCCACATTCCCTTTAAAGGGAATGTGGCACATTGCTATGCGATGACCTTTTATGATAAAACGATATGCAGCATGCCCTTTTAAGGTCATATTATCACCTTGACCTGATGCAAAAGCCAAATAGTAACCTTTCAAGGTTATGTTGCATATATTTTGAATCTTTGTGTCCTGCTCACTGCTATACTACCGAATTTAAGACTGTATTTTGTCTTGCTAAAAGTTATAGACGCAAACAAATTCAAAACCGTACCCTCTGGTGACCTCTGCTGACCTTGGCATTGACCTGACCTCAAAATTAATGACAGCGTGCAAATTTTCCACTTCAAAAACTTTCGAATGATGTCTAGAAACCTGATCTAGTTTTTCCAGAAACTGAGTTACGCCCTGCGTCTTGTCAGTCTCATTTTTGAAGAACAAAATCCTCTAACATGGGTTTAGTAATGACGTCATAACTCGTTGGCCTAACCTGACCTGATGTCAATTTTAGGTTATGAGTTGTAAAATTGATTTCCTACAGGTCTGCGAGGCGACGTGCGACTCATTTGAATTGGCTTGGAATTATTCGCAAAAAACGAGGGGGAGAGGGCGGTCCAATCGGACCCCGACCCAGGCGGTGAAGGGTTCACTGCACCGAGTACTGACGAGCTCTCTTGTCATTCAGTGGTAGCTATATACAGTCTGAGCTCAGTTTGCAACAAAACTATCAACCAATGTGAGGAGTTTTAAAATGGAGCTGGAGACTCCAAACTTTCTTCATTTGCATCTCTTTGTGTACGGATTAGGTGTGGTTGAATTTTTGCGAAGATCTGAAGAAAAAAACTGGAGCGTCGGCCATCCCTAACAAAGATTCGGTTGTCACTGGTTCCGTGAAGGATCTATCATTTGCACATGATGCAATATTATTCTCTGTCACATCAATGTCATTTGCGGGGCTGGAGAAGTACTCGGGAAACTCCGCTCGAGCCCGAGACACTCGTATTCTTTACGATCTGAATTTATCGTCCCCACTGCTGTGTAATTCGGGAGTTAGGTCCGTTTTTACGTCTGCACTGAATGCCTACGAGATTTTATCTTCGCTCGCTACCAGCGCCAGTCTCTAACCAGCAAAGATAATCGTATTTTATGCTAAGTTACAGTGTTTAGCCGCGTCGGCAGTAAATGAGACAATTAGACAGGGGACGGGCTTTATCGCCTTTATTGGAAGCCGCATAAACTAGACTTCACGTCGCGAGCAGTTGAGATGTTGGCCTGGTGACTGGACAGAAGAAATTTATGGTCGAACAGTGCAGGGTGACGGTTCAGTTGCGCTTCTGCTTCATGTGTGGCTCTTAACAATGGCGTTACATAGGCAGCGCCTTTGTGCTATCCTTGTCCGAGTTTCTTTGTGAGACAAAAAGCTGATGTTTGCTAGACGCTGATGCAACACTTTATTTTGAAATATTGACGAGGACTGATAGTAACAAAAATAAAACATCCTTCAAAAATATTTAATTTACAGATAGGCTCACAATGCTGACTTTCGGTATAATCGTAGTGACAGTAAAAATAGGGCTTGCAATTACTTGCAAACTCAATGACTTCTTTCTGGGTGAATGTAGGTGTAGCCTCACTGAATGACATCACCAGGACGTATGTATGTTCAACGCCGTGACATTGCTACCAAACACAGATCAAGGCTTTTATGCTCTCACTGTGGTGAGATTCCTCAGTCGCCTCTCTAGTCTGACTTCCATTTTTTTGTTTGGGCTGTTTATCTGTCAGGAGAAAATATTCACCTCATTTGGTAAATAGCAAGTACATTGAATCCAATATATTTGCTAAGTACATGGGATTGAATGTTGAATCGGCCTGCAGGAGAGGCTTTAGGAACCATTTTCATGACCAGTGCGACTCCCGCCCTGGGTATGTTTCTTTCCAATATTCGAAAGTTTCTGGAATTCAAAACGTTTAAAACCACGTGATACTGAAAATGTGCCAAATTGTCTTGGCTTATAACCTGTGAAAGGCAATGAGCAGTAATGGTGTCTTGTCCCGGAATTTCTAAATTGATGACCGATGTGCTACCGATTTGAAACGTTTTAATTGCATTGCTAAGCCTATTTCTACGAATATGCTTTATAAATATTGCCTATTTCTGAACCATCAAATCTTACACCACTCTCAAGAGCCAAACTGACCGTTTAGAAGTACCACCACTGAGAGGTCATCTGGAACTTTTTCAGTATGTCTTCAAATAAAAGCTGATAATTTTGCAAGCCATGATGATTGGATTTGTATGGCCATTGCCCGTCAAATGATGTGCATAATGACCGCATAATGACCTGGATTTTAGAGTGCACACCAGTTGTCCTGTTTGTATTGGCGTTGTAGTGTTTTTTATCCACTTGTGTTGTCGGTGATGCATGTATGGATAAATAAGTCCAAAGTGACCTAGTGCGGTCATAGTACACACAATTTGGCTTGCCGTAACGAGCGGGATGTAAGGATACCCTAACATTTGCTCTAATATAACCCTGTCAGAAGCCCCAAGGAGCTCTCCTCCGCGTTTCACCTTCTTTGACCCGTCATTAATATTGGCTGAGCCAAAACGTGTCTGACATACTTGCTTAATCCTATATCATGAGTTTGAGCACAATCAGTTATGTCACATAAGAGGCAAGATGAGGGAGCGCTTGAAGCCCCCAACCTCCTCCCCACTGGGGCAAGTGAGGAGACCAGAGAAGCTTTAGATCTCGTTGATAAGAAGCTGCCTCTTCTAAAATCACAACATCTTTTGTTTCAGGCAATTTCTAGTCTTTTACACATTAAAAATTGATATTTTCTCCAATTTGGTTGATATGCAACGTTTTGAACGAAAAGTTGGGGCCAGGCAGGCTCCCTGACCTAATTTCTACGCCTATAGCTTTAGTCATTTTTATGATTATTCATATTTAAAAACACCATTCTGCGCTCACTGTTTCTATCGCCGACTTTCGACGAACAGCGGCGCTGGGGTGTCACCAGAGCGGCCGGCGCGCCGGAGCAGCTGGCTGCTTGTCTGGCCTCCCGCTGTGCCATTCACTAATCACAGCAGAAGGGCCGCACTGTGACCAGCAGCGCCGCGCCACCGCACCGCCGAGATTAAGTGCATGATTGCCGAACGGTTAATCTGGGGCCAGCCGCCATATTTCACGCGCGATTCCAAACAGGGCCCGAGCCCGCCGGCGCTCCATCCGATGCAAGAAACAGCTCTGTACCGCCTCCAACGCCCCTGCCCTGGGAGTAAAATGCAGCCTTCTCTGTCCTAGCCAAACCCTGGACAACACCGCGGTTTGTTTGTTTTGTAAGAGTTCGCGTGCGCACTGCTCGGCGGGCAGTTCAGGCGGCTGCAGTATTTTTCTCCTCGACGCCGAATATTTACACATGGCCGGCCGATTAATGGGGCCATCTATCACAGCGCCGCCGTTTTCCCGGGCAGCGGCGTCCCAAGCCTGTGGGAAGCAGTCTGCATCTGAGGCGCCGATGGCACCGCCTGCAAATCACTCGCTGTTTCAGCTGCAGTACAGTTCTGGACGCCCCGTGAATGAAAAGAGCCGATTTGTGGCCGGTTTTCGGCGGTGTCGGGCTGGTTTTGGACGCCAGTTCATGCAATATCGGAAACAGTCTCTCCAACAGTGAAGGTTCATAGACTTTGTCTAGGGCCAGTCTGTGTGCCATATACCAGCGGGACGGGGGAGGAGGCATCCATCTTTCCGTCTTCCAAATTGCGTGCTCCCCACACGGCGTTTTTGGGGGTGGGTGTTCCAGTCCTGGAAAGTAACAGGACATTTTTTTCCAAAGGGACACCGCTGTTCGGAGGGGCAGCCAGGTAAGCGTGGAGGAGTCTGCAGTCAACAGTGGGAAGTCAGGGGACAGTGGTAGACATCGGACAATTTAATGTGATGCAACAATACTTTTTAGACAATAAATGATAATTTCGTTCCGTTATCTACTCATGCCAAGGAGAACATATTAAACAGCGTGAAGGAGGTTCTTAAAAGCCCGGGATAAAAATCCGATGAGGAACTATAACCACCCTTGAATCATTACGTACTTGGGCAAGTTTAGATTTGAGGGCTATTACTATTATCATGATAGTGAGAAACATTAGCCTATCCTTCGCTACTTTTTTTAGAGAAATGTCCAAAAAATATATCTAAAACAGAAAATAGCAATTATTGGACCGAAACTTCTGGGTCCCGTATAGCCGTACACTCGTGAGAGGAAGGTGAACCTTAGGGTGTTCTGCTTTGCACAAAAGTTAGGGTAGGTGTGTGGGGACTGTTGAGCCCGTTGCTCAGCCCATCAGATTCACCTCAACCAATTTTTAGAATTTTAGACCAGTAAACTCCCTCGCCTCGGGCGCTTGAAGTTTGAGCCCAGATTTGGTGTAACTGATATTGACGCATTGCAGACCCTCCAGCCGAATTCCGCATAGTTATGTTTTTCCGATTTCGCAATCACATTTTCGTCCCCTGACACACTGCGACGCCTTTTTTATTTAGACCCAGTAAAAGTCATCCTTGATCCTATAGAATTATAAAAGCCGTTGGCTACGAATACTTTCTACACTATTTACTCTGAATTCAGAATTTTCGTTAATCAGCCTCTGTCTTCATCCCGCCATTGAGGTTTGGTGCTGGTTTCGCGCCGGAATATTTTCCGTGGTCCAAAGTGACATCGGAGGAATGTGTCATATGGAGATAACGCTGTAAGAGACTGGTAAGTTAGTCACATCACCATTAAAACGAAATTACTACTCGCCTGCATAATCTTCTACTCGCCGCTCTTACCTTTAATGCCGTGAGCAGTCATCTCTGGTATGATCATAAGCACACAAGCTGGTGACGAAGTCCAATATCCAGCTGTTTTATCTCAAATTCGGACTATGAGCTCCGGCAAGGGCCCTATTTCTTGCTAAGCAATACCATTGAATACACTTTGGCGACACTCTGAATCAATTTTGTTTGGGAAAATCAAGACTAATCAAAAGAACGATAACAACATCATGAGTGCTTATAAAAATATAACAAAACTTTAGAATGAGTAGAAGACGGACAAGGGAAATGTAAGAATTTAGGGAACATACCATGCGTTGTCATCCTGCAATGTATCTGGGGTTTACAGATGACCAAATAGCGGCTTCTGTATGCGCAAGCCGAGCAACAATATACATTCCACAAACAATTATTCACAGCTTCTAATCTGCAAAGTTTACACTTTGAGTTTTCTGGTTGGTTGCAATCCTCCATGATAGTGATCACCGAAGAGTTCTGAGAAAATCAGAGTTCATTTGCTAATTTATTTTATTTCAAGAACAGTCTCGTGCCAAGAAGGTGTCTGAATGACCGGATGCAAGCATGACTAATATATCCGCATAAGCCCGACTAAAGGATAATTCCCAAACCGAATTAACTGAGGTTGCACCGTGACGTGACCAACTGAAGCTTTATGGATTAAATGCAACAATACTGCATGATCCTTCAATGAGGTTTATCTGCCTTTGCATGATGTCCGGACGTTCCAGAAACAAAAGGCTGAAATAAGCTGCTGCTCCATGATTGGTGGAAAACATCTCCATCTACCCATCTGACGTTTCCCTTCTGGGAAAATTCCTGGGAGCTATCGAACGCGTTCCCCTGGTGTCAGCCTGGTCACCTCTGCACCCGAGCAGCCATTGGCGTCTGCGAACATGCATTTTAGCCACCTTCAGTGTGTGTAATGGCTCCTCGGGCACACATACGGACCACTCCCCGCTGCAACACGCTGCCAGCGAGACACTCATAACCGCAATGTAATCTCGAGTGATGTATGTTACTGCGCCGGCAGGGCCCTGGGCAGTGGCCTGGTGACCAGCATCGCCGGGTCTTCGGCTGAGTTTTGGTTAGTGTAGGGTGAACAAGTGCCACGGGAGGAGGTCGGCTGCCGGGTCCACTCCGAGTAGTAGTCTGCAGTTGTCTGTGTCGCACCAGAACACCGTGGGTTCGATCCTGCAGATTTCGGAGAATGAGTGTCGTGTGTATTTGGGCTTCTTACATAGAAAAATAGGAGAAGCGTAGGCAGCTTTGCCAGTGCTGCTGAGCTCGCTGTCCACTATGAGACCTAAGCGCTATACAACCTTAGGAGGCTTGTGCGCCCAAAATACCAAATAGCCAACCGATCCACTCTGAGATCAATTCCGGCGGGTATGCCTTCCTGAAAGGTGCTCCCAGTGTGTTCTCTGCACTAAATATGGGTATTTTTACTTACAGAAAACTTGCAAAACAATTTTAAGGATTCATCTATAGCCTAGCAAATCCCACTAAAAGTGCCCCGCTTAATCTTCTTCGATTATGAGTTCTGACTATCCGGGTGGCTTACTGGCCTAGGGCTTTGGATATTTCTGAAGACCTACTGTCTCAGTTCTGTTATATTGGTACTAACTAATGAAGTAGCAGCGCTTTTGTGGGTGTCTGTGTATTTGTTTTACTTCTTAGCAGGGGCTGCCGCGAAATTTTACTTTGAATTTCTATGTTAACGTAAGGGTGCTGTTATCGTTGGAACAACGCTGGTGACCTGGTTAATTGGGCAGCGGACCTTATGGGACCTTATATAATCATCATATATACATATGGTGATTACATAAAGAGTCCTTTTCCGACCCAATTACACTTGAAAGTGACACGTCGTGTTTTTGTTGCAGGGATTCAATGGGCACTCTCAATCATCTTCGAAGAACTGATTTTTACAGTGTACAATGCAGATTTTTGAATGATTACTCGTCACCATAGCGTCATCAAAAACTGATGATAAAAACCGGTGCAACGATGTGGGGCATAGCACAGAGTGGTGGACAAAACCATCCCGACGCAATCCCAGTCTGCATGTTTTCTTGGATTAAGCCGTTTGAGCAATAGCTACAAATATAACTAAAGCTGCATTTGCTGCAGGCTTCTAAAAACCAACAACACTGAATGTTGAAGGTTGCCAGTTTTTATCAGGAGGAAATGCCTCCTCTCACAGGGTAGAATGAGAAGCTAAACGGATTAAGCACACCTCTTTCGCCGTTTCTGTTAAACCTACATCTGCGGCCGGCCATCACAGACGCGACGGGTGGCGAGGTGTTCAAACGCGCCCGCCTCTGCGCCTCTCGCTGCTGCCAAAGCCAATGGGGTGAGCGGAGGTCAAAGCAGACGATTGGGTTGTTCAATGATGCAGAGTGAGCGCGGCGATACATCATTCCTCCCATAGTGCCGTCTGTAGCTGCCGGAACCCTGAGCTCATGATTGGGTCTACGGTTGCCTGCCAAGAGAACACTTTTCCAGGGAACTGCTGAGGAATGTCCCCCGCGGGAATTCCACGGTAATGCTCGCTTCATGAGTAATGCGTCCAGCGGTGAAATTCTATCAGGGATACAGTTTAATGACGACCTCCTAAGCTAACCGGTTGATAAGATGTACGTTTTTCACTATTTTGGCTCCTCTCCCCACTCTATTTCTATGTTTTCCTATTTCTTATATGAATGACCTAGGCACAAGTACTACTAAATAAGGAAAAAATTCACGATTCCACCAGATAACTGGCCAGATAACTCCAGTGTTAGTTGTTTAGTTCAGACAGCGACCGTGACATGGCTTTGGGTCAGGCTATTTTCACATGTTCACCAAGTATGGGCATATATAGCATTCTATTTTTGTAGTGATATGGACATGAGGCCTAAACAATTGTTCATCTTTACCACATCTAAACCCAGGCAGAAAATAGAACATAAAAGCTGTTATTGGCCAGTCGGCCTCCTTGAGCTGTCATAAATCAAATACTGACATCGATCCAAAAAGTGACGGACATGGCTTTGTAACGATTTCCCACCGCCTTCCGGTGTCCGCATTTCTTCTGTATTTTCTTTTGTAGGAAACGAGATCGAAGGGGAATGTTCATAACCTCGCCACTGAGGCGAAGGTAGATCGGAGAGACCGTGGAGCGAGGGTAAACGGTGACAGGTTTATCGTGTTGTCCCTGCATTCCTCGTTCAGCTGCTGCTGTCGCTTCTAATCCATGCCAGTGAGGACTGAAGAAGTCCGAAACCCCATCTTTGCCCAGTCTGCAAAACATTAACTGATGACTCCCCTCCGTCTCCGTCCCGGGAACAGCACCTGGAGCCCCCTCTCCCCCACGTGCCGTTAGACAGCCACATGTGGTGGCAATCAGGGCAGATTTCTGACGTCGTTTATCAGAACGAAGGCAGTCATTCGCTCAGGTCCATCCATAACGGCCAGAGCCGATCGGATGGAGCTGTAAGCCCTGCTCGGCCATCTCTCACCCGGCAATGGGGCTCTGGCCAAGCGCGCGCCGCCCCGACCCGATGCGCCCGGTACGTGGGTAGCAGGCAGTAGTGTGGCCAGGTGGTGGGTTCAGAGAGCGCTCGAACTAATCAGCAATACCATGTAGGAGCACTGGCGGCATTTCAGCGACGGGCCCCGACTGCGGCTTCCAGTCTTGCTAGTTGGAACTTCACTCCATCAGCTAAGGGGGCCCTCCCCGCGGTGCCTATAAACCTGCGTTGAAAGCACTTGTGGGTCACGTTGAGGGCACCATTAGTCAGCTTTGGGTCATCCATACATGCCATGTAAGGCAACCCATGGAGATCTATCGGGCACTGTGTGTGCCCGGTATCCTGTGGGCAGCCGTAACTACTGTATCGTGAGGCCTATAGAAGCAACAGTTGGGTCATCATCGCCATCATCATCAGCCGCGCCTTGATGATAATATAACTATTATCGGCTTTTCAACAGGCTGTGACAATACAAGGGCATGTTCACGCATTTGTTCGCCATCGAGCAATGACCACCCAATGCTAGCTAGGACAATGTTTTTAAACCATGGACAGAAGTCAAGAATCTCGCCAACTCGCCTACGCTCGTGGTTAGCCCTAATGAGGTTCATCGACCAAAACTTAGGTAGCCAATCACGGAGAATTGACAGAGATCAAGATTTGCACTTACCAGCACAAAACAAGTATTTCCACGATCTTACCGCCACGTAAAAAGAACCGTTGCATGGCAACGAAGCAAGAACCGATCCACAACATGGCAATGCTACCCTAACTGATTTTAGGTATCATTATAACTATTAGTGGCAGACGATACAAATTAGTGACAAATAATTCATCCTTACTCACTCGCGTTATTTCACAGCTAAGCTAGAGATGGGTAGGTAACCACATCGCCAACGAAATTGCCCCATGTAAAGCCATGAGAAAAAGGTACTCTAAATTGCGATGGCATGACAACGGTAATATTCATTCTCCTATATGAATTTGACCATTTATTTTGGACGAAAAGTGAAAACTTTGAAGTCTATATCAGGATTTCTAGTGAAATTACTCCACATAAGATAGTTACTCTACTGCTTACGTTGTACTTGAGGACTCGTTTCACGGAATTAGAGATGCTCCGGTAGCCGTGCCGGCAACGGAACTATCGATTTGGGAAATACGTGTTTAAGCTGCTGTCTGTGTGGGGGTTTGATACTGGGAATTCGGTGATGAGGTCGAGGTGATTGGTATCATATGAAGCTGTAAATTTTGACCTAAATCGGAATATGAGATTTTGTTGCCAGTGGTAAACCCACTACCAACTCTTATTCATTATGCTGCGGCAAAAAAAAAAACGTAGGACAAAGTGAAATCTGCCAGATCTCAGGAGCCCAAGAGAGTTGTGCGGTTTTGAGGGTGTCAATTGGAGCACACATTTCATTCAAGTACATGTGAGATATCAAAACCACAGACCTGACAAACCATCAAACCATAGACCTGTGGAGGTGAGAGTTGCAAGCTCTGGCTTTGCACACAGAAAAAGATATGCTGTTTGGTGCCCGTGAAGTCAGGTAAATTTCAGGTAGCTTTCTTTGGTACCTACCTTAGCCAATTTTATTAATACAAGCTTAAAAAATTGTGATGATTCCACAAATCTGTCCATTGAGCAGGTGAATGTGATGATGCTCATTGATATGCTTCAATCTATCTAGGATTTTCTGCATGTTGGTTGTGGTATTAGGAGGTACTTTTCCTCTGGCTGAGTACCTTTATTTGGTTATGAGCTTTGGAGATATATTTAAATGAAATGTATTCTTTTAAAACATATAACAAATTAAATGTATTCTTCAAGTAGCTGAAGTCTCAGCATGTTGTCTGCTACAGTCAAATGGTGTTTGTCTGGTATCTCAGAAATGACTATCTCAGCAATGATTGACCACAACAAGCAGTCGCAGTAAGGGTACTAGGCTCTAACAGCACATATTATTGTTTCATGTAGTTTTGTATCAGGTATTTGATAAAACTTTTGGCTGATTAATATGTGCAGCTAATGGGCATATGATTGTATTAGAGTGTACGCAATTTATAATCACTGCAAATATAGTTAACCTTTACCCTGTTTGGCACTAAAAATATACTATATGTAATGCATTAAACTCCAAATTTCAAACGTTGATAATTTGAAGTGCTGGGGGAGCATGATGATGAGTTGCTAAGATGTTCCCTGGCCTCTCCCCTCGAACCCGGAAATGTAAAAAACACTGAAGATTATATATTCGGGCACAGCCCTTCATCAGAACCGTGGAGTAAATATCAATAATTCTCAGTCCTAGTAAAGCCAGACCTCGAATTGAGCGCCACACAAAATTGATATTTATATTGATTATTATTGATTATTTGATAAATTATCTGATTATTTGATTATCTGATTATTTGATTATTGATGATTGTTATTGATATTTAATTGATATTGATATTGATTATTTACTCCACGATTCTGATAAAGGGCTGTGCCCGAATATATAATCTTCAGTGTTTTTTACATTTCCAGATTCGAGGGGAGAGGCCAAGGAACATCTTAGAAACTTCAAATTTCTGTAAATTTGATTCTTTTTATATTTTTACATATTGGGCGTACATTTTTCCTCATTAACCATTTGTCAGGCCGACCATTTCCGGCAGGGGGGAATATCGGCCCCTAAGATCCGTAATCTAACCGGCCGATTTGAAAATCAAAGTCTATAGATTCCCTGACGCAAACTTATTTTGAAAAAGAAAATTTCAAAATTTTGATTTTAAGGAAAGGTCGTGCAAAATATACAATTTTGTGTATTTTAGATTTTCCATAACCCTTGTCTCTGTTGTACGATTTTCACAAAACTAGTTCAGATTTACAAATAATTGACCCAAAATTGTCATATACTCGAGTTACACAAAAATTCGAAATTCAATGGCAGTTTCAGGACCAGGACTAAGGGAAATATATACAACCAAAAAGTTTTGTTACGCGGATTAGAAGCCGTGATAACTGCGGCATCTTACACATAAATAAATGAAAAAGTGAAAAACTCATCAGGGCGGATGCAGTAAGGTAAAACAGTGGGTAAAATACATACCAAAATATGCGAGTGGTATGCAGGTATATAGTCCGACAGTGAAATTTATTTCTGATAATTTACCCTCCCAGGCAGCTCTGGGAAAGAGGGTGACATAGGCGGATCAAGGACTCTCGTGGAGGGGGGGGTGGGGGGATGGAAACACATTTTAATATACAACGATATTGAGTCGCGGCGGTGATACGGCGGGAATATGCATTTTGAAAATGTGTAGTGACGACACGCCTCGGTAATCTAGAATTGGTTATAACTATTTGAATTTTCATATACCCAATTGTATTCGCCCTGGCACGGCTGTAAGCAGTCTTCCACTTACAACGTTTAGTCCTTCTTGATAACATTCCCCCATTTTGAACTGCGTAACCGCCCCTGATGAATACAAATAGTGACAATTAATGCACTATCATCTCACATAAAAATGATATAATAAAACCATATAACTGGTATCAGGATCAGCAGAGACGGCTTCCTTTACAAAGAACCCACGCATACAAATACTTGGTTTGTGGATAGAACCTCCCCAAAAACCCAGCCATAGCTCCGCCCCGGTAAATATATAATATTGACAATTTCAGAAAACCGCCGTACTAGTTTAGGAAAAGTCAGGAAGTTTCAAAGTTCTATCGCAAGCCGTTCGGAGATATTCTTGAAAACCGAGGGGGCAATATAGCCCCCGCAAAGGGTTAAGACATATTCACTGGTAGTAATTTAAAGCTTCAGTTCACGTAAAAGTTTTTTTCATTTCAGGCAGCCATGTTGGTCTCATCAAGGATATGTGGGTAGTCAGCCTGAGATGTTCTTGACCTCTGACCATGGAAAGTTTGACAAAATAGGGAAAAATGAACTCCACCACATATATATTTTGGCAACATTGGCAGCACATTTCATTGATGAGCACATTGACGATTTGATGAAAAGAACAACCCACGCTTGCATCCTGAAGATTGCGATTGTGGCGGTGTCTGAAATGGCTGGAGACATCAGCATGTCTGAACTTAAGATATCATTTTCCTCAGTCAAACTAATAACTTCAGCATCTTCATGGCCCCGCGTAAGCATTGTTTCCAGTCATGAGACCTGCCTGCGACTGTCAGAATGTCCGAGGCTGCTGGCCAGTGCGACACGGCGGCTCCGCCTGTCGTTTTCGATGTCTGGTTGAGACAAGATCTCGTCTAGCCTGATCGACAGAGCTTCCAGCTTGTCAGCACACTCGGAAACGGCCTAATTCCTCGGAGTCTGGTCAGGAGCGCTCACAGGTATTTATCAAGGGCAGCAGAATTTAACCTGGCTCTTGGCGTTCGATGGTTTGCTGCTAATTTGTTTTGGCTTTTTACAACGCAAGCGTTCGATAACTGCTCTTTCGTCTACCAAATACTATAGTCATCCCTCATCGATCTCTAGTTACTGTAAATGACTTCAACCTTGGGATCCTTGGACACAGTATGCTCAAACGGATTTAGAGGAAACGTTCAGGAGTGATGCGTGTTTTACCCAAGTGCAAGCAACAAATACTGAAATCGTGAACGATGCAGAGCTTATCATCGGAACTAGTCTGGCTTATGTCATAACTTACAGTTCATAATAAGCACCTCGTTGCCATAATTCATCATATACATAAGTGATCTCTACAACTGAAAGTGAAACAGCCATATTGGTCGTGCTCATCACATGATACCACTAAAAAAACCTTTACAGGCGATAACTCTGGGCGGAGGCTACTGTTTCGAGATTGCAAGTCAGGGGTGGTTTAAACTATATTGGATGGCTTATCATTAAGCTGTGACGTAAATGCGCTAAGATCTCTCAGTAAGTCCAGCAGCGATAAATTAATGCCTTACTTGCAGCTACTTCAAATTTCACGCGAGTGAACATATCGGCAGGGAAATGATTATATCGGCAGGAAAATGATTCAAACACAAAATTGGATTAATTCGGCAAATGGTTAAAGTGTATTTGATTTTCCCATTTCAAATTGAATAAAATAATTAGTTTAATCACCATCAACTACACAAAATAACTCGTCCCAATTTTTTTCTTGTTAAAGGTCACGCACATTCCGGCTGCAAATGCTTCGTCTTACGGCGTTGAAAGTTCTCAAAATCTAAGTCGGGTCTGGTAGTTTCGGGTCAGATTAGGTCACTTATGCTGCGTGAAATAATATCCATGCGTAGAGAGAGAGAGAGAGAGAGAGAGAGAGAGAGAGAGAGAGGAGAGGGAGAGAGAGAGGGAGAGAGAGAGAGGGAGAGAGAGAGAGACAGAGACCTCGCAGGCCCTGCATGCCCGCTTGGTAGAAGGCCTTAACTCGACCTTTGCGAAAACAAAAACAAAATCATCCTCCTAACGTTGATAGCTTTCACAGTGCTGAACCCAGAAGCATGATCATAAGCTGATGGCCAGCCTCTTCAAATCCTCGATGTAAAATGGAGTAAATGTGCTGTGATTATATATTCTGGAAAAGCCCTTCATACGAAGACTCATAGAACAAAACGTGAAAACATATTGTTCGTCATAGTGTGAGCTATTGAAGGTATCAGCTCACATTGGGACCAATAAGTATGTTTCATGTATTGAACATATTTATTCTCTATTTATATTATTTATTATCTTTTTATTATTCGATATATTGCATATTATTTTAAGAAGGAATTTATGATCCAAGAGCACTAATAGCGAGGGGACGACGATTCCCTCTGCCCCTGGATACACCCTTTTTAATCAGTTGTCGTTTGTCATTGTGAACGTCACTAAAATAAATTGTTTTTTTCCAACTAAGCGTTCGCCCAGCCACGGACGCAACAGCGAAAAAAACGTGAAAAGGCCTGAATAGCATTGCCACCATATCACAACGCTTCACATTAAAATAACAATTAGAGCATTTTCTCACACTTTGGCTTCTTCGACTTATTGACTGCGCCTCTAGTTTTTTCTGGTTTAAACTTCCTCGGCAGCATGCTGCGTATCGCATGTATTGCCACAGGCCATACGCACATACCTACTCTTACAACGAATGATCTGAACAATATGCTGGCATTGCTTGGTAGCAAAGCAAAGCATTGGAGGCGCCGGGGTTTGAACCCGGGGCTTCTCACATGCAAAGCGAGCGCTCTACCACTGAGCTACACCCCCACGAATGCTCGCCCGCGAGCCAACTGCTTCGCCACAGATTTAAGGTGATGGTGGCGAGGGTTGAATGTGCGTTCTGCATTCTTGCATTCTTCAGATAGACAGTGTCCGTCAATAATTATCGAAAATCAAAAAGGTATGCTGGAAAAACTTGAAAGCTGGTTTCAAGAGCTTATTTTTTATAGAAAGCTTCAAAAGCGAGCCGATGCTGAAAATGTATTCACGTGTCAAGCACGGACAAGAAACTGCACTTAAAGCATACCCTCTTTACTGATAACCTTTTTTGCATAAAAACGATCGAAGACGGCGCAGAAATGACAGCGTTTATCCTGATTAATTCTTTTCCGACCCAATTATCAGCAGAGATGGCCTACGCTACGTTTCGTTACCGAATTACGCTATGTTACGGTTCAATTTTGGCCAAAACTATGCTACGGAATTACGCTACGTTATATTTCATCGACTACGGAATTACGGTACTTTAGCTACGGCTACGGTAAAAATATATCGAGCTACAGTATCAACATTTTGTTCACACACTCATACTTTAACCCTCGCCCCGGTGGTGCTGTTTGAACACCCCCTCGGGTTTTACCGGCGGCAGGAAAAAACGGCGGCGCGAAGCGCCGCCGGACTTGGCACGCCTTACCCTTGATCAATTCTACACCTTTCCCCAACATTTTAAGGTTGGGTCATTTTAGGCCAGGTCACCAGTGCAGGGTTAAATGACTTAACTTCCAAACATTTTTAAGGTGTCATCAGTAAGAAAGGGGTGAATCTATCGTATTAAACTGATACAACATAATGGGATTCCGAGTACTACAACATATATTACGGGATTTTTCATATCGATGCCCTGAGGTCAGGTACGAAGCATGGCCTCTCCGCTGGAAATGCATGGGGAAAACTGAAATTTGGATGTATTTGTATAGATAAAACTGATAATACCTTCATATTCCCCAAAATTGTAGTATCCTGGGCTCCTTTCTAGGTTCCTGTTGCAATGTTTTACTTGTGACCTCTGAGAGGGTTCATCTAGGCTACTTTGGAAGATTTTCAGACTTGGGTCAATAACGTTGCAGGAAATGATGACATCACTTTTGTTTTGATACCATTACGTTGAGATTGCTACTACGAGTCGATTGATGTGCATATTGACTATGTTAGATTATATAGTGACCTTGACCTGACCTGATGTGTGACCCGATGACCTGATGTGTGGGACCTGATGTGTGGATGAATGGTCGGAAATCTTGTCACCAGTTGAAAATACAAATTTGTAAATCGAAATCAACCTAATTCTAATTCTTACAGGCCCACAAATGTGTCCGTGATTTACACTATCCACAAAGAGGTCCCGATCTTAATTGACAGCGATTTGGTGCATTTCTCGTGACATTATTTTACATTTGTAATTTTAAAGTAATGTTTTGGTCGTTACTTTTCAAATATTACCACTTCTGTTTCAAATTTCAAATTAAAGCAAATCGTTAATAAGCATCCTTAGTACAGCGATGGAGATCACGAGAAGGTATATTCATATAAGACGTAACTCTTTTTCGTAGTACGCTGCAATACGCTAAATTTTGGCGTAGTACGCTGCAGAATTCGCCCAGCTACGCTACGTTTCATTTCAAGAGCTACGGCTACGGAAAAATAATTTCGTAACGTAGCGTAGGCCATCTCTGATTACCAGTCCTTTGCTGTTTTATTGCCAATTTGGTACCAGTTGATTACTTCTTCGGCACTGCGAAAGCACCAGTTGGCACTTGGTCCTAAAAAAGAGTAAACAAAGCGTAATGTTCACCACGGTAATGCCGATCTGACCTGATTTATCTCAGGAACATTTGGCTACATGAAGAGCGGGCGATATTTAGTATAATGTGCACATAATATAATTGCGTACATGCAGTTGTGCACTCCTTCTCAATGCTATGTATTCTTGACGCGTGTTTCCACACCCCATCACTGTAAAGGCTGTTTGCCATGTTGTTTGCCATGTTTCCACCTCCAAGAGCCAACCTAGGAGTGCTGATCACAACTCGATACCATTCAGATAACAATTGGCTCTAAATAATGCCACACTTTTCGGGACCCATCAAGTTATTACAAGCGTTGACAAATGAGGCCCTATACACAGCCCTCTCCTTTTCATCGTGCAAGCTCTTATTTTAACCAAATTGGAAAAAAACATAAATATGTTGTTGCCATTACGTGAGGAAAGGTAACAAGATGCTCAAATCCAAGTCCAACGAGCTACTGTTTCTTGGAGGGGAAAGTCCTTGACAGTAGTTGATTGAGAAGACCTGGCTTGTCACTTCTTTGTCGGTCGCGAGGCTAAAGCAGGTTAGATTTTTTTGTTTGATTAATCTTTTGTTTAAATTTAAATACAATCAAGAAGTGGAAGGAACTGATTCTTCGAATGAGTCCTCATTCCGGTAGAATAGCATTGAACCAGTTCTCATATATTATAACATCAACTCTCTGAACGCTTAAAAATCCCGTGACAAATAAAGTGTGCCTGTTGGGCTGATTCTTTGAAACAGGTGTTATGAATGCCTCGAAAATGCTTCAAAAATTTAAGGTAAGTTCACCAATAAGCGTTGTCTCATCAGGTTCGTTGCAAGAACAATACGTTCAGTCACTCTTTGGTTATGGATCAGCGGAGCAAGTTAACGTTTTGGATGAGGCTGCTTTTTGTGTTGTCTGAATTTCGGTGAGGGCATTTGTTGCAAATTCCTCCCCTGGTGCTCTTTGGAAGAAAGTCATCGCATTGTCTGACTCTCCTCAGAGACCCATTGAATACTCTGAGACCCATCGCTGTAGCTTTCAAGGAGCCATTGCAATGGCTCCTTCATTGCGACGGAATCGTAGAATCTACATTTAAAGCTTGGCCTGCTAAAATACGAATAGGAATACTTTTCCTGCGGATAATCACGATGAGAAACACATAATAAGAAGGAGCCTGCCCCCTTCACGCTCAACAGCCCCTATGCCAACCATGTTGCAGGCAAGGGTGTGACTGTGTACTTTGAGTGAGGACGGAGATAGACCCAGTGACGGGGACCACAGCCACATTTTCAAGTGTTCAGCCGGTGAGGTAGAACGGTGCCAAGCTCGTGTTATATGATACAGAACTGCCAACGGATAAAACCCTCAAAAGGAGGCATTTTCGCCCTGGGTTGTTAAGGTTTTTGCCTAAGATTCTTCCAGTATCATTCTGACCGGTTTCAGTAACAGTTATCGTTACGCTCATTGCGTTTTTTATGTAACGAAAGTAATGATATACCATTACACAACCATTAAATACACCGACAACACTAAAATAATTCGAGGTCGCTCAAAATGTGCCCTTTGGTTATGCTCTTAAATTCAAGCTACATATATGCCTGTGTACCTGCATAGACGACATACACACATGCTGCCCATACGCTGAAAGACCTGATTGTTAAGGTTAGGAAGAGCACGCTATTCTATGCCTTTGATTACATCCTAGAGAGTGCTTTGTACAAATTGAAAGTATCATACCTGCTGCAATATTTATTAATGGAAATGCAGGAAGTTACTTTGCATCAACTTGAATGCAAATCATTACAAAGACACTAAAGCATGTCAAGGTCTGCCTCACAACATCGAGCCGCACCTGAACTTGTTGTTACAAAATGAAAACTGTTTAGTAAAAAATTCAGTAACAGTTTAACAGTAGACAGCTTTATTTTTCTATCAAAAAAATAAAATTATCTCAGTAACGTCTTGCAAGAAGTTCACAAAAAACACATAGTTGGGTCTCGAGGCCTTTGAAATATACAAGGACAAACATCTCGACTGCAGTTTTCACTATTGGGCATGTTAGCCCCATCCACCTGTACTGATAAAGCGTTAAATCATTACACAAACACTGAAATCGATCACTAAAAACAGGAAAACGCAGGTAAAAAAACTGCTCACATGCACCTGAAATAAAAATCGCGCTGTGTTAATTTTCTACATTTGCAGGCGTGCATTTGCTCAGGCCGGATACATCTTCAGAAGTGGTTTCGTTTCAAACAGTCCTGTTGCGACCGGCGTTGATGATGTAAGACCAAGAACACGACCCCTGATGGGTCTAGTGGGTGTAATATCCTGGTGAGACGCTGTCACTGTTACGATAACATGCTGCTGATGTCAGAACAACTTCGATCTTACCAGCATAGTTGAGGAATAATATGGGTTAACCTTTTTTTTGCTTGGGATTTACCATCACACAAACTGCGAAATTGTATGGCAACGAGGAGAAAGGAGAACTAACTAAGCTGAGGCTCGGGCAGGGCACCTAAAGCTGGCTTTGCATGAGTGGGCTTGATCCCGCGATAAGTAGGCTGGGGCTAGGGCAGGGCATCTAACCTGCCTTTGCATGAGTGAGCTCGATCCCTCGAACCTTTGCTTACAGAACAAAATTGTCTGGTCTGTCTACTGCAAACTGTTCGCATCTGGTGTGATCTGTCTCCTCGACATTTGTATTGAATATTCTGCGCATTTACATCAATTCATAATTGTAGGATGGTAGAAAATATTTCAACACTAAGTGCAATTTGGCTCCTCGGATGACCTGGCAACTTTCACTTTCAAAAGATTGACCTTCTGAACAGACCACCATGCACCAAGCCGTACTGCTAATGCATCACTAGTGAAGTAACTACTTGCACTACTTGATACCCAGACAATCACGCACTTGTCTCCTGGCATTCAAAAGTACACACTTTTGATCCACTGGAGCCCATGAGAGATGCAAAATTACCTACCTATATTAAGTACTTCAGATGTGGACGTAGTTTGAGGTGAAAATATAGATGTGGGTCATTGCTGGTCAGTGGGCTATGACCCCCAATATTCCAGCCCTTCCTAAACACAATGTGAATGGTATTTTTCATTGTGTCCAGCTGTCTACTCCAATATTTGCGATGTCACCTAGTACGTCTGCCGGAAATAATTTCCAATAATTTCCTCCTCTGCCCTTGCCTACCAACCAGAATATTGAATACTTTTAAAACAAAAACTTTGTCCATTCAGGTGCAAACAATCCCTTCAACATTGTATGGTATCACAACCTTACACCAATCCTACTCATTATCTGAGTTGGGGATAATCATTTCCCTCTAAAAGACTCCAAAGATCCTTTTAGCTCGGACAAATTCCTTATCTCGGGGTTGTAATCGGTCTCCGTTGAGGAATAAAACGACAATTTTTTCATAGCGCTGCCATGACGTACCTAGCATTAAACCGTCGAATGGTACAGGTTCCTTCTGCAGATCCGTTTGATTCGAAAAAAGTTTAAATAACGCTTAACTCGACTGGTCCCTGCGTGTGATCGTTCCTGCCGCGGCATTGGGGCTTACCAATGAGCTGATACACTGAACATTTTCCAGGACCTATCAGTTCTGGAACCTAGTATGTAGAATAGTATTTTCTCATATCAGATGGTGATCACACTCAAATTAGCAGTTTTGCTGATATTATCGAGTTTACCGTCGGATTTATTTTCAAATGTTAGCTGCTATATATCTATAGAACTATATTCATGTATCTTAGGTAAAAATGACACTGACACATCTGCTAAGGTCCTTGATGTGTCAAACAACTATAGTCTTCAGCAACATAACGAATAATAAGTGCTAAAAATGTGATCTGTAATGGTATCACCAGAAAATGTATCATAAAATTTATTTACTATTCCATATAAATTTAGAAATTTTTAGCATGGAAAACAATCTGATACCATCTAAAAGGCTGAGGCATGCTCAATTCCTCTACCTTGGCATTGCCGAGCTGGCTGGGGGCTCGCCCCGGCGCGACAAGGCTGGCTCCATAGTGGTTATTAGTTTTTCCGGGCAGAACACAGCTGATGGGCGAATCGCTGATGCAGTGCGACCGGCGACCCGCCATCGTATCAGCACATGCATCTGCTCAGAGAGCTGTGTCACCGGGCAGGTCGGCGGCGGTGGGCCGACACGCGGTGTTGGTGCGGCGGCGAGCTGCCTAGTTAGCTCACAGGAGTGGAAGTAGGTAGAGAGAGGTAACGAGAGCGAATCGGGAGAGGAGCGAGTGTACGTGCATGTCTGTACACACTCGGAGAATATGCAAACATACGCGGCAAATGGTATTTATGCACACAAGATAAGATGCAACATAGTACGCCCCTGAATACCTTAAGTAGATAAGTATACTGTGTAAGAATAGATATAAGAACAGAAATGGGGTGTATGAAATCCGCAATGTACAAACAATTCTATAACTAGAAAACGTTTTAATGGAGAGGCACATGGTGCCATGAACTTCCAAGTAGTGGGATTAGAGAGAGTATAGGGATTTATGTAGATTATCTTAAGGAAAAGGAAGCCTCCTATAGGTTTAGTGCACGGGAGCCATCAGACCAGGGACTCGTAGTGTGCTGTGTAAACTTTTCCTAGTAATCATCAACATATCTTGCCTTGACAGAGACGAGCGGGTCCACATCAGCTTCACGTAAGAGTAGAGTAATCTCTTGTTAAGCCAGCCAATGTATCGGACGTCCACAATCCTCCCGGCATTTTTGTTGGCTGCGCCGGCCGTGTTTGCCAGTGACCGTTGGCCTCGGGGCATCGTTACAGCCGGCAGCGAGGCATCACCGCCATGTTTAAACTCAGTCTTTGGTCAGCTGAGGACCCGGTGTCGCAGCCAGAAAAACACCGCAGTCGGCCATCCCGGGCGGAGTCAAGGCCTCAGCCGATTCTGAGTGGACGCCACAACACTCTGCGGTCAAAGGTGAAAAAAGACAGTGGGTAAAGTGGAGCGTATGCTACATTTTTGGTGCAGTTATATTTTCATCGTGAGCCTAGAGCTATGATCGACATAACATTTTTGGTCAAATCTTGACAGGAACCACACCAACCTTTTTTGCACTTCCGGTGACCCGGAGATGCCTGCTGTGGCTCCTTCATGTTTAAGATCTTGGACTTGTTTCTGTTATGCACAGGTCCGAGCTTTCCAAATATGTCTCCTATTAGATCATCGCCATCACAATCGGATAGACTAGAGCCATTCCAGACCACTCTTCGTCATCATGCCTGAGAGAATATTCGACATTCGATAAAATATCACTGTAGGGTGTTGCAGCTTTTCATGCTTCGACTTTTCCAAGAAAGATGGAGATCAGGCGTGAGAATAAGAGAGGGCACCAGCTGAGCTCACTATCGATGACGTCACAACGATTGCGCCAGGAATATTCCACAACCATTACCTGTCATGCAACAGAGGACCTCTTAAACTATATATTACGTATATAGTACGGATTATGTTCAAGACTTTGCAAAACCGTTCTCCCGTTTGGCACTGGTTGAGGCATAATGAGGTTCCCGGATGCTGATTTCACCGAAACGTCACCAAACATTAACCCGCATCCCACCGGGGGTCCGGCAACACTTTAGCACCAGCGGGGGCCTCGATGGCCCCTCTAACTCTGAAAATATGAGCGTTAGCGCAAATCTGCAAAATGCATTAGAAAGCTCGTGTGAATTCAGTAGGAAATTAATTCTAATGTTTAAGCGCTCAGGTCAATGGTTTGACCTCCAGAGGTCAGGTTAGGTCACAATAAGCTATTTCCACTAAAATATGCAATGCTTAAGCAAATTGGGCCTAGCTCTCATGCCGTTTGAGCTACTACAGTCTGGTAAGGTGCATTTGATAGGAAAATGCCAAACATTGTTCCACTATGTGAACAGGGGTCTAAAAAAGTGAGCTTGTGGTCACCGACTAATATCCAAGCTTCTTCGATGGTCGCCGAACCTAATGCTACATGTATTACAAAATCGGTCTTAAAAGTGGTATAAATATTGCTATAGGGAAGCACTGGCGAGTGCAAGGGGAAGGCTCCGATAAAATATAGATATAAAAACCTATAAAATATAGATCGGGTCTCTCGATATCGATGACCTAAGCAAGCATCAAGTCATTACCCAAGTGATTTTATGAGATTAGAATTCAGTATTAAAGTCAAAGTTATGATCTGAAAGCAACAAAATCATACATGCTGGCCCTTAAACCTAGCCCCGGTGACCAGCATGAATCACCCATGAACCCCCTGGTGGGAGGGGGTCAAAACTGACACCCTCGATCTCGGAAACAAAGAAACATAGAAGCGGAAAAGGCGATCAAAAGTTCGTCGAAAATGCAATCAGCGTTACTCCTGGAATTTTTGCGTAAGGTCAATACTGTGGTCACCAGAGGGGAAAAATTCATATACGTCAAAATATATCAAATGCAGTGCTCTATAAAACCTTGCTTATCTCCGTACGCAAAATATCCGGATCCACTTTCTCAACGCTATTCGACAGAGCCCGACCAGCCCTTTCACTAAGGCAACATCAATTTTCATATCGGGTCAAAGGCTAGGGCGCAACAGGGCACTGAATATTGGGGATGTTATCACGTAGCTTCAAGTTATAATAGGAAGAACGCCCGCTTTGGGCGTGATATGTCGGACCTAAAAGCCAATTTTGGATAGTGATCAGTCATTTATACACACTACGCAGTCATGAATACGTATCGATAGTGCCCACTAAGCTTATGCTAAGTCTGTTTGGAGGTCAATCGAGGTCAAAGATGATACGCTGCCCGTACACAAGGGTAATTAAATGGGCGCCGAAAGCGGTGGGACGGGGTACCTACGCATCCCGCTGATGGCCAACCAGGGAGGACGTCTCCCCAAAATTTTCGGTTTATCGTCATTAATGCTGTCAGGTACCAAATATGCTCACAATTCCCCTGCCCCGGTCAGCACCAGACCGGGTCCGTTCCCCTGTAAAAATTCCATGGCAGCGCCCCTGAGCATTAAAATTTTCACCCATCACTTCTATACCAAGCAAGCTACAACCATGATTGATGCAACATTGTTGTTCACTCATCAATAATGGTTTTATTTTGTGTCCATCCGCGTGAAAAATTGTTAGGCCTTATTTAAGAGACAAATAAAAGGGTTTGCAGCACCTTAAAAATAGCCTCAGAAACAGTTCCGATGTTTCATTTAACTAGAGAAAAAAACATTTTTCATGTACATACATGCGTCGTGAAATACTTGTGGTTCTTCACATTGAGGCGACAAAAATCAGATAAATTCATGTAACATTTCAAATAAATAATTCAAACATTATTCAATGGCAACATTTCCTCAGAAGTGCAGTGGGAAATATCAAACATTGCTAAGATGAGGCCCAATTTTTGCTCCATTGTTGAACGTGGTTCTAGTCAAAGCAATAGCAATGCTGTCTCTTGGGAATAACCTTATTTTCTTTGCATAACATCATTCCAATGATAACTATTTCCAAAGCTCTTGATTGATGCATTTTAGCATTAATAATCAGGACTGAAAAAGTGTGCAGAATAGTTGCTGATGACCCATTTGGACCAGGATTGGGTACTGAGAAGAACAGTTTGCATTTCAGCAACCTGTTCTTTTGCGGTGGACACAATCTCTCTGTGATATTTCTGCTGTACCTCTGTGGCAGTGCTTCCATATTTCATCCATACTAGAGAAAACAAAACAAGCCAACTTTCTTGTGACAAAAATACAAGATATTATCAGAAACTTGGATGCAAATAATCAGTCAGTTAAAAACATACACACACACCCTGATCACCCAGTGTGCATCCATCTGTGCAAAAGACACAGCTTATTCTATGTTTGGCAGACTTGGATTGGACCATTGTCCTTGCAGTGGAGTCTTCTGGCAAATTGGAAATGGTTTACCACATTTATGTGCTGTGCAGGAATGCACATTTATATCCCTTATGGGGTACCAATGCACAGTGATGAATCTAGGATTTTAGTAAAGGGCAGCCCTCTGAGATTGCATGCTGTCAACCAAAAGGGCACACTTCACCCAAGAGGGTGGCTATCATCATCAATCAGTGGGAGAAAACTGTGGTTGGTGTAACCTAAAAATGGTAACAGTGCCATAAATGGGAATGCTTGACGCATAGATGGGAACACCCATTCCCAATTATGGGAATGCTTGAGACCATTTTCCAGAACAATATTTTGGGCCATGAAACAAACTTTTGGTCTTCCTACCTGGCTTATTTCTGTTCTTAAAATTTTAGAGGGCATTTATCTTTGAAGCAGAAACAGGAAATCATACTTTATACCCTGCTTCAAATATAAAAAGAGCAGTTGGTGGATAACAAAATTATTATTTCGCCAAATATTGAAGCTCAACATGTTTATTATGATCATTCACGTGTCTTGGTGCATCTGTGTAAATAAAACACTAGTCATATACAAAATCAATTAATAGATACCTAGTGAAACAATAAAAAGTTTTAAATATTTGATTTATATTGCCACTTGAGATAATAATATGTTCAGACCAAGACATATGGCCATACAGAACATGATGCAAGCCAACCTAGCACAACAAAACCTGTTTTCAGCACTTTTAATGCCCTTTTTACAACTTCTAAACTTCAAAGCTCCTCTGTAGCCCCATCATTTGTATTCTAGTGGTGGGGGCAGTAGCAAGGTATTTTCTGCCTCACAGACCTGGTTTAATCAGTTTTGGGGTACCCTTTTCCTCCCTCAGGCCGCCCTTAATCCTTTCAAATAAGGGGTCGTGAACTCGAGTTCAGGGATCCCTGGACCTGTCACTGCTGTGGCACCCCAAATGAAAGCTCAAATTATTTTCTGTGCCTACTAAGAGTATCCTTAAAATTGTCCTATTTCTCATTTCAGGGACTTTAACATCGTTAAATAACAGGCCTACTTGGTCACCCAGTTATATGTCCAGCAATAAGGCAAGAACGTGGTGGTATAAAAAACAGTATACTTGTTATGGATAGTCTCATAATTAGGCACCCCAAAAATCGTTTAGGAAATCCACGCCCTTGGGAATGTGTGACTATAGAACAATGCTTACGATGACATTCTAGCGTGATTGTGGTTTGAAAGAGTTTAAACATGCACCACTGGTATGCAAGTTTTTTATCCTTCTGAGACTTCGCGGTAAAGCAAAACAAGGAAACATCATTCCAAGTAGACTCCAAAACCCACCTAGATTGCACGGACCGTATATGATAAACGCACATCTTGATTTAACCCCTTGGATTTAACAAATTGAACAGCAATCGTCAAAAACGGCGCCCACTGCTTTCAACAAGAATACACAAATACTAGAGGCAGCCCGCGCCGCGCTCGTTCTGAAGGCCGCAGACACCGAAAATGTACCAGGGCGACCACCGGCGACCAGGCGACCAGGCGACCACGCAAGTCGGCGGTTTCGGCCGACTTGGTCGCCCATTGGTCGCCTATTGAAAAATGAAAATCACCGACTTGGGACCGACTCGTGACAGATTCTAGTACATTCTAGTTTGAACTTAAAAATAGTACATAATACGGTACAGTGGAGATGGCATCATCTAAAGTACCAGGTGATTTCAGTCGTTTTTCATAAAATTGGAACCAAAAATTGCAATAAGAAGAAACATAACTAGCATAGACTAGCAGCAACTAAGGGCAGTGATGATACCAGATGTAATCCGCCAAAGATGCCCCGTTATAGCCAAGCTGTCTTTCAGAAACGCCAAACAAGTCGGGAAACGAAGGCTAACTTGGCTCTTTGTCGAAGTAGATTCTGCCCATTCTTGGCCAAAGGAACTGGCAGACTTCATCCAATAGATATTGATGGTCACTGCATGTATTACGATGACGGGTGGAGACAGTGGAGAGGGTAAGCATATTTAGAAGCAGGAGCGGATGGTGGAAGCTAAAATCATGGGAAAACAGAGGGAATCAGAGTTTGAGACGGTTGCTGGGTCGCCAACCAAAAGATGATAGTGTCGCCGACGGCGTAGGTAGATCAGCAAGTTTTTAGACCCCTGTATGTGAAATATAATGATTTTCCGCCAGTGGTTTGACCTCCAGAGGTCAGCTCGTGACCTAAGATGACCAAAGATCACAAAAGGTCAGAAAGTGACCTTGCCGTATAGCAAATAAAAGCCAGGGACAAGACATAGACAATGACGTTTATTTTAGCGCTCTAGTTTGATTAGATCAAGAGTTATCCTCTAAATACTGTGTTTGAACCCTGGTGACCTGTGATGAGCTTAGAAAGGTCAAAGGGAAAATATCGCGCCTGGGACCCATGAAAGGGTGTCTAAGAACACTTTCCTGAACAATTTGAGCATTTGCAATCATTTTTGTAACTTTTAGATAATAAGACAGCTTTTCTCCATACTTTTTCAATGGAAGTGGTCATCTCGTGACCTAACCTCAGGTCACGAAATAGAAAAATCCCGGACATACATCTTGTACACCCTGGAGGGTTTATAAAGTGTAGGAAGTTTCAAATTGATCGGCTTAGAAATGTACCTATGGTACAGCTCAAAGTTGAAGAGAGGTGACCTTGGTTGACCTCGCCTGGTGACCTAACCTTAAGTGATCCGGAATAAAACATTTCAGGGGTGGTTGGAAAATGATGGGGTGAGAAATGGAGCCTTCAACTGCGTTGCTGCGCCTCGTCGTTTTTCTGTTACCGCGAGAAAACCTTAGGGGGCCATCGGTGCTCCCTCCCCCAGTGCGGTGAGGGTTAATGAAAAAGGTTTAGGGCACAGTATTTCACCGAATAAACATTTGCTTCCGAGGGCTTGAAACCAAAATCGAACTAGGCAGAGGGAGCATCAATAATTTGCACCTAAATAGACCGAAACATTAGTTCGGAACGCAATTCTAAATGACCAATATACAGCCAAAGTTAAAGCAGCGCAAAAACTGGGTTTGTTGTCCTGAGAGTAATGATAATGATCTAGGATTTCCCAAGGGAAAAACGTTTTCGTTCCAAAGGCTAATTCAGCACAAGTTAATCTTGAACTTAAGCCGACCATTCCGCGTACTTCCAAGCTAATTCTGTCCAAACGCAAGGATTTTTCCAGACGCACAACCGCTTGCACGTGGCTGCAACAGCCAAATCACCATCTGGAACTCGCCCTTCAGGATTTCGGCACACGTCACACTATTGCACTCTCGTTCCCATACACCAGGACAGGCGTGTTCAGAGAGAGAGACACGGACATGTTTTTCCACCAAATTTTCGGAGCGCTCGCTGATTCACACAGTTTTGTTCTGCTGTAAGTACTGTTTGCCGGGTGTGCTGTTTTCCAGCCGCCCTCCCTGGAGGATAGCCTGGGACCGCCTCTGCCTGCCAGAGTACGGGTAATCGGATTACTGCCGCCACCACTGCCAGCCACCGGCGCTGTGTGATTTTGGACGTTGGGCTGATATTGTTTCATGTTTTCCCAGCCTGCCAGCCACTAGAAGGGTTATTCAATCACAAACCGCCGAGGGAGGGCCAATTCTGAACACAAATGTGATTTTCCTGCCGAATGAGCCAATCTAACTCATGAAATTGCATTATGCCGTGATCAGCTCGGTGTAACTATCATGATTTGAACAAGGACCTGCAACCATATACTGAATGAGGAAGCTGGGAGAATTTCGTTTCACTAGTTCACTGCCAAATCCAGGTGCAAGGTTTCCAGAAAGATGATAGGAGAAGGTAATCATTGTCCAGACAAAATTACAGCTTTCCTTGGAAGAGAAAGCATTTGCCTAGATATTTCTGGTAAAGGTGCGTCTTGAGCAAATGAAAGTTTAGCACGTGCCCCGCTGGGGGAAGAAATTCGTCTACCTCCTGAGTTTACCCGAATCAGGAAAGCGTAATTGATGCAGAACACTAAGCTAAGCCACCCGTCCCCATAAGTCAATAGAGAACCTTCAAATTCACGAGGGGATAAACACTTTGAGTAACCAATTACAGGTGTTGCAATTTTTCCGCTTACGCCAATTATTGGTAGTAGTGACTATGTGTGTATTAGGTCATCAAAATCTGTGAACACTCCGTTGTTTTTATTTTTTCTCTTTGTCTCCCCTCACTCGCGATTGTTAGGCGCACTGACATTTTATGGTCGCAAAGGTTCAGAACCCACTACTGAACAGTGCTCCACTGGGCCTGCGCAAAGAGTAGACACGTGCCTGACAGAGCGTCGCCCTCACCTTCATCGGGTAGACGGCACAGAACTGCAGAACCGCCGATAAAATCATTAATTAGTCAGCTGATTACTGGGATGTGGAGTCGTTAAGTGTTTCAGAACGTTGCTCTATAAGTCCCCCCTTTGTCTAAAAATATACCTTCTGTGAGCTCGCCAGCTAAAGATACAATTAACCGGCGCAGTCCATACACCAGCCTAATTTAAAAAAAACTGCAGCATCTGTGAATTATACCACCATGGGGGATTATTTCGCACACAGCAAATCGATTCGTTTCTTGCAGTTTTTTTCTGCATGTGTCACGTGGGGCCTTGTTTATCATCACGTTCATTTCCCTATACACTCACATTCATCTAACCCGCCAACACACCCCGCACTTAAAATTCCAACAATCCCCTGAGACTGAGAACCTCGAGGCGGTCGTGTAGGCGGCACTTTTGCAGGATTTGCGGGAAAAACCGCACCAAGATTGTCACTTCGGCGACGCATTTGCCGCGCGTGTCGTGCGCTCCGCTGCGCGCGCAGATGCTACTGGCATGAATGAGAAGACAGGCACGGCGAGCCCCGTGTCGGAAATCTCCAGCACCATCAGCGGGACGGACATCTTTGACAGAGGACATTGGCGGCTTCCGACACGCGGGCATTGTGCAACTGACGTTAAACAACTGAGGACTAAACGACGACAGAGGCGGATGCAGGTCCGACAGTTGAGGTGAAATACCCAAACGTTCGTGGGAAGAACATTATCAAAGTGTGATTTTTTTTCAAATAAAGTTTTGGAAATTGAATGCGTTTTTTTAGCCTCGTTCTCACGGTCAGCTAAATCTGCAGCTAATGCACCTCAGGATCGTCAAGCCTGGTAACACCTGGTTTACGGCGTGGGCTTTAGGAGCATTTTGCAGAATCAAGCTTCTTGAAGAATGTGCATTACCGGGATTTTAACTTAAATTCTTGGAAGGGCGTAACAGGCTTTTATAGAATCTAGTGATAAAATCATCCTAATAACACATGGAAGGTCTTAGCATCCAGTCACTAACGGAATAAGGCTGGAAAGGAGAATTAATGAATAATCCAAAAAGGAAATATTCAACCAGCGCAATTCGTCGACTTTTTTCGAATAAATAATGATTTTGCCGCCATAAAATTTTGTCGAAGAATATGAGTAGAAATACGTTGACATCCAAAAACAGATCATCACATGGCCGAAGAAGATTCTGTCACGGAAGGTGTCAACGTTCGTGGTGGGAGTTGGTATCGCACCACAAAAGATGAGTGATATGCTTGGGTGTCATGCAAGTCAGTCGAATGAATCATTTGCTCATTTCTACAGAAAGCTGTATCTTCCAAAACGCCACGTCATTTCAGAATCTGCCCATACCGGGATGGACACAAGTATTTTAACAAGTTAATAGAAAAGTCACTCAAACTGAAACCCTAGGTTTTGACGAGTTGCAAAACACCTACCGAGTGGCAACCGAGCACTTTTGAAACTCCCACCCGATGCCCTCATGCCGCTAACAACCGAGAAGTATCTCGCATGGGATGTTTCTACCTAAAAAAACAACGACAAAGGCACTGGTCAGCAAGAGACATCGGTAGGCGCCCAGAACTCAGCAGAAGCTTCAGATGACTGGAATGTATATACCTGTATTGATGATAGAATAAGTCTGCAGACCGACGGTGGCCCAGAGGTTCCAGCACGTTTCCAGGATGTCCCACGCACAAATTCGGCGCCGCTAGATTTAAAACATTCGCCGATAATTTAAATTTTACAAGGTGCCGATTGCTCCAAGACATATAGAATGCAAAAGCGTTGATGCGAACAAGAAGCCCCCCTTCCATCGGAGTCGGGGGGTGAAGTACACGGGGCGGTTATGGTCGCAAGGGTACAGAAGTCAGCAGCACATGTGACGAGAATACTCTCGTATGCCACGGTCAGCAGTGGAGGTTTCTGAGAATTAGGGTGCCTCTAATTCTCACATGCAGTATTTTCTATTAAGGCAGGAGTAGGGAAGCCGTTCTCTCGAGGTGCTCTATGGACATTCTTTACCAAAAAAAAATCACCCACACGCGTTGAACTGCTTCTGTACTTCGAAAATTGCCATGCATCCCTAGGAACCTAAAAGGCCGTCTTATCATGAAAATTAAAGTAAGTCGGATGTATCGCTCATAGGCAAAGGTGGTTAGGTTTACGTACAAAATCACCCAAAATACAGTTGCACAACACAACAGGAGCCCCTGGGGAATTTCCCTGGGGGAGGGAGTGTTCCGGGACGGTGCACTCCCCTCAGATCAAAGTGTGCTTCTAAGTAATCACATGGGATGTTCCGTTTGGTCGATCGGAAGGGCTAACTGTATATCGAGGTGTGTCATTGAAAATGTCCTGCGCCGAGGAGGCGCTCCAATAGGAGATGTGTGCTCTGTTAGAAGCTCGCCGGGCGCCTGTGTGACATATACGGCGATGGCGAGGGCACCACTATCTCACGTTAGCACGAGACAACATTTTTCGTCATACCATTCCGTGCAACTTGCACCTGTCCCATCTCATACCGTCCCGGGAATGCATCCAATATGTGGTCCCATCCTGTCTCATTCCACCCCATTCCCTGACTCCCACACAGTTACACATCCTATGAAGGCCCATACACGACAATGTTTGCTGGGGCAGCTATGGCGCGAAGGGTATCTTAACAGCGTAGCCGGGGGCCATTAAAACGACGGCTCTGTGATGACCTTTTGGCTACGCCACGGGAACATCCATTAACCACTGTAAACCGTGCTTCCCAATGACGGCCTGAGTTCACGAGGAACAATAAAAAGTCAGATGATTGTCTTACAGTGGCGGACCAGCCGTCGCCTTCCACAGGCCTTTCCGATAGATCCAATCAGTTTTCCGCCCTGGTAATTGAGGCACCATACTTGTCACTATTACGATGACGGTCAGTGCTTTCGAAAATCAGACGTCATTATCGGGGCAAAGACGTGCACCATTTGACCTTGAACCCTTGTCCGATGTTGGGGCGGCTAACCAGTGCGTCTGCTACTTGGCCGATGTCGCGCCGACCTCTTGCTTCGCTCATTATACGGATCACGTGTGAGTGCGCCTCTCACTCGTCATTAGAGCGGCGGCCGTCGGAGCGGCCAGCTGTACAGAATCGGGCGGGCAGCGCGGAGATGGCGGCAGACGTCCTCCCCCACCGCCAGAGGCGCACTCAGCGGCGCAGCCGGTCGGGTCACACGCCGAGAACAAAACCAGTGACTTTAGAAAATGGGAAAGCACGGAAGCTTGGGAACATAAAACAGTATCAATATAGAAAATATCACTAAAACTGCTGGTCAGCAGAATGCAATAATCAGAAAGCAGTGTAAGTACCGGTCCGATGTTGATTGCAACAAATACACCCAGAACCGCGCCGGTAGCACGCAAATACGATACTTTACCTAACTGGTTAGGATGGTGTGCTAATTAATGTGTGAGTGTGCATAATTACGGCACGTTTGAGGACGCATTTATACCAAAAAATCGTTCACAGACCATATATTTTTATTTACAGGCACTGACCTAGGGCCAGGGACTGCGATGGAGCAGTAGCAGCACATTGGACGTTCTCACTGCTGACCCGTGTTCAGATCCCCCGCGGCAGGAACACTGGATAAGCACTTTCTATTACCCAATTTACCCTTCCAATAGGGTGGGAGTTTGCGTCGCCATATGAGCTTATGCAAGTGGAGCGTTGTAGAGCTCCAAGGCTTTTACTGGATATTGTATGTATATATGTTGCATATTGTAAGGATTTCAAGTAGATTAAAAAGACAGAGCAGGAAATGTAACGAACATACTAAAACTTTCTACACTGTTCTGAAAATAAAACTGTATTGGGAACAGTTGTATTTAGTAAGGGCCGGGGTGTCCTAGTGGCTTCGTTGCCAGTCTTCGGATCGGATAGCACGGATTAACGTGGGTTCAATCCCCACGGCGGGAAACCGCCTTCCGTGTCCGATCTGACCCTGTGGAGAGGATCCTTAAACACCCACGCCAATACTCCCTGTAATTGGGTAAGTGTGTCTGTTGGGAGTGGCCCTCATAAAATACAAAAAATATAATATGTATGCAGCGTCCTTGGAACCGACATGCCTCCTTTAGAATTTCTAGGTGTGCCGCTGTTCATGTAATGATTCAGCTTTCATCCTTGCAGTGTGATAAAAATATATCATACAAACAATCCAGAGAACATATTTCCATCAAAAGTGAGGTCTCTGCTTGGAATCAAACGAATGTAATTTCACCTAACCAGCGGCATCACCTTTGAGCCGCAATAATTCGGTTTAAAGAAAAACGACTTCGTGCACAATACCAGGATTTTTATATACAAAAATGCCACGAGAGAAGGCGCAGCACCCAGTGGGTTTCATATTGAACCGATTATGTGCAACAGGAAATTGTAATCTTCACTATCTCGGTTTTACCTTTTTTAAATTTAGCAGTAAATAAAAAAGAGTCAGCACTTTATGCAGGCTCACCTAATTATGAGTTCTTTTGTAGTTCCATCACGAGGTCTGAAAGCTAGCGCACAAATAATTGAGTGTTCAGGCCGCCTTAGCTCAAACAGCTGTATCGTTCAACATAATTAGGTTGGTCGGAGCTTTCAAAGTGGCAATCCCCGACAGAGGGTTCGAAAGTGCTTTGCTGATAAGCTCAACGTTTGTTGAAACTGCGCTGTTTTTCGTTACAAAAAAACCTTCCTCTTTTAAAACATCTATATCATACTTCGCCCGTATGACTGGTAAAAACCACCTTCACCATGTTTGGTGGAGGGGGAGGGGAGGAAGCTGTACTCATATTACAGTGTAGCATCATATGCAGGTTCGATTTTGACGCAGCCAGTCCCGTCTAAGAGACAATATAGAACAGCGTTTTGCAGACTATTCGAGAGTTATTGCGAAGACAAATCGATGCAGTGTCTAGTATATTTAGGTCAGGTCTACACTGGCATCAACTGAGGTACAATACGATATACGTAATTATATTATCGATATTAAGATGATTGCCGGTAATATGGATTGTTTGTTTGTCATTAATAACTTGCAAACTAGAAGAGAGGATTACCACTGAGGTATGAGGGTAACCCGTTCATCAATATACATGAAATGATATACAATTTCACATTTTTTGGTTAAAACGTGCCCGGTTCGGTGGTCTGTGCCACCTTCGCCGAGACAGGGGAAGGTAGGTGCCCCCCGCCCCCCCCGCCCCCACACCCTACAATCTCAGTAACCATGCTAGTAGGCGAAAGTGGCGTGATACAGCCACCTTACCCTCTGCCCAAATTTGGTAAATGTACCATTTTCTGGTCAGCTAACTTATGAGGTCACTGGAGGCCAAAGTACGTTATCAGGGGAGTACAATGGAAGGTTGCGTTTTATGTGAATGACTGACAAAACATGGCTGACAAAGTAGAGATATAGAAAATATATGAGCACATTTTAAATCCTCTCACTGATATAAATCGAATGATGTATATTGTAGACTTGTCATGTAAAATCTTAAACTTGACCTGACCTGACCCAAGATTAGTTCAATGTCAACATAGGTCATAGTGCCATAAAATGTGATCCACAGTGGGAGGCAGAACAAGATGGGGTCTAAATAAACGCACTATCACCATTTTTTTGGACGTAATACAACTTAAACCATTTCTCCATGAATTTGGAATGGAGAAATGATGTCCCTGACCGGAGCCCAGGTTATCAATATAAAAATCATGTTAGCAACCACCCCAGCCTCCTGCCCTCCATCTCCGGTCAGGTCAGTTGGTGCTGGTGCTCAGATTGGCACCACTTAATCTATTGGACCAGCCTTTAAAGAACGATAACGCAAAAGGCAATCCAGCAGAAGTGTATCAGTAGAACTGGGAAACCTAGGGTTGAACCACTGCAAAGCTACCTGAATTGCCATAAGTAAAATATAACTCGAAGAATATTTGCTGTACACGTGTTATCAACTCCTGCCGCACAAAATTTTACGCTGAGCCCAACCATTCACATGCTAGTATGTCCTAAAACAGAAGAAGGGAATAATGCGAAACGTGATGTCTTATTCTTTATTCAGCGCACTTGTTGACAGAGCATATCACAGCGTTGAGGATATCTGATTTACTCGGGGCTGCAGCGATGCCTTCTCGCTGTGATTGAAGCCCAAAACAAACACAAAAAGGAACACTGAACCGGGCAGCTGAGGAAAATAAATGGCCTCGGCATCTGGTCTTGTTATTGAGACTGAACTAAGTGCACGTCAACACCACGCGCTACTGCCTCACTTCCTCTTCAGTATCACGCGCAAGCATACTGGCTGAGATTCATAAAATACAATTTGAGACGTCTATGGAAGCGTTAGCACTTGATCCTGAAATATGCACATGGAGATAAAGGGAGAGAGAGAGAGAGAGTGAGATAGATCGGTCGATTGATAGATAGATAGGCCACCAGATAGACAGACAGACAGACAGACCCACTCAAGCGCGCTCCCGAGTCTCTCTCTCTCGCCCTCTCTCTCTCTCTCTCTCGCTCTACTTCATTTTCTTGTCTTTTCTCTATACAAATTCATTTACAGCAGACACTATAAATCCTGACCTCAGTGCTCTGGGCCTCATCGTAGTTTCTTGGCCTGCCGCAGTATCAGAATCACGAATCAAATTAGACTGGAATCGAGAGTAATTAGAGAAGGGTTGAACAGGCCAGTCAGCTGGTGTAATCTCTGCGCGTAAGGACGGCGAAGCCCCGGCGACAACTAGAAAATGAGCCTTCTCACCACGTCACTTACAATTCATCTGGTTCGTCAATTAGTGAGGCCCAGGGCATCGTTATCTGGTCGATAATACACAGCGACGACGGCACATCACGGCCGAGACCTCCCAGACAGGGTGACCACAAAAAGAGGAGCTGACCACCGGCGCCGGGCGACATGCTCCAGAAGGCTGGCGCGCAGGACACACTGAACAATGGGCCCTAAAGGGCCGGCGCTTTATAGTCCAGCATTCCCAGCGGGGTTCACGGCACTGGCTACCGACGTCTCGCGTTGTTGGATCGCACGCCGACTAAAGGGCGCCCAAGTTAACATTTTCGGCATGTCCCAGCACTCGCAGGTAATATGTTTAATTTTCCCTTATGTGAACGGCTAACTCATCCCCTTCAGAATTTCAGAGACCTCTAAGATAAAGCTATAAACTTCATATACCATTGCCAAATTTGAGAAATCTAGTTAAGCAAGTTTATATTTACATTTTAAGCTTCATGAAGAACCACCTACGAGATATGTAGTGCATTTAATTCCTGCGTCAGCAATAAGGTTTGCAATGTTATAAAATTAGACTTCGATTAACTTGGCAAGCTATGCCCAAAACCCATTATGCCCACCAATGTTAAGGTATAAGCCATTGCCAGCAACAGTAAGCCTCTAACGGTTGGCTGTACAAAAAAGGCAAAAAGAGCTGTACAAAAAAGTATTTTTAGAACATGTTTTGCTAGAGCTCATGTGATTAATCATGTATGCTTGCATCTAAGTGAACGGTGCAACAATTTTTCATCTTTCAGTGGTTCGCTTCAATGATGCCAGGAGCCCCTAAGTTTGTTTCCTTTCAAAACCATGCGCCTCCTGATCTCGAAAACCATCGCGCTGACGGTTGTTGAGCTGAGCTGAGTTCAGCTAGCGATTGCTGGCATGGTGTCAGGCAGAGAATGCCATTTTTCCCTTCGGTGTCACGTTGTAAGCCCCCACAGTTTTCTCATTGTATGCGTCTCTAGTGTTATTATGCTATTTTACACACTTTAAAGATGGGGAATGTATAACCGTTTTGTTGGGTTTTCCATCCAGTCTGGGATTTTGGCATTGAACTTGGATTTTAACTTTTATCAAGTAAGGCTGAGGGTAGGGTGAATTCAGGGCGGGTTTAACTGGTTTTTAATTCCCCTCAGTATATTTTCGTATTCGGTAAGGTGTAGACTGGCCTATCTCCTCAAATCCTGATGTAAAATCACTTAGATTGTATATTCGGGCACAGCTCTTCATCAGAATCATGTAGGTAATATATACAGGAAGGTGAGCATGTAGGTAATATAAAGCAGATGGTGATGGTGACATGTTAAATTTAAACTTTTGTTAAAACTAAAACCTAATACAAGAATCCAATTGTTATAATTGTTGGGGTTTAACGACGCACCAACTGCCAGGGTCATGCGGCGTCGCCAACTCTCACCCTGTTGGAAGGGATTTTGGGGATAGAATCCAATTGTAAGCACCTGTTTACCATGTAGGTAATGCCAGAAGATTATCAGTCATAGTGTCGCCAGACCTAATTTGAGGTCTGACTACACTATGACTGGATATTTGTGACATTACCTACATGATTCTGAAAAAGGGCTATGCCCAAATACCCATATACCGAATATAACTATAAAGTGATTTTTTCATCCGGATTCGAGGAGACAAGCCAGTCTACACCTTATCAACTTATGATCATGCTCCTTGCCGCGGCATCTCCAAAACCTATTAATGTTTTCGTATTCACTTGAAATTTCCTTCTATACGGGCTATGGTCGTTATCAAAATGAAAGGTTAAACAACAACATATGTCCTGAATACTGAGCGGGAACTTGTTATCCCAATTTTTCCACAGAAGCAACTATCTGCCTTATGGAATGAACGCATACCATCCATAACCAAAATATTTCCAAACTCAATTGGCTTGTCTGTATTTGCCTCCCCATCGATATCAAAATAAGGTAACGATTTTCTAAGACACTCATTTTCCATATTTAGATACGAGGTTCCACTACCAAAACACGATTTCAAGAATTGTCCTTCCCGTATCACTCAATACCAACACAGTGAGCTCAGTGAGCTGGTTTTACCAAATAGTCAGGGATGATCAGAGCTAAAGTTTCGTCCCGACAAGCAGCAGCCAGGGTGCTGAAGCTAACTGAACTGGTCGAAACATTGTACACGGTAGTCTTTGAACTTTTCCATTCAAGACTTGTGGGGCCTGTCTCAGCCGGGACAGCTGCTTGAAATTAAAATACCGCCATTGTGTAAGGGAGCCTAAACAGGGGCGGATCCAGGAATTTTCGCTAGGGGCCGCAGCGCTGGGGGCGCCACTTTCATGGCCAGGGGGCGCCATTTTTAGGCCGGCTGGGGGCGCCAAATTTTATGTTCTTTACCCATTTAAAGCATTTTTGTGAACTGAATCAGTTAACCTGCGCCCCGGTGGGCCTCCGAGTCACCTTCGCCCTGGTGGGGGTGTTTGAACACCCCCTCTCGAACTCGTCCCCTATGCAGGATAGCGAAAAAACGCGAACCCTGGTGGATAGCTCATACAAATTCACGAAGACACTATCAGTCACTTTTGGCTCAGGTCAACATTGAGGTCATGGCAGGTCAAAGAAGTTGGCATTTTGAGCAAAGTCTAGCGTCTGACAGCGTTGAGTTATAATAATTTTGTAGACACTGTTCGCTCTCTCTCGTCACGGCGAATCGAATGATGTATAATATGAGCATACTAGGTCAAAACACAAATCACCTGACTTCAGGTCAGGTCAAGGTCACTTTTTGACTTTGCATAGTCCATATGCCTATCAATCGACTGGCAATAGCAATCCAAACGCAATGGTATAAAGATAAAAGTTTTATCATCATTTCATGCAAAGTTATTGACCTAAGTCTCAAAACTGCTTAAGTAGCTTCGGATGATCTCTCAGAGGTCACAGGTCAAAAATTGCGACATGAACCTAAAAAGGGACCTAAGATACTTCGATTTGGAGAATATGAAGGTATTATCACCTTGATCTATACAAATACAAACCATTTTCTGTTTCCTCTGTATTTCCAATGGAGAGGTCATGGTCCGTATTTGACCTTATGTCATCGATATGAAAAATCCCGGAACTTCTTGGAGAACTCGGTGGGGCCATTATGTGCTATAAGTTTCAATCCGATAGATTCACCCATTTGCTACTTATGCCACCTCCAACATTTTTTGAGGTAAGGTCACTTAACCTGCACTGATGACCTGACGTGAGATGACCCAAGCCAAAATTTTTGGGGGATTCTTGCGGAATCGATCAAGAATAAGGTGTGCCAAGTACAGCGGTGCTTCGCGTCGCCGTTTTTCTTGCCGCCCGAAAAACCGGAGGGTCAAAGAGGTAATTAGTTTCATATTTTCTTTTAAAAAAATGAGGAAAGATCATGGCTTTGAATGGATCTAAAATACATCTCAGGAGTGGTAAAAAGTAAATGTATCTCTTTGGCGTTTATTTTATTGTGCACTGGAACCCACGGTTAGTAAAGACACTTTGGGACCCGGGGAGACTGCATGGGGACTATTTTCTCCCCAATCAATGATCAAAATTATCTTCAGAAGCCTTAAACAGTTTGAAGAAGACCAACGAATGTTTAGAATAGGCCCGTCTCGTTCAATGAGCCCATGTTTGTCATTGGGGATTAGGTTTCTACAGGACATGTCAGATCAAATCCCGATACACTTTGGGAAGTCCCATGATGGTTACATGGACTACTGATTTTGCTTATATGATGATGATTAGCACACAGGGCCTTAACTAGCCATAAGGGTCTAATAAACCACTAGGTCAGAGCAGTGATCCCAGATCCCTTCAATCTGAGCTAGCCAGCCACGAAGGATCTATTACTTAAGTTCATGGACCTTGGCTTACTTCAAGACCCGAGTTATTGTAAACCTTTCTAAGGCTATATTCTAATATAATGCCCTCCTAAGACTTGACTGAGACAAGCAACTTGCCGTATTCCAATGTGGTATTTTGACCTTCTTCCGTGCGTAGCCACGCTCGACGTAGGACAAGCGTACCCGGGATGCACAGGGACCAGTACCGACCTAGTCTACACAGAATATCAGCATACTGATCTAATATGCGCACTACGATCACAATGCTGATTTGACCCCACCTGCGCAGTGTGGGTGCAGGCTGGAAATCAGAATAAAATATCGACGTGCGTGCGCCCATTCTTATGTACTCTCGGCATCAGAATACGGCCCCAAGCAAAGGCCCAGTTTAGGGATACTCCACATCAGCGATCAACTCGGAAAAATGTGTTTGTGTCTCCCTCAACGGCATCCACCTGAATTTTTGCAGTAACCATAACTAGCTATAACCAGATTTTGGCCGTTGGCCTGTCTTCGCTGTGCTATGGCAGCCACATAGGACCCTCGACTGACCAAAGTGAACTCAAAGTCGTTCACAGTGTACACTTGTACACTTTCCGGCTTTCTCCAGGGGTTCGCTAACTGGCAGATTTAGATCCTAATGGATTTAAGGGTCCCACCAGTCCCACTCACAGCAGTCAAAGACTGTCATGGATGGTTACCCGCCTGGATGCAGGGGGCCCAGCGGCTTCCCGATTAGACCTCAGGTCACATCATGACCTTCCACAAGAATATGGCAGGCTTTACTGGGCACGGAAAGACCCGTTGGTCCCGGAGTGCCCTTTTATAGACCGTGCGTTCAGTTCCAAATATATATATTTACGATACAGAGTCCTCTTATGGTCACCGGAGGTATCGCCCTGTCCGACAAAAAGCATGCTGGCAAGACATGGCCCTGACTGCGACCGAAAGATCTGTTAGTTACAGAGATCCCTGTTGACCTAAGATTGCCCTATTGATAACGAGGAGACTCCTGGTCCCAAAGGACCTGCTGACCGTAGAGGGCCCTACTTGTCACAGCATCCCCCGCTGGCACAGAGGGCATTCTCGGTTTCTCGGTGGCAGACAGAAGGCTCTTCTGACTGCATTGGGCCCTGCCGACCACGGAATGATGTACTGGTCATGCTTGTCACAGAGGACCCTGTTGAAAACAGGTGACCCACCCGATTAAAGAGTGTTCTTCTGCCCCTTGGGGACCCTGACGGTCACATATAGGGTGTCGCTTGCCGCAGAGGGTCACGCTTGTAACAGCAAGTCATGCTGGTCCCCGAGGTTTACGGTTGGTCATAGATTGGCGTAGCCCTGCTGCCCTTCGCGCGATCTTTTCCCTTCGGGTGCCTCTCATGCGACTGTGCTAGCCGCTCCACCCCTTTACTACGTTTCTGTTCCTCCCTACTATAGTTCCATCACCCAAAAACTCTCCTTCCCCGATCACCTAGGCATTTTCCAGCTCTATCAACCGGCCGCAAACTCAACCTATCCAAGGTGATGATGTTAGAGATTGCACCTGATCAACACTGACCGAGCTTATCTATCACTGATCAACAACCGAGAGGGTTGGGTACATGGACGATTCAGGATTTCGATAAGAGGGAAGCGAAGTCTCGGGGGCGGTCAGACTACCATTTGGGGATCAGTCTTTGGTATCATGGATCTTTGTGATGCTAATTTTGCGTATTTGTGATGCCATTTGAAAAGTGCCGATTAAAAAACACGTTGCCAAGAAAAGGAAGATTTTCTCAAAGTGCCTCTAGTTAAATAAGCAACAAGTAAACAGGGCAACTTCTACCTGGATTACGTTTTGAAGCAGAATTCACGCAGAGACGGCCGTTGGAGATTTTGCGAACCAGTCGTTGCAGAGTGGATAGTGATAAATCCATAATATTCTACATAAGGCGAAACTTTTTGCTGTTTACAAACATGTGGGAGAGGACGCAACCAAAATTATGCAGGTGCCTCCTGCCGAGCTCTCAATGTTTTTCTTACACAGATGACGTGGGAATTTCGCATTGCTGTCTGGACACAGCCTTTCATTAGTGGCACTGTGAAAAAACACCTCGGCAAAATAGTTAAATGATCGAAGTCAACCGCTTATAGGGTTATCAATAGATCCGGAATGTTTTTAAAATAAATTTAAGGGATATTGGTATATGTGCTCAAAATTTGCTTCACAAGAACCATTACTTTTACCAGTCCCCTTTATTCCATCGTAGCATGTTCTTGTTGCAAAAGACGACACAACCACATATTGACGGGCACACGACCACACATCGGATGGGCGTGAATGCACCCTGGGGGATCCTGCGTGGTAACGGAGCAAAATGACACCAATCGATACCCAAAGCATACATTAAAAGAACTCGGGGCAATTGTTACCACTCAAAGCTGAGAGCTGTCCATGTGCTATGGTAGTGCCATGTTGCAGTGGGATGCCCTAAGGCTGAAAAAGAGCGGTTAATCGTGAAATTGGAGCACCCGAACACAAAGTAGAGGACATCCGAAGTTGAAGGCGGTACACGTAAAAGTGGGGCGCCCCAAGGCTAAGAAAGAACAGACAATTGTCAAAAATGGGCGCGCAATCATGCACTAGCGGGCAGTCAAAAGTGGATCAGAGCGATCAATTTTACGGTGGGCCGCTTTAGAGCTAAAAGGGACGGTCAATCATGATATAGGGGTTCTGAACCACAATGCGGATGGCGGCCAGAGGTGAATGAGGGCAGTCCACGGTGAAGTGGGGTGCTCTAAAGCTGCACAAGAGCGGCGGCCAGCAGTGGAGAAGGTGCGCGCAATGATACAGAAGAGAGCGGCTTAAAATGGATGAGGGCTGTCCACGTTGCAGTGGGGCACCCTAGGCTGAAAAGCGGGTCAATTGTGAAAACGGGGAGCCCAGTCACAAAGTTAAGGGCGCCTGTAGGTAAATGACAATGGTCCACGTCGCAGAGGTCCGCCAAGCGCTGAAAAAGGGTGGCCAAACGTGAAAAATGGGGTTCCCAACCATAAAATAGAGGGCGTCCGGAGGTGAATGAGGAGTCCACATTGAAGTCAGGCGCCCTAGATCTGCAAAGGAGCGGTCAATAGTGGAGAACAGGAGAACAATCATGCAGAAGAGGGCGGCCAAAGGTAGGCACGGGTGGTCCATGTTGCAGTGGGGCGCTCTAGAGCTGAAAAGGGCGGCCAATCGTGAAATATGGGCGCCTAACCACAAAGAAGAGGGCGTCAAAAAATCGATGAGGGTGGTCCACGTTGAAGTGTGACGCCTATTAGTGACCCAGGGCATCATATATGAGGGAGTGCTTAGGTATATAAATGAGTCCAGCATTGATGCAGCATGGGAGTGCCAAAAGTTCAGTGTGGTACGGTGGTACACCCTGTGGGACGCCGGTGGTCTATAGCCGGGGAAGTGTGGTGAGTTAGTCAGTTAGTTATTTGGGCTTTCGGGCGAGGGATGGTAATGGTGATAGTGCATCGGGGGACGCTGATACTTCACCGAGGCGATACCGAGACTGGAGTTATGGATACCGGTGGTGCAGGCAAGGGCGCCTGCAGCACATAGGCGTGGAACCGTCAGTGGAGCGTCTGTGGGAGCAAATAATCCATCTTAGGGACACTGGTAGGGTAACAACAGGGTAGAAGGGGGTACACGAACAGGGCACTGGTTGGGCAACAGGGAGGAGAAGACATTGCATGGGAAGAGCGCTGACGGCGCAATTTGGTAATCAAGGAGACACCGAAGCTGAAGTTTGGAGCTTCCGGTGATACAGCTTGTGGGTACTTGCATTCAGTGAAATTTGTGGGAGCTGTCAAGGGAGGCGCTGGTAAGACAACGGGCCACGTTTGGGATGCAGGAAATTCAAAGTAAAGAGAAGCTGCATGGGGTTTCTGGCAGGGATGTGTTGGTGCGTTCATGGAGCTAACGATAGGCACCCATCATGCACCATGGAGGCACAGGGCATGCTGTCAAAGTTGGGGCGCCAATAATGGCGCGTGGTGGGGGATGTGGTTGGGCGCCGATAGAGCAAAAGTAAGATACCAATGATTCATCAAACAATCAGCAGAAATATGTGGGCGCCTATAGTGAAGTGTGGGGGCACCAATGGAGCGAAAGAAAATCACCAATGTGTACCATGGGTGCCGCCAGACAAAGCGGTTTGTCGAAATGTGGGGGCGCTCCCGATGAGCCCACGGCTGGAAATGAAGGCGCCGGTGGAGCAAAGAACAGGCACCAATGATTCATTATGGGGGCGCCAGTGATACAGAACGATGTGTCAACAGATGGTGGAAAGAGGCGGGGGGAAGGCGCCCATAAAGCTAAAAGCAGACAACAATAATGCATCATAAGAGTGGGGCTCGGGTGGTATAGGAGGGGCTGTTGGAAGGTGAAGACCCCCTCAATGGGGCATGGGGGCGCCGTTTGATATTAAAAAGAAACGCACCAATTATGCACCATTTGGGCGCCAGAGGTAAAGAGCGGGTCCAAAAAGCAGGGGGTGCCCACAGTGAAGCGTGGGGCGCCGCGCCGGTGGAGTGCACAGAAGACACCAATGATGCCCAATGTGGATGCCGGTGGTACATGCAGGGTTTCAGCACATGGGGCGCCCACAGCGACGCGTGGCGGCGCCGTTGAAGTAAAAACGAGACATCAATGCTGCACCACGGAGGCGCCAGTGGTATAGAGCGGATTTTCCGAAGGTGGGGGCGCCCGTAGTGAGGATTGGGGCGCCAATAGTTTATAGCGGGATGCCAAGAAGTGGGAGAGCCTACGATGAGGCTTGGGGCGCCGGTGGAGTGAAACGAAAGCACCAATGATGCACCATGGGGGCGCCAGTGGCATAGAGCGGATTGTTAGAAAGTGGGGGCGACCGTAGTGGGGAGTGGGGATCCAGTAGTACATAGCGGGGAGAGAGTGGGGGCTCACTGGTATAAAACGGGCTGGTAAAAGGTGAAGATCCCCTCAGTGAGGCATGGGGGCGCCATTTGAGCAAAAAGGCACCAATGATGTACCACGGTGGCGCCAATGGTGAAGATCGGCTCTAAAAGCAAAAGGCGCCCACGGTGAAGCGTGGGGCGCCGGTGAAGTACACAGAAGACACCAATGTACCCAATGGGGGCATCGGTGGTACATGAGGGTTCAAAGGTAGGGCGCCCACAGTAACGCGTGGGGGCGCCGTTGGAGCAAAAACGAGACATCAATGCTGCACCATGGAGGCGGCAGTGGTATAGAGCGGATTTTCCGAAGGTGGGGGCGCCCGTGGTGAGGATTGGGGCGCCAATAGTTTATAGCGGGATGCCAAGAAGTGGGAGAGCCCACGATGAGGCTTGGGGGCGCCGGTGGAGTGAAACGAAGGCACCAATGCTGCCCAAGGGGGCGCCGGTGATACATGCGTTGTTCCAAAAGATGGGGCGCCCACAGTGATGCGTGGGGGCGCCGCTGGAGCAAAAATGAGACATCAATGCTGCACCATTGAGGCGCCAGTGATATAGAGCGGATTTCTAGAAGATGTGGGCGCCCGTAGTGAAGAGTGGGGCGCCGGTAGCGGGAATGTATAGCGGGATTTCAAGAGGTGGGAGAGGCTTGGGGGCGTCGGCGGAATGAAATAAGGGCACCAATGATGCACCATGGGGGCGCCAGTGATGCAGGGCAGGTTGTCAAAATGTGGTATTAGCATGCAGCGGAATTACCAGGGGCGCCAGTATTTCCGTTTGGCATGCAAATGTGGAGCAATGGAGGCGGCCCCAGGGGCGCCTTAGTGCCGAGGGGCGCCTTACCGGCGAGGAGGGGGCGGCGGCCCCGCGGCCCCCCTGGATCCGCCCCTGAGCCTAAAATGCACATGTGTGCCAACCTCATTTAGACAGCGACCCTGCATGCCAGCGTTCCAAAAAATGTCCGTTTGTTCGCCACACTTTAGCCACTAGTTCGAACAGATAACGGCATTGTGGTGTTGATTGCTGTGCTGTTGATTTAATTTAAAAAAATAACTTAACAAATAATGCCCCAGTATCTTGTATCACTTTCGGGGCAATTCAAATATGAAATTGGTGCAAATACGAGAAGAGTATGGACTTTGCAAGGTGCTCGCTAATTCCAGTAATGCATGGGGCTTATCAACGCATCACGGCCGGTGTCATATGGCGTCGCCAACTCTTTCCCTGTAGGAAAGGTTTTCGGGGAGCCAAATTACTCCTTGTTTAGTGAATCCGCCTTGGCTTGACCCCGGGGTTGGCGCGTGGAAAACGCTGGCGCTTTCTTTTCACTACTTCACCGTAACCCCGTCTTCTCTAAATACAGTTCGCCATTCAGCTGTATGTCCAGAATTTTGTATACAACTTGCAACCACGGAAAAGTCAGACAAAATCTGGTAAGATGGACTTTTAAGTGTAAATTGTATCAGAATCTATGCACCGTCTCGCACACATTTCGAAGCGTGCGAGGACCCTTGTGCAAGGGCAATATCCTACACACTAGACCCAAGCCGTATCCAAGAGCTCCGTCAAACAGTGTATTTAAGTACCAGACAGCTATCGGGAATTCCGTCAGACATCAGCACATTCCCTCTCAGGCAGCACCTATCAGAAGTGGCCCGGCCAGTCGTTAATGACCATGAGATCAAATATCGTCGCCGATACCGGTGGCATTCCTGGCGCGGCTGCGACGAGCGCGGCGCAGCGACTACAGAAACGGCGCAGCCGGCCAGACGGTGAAGCATTCGGACAAACACCGCGCGGCCACTTTACAGGGTGTCCTACTAATGAGATCTCCGAGGGCCACCTGGCGGCTGAGCTGAGGCATGCCTAGCCGCACGCACAGGTGGTGCCGCGAACCTGCGCCGCACGCCGCAACAACTGAAACCGAGCGGCAGTGTTAGTTAGTTAGTTAAGGGCTTTTTATAAGGCGTTCTGTGCGAGGCACCTTTGCCCGCCTCTAAAGTGTGGGGGAGAATTTTTCGGGAGGGGTGTTTACTTTAATGTCGCAGAACAAAGGGACGAATCTTATTTCAAGGAATGGGTCGCGAAGTGTAGCAACACTAGCGAGGGAAGGGGATTGCTACGGCAGAGATGCCGAGCGTGGGGCACAGGTAGGATTTAAAAGGGTACGTGAAGAGGTTTGCCAGCGTGAAGATTAGTTTTTTTTTAATTTTGTTCCTTGTTATCGAATGACCGTTTTGCTTACGTTACTCAAGTTCCTCCATTGAAAAGTAATAATTTTGGGTTATTAGAAACACCCGCAAGCACCATGACATGGTGCCGCGGGTCTTTATCCTGCAACCAGGAGGTGAGGTTACAGCACCCTCTGGCTGGGTAGCCGCCCATAGAGGAAGAGAGAAGGGTAATAGAACAGATAGAGTGTCAGGGAGGGGTGAGTTGGTTAGTTGTTAGTCTTAAATGTGGTTAGTATAGTTAGTAGTCCTTAAGTTAGGGTTAGTTGGTTAGCAAACATGAACGGATGGTTAGATAGGGTTAGTTGGTTAGTTGAACTTTATTACTATGGTGGGAGCTATTCTGAGTCTACCATACCTTAGGACCAGACAGTTAAAGCCCAGTTTGAAGCACATATTGTTTAAATTTGTCAGAGGGACGTTTATAGTGTAATTGTTATTTCTAATATGAGGGGTGCTATTCGGATGCAGGTATTTTTCATACCTGCCACCATAGACGTTCAGATAAAGCTCTAAAAGCAGGACCGGCACGGCTTCGGCTGGAGGATTGATACCAGTTGTGGCGGAGAAGCAGGATTTCAGGTAGACACCGTTAACTTTTTAATCATTTGTTTCCAGTTAATTGTATTGGTTAGAGCCAGAATAACACAAGCAGTGGAGCGGAGACAAAGTGCCTCCACCTTTATCAGAAGTGACCGGGGAATTATTGAAAGCTGGAAAACGCAACTGAAGCACATAATAAAGAATTGAGGAACGTGCCAATTCGTGGAGCATTTCCAAGATTGTTTTGTGATGTCTTACTTAGATGTTGTCAAAGACAGTTTTATATTGAAACTGCAACGATCGCGCAGTCGCGGTAGCTCACCTGCGTTGTAGACCGAGTGGTGGCGCCATAAAATAATATAATTTGGATATTTCAAGGCCATCTCACATGAAGGTCAAATTCAACACCAAAAAACAAAATTCAAGGCCATACACACGAGAGCTTTTGGCCAGATGACACTACCCAGTATGATGTAGGTTATGTTATGGTGTAAAAGTTAAGGTGTCGCAATGCTACGGTCAGTGCAATATTTCCAGGTCAAAGGTCATCGGTGAAATTCAAAGCTGCATTTCCGGTTCAACGGCTGCTACCGCACTAGTTATAGTGTAGAATATGAAGACGTCATATCATGACGTAATAGGACAACGGTCTTACATCACCCCGACCAGAAAATTTCAGGTATTGTATGGGACCTCCTCTCTTTGACCTTAGTCCAGTTCCAGTGTGCCTACAACTGTTTTCTGCACAGTTTCTGCACTTTCCAATTCCCCCACCACAGCTCGTATCTAGCCCTCATGACCTCGTCTGATCTTAACCCTCGCCTCACCGGGGGCATTGATGGACCCCCTAAGGTTTTTTTCGGGATAGCAGAAAAACGACGAAACGCAGGACCGCGGTTGATAACTCTATCTCTTACCCCATAATTTTCACATTATCCTTAAAAAATTTTACCTCGGGTCACCCAAGGTCACGTCACCAGACGAGGTCAACCAAGGTAACCTCACTTCAACTTTTGAGCTCTATAAGAGCTACGTTTCTCAATAGATCAATTTGAAACTTCCTACAGTTCATAGCCCCGCCAGGGTCTACAAGGTGTATGTCCACGATTTTTCGATTTCGTGACCTAAGGTCAGGTCACGAGGTGACCTCTCCCATTGAAAAGCATAGGAAAAAGCTGTTTTATGATCTAAAAGCCACAAAAACGATTGCAAATGCTCAGCTTGCTCAGAAAAGCGTTCTTGGACACCCTTTTACGGATCCCAGGAGTCATATGTTCCCTCTGACCTCTTCAAGGTCATCTAAGTACACCAGGGATCAAAAACAGTATTTTGGCAATAACTTTTGACCCCTAGTTAAGCTAGAGCGTTTAATCAAACACCATCGTGTATGTCTTTTTGCCAGCTTTTATTTGATATACAACAAGGTCACGTTCTGAGCTTTGATGACCTCAGGTCACATGAGGTTACGAGGTGACCTCTGGAGGTCAAACCACTGGCGGGAGGTCATTACGTTCCTTATAACGGAAAAAGTTATGGCATTTTCCTATCCAATGTAGTTCACCAAATCTCAATAGCTCTAATGGCATAAAAGTTATGCCCATTTTTTTAACATTATTGCATATTTGAGTGAAAATAGCCTATCGTGACCTAACTTGACCTCTGGAGGTCAAACTATTTACCTGAGCGCTTAAAATGCAATGTAATTTCGTGCTGAATTCACGCAAGCTTTCTAATGCACTTTGCAGATTTGCACTAACCCTCATATTTTCGGAGTTAGAGGGGGCCATCGATGGCCCCCGGTGGGGCGAAGGTGGCGCCGGACCCCCGGTGGGGCGCGGGTTAAAGATACTTATCTAGGTCAACTCAAATTAGCTATAAGGTGCACCACACAGCCCTCATAAATAAGACCCCAAACGAGTGTTTTCCTATTCCTCTTAGTATTTTAGATATCGGAGTGGACACTTTAGGATCCCCTATTTCAGCGCGCGTTGACTCTTCTCCAACACGGGTGTTAGAGGAAGGGTACCGTGCACCGGTGCCACCTGTTTCTCCGCCCATCATTGATCTCTCATAATGACGCGAAAATGACGAGGTAGATAGCTGGAAATCCTAGCACTCTGTCTATTAGCCCGGAAAATTTATAGGTGTACTGTTCTTATCGCTGGTTGGCAAGATTCAATACAGCCCAGACGAATATTCCACCACAGGACGACAGCTGAGGCTGTATTCGGACCCTTCAGCAGATAGGATGGGACTGCCCTATCGATTCGCCTGATATATCACTCCATACATAGTAGTAATTAGAGCTGTAAAACCAGCGGTGCTGACGTAGGCAGCAGGGAACGGCTCAGTGTCACACAACGCTAAGGGTAAGCAGTTGAACACACTCAGAATAAATCAGCCAGCAACAGAATTAGTCGGCACGCATGAGTCACCTCCAGGCGTATCTTCGTTTCCAAATCAGAGTGACGCAAGGATCTTTTTATACCGATTCTAAAAGGGTTTACATGATATTGTTTGGTCAATGTCCTGGCACCAGAAACTGGTGTTCCGCTACTTATCTACCGAGCATATTGCACCGACCGATAGTGGGTAGTTAATGAAGAATCTGACTAATATGAACAAGCCGCCTCTTGGGCGCCGGTGGGGGGGCGGCACCCAGGTGGCGCCGGGCCGGGCCGCTAACGGCAAAACCCCCTGGGTGCGGGGGGGGGGGGGGTCACTCACCAGCCCCAACAACCAAAATTTAAAAACCTTGATGTACATACATACATACTATTTCTAGCAACGAATATTTCAAATTACCTTTTTAGCCCATGTGTAGCTCAGGTATCTTTACAAATATAGATTGTGGTACTAATAGGGCATGTATGCACTTGGGAAGTGAATGCGCTTTTCGTGCCACCGAATTTTTGTTCTTTTTCATTTCACTGCCCACAGGTAGAGATGGCTTACGCTACGTTACTAAATTATTTTTCCGTAGCCGTAGCTCTGAAAATGAAACGTAGCGTTTCTGGGAGAATTCTGTAGCGTACTACGCCAAAATTTAGCGTATCGCAGCGTATTACGAAAAAATACGTCTTATACGTATTCGTGATTGTCTTATTCGTGATCTCCATCGCAGTACTAAGGATTATTAGTAACGATTTGCTTTAATTTGAAATTTGAAATAGAAGTGGAAATATTGGAAAAAGTAACGACCAAAACATTAGCTAAAATAATAAAATAATGCCACGAGAAATGCACCAAAATCACTGTCAATTCAAATCGGGACCTTTTTGTGAATAGTGTAAATAACGGACACATTTTTGGGCCTGGAAAAATTAGAATTAGGTTGATTTCGATTTACAAATTTGTATTTCCAACTGGTGACAAGATTCCCGACCATTCATCACACACATCAGGTCCCACACATCAGGTCATCAGGTCACACATCAGGTCGAGTCAAGGTCACTATCTAATTTAACATAGTCAATATGCACATCAATCGACTCGTAGTAGCAATCTCAACGTAATAGTATCAAAACAAAACTGATGTCGTCATTTCCTGCAAATTTATTGACCCAAGTCTGAATATCTGCCGAAAAAGCCTAGATGAACTCTCTTAGAGGTCACAAGTAAAACATTACAACAGGAACCTAGAAAGGAGCCCAGGATACTAGGATTCCGGAAATACGAAGGTATTCACAATTTTATCTACACAAATACAGCCAAATTTATGTTTTCCCCATGCATTTCCAGTGGAGAGGTCATGCTCCGTACCTGACCTTAGGTCATCGATATGAAAAATCCCGTAATATATGTTGTGGTGCTCGGAATCTCATTATGTGGTATCAGTTTCAATCCGGTAGATTCACCCCTTTCTTACCTATGACACCTTAAAAATGTTTGGAAGGGTGAAGTCACTTAACCTGCACTGGTGACCTGAACTGAAATGGCCCAACCTTAAAATGTTGGGGAAGATGTAGAATTGATCAAAGATAAGGTGTGCCAAGTAAAGCGGCGCTTCGCGCCGCCGTTTTTCGTGCCGCCGGTAAAACCCGAGGGGGCGTTCAAACACCCCCACCGGGGTGAGGGTTAAAGTATGAGTGTGTGAACAAAATGTTGATATTGTAGTGCGATATATTTTTACCGTAGCCGTAGCTTAAGTACCGTAATTCCGTAGTCGATGAAATATAACGTAGCGTAATTCCGCAGCGTAGTTTTGGCCAAAATCGAACCGTAACGTAGCGTAATTCGATAACGTAACGCAGCGTAGGCCATCTCTACCCACAGGTGTTAGGCTTATGCAGCCTCTTCTAAAAACAAAAATGAAATTATTGGAAACTCTTCACTGACTGACAAGAAACTAGATTGCTAAATTTATATTTGATCGGCCTCGGTCTCATATGTAGTTATCAATAGCCATATATTTGATTACCAGACCCTGCCAGCGAAAAACAAACGCATATACACACTCATGACTACCGTCCAAGAGAAAACCAAGCGTGTATAGCACGTCTGACCCTGGCATAGCGCCACCGAGTGTAAGAGTCATTTAGTTCAAGGGTTGCCGAGTGCAAGAGTCACCAAGTGCAAAAGTCACCGAGTCACAGAATTCAAGGGGCGCCGAGTCACCGAGTCACCGAGTGCGAGCGTCACAAAGTGCGAGTCAACGAGTGCGTCGGCTGACTCTGCGCCGTGAAAAGTGCACGTGCTCACATGGGCGCTGACTGTGCGCACCCGCAAATGTGATGACGCGCCGATGACGCCGCTGTGACTGATGTCGTCACCGATGACAGGTTAATTAGTCGCCGATGACGTAGAGGGATCAGCCACGTCGGCCCTGGCAGCTGTGAGGCGGGGTTTGGAGGTGGGGTGGGGTGCCGCCACTGCCCCTGCCGTTCTATTTGCGACGGATCGTGGCACACACCGAGAGAAGGAACAGCAGGTGAGGAAAGACGCCGATTCAGATGGGAGAAATTATTGTAGGAATATCCGGCATGTATTAGCACACATGACAGAGAAACCAGGCCGCGTATAGTAAAGTGTCACTGGAAGATTTGAGCGTTGTATCTAAAATCGCACGATTGCAATCTAGGCATGTCTCAGTAGAGTACTTCACGGTCCTAGAAATAAGATTCCGGCGGATCCAGAGTAAGCGTCTGCACAATATGGCTCAGTCCAAATAATATCCAAGCTAAAAAAACGACTGTGTCAAAAACGATTGGAGTCCAAATATATATATATCCGAATCGAATACCATCAACATTATTTAGCCGATTGATTTAATCTGATCATCCATGGATTGGAATTCATTACACAATAACAGCTGAACTATGATTTCTTTAGGTTTATCGATGCACCAACTGCCAGGGTCACATGGTGTCGCCAACTCCTTCCCTGTTGGAAGGGGTTCTCGGGAGCCAGATGGCTCCTTGGTCAGGAATTCGCCGGGCCTTGAACGCGGGTCAGCCGCGCAGAAAGCGAGCGTGCTAACCACCACAACACCGCACCCCCTCCTTCCACTTGACACATTGTTTGCCGCAATGCGAGCAGTGCAACATTGACTTCATCTGCCCTCAAAACACATTCATAATGAGGGAGCGGATGTTGCATTAACAATCCCGTACGACTTCCGCACTGTACTGTTATGCAGCGATCGGGAACGCATTTGTTTTATTTCTTAATATTTTTTACTTATTTTACACTTGGTCGCGATCATTTTGGTTAAAAAACCGGTTGTGTTTAAGGCGCACGAGTGCACATTGTATTTGAAAAATATGCTCTTGAGCTTAAAGATTATTAAAATGTGTGTTTTTAGTAAATCATGATGATATCAGCAAATGGGCATCCACAAAATAAGCAAAATAGGCTATGGAAAGAAAGTTTTGAACATGATAAATAAAAAATAGCCAAATTCAGATGAATCAGCTATGTGTGGGAAATAATCTACGAAGTGATATATATGTGCTTTTTTGTTTCATGTTTATAAACCATTCTCGTCGACAAAGTGTTGCACCGGCAGTGGCCTCAGATTCTCGTGGATGGCAGTCCCGCTGCTTTTGAGGAACAATCGATGAAGTAAACAATCCAGTTCATCGTCTGCATATTTATCAGTCATATACTGTGGAGTGCTTGATTTACAGCAGTCTGAAGTGCTGTTTTCACCGGTATTAAACATCAATAGCGTACATCTGCTTTCTGGAAGCGCATACCCGAACCTAGTTTACGTGTATGTACCCTGTGAACGGTACTGTGTGGTGAGAGAGCCCGAGAGCTGAAAAAGTGCACCAGTCCTCACCAGGCTGGCAACTAGACTGATAGAAATTCGACACAGTTTTGACCAATGTGACTTTATTTTTACTTTGACTGAGACATAACAAGCCTCGAACGAGAATGAGACTAAATCTGTACCAATAAAAAAAACGGCTGAAGGCGGTCGTGAGTCACCCATGGGAAATCAGATGAACATGCAGCCACGCGGAACATGCAACCACGTCATCAGGCCCGAAACAATCAAGGCCGGAGCAGCAGCAGCCCGCGCTGTGAGCTGGTGTGCACGGGGATATATTTACAACGGGTGAGCAGCCCTACCCTCCTACCGCCTGAACCATTTCGGCACCCGCCAATGCCTCGGGGTCATTTCTAACCCATTACCGACTCGAAAGCCAATGGCGTTATGCAAAAAAATTGGAACGTTGCTTAGACCACCATGCTGTCTTCTACTCGTGTATAAATTTTGAACGATGTCTGTAGAGCTGTGGTGTCATGTCTCACAGGGGCAAATTTGATCAAATCTAGTCTGATTTGGTCTGAAAGGCTGACCTAGATCAATGAAAGTAATTTACATTGTTTTTTGCTATAGCTTTCACACACAAGCACATGCACGTTTTTCAAACCATCTTGTTTTTGTTTTTTTTATCACAGGTGTGGAACTAAAGGACCGTCGACACTGTGTGTCACATTGCTGTATGTTTTACGTGGCGACGGCTGAGGAGTTACATGTGTGTATGCTGTGTAGGAGTGTTCTAGCTATATGCGTTTTTGGCGTTTTGCTCCTTTTTCAACTATTATTCACAATGATTTGACGCGGGAGCATGAAAAAGCCTCGTTTATTTGAGGATGTACCCGAATAAACCGAAACTGAAACTGTTTTTCACGCCACCCTCTCCGCTACGCATGTTAAGCCAACACAAAAAGCATGGTAGAGCCATGCGCCCATATACAGACACATATATATGTCGAAGAAATTATGGCACATTTGTGAGGCATGGTGAATGCCAACGAACCATAGCACTGAGCAATTTGTACAATCCCGCACTAACACTAGGGATAGGTAAACGGTGGTAAAACATGCCGATAATACAAAATAGAACATGGTGAAGATTGGGAGCACTGTATGGGATTATCCATTTCAGTGCGCACTTACTGCAGGTTCGGGACAAATTACCACAACCAAAATGCTTAGCTTGTAAATACATTTTGTCCGGCAGAAAAACGAGCAGCAGGTGAAGAAAAAGTATTTATAGCGGTAGCACATACCTCTCGTATGCAATTTCCACCGAGGTCTGTTTGGGATCTGTGTATTATGCCACTTGGCAGGAGCTATAAACCAAGGCAGTTCCAGAAGCCAGACACATCCATCACTGGCTTTGGAGGTGAACACGAGAAAGAATAAGACCGCAGTCTGACATTATCCACACTTCAGTTGTGCAGATGTCCCCGAAACACACTGATTCAGTCTACCTTTCACCAAACACACCACCACGCTTCGTCCAAGAGCATGGTTGGCAACCACTGCAACCACTGATTGCAACCACTGGTTGCAGTTCTACTCTACTCAAAACCAAACTCCGTTCATTTGTAGTCCATCCCTCCATTCACCGCACACAAGTTCACCTACATTCACACGTCACACCCGTGGCGGGTATTTTCACCTCCAATCAGAGGCTGGCTCCATCATTACACCAGGAGTGTTATGCCCACACTTTAATGGTAGCGGTGAGTCACTTTAAACACCAAGCCTGGCGTCGGTGGTGGCGCCGTTATGACGGTTATGACAGGCGGCTATCTCCTGCCATCTCCTAACATTTTGCATCGGGAGTGGCACGCGCTTGACACTGTGCAGCCGGCCTGAGGGGCCCGGGACAACGGCTGGGGGCCGCACCACTGACTGCGGCGGATAGGTATCAGCTTCGTGTGTTCAACCGCCCGCGCTGGTCAGCGTGTTTATGTTCAGGTAAGTCGACTATCGGGAGGCTCGCAGCGCAGAAATGAGGGTCAGCTACATACGCAGTTGGCATCGATTTGAAACTTGCACGTTTACAATTTGGGGCTCACACATTTCCCCGCCACCTGGCTTCACTGGATCCATCAAAAGGATTGTGGCACCTTGGTTTAATCCCGGAATTTAGTGTAATTAGGGGTTCTTTTGGCCTAAAATAATAAAAATGTCAATGGTTTTCTGAAAATTTACAATAGGCTCAATATTTTTATATTTAAAATGTTCCTCTATGGTAAGAAATAAACCTCTGCCTGTGCATGAGGTCATGATCTGAAAACTACTACCATATTCAATAGGCTTCAATAGGCTGATTACTCATCGTAATGTCAGCATTCTGTCACGACAACAGCAGATAACTGTGGCCGGCTTCTTCGGTACATTCTGGGTACATTTCAGGCAGGTTTTTAGCTTTTCTCTGAAAAATTGTTGAGTTTCAAGACAAATGATATATTGAGTACCGGGTTTTCCGGCATGCTTTACAACTTGGCTATCTCAGATAAAATCACATTATAAAGGTGCCACGTTCCCTTTAAGCCGACATCGAGTCTACCAATTCATCCAGTCCGCAAATATGTGGGCCGAAAAATGCATTTCACTGACCCTATTTTTCTGAAAGCCTTCCTAGTCTTCAGGAAACAGCCCTAGCTGACTAATGTCTGCTGAGCCTTAAAGCCGGATCATGTAGCTCAGGAGGTAAGTGCTATATAGTACTGGGTCTCGCATCCCACCTTGTTGGAGTTGAGCACATTTAATTTCTAAAACAAATTCAAAACAAAAGTATTTCTGCCGGGTAGAATCCCACGGAATGTACCTATGCAGTGTCAGCGGATGAAACTGATTCGGTTTTGCTGCATCTTTAATTATTTCTTAATCTAGTATTTTTCAGCTTAATTCTACGTGGCTTAAGAAACGAAAATTATTGGATGCTTTTTTTCACAAAAAAACCTCAAAACTACATCAACCACACACGGGGTTTACGTCCGCATGGTCGAGATTTAAAGGGCGCTCTAAGTTAAGTTATAAGGCCTTGGCTCTAAGTATTTGACTGCCTACCAATGCCTTCACCGCGGGAAAAATTTGCAGTTGCACACACAAATCGTTTCAGACCGCTTCTCTCTAGCAAACCCTCATAGTACCAATGTCGACCGCTGGGATCGTAAGGAAGCCTACGGATCCACCTGACCTGCAGATAACTGAGGCCGGCCTCTCGTTCTTTACCCCCCACGTGACGTCCGCTAGCTGTTTGTCTGCTGACCGGGCGGCTTTACGGTCTCCTCCAACCGCCGCCAACGGTTTACGACGCCTCGGGGCAAAAAGTTGCCAGCCCGCAGTGGCGCTGGCCCCCGGAGCTGGTCAGAGAACTATATTGGACGTCTAGGGTGCGGACGCTGCAGCTGCAGGCAAAGTAAACAGGTCCGAACACCCACCACCGGATCCAAGGGAGGGATCCAGCCATGACTCTCAACGCGAAATAGAGCGAGGGGAGGGGGCGAATCATCTTTCCACCTCTCCAGCAAACTAGTGTTTCATAATTGGTCAGTTGGGGAGAACGTGTCTGTGGGTAAAAACGGTTCTAGGTGCTTTACCTGTTCGTGAGGTACTTCTTTGAAGATGAGATACCCACATTTCCCTGAAGAGAAAGAAGAACTGAAGGGCGCTGCGTTCTCTGACCGACGCCTTTTTTTGCTTGCCGACATGAGTTCCCCCCACCCCCAACCGGCGGGCTGAATCTGCACCAGAGAACGCCTGAACCCCTGCTAGCCATGCAGGCTGGTTAGTGTCAGGGGGTCGGTGGGAGCATGTCAGTGAGATTAACGGACGGCTCATCTGTAAGCGGATGTGTCAAGTCGGGTAATAGCTCAAATGGACACATCAAAACCGAACTGTTTTACATCAAAACACGGGCCTTATCGGCACCCAGTGAATTCTCGGTATCAAGTATGTTCATTGGCATCTCCAAACACATCAGTAATGAAGCGTTCTGAGGATGCTTTAGAATAACAGATCATTAGAAATAGCACTGGTCTCTAGTAAAATATTGCGCTGCACGATATTTGTCTCGTGCTCGTTGCGAGCCAATGCAATTATATAAGCAGGCCATATTGCGCAGCTATTAAAATGAAACGCAAAACTTGCCTTCCTTTTTCAGCTTTGCCTTTGCTTTTCAATACTATTCGGTAAAACTTTCCGAAGCCTTAATCAAACCAAGAAAGTTTCTGGAGCCTTTAACACCCTCTGAATCAACATAAAACCATACTGTTAGCAACGAGGGCTCTCTGCCTGTGAGCTCGGAAAAATATAGTCAGCGTCTTGCAAATATGCCAAGGTAATGCAAATGTTGTTCAATCTATTATGAACATATAAAAAGGCGTTCTCGTCCAAAATACGACAGAATTAAAATGCGGTATTGAGGCGTAAATTTAACGCCCAGTAAGAGAGCAGTTTTACTCATAAGCGATGCCCGAAACCAACGACAAAACAGTGAGGTGGCCAGAAAAGCTTTACACTTCTGCTGACAAGAATTGTTTCCCTCTAGCTGGAAAGAAGAACGCGTCGGATGTGTGCTCCCTGTGAACTTCCGCATGCACTGGTTACAAACCATCCGATGTTTCCCAGTTCACTGAAATTTGGAGCTTTTAAGAGAAGAAGGGGTTCCTAAGCTCCCTGGTCTCTTTTCCGACACGCGTGGGCTTATGACAAATATACCAGCTTTGGTGTCTCCGAACGGTCTATGATGGTGGCTCTAGATATGTGCCAGGGCCCTCCTGGAACCACCAAAGCTCCCTGCATCAGCTGTAAGATTAACCCTCGCCCCACCGGGGGCCATCGATCCCCCCACTAAGTTTTTTTTCGGAATAACAGAAAAACGAAGAGGCGCAGCACCGCGGTTGAGGGCTTTACCTCTCACTGCATCATTTTGACACCATCCCTGAAATTTTTTACCCCAGGTCACCCAAGGTCAGGTCACCAGACGAGGTCAACCAAGGTCACCTCACTTCAACTTTAGAGCTCTGTAAGAGCTACATTTCGAAGTCGATCGATTTGAAACTTCCTACACTTTATGGCCCCTCCAGGGTCTACAAGATGTATATCCGGGATTTTTCGATTTCGTGCCCTAAGATCACGAGGTGACCTCTCCCATTGAAAAAGCATGGGGAAAAGCTGTCTTATGATCTAAAAGTCACAAAAGCGATTGAAAATGCTCAGCTTGATCAGAAAAGCGTTCTTGGACACCCTTTCACGGATTCCAGGGGCCATATTTGCCCTTTGACCTCCCCAAGGTCATTCAAGGTCACCAGGGGTCAAAAACAGTATTTTGACAATAACTTTTGACTTGTATAAGCTAGAGCACTGAAACAAACACCATCATGTTTGTCTCGTCATTGGCTTTCGTTTGATATACGGCAAGATCACTTTTTGACCTTTCGTGACCTCAGGTCATCTTAGGTCATGAGGTGACCTCTGGAGGTCAAACCACTGGCGGGAGGTCTTTACGTTTCAAATATCAGAAAAGGTACTGACAATTTCCTATCAAATGTACTTTACCAGACCTCAATAGCTCCAATGGCATAAGAGTTATGCCCAGTTTGCTTAAGCATTGCATATTTGAGTGAAAATAGCCGATCTTGACCTAATTTGACCTCTGGGGGTCAAACCATTGACCTGAGCACTAAAGCATGTGACGTAATTTCTTACTGAATTTACGCAAGCTTTCTATTGCAATTTGCAGATATTTGCCAATGCCCATATTTTCGGAGTTAGAGGGGGTCATCGATGGCCCCCCGTTGGGGCGAAGGTGGCGCTGGACCCCGGTGGGGCGCGGGTTAAAGGAGACATTTGACTATCACTTGGTGGGGTCTTCTAGTTTGGATTCCGGTGAAAGCAGAACATGTTATTCATGGAACCTCTGGTTAAACAGACCTGAAACCGATTTCAAAGGAGCCAAGGGCACTGGAACGGGCACGGTCATCGCCGCAGTCACGCTGGGATCTGTTTTTTTATTTTTGATATGCACAAAACTCTCTTCTCTTGTTGCAGCACTTCCAATACGCATACAAACTTTTTCACTCAGTTAGTTCAGTGCCGATTCGCCTCTGTCCTTTGTATCACTCACACACAACATTGGCCGAGTTAAATGCAGGTAACGGGCAGAACAAGGAGAGCTAGCGAGGCAAGAACTATGAGTAAATACACAACATGGATACGTTTGTTCCAAGTTAGCCGGAAAACCACTCATTGCCAAAAAGAACGATAGTTGGTCCCATTTCAGAGAATTTAACGGCACGTTGATTGGTGAAGGAACTTGGAAGATCGCTCGAAAATGTTTTGAGTTATAAGCTTTCAAAGTTAGACCTGCATTTTGAGATCACTACAATCGCGTGGTCAGATCATTTCGCTTGCAGTGGAGAGACCGAGTGGAGACGACATAAAGCCATATAACCGGGATTATATGTCAAGGTCACCTCAGATGAAGGTCAAGGTTAAAGGTCACGGGCCAAGGTGATATCAGCATTTCCAAGGTCATTGACCCCAGTCCTTCCGGTCAAAATGCGTTACCCGTTATGATGTCCACTAAGCCACCAACCCCCAACAGTTGAGGGTAATGATGTGAGTGGTACCACAGGGGCCCAACTGATACCCTGAGATGAGAAACTTTAAAATTTGCCCTATGACATTGACACAAAATTGGGTTAAAAAGCCTATGTGCAGGTGGTGGCCACGTCCCCCTCCCTTTCAAGTCCTGACCCTCCACCGGTACTGGTGAAGGGGACAATGGACCTTACTGTTCAGAACTCCTGGCACATTTAGTTTTTCCTCCCAAGCAGAAAGAAGAATGGATACAAGATGAGACAATGAACTTGATTGCAGCCACAATAGCAGTAAGCCTTCACTAAGAGCGATTTGGGAACAATCGAAGACGCCATTTTAGCATCGTCATCCGATGAAGAGCGGCCATCTAATGTAGATAAGGTTGAGACATTGTGATATCACAGACCACTCGCATACACCGCAGCCGGTGCTGATACGAGTTACACCGCCTCCCACGCCTCCCCCACTCACAGTTGCCAGACGCCTCCAGGCGTTTATCGCGACCTCTGATCCTGGAGTGCACCTTGCTTGCTGCGATGAGGATGGCTAATTAGCTGGGGTTAGTAGACTAAGCAACGTGGCGTATGTGGCAGAGTGCGGACTTTGTGGTAAGATGTGGGAGGAGCGGGCTTTGATTTCAGTGATGAACTATGGTGAAGTTATATGATATATGCAGTGAAAAGTTGGATCGCACCAAATAGACTTGTATATGTGTTTTAACCCGGCACCGCCTGGGCTCTTTTCGCACCCATCATCGCCTGGGGTGCGATCGGACTGCCCTTACGATCTCAGGAACCGGAGGTGATACGAAAAATAGAAACGGCGCTGAAAGCGCTTTACCGTATTCTACTCAAAAGCCAAGTTCAAACCATATCAGTAGACCAGTGAAATCACAGAGTGCCAAAATGGGTCACATTTGACCCGTTTAGGAAACCCCTTATAATCCGGGAACCATTAGATCTAGAACAAAGCCAAATGCATCAATGTGTTCGTATTTGTCTAGTAATTCAAATTATATGCAATATGATCTTGCAAAATTGCATAGATAGTCTCTGCTCAACTTGCCTTTAATCGAGGTCAAACAACTACTTTGCCAGGTCGTGTTGCATATCTGTCGAGCCCTCGGATCATGCTCGTCACTATGATGCCAAATGTTTTGCTGTGTCTTATCTCGTTCAAAAATTTTGGGCACAAACAATTTTAAAAACCGTGACCTTAAGTGAACTCCGATGACCTTGCTTTGACCTGACCTCAAAAGTGGTGGCGGATATCTTGCTAAATTGATGGCAGAAAAGTGTGCAGACTTTCCCGTGCAAGAGCTTTTGAATGATATTTAGAATCTTGATATAATTCTTCTAGAAGCCAAGTTGCACCCTGGTTTTATCAGCTTCATTCTAGAAGAACATAATCGCCTTGTATAGGTTTATGTTCATATGGAACATATGGAACATCTTAGAATAAGAAGCAAGATCTGGCCATGTGTCGTTTTCGTCTCCCCTGGTTCCAGGAAAAATACCGCACGATCAAAGAAGTTTCGAGTGTTTTACAATGCCTGAATAAATATGAATAATAAAAACAGCCCATAGCAGTAGTAGCCCAAGTGAAACATAATTTTCAAAAACATTTTTGTGATCCTCACCTTTCGTGGCAAAGACTGTGGTCGGAAATCAGAAGTACTCGGCTTGGCGTGAGCAGGAGAGAACTAAAATTTTGGCCTTGCTTGTCAACATTTTTTTGTGAGGCACAGGATGTCCCTAATGCGGTTAGGTAAAGGTCAGCATTACTTCTCAGCAAAAAATCGTGTTAGCAATGCCAATCTTGAAAAACATAACAAAAAATTCAAAAACATAACAAACATAACAAAATATTGTCGATCACAAGCTTAAACAGGGCTACATATATCTGAAAGGCTCTTGCATTCACAGTGAGTGGTTTCCTGTGAACGATGACATTTGCACTAACATTGAAGCAAGTGATAGACTGGCCTCCTTGAGAGTTACCGAGAACACCAGCACAGTGCGCGAGGCTCAGAAAGACAACGCGGTGGGTTTTGTGCGTCATTCAGTGCAGATATGCGCCAGATTTGACTCGGGCAGCGTCGCTGTTATGCCGCATCAGTAAATGCCTGAGGTGTGGCGTGTACGGCAAAGTGGCAGTCCGGAGCCGTTCTCAGAGCAGCCAGCTTCACGGCTCGGCTCCGAAGACAAGTGCAGAGCGACACCCACAATTTGCAGGTGCAACCGCCGACAACTTTCCGAGCAGAAATACATCGGAAGTGCAAAAATTAAGCACGTGTTTCAGCGGCATTTTCTTACGCAAAATAACACGCATTTTTGAAAGAATGAAAAAGGCAAACTAAAATATGAACGCTGATCACACCTCAATGTAAAGCCCTGGACGCGTCCCTGATGATCACTGCCGTCGGGCGATTAGACGAGCTGCAAAACGGCGCGTTTAACACGGGCCTCAGCGCTTCTAAAGGTGTCGCAACATTGTCGCGGTCGGAGCGACGTGCAGCCCGCCGGGTCGCATTCCTTACACACACGGTGCCGTCGCGCTGCGATGGGATCTTTTCAGCGTCACTTACTGCGGCGCTGGCTGCGACCGCCCCGGCGCAGCTGAATCGCAGGGGAACCTCCGCAGTGGCAGGCGCGGACTCAGGTATCACACTCGGTGGGGATGTGAAACATTGGACCTAGCCTCGTCAGCTATTCCCATTCACCACGATTTTATCGGGTAAAATCATATAAAGCGTGTTACTCGGTTAAATAGGACGTCGTTCTGCGCTGGACTGCGGTTGTCGGTAGCGGTTAGCACCACACCGCCTCACCGTGCGGCCTCCTCGTGTCTCGCCTCCTTCCTCTTCTCCTGCAATTGGGAGTCATCTGTATGCCTGCAGCGTGTAGCGCCGGCCCCATCGGGCGCTAATGAAACGCCAAGGTAATTAACAACATTGTTGTCACCTCTGCCATATCACCAGGCTGCCGGATTAACGATTAATCGCACCCGGAATATGGCAGCGGAATATGAAAGCAGAGCTCGACTGCAAGGCAGAACAATGAGCACCAGCGTAGCCGAACATGTTGAAGAAACGAAAGTCAATTACACAAGGCGTGTGTGTCAATATTGATCGTGGAAACCGCGGATCTAAAAAAATGTTGTGTGTCTGCCCAATCCAAATAGGTTTATCGTTAGCATTACTCGCCCATGGAACAATGGATACGAAATGCAGTAGTCCTACTGTTACTAATGATGTTATCGCTGAAAATGGAAAAGCATCAGAGATACGCTGTACCACAAATGACGTTGAGCCATCAGTGATGACTGATGTATTAACACGCGCACTGGAGAGGGTGCTAATGGTCTTCACCTAGTTTTCAATGTGGTCGGCGAACCATTCAAGACCGGAAAACGCCGTTTGCATACTTTTTTATGACTCCAAACTTTTGAATTCGACTCAAATCTGACTCACGGCTTCCTGACCGACTCTGGTTTTGACTCAACTCAACGCATTGAGTCGACACTGACCCAAATCACATTCAGAAGTATCGTCTCAGGATCTACTCAGGGTCGACTCTGAGGTATATTTTCATCCTATTTTTTTCTATTCAGGTCTTTATTAATATTACAATACTTATCACATTGTTTTATGTTTGGAATTATATCCAGCTGTTGTCATTTTCCCGTATCCGGTACATCCATGGCGTAGGCTTAGTTGTTTACAGCTCATGTAGCAGTCAGTCACATACATACACATGTGCACATATGTACCCGGCAAGATTTCCACTTGATCTGCACCGTTTGTGGGAGGATCGTGTTCACACGCTCCAGCTCACAGGCGCCGTACCGGACAGCGGGGCAGACGCGATTTCTCGCGTCCGCCGACACAGAGGACTGCCCCGGTGACATTTGATCAGGCGGTGCCCTTCGGATCTGCTTCCGGATCCGTTGGTCTATTAAAACTTTCAAGACCGATTAAACCTGTACTACTATTGAAAATGGCGCTGGTTGGATAGTCAACGCCTATACCAGGGGTAATATCCAGTATAGTAATATCCAGTAATATAGTCATCTCCGAGTAGAACGCGGCCGAGAACAAGCCTGTCAGAGGTCACGTTGGATTCACACAGGGATGCCCCACACTGAAACAGGCCGCATTAACCGACAGCGCCACAGCTTGGTGGTGAGTCGTCAATATTCCGGCATAGTTCCACTTACAACGGAGAAGGAGGTAACACTGCGTAACGTGCCAGCGTCAAGATGCAGGGCTATTTTAACGTTCCAGCCGGGTCAAAGTGCTGCGTATTCGGTGACGGTGGCCTTGGGGGCTTTACAACACACCGACTGCTGAGGTCATATGCAGCTTTCAACTGATGGAAGGGTGTGTTGAGTTCAAGACGTCCGTGTCCAGAGTTCCCACCCGAGAATTGAACCCGATTCAGTAGCTTGGAAGCTCAACGCACAACCAGTGCGTTGCCACCCGTCTGCAAAGACAAAACAAAATCCCCGCCGGCGCAGTCGCTTTCTGTTCCATCCGAGCATCGGTATCAAACATCCATCAATCGAGTCGTGATTGCTATCAATGCCAGGACGCCAGGGACCTCTATCAAGGAGACAGAGGATCAATTTCACGTTTTTCCTGTACATACATCGTCCCTGAAACATTAGCTTCCATTGCGCTCGCACGCCTTTGAGGCATTCGTGTTATCATGTCCAGATCTCGATAGCTGTGTCAAGGTCGTTCACTTATTCGACCGCTGTCACTTTTTGTTTCGCAACCGATACGGTATGCATTGCATTTCCCCGGTAGTTATTCCACGGCGCGTTCGAATATCGCAGCGGAAATCTGCCGGGCTCGCCAGGTGAATACATTCCGATTTTGTAGCACTAGCCGAAGTTCAGCTCCAACCATTGCATGCATACAGAAGACCAAATTAGCTCCACCAATACACCGTGCTGACGTCACCACCACGAGCCGACCTCATTAAACTCTCCTGTCGCATTAGGCCGAGTGCATTGCTCTGTGGCGAAAAATGAGCCGCTGGATGAGTAATACTCTGTTCGGCTGAATTCCATCCAGGCCGGAATATCCGGCATGACTTATGACGGCGATCACAAGCCGCTGTCAGGCTAATCGTCAGCTAATGCGGCCGCCAATGATTGGCGGAACGCAAACAGACGACCTGAGAGACTACCAGTGAGGCGCAGCCACTGCAGTCAAGTGAATGAAGAGACGCCTCCATTTGAAGTTGAGATCGTGGTGTAAAAAAATCCGTAAACTTTTTCACCAGCGCAATTCTTATTTCCAAAACAATATAAATGCTCAGTGACCTTTTTTTAATAAAAGGAAATCAAGCTCAGAAAAAGCCAACTTAAGGCTATGTTGTTTTGCCAAACTGTTCTTTTCATTTGGCATTACCATTTTAGTGCGATTTAGAACATAATATTTTGTTAAATTGTATAATGGCTACTAATCAAAAACTAAAACCTTCGAAAGATCTTCGAAGTTCTTCAAAAGTCCCACCACTCTTGCTGCACCTATCTATTCTGCATGATGATATCTTAGAGCAGGAACAACTGTGCTGGAGTGTGGAATTTAAAAAAGAGCAGGGTAATATTTTTCCCGACCCTGATTTCAATACGCTTAGTTGAAATTCAATTAAATACCTAAATGTCAAAGGATCTTAAAAATAGGAAGCTCAAAATCAGGAAACAGTATAATTTCGCCTAGGACGCGGGTGCCTTCCAAGTCAACATGTACCAATACGGTTTTCTGACATCACCAGATTCCGCAGACCCGTTCAAGAGGTGCCAGCCACCACAACACACGTGCGCAAACATCGCGCCGCATATGGCAGCCATTCATCTCTCCTTTGATGCAGTGCCTGGTGACGTCACTGGGCTCTGAGCAGCTGACGCGTCGGATAAACGGATAACTAATGGCGGCCCCTCAGTGTCGCGACGGTGGTTGCAGTCACGGGCGCCACCAATTCCATCGCCCTCCACCGACCTGACTTTTTGCAACAACTTGACGTTTGCTCCGGATTCTCCCTTGAGCAGGTCCTTGTCCGGTACGTTTCAAGCTTGAAAACTATGTTTGCTGATTTATTTTAAACAATTCCGTGATGTGGTGTCGTCACTTCTTTTCCGAGTAGGTGCAGAAGGTCCCTGCCAAGAGACCGCCCGAGCCCCGGCCCTGCATGGCACGCTCTCGTTCTCCTACTCGCAGGCGCCGTCGCCACTCATCCCCTAATAGTTACTGTCAGGACCCTGTCATAACCCGAGAATGCGATCTCAAATTGGACTGAATTAGGTCATGGAAGAGTATCGCGAGCATACAGGAGTAATCGTTGCTTTGACCTCCAGACATTTTGATCTATACCCGTTCAGGTTGAACTACTCCGAAAGGCGAAGACGAAGCAGCATAAAAGGCAAGATATCTTCACTACAATATACGTTCACGAAAGCAAAAACCCTGTTTATGTAATATTGGTGTGTTGAAAATACGGAAGAATTAACAAATTCATGTTTATTTTTTCATTGAAGTTCTTTCATTTCAATAGATCTTGCTCTAGCGTCACCACTTTTCGGGTTGCATTCCCTTGTTCATTACCCCTCCCCCCACCCCACCCCAGTTGGCTTGCAATCCACCTTCGCCACAATGGAGGGAGGGGGTTCGAAAAACTACCATCGATCTCGGTTCCTATGCGTGAAAGCGGAAACAGACGCAGGATGGTAGATAACTCACAAGAAATCATTAATAAATTTTAAAGGAAATGTTTGGCTCAGTTCAATATTGAAGTCATGATAGGTCACAAAATGGTATATCTTTATTTATTACATACAAGCAGCACGATATACGTCTACATTTAAATTAGAAAACGTGTCTCAGAATTGAAAGCATTTAACGGAACTTCTCATCGAATCATTTTCCGTGAGGTTTATTTTAAATGGCCCTAACTCGGTGGCAAATCTAGCCGGTAGGTTTTGGGGGGGGCAAGCCAAAGTCGATAAGCAAAAAAACGTCACGTGGTGAAGTTTGCCACAATTTAGCTAGACGATAAGTTTTTGGGGTAAATACAAAAGTCCATAAGCAACAACAAAAAAAAAACGTTGCCGGATCCAACGTGTGGCTGAAAGACGTTTGTTTCGCTATCCAAGGCCCAATGTTTACACTGAAGTTTACTGGTTTTGTTTGAAGTTGAGAGCTGAAGCACCAAAACCTTGCTTATAAACTAAAAAGGAGTTAGGGCAAATAAGGGGTCGACAGCGTTGGGGGAGGGGCAAAAACATAGTTTTCCCTCAGCTTTTCCGTTTGGGGGCACATGCTTTCCCCCTAGATGCGCCACTGCCCTAACCGAAGTGGTTTTCCACGAGAAATACATTGCTGACTGTTTCAGAAGGAAAAACTAACATAAAACTTATACTGGTCGAGGTAGTGAGTTTTTTTCCTGTGGCATTGAAATGCTTTATCTTTGAGTTCTTTGGGGTGGATGTAGGGTAAACTGCATCGTGTGTTGTTTAAACAGCCAATAACAGAGGGCTGTTATTCTTATTACAATAGCCCACCCCCTTTTTGCGGTGGGTCCCGTGGACTATAAATAACTGCTACTATAATGTGAGCCATAAAGCAAAACGCAAAAGCAGAACCAAGGAAACCTATTGGGCTGGTTTTAAGCCCCCTGAGCTAGCCTCGGCTCCCTGAGCCGATCTGAAAGCTTCTGAGCTTGTGTAGGACCACGTTGAGCTTGTCTGGAGCCCACTGGTCTGGGGGCGACTGATCCGAGCTGATCTGAGCCCCTGAGCTGATCAAATTGTATTTCGTTTGCGATTTCCTCAGCTAGTCTATGGCCCCTGAGCTGGCCAAAAGGTCCCTGAGCTTATATGGGGGCCTCTAAGCTGGTGTTTAAGATATCAGGTTGTTTTTAAGTTTATTGACACCGATGAGTGGTTTATAAATGCTCCCCAAAAATAGGCCCTTTTGGTGCGCCTCCCTCCTAAGGTGTACCCCTCTATGCGATGCCTCTATTTTCATACGGTTCCTACGCCTCTATTCCTGTTAAACGCCTTGATGATAGATCATTCGAAGAAATCTATTGTTAACCTTCATCCTGGCGCGCGCGTGTGCGTGTGTCTAGGACAGAATGAGGGGACGGGGGGGGGAGGGGTAAGAATCTCCTCGCCATTCTGATATACGGGGATGAAGAAAAATAGCTACAATTTTTCTAAAAATTGAGTTTACCTAACAATGTTCGTCATAAATGCATACGCAATATATGTTTAGTAAAACCCCTTCTTAGTCCTCGACCCGATGGAGAAAATTAATATTCAGACACATTTAGACTGATTAGATCCCTCCTGTTGTGCTTGCTTACTTGCTCTATGAACACGTTTCCATATTCATACAGCTGTGGTTGTCACTTCATTCTTAGACGTCAAATACGGAGCACGTGATCTCTCGTCAACTTGACACCACCATTCTTTTCAAATTTAATTGGAGACAGCCGTCTCAATTCGAGTTGCTTCATGACAGATGGCGCGTCAGTGGAAATTAGACGCTTGCTCGCTTTGCAATGAATCAGAGACATAGCAGCTGAATCCTCGGACCGACGCTGGAGCTGGAGCCCTTGCATCTGTCAGAGCTCAGCGATTACTCACGCCGAGACAACTGAGACAGACTAATGAGACCCCTCAACACACTGAAAACGGGCCCGCATTCTGGCAAACGCTAGAAATGAGCAGTTCTAACCAGTCACTGACACATTAAATTATTGGTTCTAAAGAGCTCCTTCGGTCGGCGACAATACAAGTAGCATCAGCGATAAACATGACCGCAGCTCGTTGACATGAGGACAGTATGAACAGGATGCCTGATGCATCCGTCTGAACAGGTTACTGGGTATGCTGAAGCGACCGGCTTATTTTTTTGTTTCTCCCACTTAAGAGGGTTTGTTTTACTAGCAGTGCTAAGCCTATTCCAAAGACATCAACAAAGGTCGCGTTCTTTTTAATGCGTTTGTATATATAACTTGAAAAGAAAACAAATTACAGCAATAAGGTTGACAGCAAGGTGACGAGCATTATCTCATAATTCGAATGATATGAAAAATAGTGTTTGAAACTTATCATATGACCTCCATCTGATATCAAGGTCGCATTATAACCTAATAACAAATACCATGGATTTTTTTCTAGGTATGTTTGCTACTGAAACACACATATTGCCATTTCATGTTTCATTTCAAACAATTCGGAACACTTGGGGTGAGAAATTCTTCTCCGCTTCTCTGCAAGTGGTGGTGGGTGCCGAAATAGACCCAGCAGAGGTAGATTAATAAAAGGGCCACTGCATGTCATATTGCACAGATATATGCACGTTTTGGACCAATCCCTTTTCATTCTCTTGAAATAAGGTAGCCAAATAAAGCCTACAGAATTATTCATTTTGCAATTGTATTAGTTGTACTTCTGACCCATACCTTCAGAAAGTAGTTTCAGTTCGGACAAGACTGTTGTCAAAGTCTAAGACATTAAACGTTAAATCTCAAAGTTTCCGGTTTGACCTCCCTAGGTCAAAACTCAAATCGAGGTCATTGGAAGAAGTGTCTGACCCAGATTATTACCCAAACACTTACGTGTCTAATTAACATAATGAAACTTTATTCGACATTTCTACGCAAATCTAAGCTATTTTACGTGTTTTATGCTCAGAACACTCAGTGGTCTTCTGTGACCTGTAGAATTTAACCTCATGTTCAACCAGGGCAACTCGGCTCAGAAATGTGCATAATTATATAGGTTAGGTACGCTTGCCAAACTTTGCAAATACAAATTATCAAAATAAGGTGAAGGCAACTCATGTGACATTTTACCCAAGTTGACCTAAAACCAACAAATGTATTGCCTTTAAACGACCATTTTACTTTCATCGGTAGAGCCGACAGGCTAACTGATGCGTCATTGGCTTCATCGTCAAAAAGTAGTGGCAGCATCTGCATCACATTCAGCCTCCCATTATATATCACTCAACAGATCATTAGCCTTCTATTTCCGCTGAGCGGTCGGGGCTTCCTGCGGCGGAGCAAAACCAACGTGGCTGGGAGGCTAGCAGGATGTGGCCGGCTATTTCCGCACCCTTCAGTCTGCCGCCGCGGGGCAGAGAAGCCGCGGCCGAGCCCTACCCTTATCCCCACTACCGCCTGCGGCAGATATGACGCTGCCTGAGGCGGTGCGTCAGATGGTGCAGGCCTACCCCAGGGAGGGTTGCATACCCGCGAACCCGCCGGGAGCCGCAGGAGGCGCCGCTTCCGGGCCCTCTGGGGGCCACACAGCACACTGGCACCACCCCTCCTCACCATGACTAGACTACAAGTGCATGTGTAGCATGCTTCAGCTGATAGCGAGCAAGGGGGGGACGTTTCTTCGAGGGAGCTTGAAGCTGTGGATCTAGTGCGCCCAGGAGATAGCACGCTGAAGAAGCGCTATTGCTTTGACAAAAGTAAATTTGGGGACAAGTTCTTAGATATACCCTACCTAGCTGAAAATGATGTCTTGGAGAGCTATTTTGAGCGTGATGATGAATATGTAAGTGAGGAGGAACAGCCTGATGCTCATATTAATTAAAACTTGTTCAAAAATTAACAGTCAATATATTTCGCCCATAGGGCATGATCACGACAGCGAGTGGACAGGTGGCAGAATTTTACAACATTTGGAAAATGCTCATTGCTCAAATGTTGTAAAATTATGCCACCTGTCCACTCGCTGCAGTGATCATGCCCCATAGGCGAAATATATTTACTGTTAATTTTTAACAAGTTTTAATTAATATGAGCATCAGGCTGTTCTTCCTCATTTACATATCTACCTAGCTGACGTCAATATAAAAGCAGAGAAACTATAAAGTCATTCGCTTTCATTTATTCAGGTGTGTTCGACAGGTACTCCCAATTACAGCTGCAGCCAGATGAAACATTGCAGCAATGAGCATTTTCCAAAATGCCACAAGGCTACAAGTTTCCATCAATAAAAATATACAAAGTAGCTTATGAAAGTGAAACACAACGAAAATGCATTGAAATGCCCAAAACATATTGGAACATCTTAAACAGGCATATAGGGCGTTCCGTATGATCGTTAAAAGCAGGCCTTCGCTTCAAAATAATCCCCTCTTGATGGTTTGGACACCAGGTATGGGGCATCTAAGAGGTGGTTATGTTTCTATGATTGAATCTGGTAGGTAACACAACAACAAGCTCGACAAAACCGAACGCTTTTTTCTGTTTCATACGGTGCTAAGGTATGATTCCTAATGGACATTTTATCAATTACTTGAATGAGCAAAAGTTGTCCAAAAAATTGATGAATGATGTGTTGTTAAGCTCCAGATAAAAGATCATCGCAATAAGCCCATACTGTGGTAAGACAATATTGTTGGCAATTCTGGCTCGAGTTGCTCAAACATAAGCGTACTTTTCTTATATAAGCTAAGCCCTGAAGGCATACCAGCGACTGGAGAGTCTATATCTAACAGAATCTGAGACACGCCTTGCACGCAAAAACGACCGCTACATGTACGACTGTATGACACATATGTGTGAAATTAGTCTGCACAAAATCACAAAACAAATCACCAGTTTATATCACTGTTCAGGGGAGTTGGGTTCCGAAAGTCCTAGAAGCTGACTGAAATGGAAAGAAACAAGTGATTCATATTGGAGCAAAAGTAGAAAATGGACTTCATTCTAGCTCTAGCAGATATATTTTGAATTATGTCGTTTAACGTGTAGTCCTTAAAATAAGAATATAATTGTGTTCAACATTTCCCGATATATTAAAGCCGCACACCGATCTCCATAGCATCACAAGTGTGTTCCAGTAATTGAGCGCTTACCGACATCGTGAAGGTTCCTTTGTTACTACTACTCTATCTCTATCCTTTATCTCGGGCCAAGAAATGCGTAACTTGTAAGGGCCGTAAGGTTTAAGTTAAAAACCAGACTAGCTGCATCAAACGACCTTTTCCCAAAACCATGATCACAAAATCATCCTTCTCCAATATCCTCGAAACAGGGCAAATCAATCCGCAGGCTAACACGTCGGCGATAATGCCGCCGCCAACTCCTTCCTCTGAGATGGTGCTAGATAACGATCATCCAGGGACGAAAGAGCGTGCGAAGACTCCGCCAACTTTGCTCGTACAGCGTTTCACCCAGCCCCAACTTTGATCAAATGTACCGACGCGAGACGCAAACTCCACTGATCCGTATTTCTTCGGCGAAAGTTAACCAGCATAATGACGCCATGCTTTTAGAGTGAATGACACCGGACCGGCCGGATGCGGTGTATATTATAGCCGTCCAAGATACCCGCGAGACCCGCTGGGAAGGGCAGCTGCTGAGGTTACCACTGCAGAGCGGGCGGCTGCCTGGCGCCTCCCACCGGGAAACGCTTCACCTCGTGTGGAGGCCGCTCGGATGCGGCAGCTTCGAAAATAGCTATTAGTCACTGAGGAGTCGACGCTTTGAGGTTTGCGGTGCCGCTGATGCTGCCAGATTTTGGATGTGTTGCACTTCCGAGGAGAACTTGGCTCTGTCTAGTTAAAGCAATTAGCTTTATTTTGCGATTACTTCTATGTAGGTTTGTACCTCGGGTCCGCGGTTGCAAATTTGCGCACTGGCTTTCTGTATTTTACGGGCTAAATTATACAATCGCAAATACAGTGAAGCAGCATACCGGCTTAAGATTTCAAGCAGATAAGAAGTAGAGATATGAACAGCATATTTTTTATTTTCCTAGTAAGTCGTGCCACGAATTGTCATACTTTAAGCTTTAGCGATAACATAGATATACTGTTGTAGGTAGGATTGTGGAGGGGATGCCTGGCTACCACTTTAATAAAGTGGTATATCTTTCTAGCAATACATTTGAATTTGAGAAGAAAACAAGTTTTGATAAGACACGACCTGGATACGATTACCCTAACTTTCAAAATAGACAGGATAATCTACAAAAGGCTTTAGCCACCTGAAGAAAAAGGCTATTTCCATATACAGATAACCTCCAATAATATTTCGAAGAGAGTAGATCTGCAAGGTTCATAAACATCCTGCAGTGACACGACAATAGCACAGGTGACAACATCAACCACTCTTCTTACATGACCCAACGATTGGAGCGCCTCAAAACCCATCCAGCTCTTAAAACTTTCGTATCACACCGATGTTGTAGCAATTTGGCGCACCACGTATCGTTCCGCGTCAACGGCCGTGGGGCATTACAAGCCATAGAAGCAAAAGTAGCGGTTCTATTCTGGTCCCCTGACGCTGGACGCTAGAGTTTTTTCCAGAACCGCAGCCTGTTAACTGGTGGTTGATGCACCAAACATACCCACATCATGGTCCGTAAATATTGAAAGCCGGTCAAACTATTGCAATAAGCCAGCAGGTTTTTCTCAGAAATCTGTCAGAAGCTAAACAATTCCGTTTTCGCGACAATTACATTTTATTATTTATTTTAAAGTGCATTGAAATATCGCAAAGTATTTTAAGGACCGTAGATTGTCACGCATTTACCACCCCTTAAAAAATGGGGCAAGCATTAAAGATATCTAAGATTAAAATTAATGGTTCAAATTCACCGGGTTTTGAGGTAGGACCACCCAGAATGACTTCGTAATCCCAAATGGGATGACGAGCCACTACTTAGAAATTATTACTCTGTATTCAATAATCAAGCTATTTGGCTTTATGTTTATAAAATCTGACCTTCGCGCTGGGATCAGACCTGGGACCTACTTTTACCTCAGAAGGACATTGTCGGGAACACATTCAGCTTACTGGTGCCGTGATAAGAAATCTGAAAAAAAGAATAGAGCCTCTTATCAAAACATTTACACATTAGTTGGTAAAAAATGTTAGGAGCCACGACAAAGTTCTGCAAAATATTGATTCAATTAGCCTTTAGACGTATTGATTGGTGGGTGAGGTTAACGCTGCCAGCGGTCAATATTCGGCCACAATCAGATGATTTCAAAGAATTCATAGGATTTCATCCCCTCTTATTAATTATTCTGATGATCTGCCTTTTTACCTGACCTTCGATGACTTTGAAATTGAGATAGCAATGACTAAAATTTGCCCCAAATAGCGGGAAGAGGAATTGGCACAGAGCATTGGCCTGCTGAAAGCCGGCTCAATGTTTGGCTCCACGATATTTTTATGGCAACAGCAAAAGCCGTGTAAATGTTTCACATGTATTACCATTTTGGCTACCCCTATATATAGTGGCGTAATTTGGAAGCATCCGAGACATTTTTGCATTTTTTCTTCGTCTGAGTGGTATGCTGAGACTTGCTTCAGGTCCAAAGTTGGCGTATTTATGGACTTTCTAAGTAGTCTTGAGTCTTGAGTCTAAGTAGTCTTCTAAGTAGAAGTAGTATTGAATCAGCCAAACATGTCTTATGAGAAAGCACTGCAAACAAACGTTTTGATCGGCATTCTAAAATAATACGTGGTTTGTAACATGAGTCACGATTAATAATGATAATTGTATCCCAAACACCGACAGCCAAAGCCAGGTTTAGAGATCATGCTAATTGAAAATACCACCACGTTTGGAAATCTGATTCGAAAGATTCGACGATAAAATGGGTTCATCCGGGCAACTCTGCCGTAACGGAGTCGTACAAGTTGGTTCTATAAGTTGAGCGGCGATCACAAAGTATTGCATGACTGTTTTCGTTATACCATGGCTATCCACAACTGACCCTTTGGCGTAGCCATCACTCCACCTCGCTTTTTCGCCCAGGAGCAACAGGGCCATCAGTGGACAACCACTTCCGCTGTTGCCATGACAACGGGCCAGCGGATCACCGATGGGTTGGTGGCATCGCTGAGTGCAGTCGATGGCAGGCTAACTGGAACTGATTGTGGGTGGAGGAGGAGCGGGCATCGATATAGATTACCGCTGCTCCCAGGTGGCCGCAGCTCGGAGGGCCCAGCAGGGGAGGCGAGCCCGCGAGACGGCAGAGCTCTCAGCGCGCCGCTTGATAATAGAGAAATCCGTTATTTATGAACGCCATTATTCTCCCCGGTCCCAGGAGGCCAGTGTTCGCATTTTTCGTCGGCAGCACGAGATTCACATCCCTAACGAGTAACGACGGGATGGAATATTAACCAGCAGAACCACAACGAATTTATGAGCGGTAATACCTAAGCATGGTTTCATTGAAACAGGTTTTCCAACAAACATGAATATCTGACTGCAGGTTTCCCCGCATATCACTTTTAACGGCGCTGTTGAAAATCATTGGCGCAATACAAACTTCAAACTATACAGCTTAGACAATTCATTTATGTGTTGTTAAGATGTTCCTGGCCTCTCCCTCGAATCCGAAATGTAAAAACACTGAAGATTGTATATTCGGGCACAGCCCTTCATCAGAATCGTGGAGTAAATATCAATAATTCTCAGTCCTAGTATAGCCAGACCTCGAATTGAGCTTCACACAAAAATGCCTTTTAGAATGAATCGTTAAAAAAAGATTGGATGTCGTGACAACAACCATATTGGTACTTCTAACCTAAAAGTAATGCCGACAATACGACAAACCTAGAGCAGTATTTGTGACAGTCTTTTCTATTATTTCAGCCAAACACTAGCTTTTGATTAACAGTGAAAACTTGCTGAAGTACCTTTATCCGTTATTTGAATATTTCTGTTATTCTTATATATTTTTTTATTTTATAATTCGAGGGAGGCTTTTATTGTAAATATAGCATCATCTTAAAGGGGAAAGTATGCAGTCCTTACACCGATCTAGTATCACGTCTACTAGTGCTTAATAGGTAGTTTTTGGTTAGCATTTTAGCTGCAGTCGACGGAAAACTAAAAAAATATATAAGAAGAACAGAAATATTCAAATAACGGATAAAGGTACTTCAGCAAGTTTTCACTGTTAATCAAAAGCTAGTGTTTGGCTGAAATAATAGAAAAGACTGTCACAAATACTGCTCTAGGTTTGTCGTATTGTCGGCATTACTTTTAGGTTAGAAGTACCAATATGGTTGTTGTCACGACATCCAATCTTATTTTTAACGATTCATTCTAAAAGGCATTTTTGTGTGAAGCTCAATTCGAGGTCTGGCTATACTAGGACTGAGAATTATTGATATTTACTCCACGATTCTGATGAAGGGCTGTGCCCGAATATACAATCTTCAGTGTTTTTTACATTTCCGGATTCGAGGGGAGAGGCCAGGGAACATCTTAACAACTCATCATCATGCTCCTCGCCGCAGCACTTAAAAACTTATCAAAATTCATTTATGTGATTCATTCATCTAATAGTACACCAGAGAGATACGTGTCCCTGTGAATAATAAAGCACTTGCTTCTGAAGCAGTGGGTCCCAGCTTTAAGTCCCGGTGGGCTCTCTGTTAGCTATTTGGCTTTAAGGGCGTTCGAACCATAAGCTCAGCTAACGGCCACTGACGAGCTCTCCGAATGAATGCAATATGAGTCCTAAAATCTCTCTCAGCAGGGCTTTCATGACAACACAGTGTGTACACAGTGTAAGCTTAGCAATTGGTGAGTTACTAAAGCCAACAATTATCATGAATAGCGCACCAGCCGCAAACCTCCACTCCACCATCTCCAGCAGAATCAGGCGAGTACAGCTGCGGTATTTCCCGATTGCCAAGCTACCCTCGCTGCTGAGCCCAACAACTTGACGTTGACTTTGAGGCATGGGACCTTTTAACGGACACGGGGTCGAATCGCGCCCAGATCAGTGACCTACGAGGGAGATTTATGCGGTCTATTTGTCTTGATCCGGAGACCCGCGCCGGTTAAATGCTTAATTCCGGGCAGCCCTTACCACTGGCATGTTAGCTGATTACGAATACAACTACGGCTTTGCCGCTGAAGGGAGAAGTTTCCATGGACACTCAGAATATACCTCTACGTTTAATTAATATTCATGGTCTCATGAAGCTAAGTCTCAAATATAAATGTTACAAACTGGCAAGTTTAATCACGATACTAGTCAGGCACACTAATATGCCGGAGTAAAGACAGTGTTTTACCTTTCAAATTGAAAAGCTCTGGCTCCTCAAGGCCGTGCCAGCAGCAATATCTGGAAACACCTTTGGACAAATAGCAATGGCTTGGGATGACCGTTTTGAATGAAATCACCATGCAATCATGAAAATATTCACAAGCTTTGTGGGCTATGACTCTCCTAGGTCCAGATGTCCATTCTGGATGCTCAAAGAATTTAAAGGGAATATCGCACCTTGATAGCGGGATTCGAACTGAGATAGTCATTTGATGGAACATGCCGAGAAACCGCTTTATCCATACCTCATTTGTACCAAAACTTAACATTTCCGGGAAAAGGTAAACATTTTATGAAACAGCACGTGCCTTTTCTCGTTCATGCAGCAACGCAATCAAAGGGCTTGCTTCCACACTCAGGGGTGTCGTCGCGGATCTCTTGCTGGGAGGACGGACCCTGCCCTGGCGACGATCGGAATAGGGCGAGGGAGCGCGGCGTGGAAACGGACGACAAAAGGTCCGGGTGCATGCTATCCAACTAGTTCTAGAGTTTTTGCGGAAGCTTGTCTTAATAATTAAAACACCAAAACATTGAAATTAAATAGGTTCGATTCAGAACCGATATTTTGGGGAGACTTCCCCTACTTGGCTAGTTAGAAGGACACGTCTCGCGTTCGAAAAGCATGCTCATACACTCCGTTGGACGGGGAGGCATGTCAGTCGGTTTTTTTAGCTGAAGAGAGAAAAATTAACTCAGAAGAAAGCCAGAACGGGCCAATTTATTTTCAGTTTCACCTTAGAAGCCCCTGTGTAATATATGCGACAATTTTCAATAAAAAATGCAGTGTTGTTCTTTCCAGACTTGTTGAGGCGCGACTCAGAGTCGGAGTCGACTCTGAGGCGACTCAAAATTTCCTTGAGTCAGAGTTGAGTCGACTCACTTCCCGATTTGGGTTGAGTCTGAGTCTGAGTACTGCTTGACCAGTTGAGTCGAGTCAGAATCAGAGTCAGTCTCTAAACTGTGAGTCGGGAGTTGAGTCGACTCAGCACTCTTTTTCTTAACATATGTGATCACATGGCTGACATTTTAGAAATGTTTGCAAATAATTTTGAAGGATTTCATATTGCGATTTGCTAACAATAGGGAACTTATTATTATTCATATTCAACACTACGCCCATCCCGGGATCAGTTATTAACAAAAATAAGTTTTGTAAAATATACAGTTTCAAAAGCACACACACTTCCTAGTATTTTCCATTTAATATTAGCAATAGCATGCAAAATCATACAGATAAATGCGATCTGGCACACATTTAGACTTATTAGACTTTTTATTTCGACTTTAAGGGTGCACACCATAAAAAGTTCTAAGCTAATAATCATGCAATAATTCACTCCTAGGAAGCTACATCTTTATTTTCTATTTTCCTCCTTTGGTTAAGTGAAAACACAAAAAAACAAGTAATATAACCGCCAGATAGAGGTTACCAAAAATCTTGTTTTGCACATAAACCTTGAAATGGGTCAAAACAGAAACTAAAAGCTTCAATTAGCTGCTTTTTAAAAGTACTTTCTTGATTTGTCGTGGTTTGAGGACATCCCCTGGTAAAGATAACATAAACACCGACGACACAGCACTACTGTTCTACCTACTGTTTTCTGTATACGGAAAGTAAAACTCAGTCCTATCTCTGGCATTCCCTATGCAACAAGTCTCTCACAAACCACCACTCTTTAAATTATGTTGATTATCATTTACCTATTTGGCGCCCACTGCCTGCACACAACATAGGACTGCATCCCCTGAACCCCACGCGCGTCACCCAGTCGCAAAACCATCATTGTGTGCCACAATATATTAGCTTTGCTTTGTAGCCTGAGGGAAATCTATGCAGATTTTCTCAGGTTTTGTTAAGTCACGTGACTTTTAAACTGCTTTTTATCGTTATTCAACAGCCCTGATCGTGATCAACACCTTTTGTCTTATCGGAGGTTAGGTACGCGTAATGTCTTCAGTGCGCCATCTGTAGTATTTACCACAGCTTTATCGGGAGGACAACGGGAGCGTTCATTGTTTTGCTTTTGATTGAGGTGGTGCACAGGTTCGGTTCGACGCAGCTTAGTATGTATTTCTAAGCTTAATTTGTCACAGGATTATTCAGAATGCACTGGGGCAGGAATTGCCACTCGAAATGTCAAATGTTAAGCTATTGAGTCCTGTTCTTTGTGTTTGAAACCTCGCTTATTGCCTCAATTATGACTTTACTCATTAAACCCATAACTTCAAAATGAAAAGACTTTAGACCCTTCAACTCATTCATATCTTCGCATTTAGCACCTATCTTTATTCCTATGCAGACATAATTTATGTCATGGATTAATGCATTGCAATTGAAATTTTATTGACAGAAATGTGCAGTTATTAAATAGTTAATACCATGAATAAATTTAATGGAATATGTGTACTATTAAAGGAAATGTGCATTTTTGTGTACATACTTGGCCACCATTCTGAGTCGGAGTCGACTCCGACTCAATGTTTATTTGAGTCAGAGATGAGTCAACTCACTTCTGAATTTCGGTTGAGTCGAGTCGGCTCACCATTTTTAACACAAAGAGTCAAGTCAGAATCAGAGTCAGCCTTTAATCTGTGAGTCAGAGTTGAGTCGACTCAAACATTTTTGAGTTATCAACAAGTCTGGTTCTTTCTTCTTTCTTTTTTTGCTTGATCAAACTAATTTATACCTACTTTCATTTAAAATACTATGATAATTGGCTCTTACTGGCTTTAACTAAAGTTGAACTGGCTGATTTCGGCTGAAAACCGGCAGTCCCGTCTCTATTTCGGGAAAGGTACGGCAGCATCAACAAAAACGCAGGGAGGGCCAGGACAGCCTGTTGTCAGGCAGAACATTGTAAGAGTACTGGTTCGGGGTAAAAGCATTGCGGAATATTGGCCACGGTTGATAACATTGGGAAATATTGGCCGTGGATGAAAACACTGGAGGAATATTGGTCCTAGTAAGAATATTGGGACAATATTGGTCCTGGATAAGAACATTGTATGAATAATATTAGTCCTGAGTAAAAATATTCGGGCAATATTGGACCTGGGTAAGAACATTATAGGAAAAATATTAGTCCTGGGTAAGAGTATTCTGGCAATATTGTACCGGGGTAAGAACTTTGTAGGAATAAATATTGGTCCTGGGTAAGAACATCGGCGGAATATTGGCCAAAGGTAAGAACATTGGATCGATTTCGTTTACATGTGACAGAAAAATAGGCGTGAATTACAAGGTCGGTAAACCCGACGGAAATTCAGTCTGCAGGATACTGCCATTAAATCGGATACACACTCAGTGATGATGAGTGGGCATGAACAGTTTCAAAGGGTTTCACCACAGAACAATGGCTACTTTGTTTTATACGTTGCGGCTATTCGTTTAGCTGTTTATTCTTCTTTAGGGTGTTATGCGCAACGGATAAAAACCTATTGTTCTCTCTCTCTCTCTCTCTCTCTCTCTCTCTCGCACTCCTTTCCCTTTCCCCTCCCTCTTCTTTCTCCGTAACCGCGCTCACACGCACACACTCACAAAAACACTGCGACATCTACCATTGCACTGTCGGCCTGACACTGTTTTCGTTGACGGCCGATAGATGACACTACGGTTGCCGTCGTAAGCCAACCCGTCGCGTCGGCGTGGGATTGCGAAGCCGAGCGGTGCGGCATCGTGAGAAGCCGGCGAGAATTGGCGCGCCACGATTGTAACGGAGACGAACATGGCGACAGGCCGATTCGTCTTGGTCGTACGTCGCTAGCCTGCCAATTAATTAGGAAGTGGTCATTGTTGGCAGCTCACGCGCGGAGAGAAAAAAGTTAATTGTGCTCGGGTGGTAGGTACGCGTTAGGTTAGAGGCGTCATGTCTTATGTACTGGTGGATCAAGGGCGGCGGGTGGCACGATATATCATGTGTGCAGCCATTCCCATGGAAGGTTTCAAGGCATAATATATACCAAGGAGTCTGCCTCCCGCTTTGGCTCGTAAAATTTTAATTTAAGCCTGAAACGGTAATTCTGGAATCGCATGCCTGAATTATTGACGCAACCAGGGTTAAAAAGCCGATAATATGATGTATAGTTATTATGGACGCAACCAGGGTTAAAAAGCCAGCAATAATAATTGGCATGCCGATACGATAAGCATTCTCACACAAACCACTTAGAGAAATATTGAAGAAGGCCAAGGCTAGATAAATTGATTCAAAGTCAGACATCCCAAACTGCATGTCTGACGTGTTTAGTGGTTTAATTGCATATTTTAGTCAGCTCCCAAGGGGATTGGCGCTTGCAAGTTTCTTGACACCTCGTTTTTACCAGAAGTTGCATGTGACCTGTTTTGCGTGCCTATGTTTTATGATTCCTGACTTAACCCGCGACCCAGTTAGCACCGTGTCCGGCGCTAACTTCGCTCCACCGGGGGCCATCGATGCCCCCCTCTAACTCCGAAAATATGGGGGTTAACGGAAATCTGCAAAATGCATTAGAAAGCTCGTGTGAATTCAGTAAGAAAATACTGACCATGTTTAAGCGCTCAGGTTAATGGTTTGACCTCCAGAGGTCAATTTAGGTCACGATAGGCCATTTCACTCAAATATGCAATGCTTAAGAAAACGTGACATAACTCTTATGCTATTGGAGGCATTGAGATCTGGTAAAGTACATTTAATAGGAAAATGCCAGAACTTTTTCCGCTATGTGGAACGTCATGACCTCATTCCAGTCGTTTGACCTCCAGAGGTCACCTCGTGACCTAATATGACCTGAGGTCACGAAATGTCAGAAAGTGACCTTGCCGTATATCAAACGAAAGCCAGTGACAAGACATACACGATGATGTTTGATTCAGCGCTCTAGCTTGATTAGGTAAAACATTATTGTCAAATTACTTTTTGACCCCTGGTGACCTTGGATGACCTTGCAGAGGTCAAGGGGAAAATATGGCCCCTTGACTTCTTGGACATCCGTGAAAGGATGTCCAAGAAGGCTTTTCTGAGCAAGCTGAGCATTTTCAATCGTGTTTGTGACTTACGATCATAAGACAGCTTTTCCCCATGCTTTTTCAATGGAGGAGGTCACCTCGTGACCTGACCTTAGGTCACGAATTCGAAAAATCCCGGATATACATGATGTTGACCCTGGATGGGTCATGAAGTGTAGGAAGTTTCAAATCAATCGACTAAGAAATGTAGCTCTTATAGAGCTCAAAATTTGAAGTGAGGTGGCCTTGTTTGAACTCGCCTGGTGGCCTGACCTTAGGTGACCTGGGGTAAAAAATTTCAGGGATGGTGGCAAATGATGGGGTGAGAGATAGAATCCTCAACCACGGTGCTGCTCCTCGTCGTTTTTCTGCTATTCCGAAAAAAAAACTTAGTGGGGGGATCGATGGCCCCCGGTGTGGCGAGGGTTCAGCTTTCATTGGGGCATGAACGTATTGCTCATATAGAGCTAATAAACAACGTATTCAAGCAACAAGCTTCATGAATGTAGAATTGGTGGGCTACTCTCAAGCTCCAGCGATTTATTTAATCAGCTTTTACATCCATTTACATCATCACAACCCGAACATCTCTACCGAGTTAGTCCGAGACCTTTACAACAAAGCTTACTTTAATCCCACCTTGAGCTTCCCGGGCTGTTGGAGGTGGATTCAGGAGTTCCTCAAGAGGGAGGGCCGATGTTAGCCTCGGATTCCCGTTTTGGGCGCTACTTTTAGGCCAGGGGGCACCGCAATTTTTTACATTTCAAGAATATGAATTTGTTCCCAACTAAAAAATTGTAAGATACTGATTTTTATTATCTCATTTCTTATGTATGAGGCCAACGACCGGGGGCCCCATAATAACACAACTGGAGCTCACAGATGTCATCATTGAGGCCCCCTAAGCCAGAAATTCCCCTCCTCAATAAATGGGCCCCCGGGACAAATATTTGGCCTACCTCAAGACCAACATTTGGGGTCCCAAAAACAACTCTTGAGGGCACTGAAACCCTGCGTAAGTCGTTTCTTTAGAGTGGTTTAATTCAGCCCAGGGGAGGTGATAGGCCCTATCACCCTCAACCCCGCCCTTGAATCCTCTCCTGCCTGAGAATTCTTGACGTTTTCACAAATCGATAGCACAGCCCTTTAAGCTGGAGCCGCCAGCGGCGTTGTTTGGCCACGTTGCTACACGGTAACCGGGCCGGAGAGGTGGGGTTCCCGGACGCCGCTCAGGCTCCCTGTCGTCTGAGGCGTTACAGGAACAAAGCGGCGAGAGTTCGCAGGACCATGTCGCGGCACTCGCGAAGGAAGGCCGACGGACGTGAGCTGGGTCGCGACGTGACGGCGACTGTGCGCGGCGACAGTTGCAAATGTGTCCGCCGCTCTACTGAGTCACCGGCGGTGGAAAAGCCCACCGACTCGCTAACCAGGCATCGCGACAGACCTTGAACAGTGACACTATAAAGTGCGACGTATGGGACTGTACAGAATCCGAAATGATCCGGCAGGACACATCAAACATAGCTCTCAGGAAAGTATCAACGAAAGGAAAATCACCTCTACAGGGTGATTGTCCCAATTAAAGAGGATAGGCAACGGCATATCGGCCCTTCATTTGTGTGTAAGAAATTTGAATACAATATAAAATTAGCAGCCGTACTCGTACTATTGAAGGAATAATGGAGGGCAAGACAAGTAGATTTGATTGTAAATCAGCTGTTCGTGAACTGTATTTTGCTATATGAAATGTAATAAATTCAGTGGTGGATATTAGGATTGAATAGCTGTTAAAATCCAGTCAGCATGCACGTTTACAATGCTTTTGAATAACATCACTATTGCGCTTCTGTAAATTATTGAAACTTATTACACCTGGAAGTGTCGTTTTCATTACGCTCATTTTAAGATGAAACATATTTTCCAATGATGAAGCCTTGAACCGTGAGCTAAGACCCTGGAGGTAATATTTTCAGAGCCGAGCGGTACTGTACATAGGTTCGCTACTCTGCTACTTACGGACTCTCCGCATGGTATGGGGGGTAGCGATAGTGGTTTATAATACCAAAAAGTAGCAGAGTTGCGGGCAATGGATTCAAAGGACTTCAAAACCGCTGCCGCCACCGAAAGCCCACTGACTGCTAAGGGGACTACCAACTAAAACAAGAAGGAGATAGAGACTGAGAGAAATGTTGTTCTCAATGAGCAAAATAAAGGAGACTGCATTGATATTTTTGTTACGCGATTTTGTTTGCATATTTTTCAAAATAACTGCTAACGCTCATGCAATATACACCTGAGGATAATTTTCATTGATACTCATTTCAAAAGAAAAATTAAAAACAATTGTTTTTTCAATTTTGAATTGAAAGCAAATTTTGTAAAATTGAAAGTAATTTTTGGGTAGCGCTTTAAGAACGCCTTATGATAAAATGTAGCGATAGCAGAGTACTGCAGCAGCGGTTTCGTGGTTTCGAAAAGGAGCGCTAGTAGCGGCAGCGGTTTAAGAGAGTCAGGGTGGCCGAATTAGCGGCAGCGATTTCAAAAATGTGGTGGCAAGGCTGACCTCTGCCGTTTCTTGGTAATGTTTGTGTTAAAAACGACTCGAGTTTATGTGAATTTTGTATCCTTGATTTACCAAGCACCGTCTGGAACAAGGGACCTAATAAAAATATAAGAACTTCAGAAGAAGCCGGAGTACTCCACGCAAAGCGACCAAGCGACGGCACCCTGCATCCCATATATTGATGAAGCTTTGTCTAAGGAGTTGTGCTGAGCGCTTTCTCAATTTATTGCCCCTTAGGAGACTGTAGGCTCCTTGTCACTAAGTGCGTTGGTGCCACGACAACAGCCCATTCACGACGCCTCACTCTACACAAAGCACCAGGCCACACACACCAGCTCCATCAAGAACCACATCGAGCAGCATCACCAAAAACAACTCACAAGAAAAACCTTCATTAGAAATACCTTCACGCACAGCAGATAACAAACCACCTCAGAATATGGACCACAGAAGCATTATACATACGCGAGCAAAATCCAGAACTCAATACACAGCTAGATCAAATATAAACGTTCCATCTTTGGAATGCCTGACGACCTCTGAAAAACTCATGTAAAGTGATAAGAATGTATTGGGGATTTTATTATGCACCGAAGGGAAAGCTGTTGTAAACAATCAAGTTTTTTTTAACTTATACGTAACATGTGTGTGAATTAGCGAAGGGAAAAGAAAGCTGATACAACATATTCATTTCGCGCGAACGCCGCCAATACATTTTTTATCGTTCAACGTACTTGTGTGGTTGTATTATCATTCTGCTGTAAACATGATATTTGTACAATATACCAATGTCTTAAAAATGAACGTCGTATGATCTTCGAGACGTCAACTCCTACAGTGTTAGCCCAAACAATCTGGGACTTCTTATTTCACCAATCGACAGTACACAAACAACTCATCCGGAGTTGTGAAAATGAAAACAGAAAACTTAAAAAATAAGCACTTTCCTGAAATTCGACCGCCAGAGCCTGAAAAAAGTGTATGATGCACAAATATTTTATTAAGAAGTACGGTAGAAGCTTCTTGGAAGTTCTGTTTGTTTTCTGAGCTGGTCTGGAACGTTGGAGAGTATAACGTCGAAGGCCATAATCAAGACATAAAATGATACATTTAACACACCGGTATGTTCGATCAGCCGCCGCGCCCAATGCTAGTTAACCCTTAAACAGAAAGTGGCACCTTCACAACGTGATTTTAACTGAGATAGCCAAGTTGTAAAGCAGGTCGGAAAACCCGGTACTCCATATTTCATTTGTCTTGGAACTCGATATTTCCGTAGAAAAAAGCTAAAACCTACCTGACACCAGCCCCTCTCAGCCCCCCGTCGCCGGAGGCCATTGTTGTGAGCTACCGGTGTGACGACATATGCTGACGTGACAATGAGCATCAGCCAATCGGAGCCCTTGAAGCGTTTCAAGAAGGGTAGTGGTTGCCAGATCGTGACATCATCAACAGTCTGATATTTATTTCTTTTTCTAGTGGAGTATTTTTAAAAACCAAATATTGAGCTTATTGTACATTTTTCAGAGAAATCATGAGTGGTTGTTTTATTATTTTTTACTAAAAGTACGCATAATTACACTCAATTCCAAGATTCGACCAAGGTGCCACATTCCCTTTAACCTCTTGGTCAGTCAGCGTTCTGGTCTGGTGCCAGTAGCAGCACTGTGAGCCCACGGCGGCGCTGACGAGGACCAATAGCGACCTGCCACTCTGCTACCGGTATCTATTCATCAGCGTTGTCGGCTGCGAGGCTTCCCTCTCTCCCTGCAAAACTCAGCTCTGGTGAGGGATGGGATCAGGTTTCAAGGAGATGGTTATTAATAGTAAGCGCTTCCATCTACCATTATTTGCAAGTGCAGTCTCTGCACTCCGGTGTCATTCCTGCTTATACTCCTACGCTGTTTTTCATACAGATATGCACAGTGCACATCAAACACTATTCCTTGTTTTCTGTCTGCAATTTGGCGATATCTAGCTCACTTAAAACCAAAGTGGGAAATAAGTCAAATATATTGTATATTTGTATTCTACGGGGGCGCGGTAGTGGAGTGGCCAGCGTGGCTGGCTCCCACGTAGCTGACCCGTGTTCAAGGCCCGGCGGTTTCCCTGAATAAGCAGCAAGCTGGCTCCCGAGAAACCCTTCCAACAGGGAAAGAGTTGATGACTCCATATGGCCCTGGCAGTTGGTGTGTCGATGAGCCCCACCCAAAAAAAATCAAAAGGCTACATGGACATGAGTTGTGAAAACCCTTTCATCTAAAGTTAACGTTGTCTTCTCTACAATACCACACCGCGCGAAAAATAAAACCGCTAGAATACGGTAATAACATTTATCATACTTTGAGTGAGTCTCCAAAGCTCGTCTCCATCACTTTCTAGTTCAGCCTTTCCTGCAGCATCCAGGACTGGAGGTGAAGAGCCCCGATTGTTTCATCTCAATGTCGGCCAGACCAAAAACACACTCCTTTTTCAAATCTCTCGCTCCAGGATTCAGTCGAGCCGTCCTCTAGTTGCTTGAAAACAACTTTTTGTGACGAATCTAAGGTGACCTGAGGCCAATAGAGACCTGGCCTATGGGGACCGAGAGGTAGAAAGCTGCAATTTTGACAATGTTTTCGCAATAAAACACGCGTTAGATACAGCACCAGAAAACTCTCAAAATCGAGGTGACATTCTCAGTAATATTCAAGCATTCACTAGTCTTTGTTTCCATTGAGATACCGAAAAGCACAGTGCCTCTGCTGGGATTAAGAGGTCCCTAGCTACCCAGTAGCCCGTGGCATTGTAAACTAATGTCTAAAGTGAGCATCAACAGTTTTTCCGAGTGTTGCAGCAGGAGTTTAGTTACATACGTTTGGATGGTGCACGGAATATTGGCGGAAAAAGACATTCAAATGTTGTACAAAGCCTAGAAGAAGCTGCTGACTTCCTTTTGTTTGTTGGGGAGGGGGTCATCAGCGAATCAGACGTACAGCTCCAGCCACGCAGCCGCTCGATAAGAAAAAAAACAGACGGGATGAAGTATACATACCGTGCCATTCTGTTGTATTTCCGCCCGGAAATTCCTTAATTTTCTGCAATAAATAGCTCGGTTGACGCTTTGCGTGAGGGTATTCAATTTAACGGGCACGAGATTACACGCTTTCATTGAATCCCGTCCGGAAAAGGCCTGCGATTTGTAACTGCTGAAGCCATTGGGGCGGCGTCACTATGCCCCGTGACCATTTACTACACTCGTATCTGCCGGAGGTCCGATCGTTTATCTGCCGGTCTGTAGCAGATTGGCTATTTCCCGATGGAAATGTTTTTGGTTCTAACTGGGAAAGATTAATGACACGCTGGAGGTTCAATTTCGGCTATCTGAGAGTTAACCAGCCCGGTTGATAGCAACTGCTGACTCTGCTCGTCGTGTCAAACACCGTGGATAAGTGTAGCAGTGGTGCCAGACACCGCGGATAAGTGTAGCAGTGGTGCCAAACAACGCGGATACGTGTAGCAGTGGTGTCAGACACCGCGGATAAGTGTAGCAGCGATGTCAAACACCGCAGATAAGTGTAGCAGTGGTGCCAGACACCGCGGATACGTGTAGCAGTGGTGTCAGACACCGCGGATAAGTGTAGCAACGATGCCAAATACCGCGGATAAGTGTGGCGGTGGTGCCAGACACCACGGATAAATAGAGCAGTGGTGCCAGACACCGCGGATAAATGTAGCAGCGATGTCAAACACCGCAGATAAGTGTAGCAGTGGTGCCAGACACCGCAAATTCGTGTAGTTATGAGGTCAAACACCGTGGATAGGTGTAGCATTGGAGCCAGACACCGCGGATAAGTGCAGCAGCGAGGTCAAACACCGTGGGTAAGTGTATATAGCACTGGTGTTAACGGTTATAAATAAGTGTAGCATTGGGTCAACTACCGTAAATAAGTGTAGCACTGGAGTCAGCTATCGTAAATAAGACTGGCACCGGTGTCAAAAAGCGTAGTAGGTGTAGCACTGGTGTCAACCACTGTCAATAAGTGAAGAAATGATATCAGACCGAGCATCTAATTTCTATCAGTTAAATCTTAGCAGCAAACATTATGAACACCTGATTGGAGGAAATTGTTTATTCTCAGCTGCTAGAAATAAGCACTTGTGTTGATAGGGCGGCGTTTAACCCTCGCCCCACGGGGGGCATCAATGGCCCCTAAGGTTTTTTTCAAGATAGCAGAAAAACGACGGAACGCAGCACCGCGGTTGAGGGCTTTATCTCTCACCTGATCATTTTCCTATCATTCCTAAAAATTTTTACCCCGGGTCACCCAAGGTCAGGTCACCAGATGAGGTCAACCAAGGTCACCTCACTTCAAATTTGAGGCTCTATAAGAGCTACATTTCTTAGTCGATCGATTTGAAACTTGCTACACTTCATGACCCCTCCAGGGTCTACAACTTGTATATCCGGGATTTTTAGATTTCGTGACCTGGGGTCAGGTCAAGAGGCGACCTCTCCCATTGGAAAAGCATGGGGAAAAGTTGTCTCATGATCTAAAAGTCACAAAAATGATTGCAAATACTGAGACTGCTCAGAACAGCGTTTTTGGACACCCTTTCACGGATCCCAGGGGTCCTATTTGCCGTTTGACATTTCCAAGGTCATCTAGGGTCACCAGGGGTCAAAAACAGTATTTTGACAATAACTTTTGACCTAATTAAGCTAAAGCGCTGCAACAAACACCATCGTGTTTGTCTCGTCACTGGCTTTCATTTGATATACGGCAAGGTCACTTTCTGACCTTTCATGACCTCAGGTCATATTAGGTCACGAGGTGACCTCTGGGGGTCAAACCACTGGCGGGAGGTATTTACGTTTCCATAGTGGAAAAAGTTCTGACAATTTCCTATCAAATGTACTTAACCAGATATAAATATCTCGAATGGCATAGGAGTTATGCTCAGTTTTCTTAAGCATTGCATATTTGAGTGAAAATTGCCTATCGTGACCTTTCTTGACCTCTGGAGGTCAAACCATTGACCTGAGCGCTTAAACATGCAAAGTAATTTCTTACTTAACTCACGCGAGCTTTCTAATACACTTTGCAGATTTGCGCCAACCCCCATATTTTCAGAGTTAGACGGGGGCCATCGATGGCCCCAGGTGGTGCGAAGGTGGCGCCGGACCCCCGGTGGGGCGCGGGTTAACAGCTCACGAATAACCAAATATTGCATATAAAAATAATACGACGTTCTCTGAAACTATTCATTCCCAGTCGAATCATCACATACCTATCTTCTTTGAAACGGCGCGGAACACTTCATGACTTAAACATCACAGCTGCTCTATCGACCTTTACGTTGAAAGCACCTTTCGCGGGAGTAGAGCTGAAAGAGGTCTGGGGTCTAGCACTTCCCGGCGGCGCACTTAGCTGTTTCATGGAAGACTGCGTTCTGTTGACCCGCTTCCAGGCCTGTATTTGCCCTGGCCGGCGTTGTTGTGACCACTTTACCCAATCTGTCTCCCTGACTGTTTGCTCTGCAACTGCTGCCGCGATGGGGCCTGTTTGCGAATGTTTTCCGTTTCACTGGGCTCACCTCTCTCTCGCTCCCATCAAGCAGACTATCTCTGCTCTACTGTTTCACCAGCTCCTCGACTTTCTCCTCCCCCCTCTCCCTCTCTATATATCTTTCTGTATGCCTCTCCCTCTTTCACACGCTCTTTTCCTTTTTCTCTTTTAGTTAGGGCTTTCGGCAATGACGTTTTTCGCCGAATAAGGACAGACTTTCGGTACAATGTTTTTCCTTCCTCTTCCATTTCTTCAAGTGAATTCTGGACGCAGTGAAAACTGGGAAAAGCATATTTTACACCAACAGCGTGCGCCTCCGTCTGTAGGGTCAAACTTTGTTACAGGAACCAACGATGAATGGCAGCTCTTCCGTAAAACAACCTCTGCTTCAATCTTGAAATCCTATCTGGCAGGCGGCAAATAGAGTTATGACGTTATTATAGTCCCCCGAGATTTGCATATATCACTCTTCAACAGAATAGAGATCAAAATGCTGAGCTTGAAATATGCATAGCGTGGATAAATGGATTTGAATAATGTTTGGCGCGCGAAATACACTTTGGCTGCCACACAAAGGGAAGAATAAAGACATCACCCAAAAAGAAAAAGTCAACTACGTCTTTTTCGTTTTTTTTGAAATGGCTTTCACCTGATGGAAACCTTCTTGGATAGAAACTTGAGACTTTGCATAATTTTCGTAACATTGAATCTTCATAATTGTCTTAGCGAAGTGTGACGGAAGCTAAGATGTTTGAATTGAATCATACTCATTTATTAGGCGCTGTCGTTTAATTTTGAAATGAATGGGCAGCACGGATTAGGATTGGTGCAGGTTAAAACTGCAATGACTAGGTCGTAACAACTTGAGATTAATTCAAAATAAATCGGACCTTTTGCTGGCTTGCCAGGGACTCCTCTAAAAAGTAAATTGCTGATAGAGACTTAAGCGAGCTCTTTTCAAGAAAAAAGTTGATAAGCCTCCAGTTTCATATTGCGTTGCTCTACAAAACGAACCATTCGCAAAAAGTATTTCCTGAGCATACGCCTTTTGCCGGTCAGTGATCCATTCCCGCCATTCTCCGGTGCAACCAGCCTCGGAACGCGTCAGCCAAATGTGAGCTTTTGAACAAACGGTAAAACCAGTGTATGTGTTCTCGGCATTTTCTATAAAGTCTTAGCTCGAAATCTAGACAAACTTACAAGATTTTTAGAGCCGATGGCGAAGCACAAAAAATGTATTCCAGGCCTGGTGAACTTCACATTTTTTCAGCTTGGTTGAGTTTTTCATCTAGAGCACCCGATGGTACCAAAACTGGGTTTTCTGTCTTCCAAATCATGATAACCTTTTTGAAAACAAGAGCTGGGTGGCTGGCTGGCTGGCTGGCTGGCTGGCTGGCTGGCTGGCTGGCTGGCTGGCTGGCTGGCTGGCTGGCTGGCTGGCTGGCTGGCTGGCTGGCTGGCTGGCTGGCTGGCTGGCTGGCTGGCTGGCTGGCTGGCTGGCTGGCTGGCTGGCTGGCTGCCTGGCTGGCTGGCTGGCTGGCTGGCTGGCTGGCTGGCTGGCTGGCTGAGCCAGCCAGCTCTCTCTCTCTCTCTCTCTCTCTCTCTCTCTCTCTCTCTCTCTCTCTCTTTCTCTCTCTCTCTCTCTCTCTCTCCTCTCTCTCTCTCTCTCTCTCAAAATGATATTTACTAGTCACACAAAACATATTAAAAGAGAGTTATGTATGCAAAATTGTTAACGCGTTATTGAACCAAAAAAGATAATCAAAACTATTTAAAAAATCGCCAGTTATAATCGTGTCTGCAGTAGTGCAAAGAATACCACTGATGAAAGGTATGATTCGTGGCGATTTATTCGCACAGTATTTTACCTCATGGACACCAGCACCCAGGACCAGGTATTGGTTCCTGCTGCTTCGCTTAAGTATTTCAGCTGCGCTAGGGCAAAAACAGTTTTCTAGCCACAGCCTTCCGGAGAACATCGAAATACGAACTAACGCCCTACCTAAATTACGGACCTCCCGGAGCCCCCGTGCTGACCCCACGGCCAACACATTAAAAACAGCGCTGTTAACGGTAACGTAAGCTACTTCTGAACCTTAGCATTACTCTGGGAAATATGCATCGATTACAGGCAAGCTTAGCCTCCTTCGAAGGTTGCTAGTCGCAAGACCATTGTGGCAGAGCACAAGTTCCGATTTGAACAAGCCTGGTAGCGCAATATATGTACCAGTCGAATCTACCGACCCACCACGTCAGATGTTCTTCCCACAATGTTGTGACTGCTCAGGGGTGCCCATCCGAAAACAAATGCACGTGCCCGTGCCGGAACTGATGGCCAGACCAACCGGGGTTAGGGGCAGACAACCCTGAAATGAGGACTTTCGACACTAGCCCCGGTGTTTACTGGAGAGACAGGGATCCAAAAGCCCATGTTGGCCCCCCTATAATCCTGACATTGTGGCGCCACTGTCGGCACCCACAGCCCTGGCGAACGGCACCTCCCTGTATGACTCGCACGCGGCCCTCTTACTTTCAAAGCTGTTCGATTTGTGGGGGCGTTTGGGGTGATATGGGGTCGATTCTTACATGGTCCCACCCTGAAGCAGATGCAGTACCCTCTCCCCCCTTCCCAAACACACACACGCAAAGTCGGAACGAAAAGGTATTATCGTTGCTTATCATCATAACTCATCACCCAAGACAAATTGGAACTATTGAAAAGAACAGGCTTTCTCATTTCAATTCTCACTGTTATTTTTGACGGATAAATACTATTTATCTATGATACACTGCGTATATTTGCTACTCCTCACGGTTTTCAAATTGTGGTTTTGAGCAAGAAATTAAATAGAAAATGCAAACTTTGACATTAGTATCACCAAAAAGAGATAATTGCACTTTTATGTATTGAAAACATCATATCTACACAAGCACATCCCTCAAAAACATATAAATGGTAACCGACCATTTACGTTGAACTTCAAGCAGTCAGGTGCGACATGATGTTATTTCCGCGGAAGGATCCGCGGTACGGGCAGTCTGGGCAGTCTCTATCTGTCCCCTGCGACTTCAACTTCGTGGTTCCAGCACAGAGCGATGGCGAGGACCACGACAAAGCGCTGATGTCACCACCTGGACGCAGTGGTGGTGTCAGACGCCACGCCGCACACACATCTCCTGCAAGATTTCCGGCAGCGTTCCGAGCAGTTTTCCACAGCGCTGACGGAACCCTAATGGTTATTGTTTCTTGGAATATCCGGTGTGGCTTATGCCAGGCCTGGGCGGCGCTGTCGATTAATGCTGGCGTTCGACTCGGTTCACGGTACTCTATACCCTGCAGGGATTGTGGGTTTGAGCCCACCCAGAGGTGAGGTTTGGTCCCTATCGGGGTTCAAGCCAAGCTTTCTCCCTTCCCGCTGCGAAGTCACGTGACCAGTTGGTAGTTGGTGCGTTGCTAAACGAACAATATGGTATGTGAATGTAGTTTAAGCTTCTCTTATGTTTCCATGTTTTTCTAACTGCGTATAAACAAAACAAAACCTGTAGCAGTTGTTCAAGCTGTATGGTGATATGTTCTCTGGTTAACCGACGGCGCAAAATTTAGCCTAGTCAATCTAAATGGTTCAGTTCATACTACACCGGGTAAGAGAACAGCATCTCGTAAAGCAGATATTCTCATCAAGTTATTGCTGTCCCAGGCCAGTACCGAGAAAACTTGGCGTAACCGCGGAACCAAGTTTCTGCCCCTTCTGGGATTTTTGTTCGAGAAAGCATACCTATATTTCATTACTTTATTAAACTCTATCAAACTGCACTTCATTGAGTTACTTTATCATACCAATCATCGAAGTGAAAATATTCCCGCAAGTACGCTGGAACTTTCCAGGGGTAACTATGTGATAAAGACAGTTGTGAAGCGTTTGTTCAGCTGCAAGTATTAAACTTATTTCATACTTATTCGCTTCCTACAGTGATAGAAAGCAACAGAAGGCGACTTCGCAGGCCAAGGGTTGACATGTGTGTGGATAGTGAGAAGAATATGGGTCACTTTTGATCTATTGCTGGCGAATCAGACACGAACGGAGGAGTCCATGACAGAAAACTGTATTTGAAAGAAATTGCATGATTTCTGCATTCAGGTTTTAGGGAAAAATTTGTATCAGGTAGTGCGTGCCTGCATTCACTAAGTTCAAAACAATTTGCTTACGGTTGAACAGTATCTCATTTCAGAGGCGAAGGTTGGTATGGTCTATGAAACACCTGTGGTGTAGCTTAAAAACAACGGCCGCCAAGCCAGCGTTTTGCAGAGGAATATGAAAGGTTAAACAAGAAAAGCAAACAAGTAAGCAATCAAACACAAGAACAACAAAGCTAGAAAAGGCCGAACAGGTAGAGCCAATGAAAAAATACCTAGAAATGGCATTATCTTGAGAACTTTGGCGCGCAGAGAAGAAAAAATTACAGCACATGAATTCATTGCTGTGGCAGATACACACGAAAAGCAGGAGAACAGGAAAATCTACAAATATCATCGGGAAACCTGCAGTTGGCGTAGAGCTAAGGTTAGATATGTGTGCACTTTATAGTGAAGCATAAAGTTTCCATTTTCATTGAATGAAAAAATAATTAAGATCCCTAAATGTAATTTCTGACAGAAGATGCGCGTTTCCCACTCCGATTGGATGACTAGTAAGTCTTTAAAAATGCGATAAGTGTTGCCAGAACAGAACAGTCACGAAAAATGAGCGCCAGAGGTGCAGAAACTTGCCAACTCGGCTACTGGGGTTTGTGACACATTTATGAAAATTGAGGTGCATAAGTGTGACAAAATAGCGATCTTGACAGTATGGTTCAAAATCAAACCGCATATTTTCGAAATACAGAATGAAGCGTGTAGCGATAAATTTAATTTAGCAACTCTGTTCTTCAATTGCACAGCGTACCATCAGTGATACAATATTGGTACTGTGTTCAGTTTCTACTAAAACGAGGGACCCCCGCTGCAGAAAACCCGGAAACCGCTGTCACAGTTGCCAGATTTTAACATGCAGCCCAATGGTGCCGATTGTTAGTAGTTGCCAGAAAGTTGCCGCCTAGATGCCCGAAATGTGACAGTCAATTTTTTTCGAGAAATACATGATTGTGGCCATATTTAAGGCATTAAAGATAACTCAAATACGTTATCAAGTATTTCCCTGTCCATTTTGTCAGGTTAAATAATATTTAAAGTTTGAGTCTCTTCGATTTAGCGGTCCCTATTTCTTTGAATTTAGTATTAAGTACGCCTAAAAGCTACTAAGAAAAGTACTAAATGAGTGAGAGAAATAAACATAGCTGGGCAGCAATTCTACCTAAACTACGCAACAGCGGCAAAACAAGTTCGTAATGTTTATTTGATGTAGAGCCTGCCAAAAAATGTACACAGGTGGGAAGCCACTTTTTTAGGGCATGTTTTTGGGGTATATCTGAGATAAGTGCAGGCTAAAACTGGCTGGAATAAATAGTGCTGTCCATGGCTAATCTAAGATGAATGTAGGCTACTTTGAGACTGATGCACTTTCACATATCAAACTTGGTTTTTCATTCCTTAGCTTGCTTGTGCCTTACCTTATTTGTGCCCTAGATCAAGATTGGTTAGGTAGATTTGGAGCTGGAGGAAGTTGAGAGAGTTGGCGCCAGCAACAGACTGGCAACAACAGTAATTCAGGTGAGATTTCATGATCAAATTATCATGTCAATATTGTACAGATAGCAAATGTTGATGTGTGCCAATGCAGTCCTCCACAAAGTGTTAAAACACACACTAACGTGCACTGGAGGGGGCCTAGTAGACCCCCTTCTCATCTCAGGAAATCGCAGAAAATCTCAGAAAGAAAAACGCTGGTTGGGGGTGTGTTGCTTACTACCAGTGGTGGTAAGCAACACACAGGACCTGAACTGCATGGAGTTAAAGCAGGACTTTGACTACACTGGATCTTTCTTTGGTATGAGACTTCCAATACCTCTGTAGGTACCTATTAGGCCAATAGACATAATTTTACATCTATGCAGGGTAGTTGCCTCAGAGTTTTTACTGCAAGAAGGAATGAACAGGCAGGTGATAATCAGGTGCTGGGGGAAAATTTTAAGCATTTGATCTGTCTATAAAAATGCTACCTAAGGTCCACTTTACCAACACATTTTAGGTAGATCTAAATCCTATGTTGACATTGACATTTTTGTCCCTTTTGTTGATATGTGAGATAGAAGTTCAGTGGGGGGAAGCTGTGATCAGGGTTCCCAATTGTGTGTAGGTGCACGCTCCCATTCATAGATTAGTTCCCAATAATAATTATTTTCATGATAATTGCCACATTTAATCATGGGGAAATGTACCATAATTGGAAACACTCCTTCCAAAAATGGAAACTTTTTCAAAAAGGGAAATGCATGTCATTAGGGGAAACTGCAGTCAGAGTAGCCAATAAAAGTTATGATCCCAATACTGGAAACAATGATCCATAATTAGAAATTTTTCTTCCAAAACATAAACATGATCTAAAAATGAAAACACAGTTTAATACTTTCATGCAGTAATGGCTTGGTGCTTGAACCTTGTCTGTTGCAAAAAGTGAGAGACAGGTAGATGATATTCAGCATATTGGAAATAGTATTCAAGTATACAATTATCATTTCCAGCTTTTTGTGACAAAGGAGGCATACGTCGCATTGAGTTTGTGACAGCCAGCATACTTTCTGCACCTCTGATGAGCGCCTGTGTCTCCGGAACTGAGATGCATGATGGCAGGCCATATACCATAAGCTAACGCTCCGTAGTACACCCGCGTTTACTAACGCAAGCTAAAGTCCAACAAGCTTTAGCCAGATGAGGACGGTTTGCCGCCGGCACCGGAATTAGCCAATCAATTTCTTTCACAACATTAAAATGAGCGGGCCGTTCCGAGCCAATCAAGGAGATTTCAGCTCCACTTCCAGCTATCTCATGGGAGCAATTAATATTCTGTTCCACCTGGTTATGACCTCGCGTTTGCTGATTAACAAGCCACCTCAAGCTGCACCAGCGATGCTATTTTCACACTATTACGATGCAGATGAAACAGGGCAACGTCCGTGTTTTCTCATAAGATCAAGCAATTCAGACTGCTGGTTTTAAGCTATCCCTGACAGTGGGGTTTACAGGCCCCCCTCCCCAGCTCTACCCGAGAAAGCTGACAAACAGTGGTGTGCAGTATTACACTTCTAAGCATGCCGAATTTCACTATTCTCCAAGTCCTAATTGGTGTCATAATCATTATATTTAAGATTTTAGAGCGCATCCATACCGTAGGTTATATGACAAAACTGTTCAGATTGTGCAATGAATTGTTTTTAATTTTTAATAATGACAGGAAGCACAACTGATAACCTATTTTAACCATATATCACTCCATGCAAATAAAGCTTAAAATTGCGAGAATCCTGTTTTTTTTTGCCATGAGCCTCAGGCCACATACCACAACTAGAACGTGCAGATTAGATTCTTGTGAATCAGTGGACAATCCAGGTAACACTCGAGGCAGGTTAGCCGGCAACTAAACTGTCGAATGCACCGTTTTGGGACAAACTTCCGAGCATAGACTGTCTCTTATCAAGGCTGAACGGGATTAAAATTGACTAGCATGCAATAGATGGGACACCAACTTAAGGCAGTATTTCCAGTGTTCAGGCTTTATTTGCTAGCAAAACTATGCCAGCCGGCGCGGCATCCATCCAATGCTGTAACGCAACAGATGAAAGTCGAGATCCGGTAGACAGTATTGGTGATTAACATGCACGGGAAAAGAAGCACGCCCATCTAAAGTTCTGTCTTCTCCTAATCTCATCAGCATCTGTGCAGCACCTCAGGGACAGCAGTTCCATCACCTGCCAGGAATAGACCTGCCCGTCTCAAAAGTTCAACGGTGGTAAATGCCGGCACCAGCTCGACTTCCACAGATCCCGCAACAGGACCAAAGCGCGATATTATCACGCATTTTTACGTTGCAACTGGATTTTTTTCGCACGTTGCAAATCTTACCGAAAGTGAAATCGGTACATATGCAGATCAATGATTATTAATGGGATGATGGGGCACCCATTCAGGGGCCCCATTTGGACGAGAAGGGCACCACTTTTAAACCGCGCAAGTTACCGGGGAACGCGAAGTCTTCCCATCTGGACGCCAGTACCCTGAGCATGGGGAAGACGTTCAAGGGGTGCCAAGGATGTTTCAGCGGAGGGAGGAGGTCGAGGGTACTTCAAGGGTCAGGGAGGCTCGACGGGGGTGGGCGTATTGTCATAGGTGGAACGTAGGTTGATGCTCTAAATCCTCCTATGAATTAGCACGTTTTCGATTCCTTAATAAGTTCAGACTGAAGTCGGGAAGCTCTAAGCACAAGGCTATGAGTACAGGCTTGGGAAATGAGGATAGGGAGCCCATAGCTCTCCGATATTTCAGAATGGGTTTACCAGTCCCGTGCAGTTGCCACGATCTCCCAGTACCAGAGACAGACGTCTGCGCCTACCCACCTGCGGATGGTGTATGCGGTGTTACTTACCTCCGCCCCCCGCCCCTGGATGGGCTGATCTGGCCGCCGAGCTGCCGCTGCTTCCGACAGCAGCAACAGTGGCGGCGGCACCGGCCCTCCCGCCACGAGGAGGTGTCGTGCGAGCGTCGATAGCCTTCCAGGAGCTGGCCCGCTGGCTGCCGAGCCCGGCCAACAGAGGCCGATTGCCGTCCGGCGTGACGAATGGGACGAGTTACCGAGCACGGGCAGGGGCGCAGTCAGGGCACCTCTCCGAGGGGTGCGGAAGAAAAGCTGTCAACGTTGTGGTCGGTGTCACTTTTGTTAGACTTGGCACTGCCTCAGCCAATTTTTGTACTCGTTGAATGAGTTCGCCTTGCTCTCTTCACGTACACTGTGACCGCTTTAGCTCATTACTGGGAAGACGGGGTGTTGCCGTGACGACACCTCGCAGAAGCTCGAAAGATGGAGCTATTGCAATGGATAGCCGCGGATACACAGATACCTCAGGCATGTCCAGCCGGTTTCATACTGATAGGTTGGTATTGGTCTGCGGTCGTTTTTGCGAAATATCTATCAAGTGATTTTTCCTGCCGACACCGTTGTTGCCTCACCTGCTGCATTTTAACTGGATGCATGAGCTGACGTGCAAACACACTTCATCGGGTCCAAAATTTTGAAGAAATTTAGAAACGACACATAAAACAGTCGGTATCGGCGAAAACAGTTTTTTGGCCATCATTTTCCTAAGTGACGTCTCACGCAGTTCCCAGGGGCCCGCATTTAAGGAGCTCGTCGAAAGACTTTACTAGAGACGCAACCTTTTGTGAGAAGTGTAATCGTTTTTAAGATATTTCTTAAAACGGCTGACACTAATACCTACCAAGCAGTGTGGAACCGGCTGTACATACATGAGCAGTTTCAGTGCGCTCTATTTACGCACCGACCTCGGGAATAGACTTATCACTCATGTAACCGGTAGTCCCGAAGACTAGTGGATTATACTTTGAATTTTCAAAATTGGACCGATAGATTTCGATATCTTACCGGGCCGATTTCCCTTGACAGGAATAGGGGGGGGTAACTTGGAGCCTGACAGGAATAAATTTAATACGCACCAGTACAGGGTGGGGGCAGAAACCCCCCTTAGGTTTTTCACAGGTAGTCAAAAACGACGTCGCAGCACCTCCAAACATGGTATACTTGTTACCTCTTTTTGAAGCAGTGGACAACATTGGAGGTTCACGACATATCAGTCCACGTTACCAGTCTAGGTCAAGTTACCAAACCCCAACAAGTTTATTAGAAGTGCAGCTGTAAAAGCAAGCACGTCTTTTTAAGATAAATATTGTCCAAGTTGTTCCCAGTACGGCTGTTGGAGTCGGAGTTTCGCTAAAGTCATCAAGGGACTTGTCACGGAGACCCCGACCCCACCACCCGAACGAGCACCTCTCTCAATGAAGGGTTAATTCAGAAGCCAAAGTTCAACGTCCCACAAAGCACAGGGACGGCCGCCCCACTCAGGTTACCCTTTCATCAGTCAGTTACTAGCTGACCTACGTCGGGTAAATATTGAGCGCCGGAGCTTCTCAGGGGAACCGATCCCAAGCCTGGACAATGTGCACACGCACTGTCACTGCATGTCCCCGAGCAGCTGGCCGGAGCCCAACGCTCTACCAACTGAGCTTCCGGTGCAGCCAGATCAACATTAACATTCACATCCATCTGATCCACATGGTTTTAAAATTTACATCGCATTGTAAAATCACATTGCAAAAATTTCTGGTAAAGTGATTTGCATATGGATGGCCTTGGGTGAGGTCAGGGTCACAAGCTCTCCATTGGAAATACGTGAGAAAGTTAGTTAAAGTTCGAAAACTTCGCAAAAATTGAAGATAGAGCTTTTACATTGACACAATCGTGTTTGCCTTCCACTGATACTTCAGTGGCCTGCGCTATGGCCTATACCAACCTTGAACTGACCTTAGGTCAGGTCAAGGTAAGTAAATTGACCTGACCTTAAGGTCACTTCAACATATGGATTTGACCTAAAAAGTCATAAGATACATCATTCAATGAGGCATGACAAAAGTATTCCAACTGTGCTCATATATGTTATATAGCTCTACTCTGTCAGTCGTTATGATACCTCCATTGTATTAAAAGAATAACTTAATTTGGCCTCAAGTGACCCCAAGAGTGACCTGACCCAAAAATTGTGAATACAATGTTTCGATAGAGATTAAGGTGGACTATTGAACGATACCTTTCACTTTTCGCTAGTTAGCTGTGCTGCTGAATTCGAGGGCAGAGGGTACCCCGTACCGGCGAAGGTGCTGGGGGCCCCCGCACCGGTGCGCCGTGTTAAGAGACTCCCATCCTTATAATATATTACTGTTCTGTAATAGGTATTTGTATCTCACAGGATCTGTCTTCTAACGTGCCTGCGATAAATAAAAATAACATTCTCAGATTTGCCGCAGCAATTACGCTGACCCTGAATTCATGGGATACAATACATCATTTGGCATACTTTTGCGTGGACTGCGTTATCCATATTGGCTTCATGCCGGACTTGCTTGCTCAGCAGCGACAGCGTCGGGAAGACATGCTGACTCGCAAACGAGGCCAACATCGCTTTTACAGAGGGATTGTCTCCTCACTCTGTTTCCGGACCATAGTTTGGTGAGCTACACTACTTTGGACTATGCCCCGGATTATGTCTTGTCAGCGTTTTTTTCTAACACTGATGTATTGTTAGAATTAATGCACACATAATGAAGTAAAATAAAGAGTGCATATTACACAATACGAAACAGTTCACACGATACATACTGTCTGAATATCAACTGAGAAGGCTATAAGCTGTTTGTAGGCCTTCCTTGCGTAAGGTTTATATTTTTTGGATGTCCACTCTCACCCGATAGGAACTGCTCTAAGTGTGTCTCTTTATTTGATTGGATAATAATTTATGGTGTTAAATGATGTATTGCGTTTATTTTTCAAGACCATATTCAACGAAAACAGTCAGCCAAGCCAAATTCTGAAACTTCACCATGGGACAAATTACATCAGATCTTGTGATTGATCTTTTCGGCGGAGACCAATTCAATAGCCCTGGAGGTGATGTTGAGCCTTTCAGGGTAATGAACTTACTGAACCTAGTGAAATGACCTCAAAATAGCTGCGCTGTTCTCGAGGTGAAAATAGCGTAGCAGGAGGTGAAATTGCTAATCCATATCAGATATTTGCTTATTTCGACGTCACGTAATTCATACAGGGCAATGACTTTTAGAGAGCCCAAGTCAAATCGCAGACTAAGTATGAAGGCAACATACAGCTTAACTCATGCATACATTCACTCCCTTACAACAAAATAAGTTCAGTTATATAATATCTCGAGCCAATGCCAGATTCCTCTGTCCGCGCACTGTGTAGAGACGTTTCTTCAAATATTGTTTAAAGCTGCGAAGAGGGTTGCCCTGAACCGGTGGTGACAAACCGTTAAAAGTTGCTGCAGCATGGAACACGTATGACCTCTTCTCAGTCTCAGTTCGCGTGCGCGGGAGGCACTGGTCTCCGTCATGGCGAGTCGCACGTTCTCTGGATTTTGGCCTTGCTTTAAAGTAAAGCATCATCGTTAGAGAAATAACTAACGCGAATTATTTGCCTGATTGCGAATGCCAGAAGCTGGGTTTTCCTCGATTTAGCTTCATCAAATTCTGGGCGGATCCATGATGAAGCGTGGTCAGCTGTCCTATTTCGCAGATCCGGTGTTGTAAGGAATGTGTTTTGAGGTGATAATTAGCTGGTTGTATACTGAATGGTTTGGTATACATGTCGGTATATAAAAAAATTAGGCTTGCATCTGTCAGTGCTAGATCAAGAACCATGTTTGAGGGGGGACATTGGGGTTCGAAATCGAGAAAAAACATGTTTTTAAAGAAAATCGGCGCAACTGCAAACAAGTCCAACCCCGGGGCTTGGAAGAGAAAACGTCTTGATTGCCCTCCACCAGCTCCCGACCTGGATGCACCAGTTGCATCTCCATACAGATTGAGGTCATTTTATGAGATATAACAGAAAAGGGAGCTCAAACAGGTAATTTTGTATACCACAATCGGATTTATTGGGAATTCATAATGTTGGTATATGGAATGAGTTGAATGACCTGGTTTGCTGCGCTGGTTGACCGGTCATGGGCGCTTGCCAAACCTACCACCTACATGTCAGTCAGTCAGTCAGTTTATTTGGGCACATCCCACAAAACAAGGCTTTTCATGCACCGCGTCAAGTAAGAAAAAATCGAGTGCTTGTGTAAAACATACGTGACAGAGTAAAAGTGTAGACAAACCCCATACACTCGTTAAATCAGATATTCAAAACATCGCCTCTTAAAACCCTCATAGACTGTGTCAGAAGCCTGAACGACTAGCAGAGTGACGTATGTAGTTCAGGCGGAAGAGCATTGTAGCGGGCTGCACATGCAAAACTCAACCTGCGCTTTCCCGCGTTCGTCTTCGCGCGTGAGGGACGTTGGTCGCCTATTTGATGAGTGTCATGATGATGACTAACACATCTAAACATTGTTCTCAGAGCGTGTGGCGCTTGCCAAACGCTTTGCTGTGCTGTGCCGTCTGCTGTGCACATCGGAACTCTAGGGGTATCCAATCTGTCAGTGGAAGTCATAGGCACATATGATAATAACGGAAACTAGTCTCAATGCAGCAACTTCTTACAAGCGATTAATTAGGGCGGCAGACAATCGTAAACACGGGAGCAGTGCTCTCGGCTGCTCTTCACGCGAGGTATTCTCAAGAAAATGAGAACTGCATCAATTGCATCCGGGCACATATAGCCAAAGAAGCTGACGTGCGGGGGCGCGGTAGTGGAGTGGTCAACGTAGCTGGCTTCCACGCAGCCGACCCGGGTTCAAGGCCCGGCGTCTTCCCTGAACAAGGATCAAGCTGGCTCCCGAGAAGCCCTTCCAACAGGGAAAGAGTTGGCGACGCCATATGACCCTGGCAGTTGGTGCGTCGATAAGCCCCAAAAATTATTATTATTAAGGTGACGTGCCCTAAAACACCAATCATCATGTATCAATTGTACAAACAGTAATCCTAGTAAAGACCGACATAGTAGTCCCGGTCCAACCAACACTGGGCTATAGAACCGAACTGGCTACTGTTTGTACGCTGACAAGAACGAGACACCATCGGAAAAGAACATGCCATGACATAACTCTAAGCTGTCTCTTCTTCATTCCTAATTACTTTAATCCCCGTAGAGAACCCTTATGCAGAGCACCACCTTCACAAAGCCGGTCGGCGTTGCGGCGCAATGTATCGCCGAGAGTTAGCGGGGAGAGGAGCGGCGCCGCTTCCAGCGTCGACAGAGAGCGATGGCACCGTCAGCGTCCGCCGGCTCCAGAAGCCTGGCGCAATGAAGCGACGACCTCCCTGCAAATGGCCAGCGGCGAGCTCACATGTAAACACTGCGTCTGCCGGCGAGACTGTTGTCTCTTCTCGCCAGCATTGTCGCACAAACGCCAAAACAGCCATTCGCCGACGGGCCGTTACAAATGCGGTGTCGGGCGGCCGCGCGACGGGGACGCCGATTGTATGCACCTCTCCGACTGCGAAATACAGCCCGGCCGCAGCGCAGAGAAAAACAGAGCAGGTGCTGGAAATGCTGGTGATTTGGTCTCAGGCAAATCAGAGCAGGGTTCACGTTACAGAGGAGTCGTTGCCGGTGAAGTGTTTAACCCTATTCCTGTCCGGCTCCTGGCCACCAATTTTTTCTGACAAGGGGGGAGGGAAAGGGTTCGCCCATCCCATGCAGATCTCGTGATCTACCAGTCCGATTAACACAAACTTCAAAGTGGCATGGACGAAAATTTTAGCTCATATTAACAGTTAAACGACGACCGAGGTGAACCAAAACCTTGAACTTCTGCGGCTGACAACATAATCTTTTATTTTCCCTTAGCACGCGCCCCGCTGGGGAAGGGGGGCGAAATTGCCCCCCTCCTAGTTTTCCCCAGATAGCTCAAAAACAAAGAGACACAGAACAACAAAACTTACAGTGCCTTATCCCTGATCAATTTTACACATCTGACCAAATTTTTTAGTTAACCCTTGCCCCGGTGGAGGGTACGAGCCACCTTCGCCCTGGTGAGGGGGGCTAAAAAAGACCCCCACGATCTCAAAAACTAAGAGAGCTAGAAAAAACGCAAATGGGAATCGAAAGCTCTTCAAAAATGATATCAAAAATACTCCAGTCATTTCTCCTGTCAGGTCAATATCAAGGTCACCAGAGGTCAAAATAGGTCACAATCTCTAATATGAGGGTGTACTAAGAAAACATCAGTTATCTCAGAAACTATGATAGCTAGAAACATTTTATTAACACCATTCGAAGGCTCTTGAGTTTCCCTTTCATTGCAATGGCATATCGCTATCCCAGGTCAAATTTAAGAATCTGACCTGACCCAGGTCAACGGTCTGACCCAACTTGACCTGGTATAGTCATGATGTATATCATTTGACTTGCAGTGACCATACAAACACTTTGGTGACAAAATAAAAGTTCTATCTTAGTTAATTGAAAATGTATAGAGTAAAACACCAAAAATGCTTATTTGACCTAAGGTGACCTTTTAAAGGTCACAAGTCAAAATTTTTGGCATCAACTTCAGAAATGGGCTAAGAGCAAGTTTTAACCGATGTTTGAAGTTGATTCCATCCATAATTACTGAGAAAAAAACTCATTTCGTGATTTTCCCCATGTATTGACAATGGGGAGGTCATGCTCTGCACATGACCTTAGGTCACCAATATAAAGAAACCCGGAACAAATGTTGTAGCTCCTGGTGGGCCCAATCTGTGGTATGAGTTTCAACTTGATCAATTAACCCTTCTTTTAGTTATGCGGTCCTAAGCATTTTTTGAGGTGAGGTCACTTCACCTCGCCTGGTGACCTGACCTGATATGGCCTTGAGCTAAAATCTTCAGGACAGATGTAAAAATTATGAAGGAACAGCTAGACCAAGTTTGGCGGCGCTGCGCGCCGCCGTTTTTTGGTCACGTCGGAAAAACCCGAGGGGGGTCTAAAAAGACCCTTCCCGGGCGAAGGTTAATGTCATGTCAGGTCAAGCAGCTATTCAAGGCCAAGTGACCCGACCTTAAAACCTAAAATCTCGAGTTTGAAGCGGGCGGCGCCCAGGGAACATCAGCGAACCGATCAATTTCAAACTTCCACAATATGATAAGGTCATTAGGGTCTACAAATTTGCTACCTCAGAATTTCGATATTTTTGACCTAAGGTGAGGTCAATTTTTTGGTCACCCCATTATAAGTCTATGGTGAAAAATAGAATGGACTCGTTTTAGGTAAATACTGGATGGATAAAGCTGAAAATCCTTAAACCGTCTATTCTTACTACGATCTTCACCATAAAGTTGAGTTTTTGAGCATCTGGCCTCTCAAAGGTCATGTCAGGTCACAGGAGCATAGAGTGGTTGTTTTGCCAATAACTTCTCACTGAATTGAGAAAAAGCTCCCATTTTGCTTTCACTGTGCTTATATTGTCATGGGAAGTCGATTGTTAGGGTAAGGGCGGGTAAGAGTACGCAGGAGATAAGAGTACGCAGCAGCTGTTTTGGTTACTTAGCAACCACTGAGATGGTGGATACCCTGGTATAAAACAGCAACGTCAGTGCCTAGGCTGCACACCAAAATTCAACGTGCTCCTGTTCTTTCCGCGGGAGAACAGAGCAAAATAGCAAAATAAATTTTTGGGCACCCTTGAAGTAATATTTCTTAACTGGGTAAACGTGTAGACCATGCTTCTATTATCAAAAGTATTGTATTACGTTCTGTTATCAGTAAGAAACCTGAGCTAGGAGTGAGCTCCAGTACCGGAGCTCACACTAAAATGTCTGCCAACATGTTTATGAAGACTTTCTTCCCAAGGGAGTATGTCCGGCAAGAGTACGCAGTAGACCATTGGACAAGAGTGCGCTTGCTTAAGAGATAGGACAATTTAATTTTCGCACGGAACAGAGGTCGTAATTCATATTTGGAAAACCAAACATTGCAACATAGTTCTGGTATATTTAGAACGATATAAAATCATACAATCGCCCAGTTTGGCGACAAAAACTTCGTGACATGGCCTATGCACCTAAAGCACAGGGAGGCATCAATGCGTACTCCATCCTCCTCTCTTGCGTACTCTTACCGACCCACTCCGGCAAGAGTACGCACGTGACTTTTATTTTTGATGGGCTCGTGTCGAGTTCCTTTCAGAGACATCGAGTTGAAACATGGACCATGCATAGATAATTCTTCACGCAAACAATTACATAAAATGTTTAGCTGTTAGACTTATAGGAGAAAAGTGAAAGCCTTTAGAAAGTTAAGTGCGTACTCTTGCACGGACTTCCCCTATGCAACATGACCAAACCTGTGACCCTGACTTAGTTCGAGGTAAGGTAATTTTCTTTATTTGACCTAGCAAGGTCACATTATAAATCATTCGATTCGCCGCGATGAGAGTAATCCAATGATGCATAAATTTTACTCTAGCTCCCCTGAGGGCAGATCTAGAGAGATAAACGTACACTGCTCTATTGTAAGCCTATGGAACCTTCTTTGACCTGTGCTGACCTCAATATTGACCTGATATAAAAATCATCCTCATAAAATCGCTTCGTCTTGTCAAGAGTTTTCGAACGCCGCCCGTAGCTTTCATTTAGCTTTCATGGGAAATGAGATACGGAGGGGGAGGGCGAAAAACGTCCCCCAGTGGGGCGCGTCATGCCAGGGACCCCAGCGGGGCGCGTGTTAAACTTTACATTTTTTTGGTCTTGTTGGACTAAGGGTGAGACGACATATTTCAACCATGAGGGAACTGAACCAACTCTCTGCTCTGGATCCAACAGTCCGCGAGGTGAAAACATGTTGAAATTATGGAAAACAGAAAGATAATTTCTGAAGTGCTGCAGCGAGGAGCATGATGATAAGTTGATAAGGTGATGATAAATTGATAAGGTGGCCTGTCCTCTCGAATCCGGAAATGTACGAAAACACTGAAGGTTATATATTCGGGCACAGCCCTTCATCAGAATCGTGTAGAAAATATCAAAAATTATCGGTCATAGTGTAGCCAGACCTCGAATTAAGCTTCACACAAATGCCTTTTAGAATGGAAAAAATGGATGTCGTGACAACAACGATATTGGTACCTCTAACCTAAGAGTAAAGTAGACAATGCAACAACAGTAGACCAGTATTTGTGTGACAGACTTTTCTATTATTTCAGCCAAACACCAGCTTCTCAAAAACAATGATAGATTCGCTGAAGTATATTAATCGGTTATTTGCAAGCTTCTGTTCTTATCATTTATATATATATATATATATATATATATATATATATATATATATATTATTTTCTTTGACCGCAGCTAAAATGCTAACAATAATTACTTATTGGTACACGTGATACTAGATCGGTGTAATGACCGCAAATTTTCCCCTTTAATTCAGCATAAGGCCATATCTTACTACAAATGCCTCGCTCGAATCATTTAATAAAGATTGTACTTAGTGGTCTGGGTCAGCTTATCCCTAAACTCAATCCATTGCGTAATATTGCTTGATACGGTGTGAAATTGGTAAATCCTTTTTCCCAGCCTGCACCTCTGGCCCAACGTTAGCGTCGAAAAGGTATACGTCTGGCTGCAGAAAAGCATCATTATCTAAAAAAGGCAATAACGGAGCCGCACCTTTGACCTAAGCCCATCACTACTGACTAGTTAAACTAATTCAACAAGTACAGGCATTTTCTACAGCCTGTAAATCTGGCTCAAAGTTAAATGTCACATGCATATACGTCTAGCATCAAAAGCATCATCAATAATGTATGGATGTCCTACACTAGAACACATATTCTTACGCTAGTCCCTCCCTTACCTCTTAAGCCACTGCGTTTAAATGATAGCCTATCTTAGACCCGCATAATAGGCCAGGACGTTCCTTGTATGTTTAGGCTGGGATGACGATCCTGAATGATTATGGATTCGGCTATCTTTCTATCTGGATGATCACGGGCCCGATAAACTACTTTTAGCTCAAGTGGTTCTGATATAGCCTGAGTGTCTTGTGCTGCGTGTTTCTCGAGGAAATGATCTAGAGGTGTGTTCCTAGTTTTATTTTTCGCGTCCCGCAAATGTTCGTTAAATCGCAATCGGACGGCTCTCATCGACTCTCGTACGTATTTGACCCTGTTTTGATCCCGGTTACACAGTCTACACTCTATTTGATACACTACATTCTTCTGTGTGCAGTCGCCTTTAAAACCAGACCTGCATAAATGACACCTCTGACCCCCCGGACATTTAGGCTTAGAAATTGCCGACCTAACCAATGACGACTTAAGTTTCTTGTTATTATTCCAGGCTATATGTACTTTTAGGTTAGATTGCTTTACGACGCTTTTTATTTTACAGAGTAGCTGTTCGTCTACGTACGGCAAGGTTAAGAACCCATCATAAGACTCTGAGCCTTCTTTCTTTTCTTGCACCTTCCGTTATCTGTCCTAGCTAGTCTAACTTCCCTCAACAAACGCCTGAGAAGCCCTGCATGATACCCATTTTTAGAAGCAGATTCCAAATCTTATTTACGTCTTATCTCTCTTTCTCTGAGCCCGATGAGTTATCCATTGCCCTGTGAAACATGTTTCGGATAATATTGTGTTTCGTAGACGTCGGATGAGCAGATGTGCTATGGATGTGCCATACCCGAGTTGATTGGTTTGATGTAGAGCTCTGTCTCTATCATAGTGTTTTCGCCATGTGTTTCTACTTTGACTAATGTATCCAAATAGGGCACCCCACTTCCACTACCCGTGTGCTCCATGGTAAATTTTAGGTATAGTGTTCATCGGACTACTACTAATCGGTCTACTGTTCATGTAGCTAAGGAGCTCATCCAAAGCTTCCTGCCCATGCGAGAAGATGCCTGCATAATCGCCAATGTAGCTTACCAAGACCTCTGGTTTGACAGGACATGTGGCTAACGTATTGGTTTCAAACATATCTAAGAACAGTGTGGCCAAGGCAGGTGCACATGGATTCCCCATAGCTAACCAAAATTTTTGCCGGTAGTACTGATGCCCAAATGAGAAAAACATTGTCACTCAGACACTGGTCGAGAAGTTTAGAAATGTCATCTTTGGTGAGGCCAAAAGTATCGATATTCTGTGAATGATTGTCTAGTTTTGTTTCTACCGCTTTGGTAGCCTCAGGAACGGGTGTGTTTCCATACAAATTGACAACGTTTATGCTGAAGAAAATGCTACCTGCTGGTATGCCTTCTGACTGAGTGTGATTTGAGAGTCTCTTCAAAAAGTCTTTGGTATCCCACATAGGCGTAGGAACCGGGGGGCCAGGGGGGCCACTGGCCCCCCCCCCCCACTTTTCAGTGATGGGCCCCCGCAACGGAGATAAGAATATCAAGAACTGTAATATTAAGCAAGAAACTCTAACTATAGCTTGCCCCGGAACTCCGTTAAACTTACTTGTACCCCTAAACTAAGTTGAGGTCATATGAGTCGATTTTAAGGTCCCCTGAGCTTCTGGGGGCCCCTGAACTGGTCTCTGATGCCATACGAGCTAATCTGGGCCCCTTGAGCTGAACTGAGCGCCCCTGAGGTAGTTTGGGCAGCATGAACTGTTCTAGGATGCCTAAACTGAGCTAGGAGCCGTGACCTTGAACAGGGCCCTGTGAGTTGGCCAGGCCCTATATCCACCGACCTGGGGAGCCCCTGAGCTGAGCTGGGACCGTAAAGTTAATATTGTCCCTTGCGCTAATCTGGATCCCCTGTGATGCACAGAAGACCCTAAACTTATCTGAGGCCCCTGCACAGTAATAGGGCCCCTGCCTTGAAATTGGGTTGTAAGCTTTAATTGAAACCCTGAACTGTTCTGAAACCCCATATATGCCGACAAGGGGCCCCTGGATGATCCGGGCCCTTACGCTTATCTGGCCATCAGAGCTAATAATGGCCTCTGTGTTGAACTGAGAGCCCGTGAGATGGTCTGGGACCCCCTATAAGGCTTTACAGCCACTGACCACTGAGCTTGAATGGGCCCCTTGAGATGTTCTGACAGTGGCGTAGCCAGGGGAGGGGGTCCTTGGGGTCCGCGGATCCCCTTGGGCTGACCTTATGCACTAAAACCACGACCATTGATCTCGGGGCCCCTGAGCTTGGTCTCGGGGGCCCTCCCGAGCTTGGTCTCAGGAGGCCCCCGATAATCGGTATCGAGGGCTCCAGAATACCGAATATTGATCTTGAGGGACCCTTAGGTTCAGTCTCAGGGCGTCCCGAGCTTGGCCTCAGGGCGCCCGAGCTTAGTCTCAGGGGACCCCCAAGCTTGGTCTCAGGGGTGCCCCCAATATTGGTCTCAGGTCCCCCTCTCCCCGAGCTTAGTGTCAGGGGGCCCTCGAGCTTGGTCTCAGGGGGGCATCCGAGGGTATCTGATGCATAAGGCTGACCGTATGCACTGGGAAACACCAGCATTGGTCTCGGGGGTCCCTGATCTTGGTCTCAGGGGCTCCCGAGCTTGGTCTCAGGGGACCCCCGATCATCGGTATCGAGGGCTCTGGAATACCGAACATTGATCTCGGGGGCCCCTGAGCTTGGTCTCACGGGCTTTCCGAGCTTGGTCTCAGGGGGCCCCCCGATCATCGGTATCGAGGGCTCTGGAATACCGAATATTGATCTCGGGGGCCCCTGAGCTTGGTCTCAGGGGCCCCGAACTTGGTCTCAGGGGACAACCGAGCTTGGTCTCATGGACCTTTCGATGTTTGGTCTCATGGGCCTTTCGATCTTGGTCTCACGGGGTCTCGAGCTTGGTCTCAGGGAACCCCCGAGCTTGGTGTCAGGGGGCCCTCGAGCTTGGTCCCAGGGAGCATCCGAGCTTGGTCTCAGGGTCCCCTCAAGCTTGGTCTCAGGGGCCCCCGAGCTTGGTCTCAGGGGTTCAGGGCCCCCCCCTCGGGGTGCACCCGACTATTGATATCGAGGGACTCATGAGTGAGGCACGAGCATTGATCTCATGGACGCAGAGTTTGGTCTCAGGGGCCCCCAAGCCTGGGTTCAGGACCCCCGAGTATCGGCATTGAGGGACTCCAGAGTACCGAGCATTAGTCTCGGGGGGCTCAAAATATTGATCTTGAGGGCTCCGGAACATCGGTGTCAAGTTACTCCCGAGAAAAGCGCGAGCATGGGTCTAAGGGTGCCCCTGAGCCAAGTCTAAGTGGAACCCCGAGCTTGGTCTTAGAAGCCCCCGGGCATTAGTATCAATGGGCTCCGGAGTATTGGTCTGGGGGAGAAATTATTTTAGGGGCCTCCAAATAGTGATTTCGGAGGGCCCCCACAGTGTACATGCAATGGTGTAGCCAAGGGGGCCCTAGGCGTCCGCAGACCCCCTTGGGCCAATCTGAACCACTGCAAAGAATGATCTGATCACGGGGCCCCAGAATCAGTCTCAGGGGCCCCTGAAGATTTGTTCTCAGGGCGTCCCGAGTCGGCCTCAAGGCCCCCGCCCTGAGAGTCACTCTCAAGGCCCCCAAAAGCAGATTTCAGGGGGCCCCCAGAGGGTTGGTCTCAGGGGCCCCAAAAGTCGGTATCAGGGGCCCCGGGAGTCTGTCTCAGGGGAAGTGTGGGGGCCGAGCTAGTCTCAGGGGCCCCAGAGAGTGGTTCTCAGGGCCTCGCAAAAGTCTATTTCAGGGGGCCTCCGAGAGTCAGTCTCAGGAACGCCAAAGACTCAGTCTCAGAGGTGATTCCGCCCCCCCCGGGGTGTTTGTCTCAGGGGCGCCCTAGAGTAAGTCTCAGAGGGCTGTTGGAAGTCATTCCCAGTCCCCTCTCCCACCCCAAAGACAGCCTCAGGGGACCCCATGAGCTAATCTGGATAGTCAGTCTCAGCCCCCCCTCCAGAGTAAATCTGGGGGGGCCAATAATTAGTCTCAGAGGTGCTGCCGAATAACTAATCTCAGGAGCCCCGAGAGATTCTCAGGGGCCCCCAGTTTTGATCAAGAGGCGCCGTGAATCGGTCTCAGAGACCCCCTGAGATCTAATCAGGAGAGCGGCCGAAAATTAGCTTTGTGAGTGCCGCCAAGTGTTGGTCTTAGGTGGCCCCAGAGCTCGAATAAAAATTTTCAAAATCATATGCCTCGGAAAAATGTATCTACACCTATTGCGTAATAAAAAAGGACAAATTGAAACATGTCGATCAGGCACCATTATCGAAGGAAAGGCAAAAATTAATATAATTTTACCATAAGAGCAAATCGAACAGGGAATTTGGCACTTTAGTCAATTTTTAATCTATTAGCTTAATACCAATAACTACATTCCTAAATATTCTGAAATAAACAACCTTCAAATATTTTCGTAGGAAACCAGATAAACAAGGGTAATGACAGAAATCGATGAGCATAATCCTCAAAGGAAAAATAGGTATTGAAGGTTGAAAATAACAATGACAGAGAGATCCAAGGTGATAGATATCTCGGGCGCCTTTTGTCTTGGTAATTTGCTCGTTTACAAGATAGCAAGGGTAAGAAAGTAACTGGATCTCAACAGGATCTATCGACGGAATAGAGGTTATGTAACGTTCGGGACACACTACATGTCCTTTGTATTTTCTTCGTTTTTCCGTTTCTTTTGAAATTTCCCGATTAAAGAGTTCATGGATTCGACACCGGGAAATAATTGCTAATCATTTCCCGTAGAAGATAATTTCTACGTACTCAAAACGACTGACCTTCAATAACTTCATGTCTGATTACCAGAGTGAATTGAGGTAGACTCGGGTGTAACATCATGCGCGCATCAACATTGAACTTCCCGAAAGATGGCACAAAGCTGTTATTATAGCCAAGCTACCATATAAGGTATGGGCCATCCTTAATATTTGGTGACCTTAGTTTACCAACATTTTGTCGGATCGAAAAAGTCAAGCTATAAACAAAATAAGAATAAATGTTTAAAAAGGCACAACAAAATTTCCTTCATGTGAATGTTAAAATACTATACAAAAGATATAGGAGATGGGACCCGGTTACTGAGGGGACCCCGGTCTGGGGCCCTCGACGGTAGTCGGACCCCTCCTTGGCCGAATCCTGGCTACGCCACTGTGTTCTGAGACTCTATATCAAACACCCTGGGACACCCTAAGCCTAGCTGGGGCCCTGAGCTAATCTGGGTACCCCTGTGCTTAACTGGGGCCCCTGATCTGGTATCGGGGGCCTGAACTCTTCTAAGGTCCCTGGGCTAAGCTGGGGGCCATGAGCTTGAATGGAGCCCCCTGAGCTGGTATGAGAGGGGAGCCTATATCAGCTGATCTGGGCCCCTGAGCTGAGCTGGCCTGTGCTGAACAAGAGCCCTGAGCTGGTCTGGGGCCCCTGAACTGTTCTAGCGTCATTGAGCTAAGCTGGGATCCGTGAGCTTGAACAAGCCCCTTGAGCTGTTTTGAGACCCTACCTAAGTCGACCTGGGGACCCCCGAGCTGAACCGGGCCCCTAAGCTAATCTGGCACCCTGTGCGAATCTGGGGCTCCACTGTGATGAGCTTCTAGGGGTCCTGTGCTTATGTAGGGTCCCTTGATAAGCTGGTCCCGAGGCTAATGCACTGGTCTGGGCCCTTGAGCTGACTGATCTAGGTTCCTGAGCCATGGTCTGGACCTTGGGGCCCTCCGAGATAATTTGGCGGCCCATGGGCGGCATAGGCATAGGAACCGGAGGTCAGGGGATACTGCCCCCTTTGAGGTGGGCCCCCGCAACGTATATGCAAATATCAGCAAGTACGCTGCCTGCAAGCCCCTGGAGGAGGAGCGCTTCATGAAAAACCAAGGCACCTACTACCCGAGTGTTTCCAAATGAGTCCCGAGAACTAGTCCCAATCAAATTCCATCCCATATCAATCCCAACACAAAGCATGAATCGGATACGGACCCCGCATCAAATGCCGAGCAGCGGTCGTCCCTGAGCCATTGAAAGGCGTGACGTCCTTCGATGCCAGGGTTATATGGCGTCGCCAACTCTTTCCCTGTTGGGAGGGTTTTTTTGGGAGTCAAATTGCTCCTTGCACAAGGAATCTGCCGTGCCTTAAACCCGGGTTGGTCGCGTGGAAAGCAAGGTTGCTAACCACTATATCGACACGCCCACACCACCACAGCATCACAAAGCTGGCCATCAAGTACCTACATTGCACTTGCAGTCATGCTGGAGCTCTGCATTTTAGGCATCGAAATATAGCTAGACGTATTTATTGTGATCAGCCCTTACCTAAATCAATCTCTAATGATGGAAAGAAGGGATCCGTAACAGCCTAAATAAATGTTCCCATTTTTGTCATTAAATAAGCAAAATGTTGATTAGGTATAGCAAAGTGAGGCTGTTTGGTATCAAAGCATTGTTTGTAGCTTTCTAAACAGTTTTTAATTTTGTAAATGTGATAAAAGGGCCTAAACATCTGTAAATATAAGAAACGCACTCGTGGTAAAAAACGATTGAAATCCTCCAAAAGAGCTTAAAATGTATTTCGTATTTGAACAGGGTCTAGGTAAAAAAAAATGTTTTTTGCGTTTTACTATGATTTATTAGATCATAATAGGTACAAATCAAAATCATAGGGCAAAATTGAATTCCTCAATTTTCCATACGTTGGCATCCTAGTGTGCATGCGATCCTTATTGACACCAAACGAGATAACTAATTTTTTTTATAATTATGGGCCCCCATGGACTGGGGCCCCCCCTTGAGGTGGGCCCCCTCTAAGGTTGGCCCCCCACTTTTCAAACCGTTCCTACGCCCCTGGTATCCCAAATATGCGTAGGCACAAACTGGAGAAGTTGATTAAGTATTCTCTCAAGCAAACATGAAGTTTTCTCTGTTGGCCCTCCACAGGCAGATATGACTGGTCTGAGAGGCACTAATAGTTTATGATCCTTCGGTAAGCCATAGAATACTGGAGTTCTTCTATGCGCGGGGGTTAGATCTGTTACTATCTGGCAGTTTTCCCCTAGCGACGCTTTTGAGCGTACGTTTGGTTTTGGCTTCCACATTCTGAACAGGATTCTTTCTTAACTTTGCATAGCTCTCTGGGTCATCTAAGATAGTGTTAACCTTGTTTATGTAGGCATCTTTGTCTAAAATCACAAAACCCTTACATTTGTCGCTCTGTTTTACTATGACATTTTCATTTTTTGCGAGTTCATGGACAAGGTTACGTTGCTCAGCTGTTACATTTTGGGCAGCTACTCTGTGACATTTATACGTACACAGAAGATCATCTTTGAGTTTTTGAAGGCTAGACTCTAAGATCCTGTTCGAAGGTTCTGGAAACGTCTTACCGGTATCAGGAAATCTAAAGGAGAGGTTTGGAAGGCGACCTGCCCGCTGTCGGCGCACACCCCCATCAGGGTTGTCCGCCACAGAGTTGGTACCCGATGTTCCACTGCCCAGCGCTGTTGGTGTTGCCCCACCAGATGATGATGATGTCGGAGCGGCAGGGTCGGCTGGCACGATGGTGGAGGCTCCGTCTGTGGCCTCCTCTGATGGTGTACGGGCGGCTCCACTTGGTCCTGAGATCTTGTCCTTCCAACGTTTGGCATACGCTAGTCTTTCCACTCCTTTAGCTACGTCTAATAACACTTCTCTTGTAACGCACTGAGTCATGGCAAAGTCCGGTCTTTTCGCTAAAACACCTATGCACGCTTCATTTATGCCCTTAGACGATAAGTTGTTGACTCTTTTCTTAGTTTCATCGTTCACTGACACATCTTGACGTTGGCTGCTCCTTGAGTTCTCTTGAAGTTGTCTAAACTTCCGAATAAGACGACGTCGGTTTTCAAAAATGGTCTGGTCAAAGACTTGATAGCACTTTCTAAATACATAATCGAAACGATTCTAATCTAAGAATGTACGAACGAATTCAAAATGCCGTGATCGTTCACGCTCTAAAAACCTTCGTCCTAAACGACTCCGAGATAGCTTCATTTAAAAGTGTCTTCGCAAAGTTAGTAGAACGAGCTTGAATCCGATCATTATTGTTAAAAATCACTGTCACTGGTCTTAATGAATCTTGAATGAAACCAGGAACTATGCATTCTCTTCGGCAAGCAGTAAGAAACTCATTACGAAGAACGGTCTTGGCTAGTTTCTTTTTCTGGATTTTTTAAAGTTTCTGCCAGCACTCTTTGACGGCCAATGTTGGTTTCAATTTTTGATAAGTTTTGAAGTGCTGCAGCGAGGAGCATGATAATAAGTTGATGAGGTGATGATAAATTGATAAGGTGGCCTGTCCCCTCGAATCCGGAAATGTAAGAAACACTGAAGATTATATATTCGGGCACAGCGCTTCATCATAATCGTGTAGAAAATATCAAAAATTATCGGTCATAGTGTAGCCAGACCTCGAATTGAGCTTCACACAGATGCCTTTTAGAATAGAAAAAATGGATGTCGTGACAACAACGATCTTGGTACCTCTAACCTCAGAGTAAAGTCGACAATGCAACAACAGTAGACCAGTATTTGTGTGGCAGACTTTTCTATTATTTCAGCCAAACACTAGCTTCTCAATAACAATGAAAAATTCGCTGAAGTATATTAATCGGTTATTTGCAAGCTTCTGTTCTTATCATTTAAATATTTTTTCTTTGACCGCAGCTAAAATGCTAACAATAATTACTTATTGGTACTTTACTAGTACTTTATTAGTACTTTATTAGTACTTGTTTACTGTTGTTGTATTGTCGACTTTACGCTTAGGTTAGAGGTACCAAGATCGTTGTTGTCACGACATCAATTTTTTCCATTCTACAAGGCATTTGTGCGAAGCTCAATTCGATGTCTGGCTACACTATGACCGAGAACTTTTGATATTTTCTACACCATTCTGATGAAGGGCTGTGCCCGAATATATAATCCTCAGTGTTTTTTACATTTCTGGATTCGAGGAGACAGGCCACCTTATCAATTTATCATCACCTTATCAAAACAGAAAGATGACTTCCTGAATTTTGTTTTCGATCCGACTTGTTCTGAAATTTTATTAGAAACCAAAAAATATAATCAACGACACGGGATTTGTAAACAATATTAGGGACTAAGAATTATTGAGGTTTAACGAGGCTTACTTTCAAGGTCACATGACATCGCCAACTCTTGCCGTGCTGGAGGGGAGGCCACGGGTGGCTGAATGTGGTTCTTACCCACAGCCGTTAGCTCGAGCTCAGCATCTTCGCACTGGATTACCCAATTCTAAAATTAATAATTTCAGGAATGATCTGTTTGACTCCACGTATGTAGATTTTACCGCACTTGAGAATGACAGTGGATAAGAACAAAACTGAGGACTCATACCACTGTTTATGCTTCCAGTCCCTTTGGGACTCAGGATCTGACTTTTGACATGTCCTGGCTTCACGCAATATACACAGCAGCACAAGGGCATGATGCGAGCTGAAATTGCTTCACTAAACAAATGACTGCCATTTCGGAGTGGCAAGTGCGAAGAACGGGCAGTTCTGTGCTGTCACGAATTACACTCCCCGGACTCCGGCTGCCTGGCGGCAAAGCCTTAGGGTGTGTTAGTTCAGAATCGTTTGTTTAGCGTCGTGCGCTGAAAACTGTCTCTTAGGTATGTACCGAATCGCCCCTCTGTTTTTTTCTGAGCTGAAAAACTCCAAACAGCTGATGGAGCTCTGCGCTTGTCCTGAGACCACATGTAAAAAAATGTTCAGTTAGTTTATCACGATTTCCTTCGTGAAAGCGCAGCACAAACAATTCTAAAGACTCTACTCATCAAATGATTTCAGAACCCACAAATCCTGAGCTTAATTCTGCATTTTTAACCACAACCTCCTTATATTGAAATGATATCAGCACTATCATGTGGTCTTCTCTCTGGATCCTGTCACTCCCCCAGGCTTAAAGAGAGCCAGTGGGATGTTGGATTCTATTTGTTCCTTGCGGTGCCGCTCGATCAGTTCTGACATTACAATACGCGGCGCGCGCTGAAATTGAATTTCAAATCGGAAAATCGGTGCTCGTCGCGACGTAGCACCGTGGCAGGAAGAGCCAGTGCGAGCCACATCACGTGGAAAATCCGCAGGCAGCGGCTGATTCGGCGTGGGGAGACGCCGCCCGGATAGTGCCGGCGGCGATGCTTCTTAAGCACCACGCCGGTGGCTTTGATCAGCCGAGCTAAGCGACTGATTTTTCAATCGCAAAACCTCGGGACGGAGAAAGCGCAGTGCGAGAGATGCCTTTTGTCACACACACGCTGACCTAAGAAATAAAAAACTTTGAAAAATAGCAATCTCTGATTTTCGTGCTAGGGCTCTTCTTTGACCTTGGCTCAGATTGGTAGCCATTTTTGCTCTCCAAACATGTTTTTCACTAAAACCTTTGGTGTAAGAATTACACAAAATAATTGCAATCACCTCATAAACCGAATGACAATTTAAAGCGAACAGCAGGTGCAGGAGAGTCTGCCATCAACAAGCAGTGGAGGGGAAGGTCCTGAAGATTCCCCTTTAGATTAAAAAAAACACTAGGGGTAGAAAAACTCCGTTTGTAGAAGCAATAATGATTCAAATTATATCCAATTTTCATCGACCTAGATCTTTAAGGCTCTTTTCCCGGGCCATCCTGGGGATCTTTTGGAAAATACTGTGCTTTGGCAGGGCAAAAAAGTGAATACACTGAAAGCAGACTAAGGTTATGAAGAGAAGGTCCCATACAATGTTACATGTCATTCTAGGATCAAGTTCATGCAAGGTCAATGCTCTATGACGTCGCACTATGACGTATTCCCCATAATATATTATTTGACTAACGCTATAGCCACCGTTGGGCAGGAGCTGAGGGTTTTCTTTTTGCTTGGGGTTTAACGAGGCACCAGCTGTGAGGTTATATGGCGTCGAGGGGATGGGGAACTAACTAGGATAGAGCAGGGAAGAACCCTTAAACCTGTCTCAGGGCGGGCTCGATCCTGCAACACTTTGCTCACTGTAAAGGTCACCTAGCCAAAGGCACGCTAGCCATCTGTGCCACCCAGACTACATCATGAGGGCTCGACTTAGACCCATGACCATTGACCCTGACCTGTTACCTAAAAAAATAAAAAACCTATGATATCATAGCATGATCTTCGTAACACTTGGTGGCATCTTTCTATCTTAAAGTGTATGAGAACATATTTACTGGATACATACACAAAAAGCTGCAGTGTCGATGTATTTGAAAAAAACAACCTGCGCCGTTGCTACCTCTGCTTTCTCGGCGGGTTCAGCGTTGGAGTTTGTGCGGTTGGAAGCGCAGATAGGCTCAAATTTCAGTGAATTAATATTAGGGATAAGGTAATGGGCAGCGTTTTATTTTGCATACTAAAGTCACAAGAGTGGGCTAGACCCCACGATCCTCTGCACATACAAAATGTCATAGGCCGAACCGAGGGCGCGCGTTAACCGACCGCGCCACCCCGACCCCCAACAGTAAAAGTACATGGGGAAACCTTATAACACCATGCAGAATAATCGTTATTCAAAACAGCTGTCTAACATCAAATGCATTTAGCCATATGGTACATACACATACATATTTGTCTCAATTTATAACCCCAAGCAAAGCATGGTGGTGGAAATAGCGATCGATTTCCGCGTCAACGCACCCAATCACGGCAAGATTAGGGAAGTGACACAGGTAGATTTACTGCTGACACAGGCGAAGATATTTAGAATGAAGCCGTATCAGCGGCACTACGGGTGAGTGTTGCACGCGCCATTTTGACAGCGCGAGTGTCCGGCTGAGGCTGAATGGCCTGAGGGCTGACCTGCCCGAGGCAGCTGCATCGGCGATAAATACAGCAGACGTCACTGCACCGGGAGTAATGTCGGGACTGGTATCAACAAACCCGCCGGACCGGCCCCAAAATGATTGTAAATCTAAAGCACCTGCTAAGAGCCTAATACCGACTGACAAACGGAATAATTAACTGTTTTTGGAAGAGATGAGGTGTCATTTTTGGCAGGTTGATAGACTGAGACGTGCGCCCTAGGAACAGGTACGGGTGCAGAAGTATCCTCCCATAATTTACAGATTATTAGTGTCCAACACATATACCATGTGAAAACAGTCACGCCTGTTTAGATGATAAGACAATAAATCAAGGGTGCTGGGCACAAAAGGTCAGAAATATATTTTTCAGTTTATCAGAGAAAGTACAAGTAAAGCTAAAAACAGTCCGTTAAGCTCATAGCGATGCTGCAGTATTTTCCACGGAGAAATTGCCGATTACCCTAGGACAGCTGATCCATCTTCCAATCAATAGTTGCAGTCCTTATTGCGTACTTTTTCCTGCCTGTAGTCTTCAGCACATTTCCCAGCTAAAAGTTCCGAGCAGTTATACAACCCCAGAACAATGAAAGATGACAGGCAACAGTCGAATCACCGTTTGATCTTTCGAAGCCGAAGGACACTTTTATAGTTGCCGCGATTGAGATGAGGATCATGTTTCGAATATAAGCGCTGGGCGAGGTTAAAAATTCGCGAGCCGGCCTCCAGATGCCGTCTCGTCGGATGAATCATCTGTCGGCGGGAGGTGCCCATTATTTGCATCGGAACCAACAGCGCGCGGCTGCGGCGCGACCTCTCGCGCCAGAAGTGTCACCGGCGCGCCGCCTCCTGCAGCCGCTGCAGCCTGACAGAAGATGTGTTTGTGAGACGTTTTTCGCGCCATCGCTGCGTTCTTTCCTGACCGTGAGCTTTGACAGATCTGCCAACCCTGTCAGGGGCAGGATGATTGGTCGACGGGAAGACAATGTGGCCCACTGTGGCCGGAGACGCTGCATAAAGAACGATATGCATGTGTTAAGGATGAGGGTGTAAGCAATGGTACAGCTGAATCAGTGACCCACAGTAGCTGTTACCTATAAATCCCAGCATGTGAAATGTGAGATACAATATAACTTTCCGCAAAGTTGTATCAGGGTTCCGCGTCTTCAGCAACGTTCTAGTTTCTCTCTGATTTTTTCGTGTTTGGAAGTAGGTCAGTGGAGCGACATTGTCATTGTACTAGATGAAAAACAGAAGAAAGTCTCCCTGTACGACCTTATAAGATAAATTGAAATAAGGCATCTGAGCTGAATGTAGTGTGTACCGAGCATTTGAAACCCATAATAAAAGTGGTAAATTTCCTTTAACGGAATAGAAAGATGAAATAGCCATTTGTTGAAAGACATGATATATCTGCGATTTTACGCAACACTTTTAATGTTCACTGACGTAGCTAAAATATTACCAGTGGTCTGTAGATAGACCAATCCCAAAATAAGTAGCCTATCAATAATTCATCTTTAACCGTAGGGCAATCCATGTCGGTCAGTTGAACGGAAACGGTTGGAAAAATATCAACTTTTCGGAGACGAGAAAATATATGAAACCAATATTCCTCGAGCTCCCGTAGTTAATTCCCTCCTTCGTGGCAATATGCAAATTTTCTGCATCTGTTTATTTTAAAGATAACAAGTTACATACCTATGCCTAAAATAGATATACAGGTCAATTGACCGGTAACCTGTGTTTACCTGCATGCCCGGTCTAAAACGATTATTAATGGTAATCGTCATTATATGCGATTCAAAGGAATGTTTCTAAACTTGACCTTATTTTGGCAATTTGGGCTGCTATTTTTGTATTTAAATTGCAATTCTGAACACATTAGTGTCACACTATATATCATATACCGTGTTATTAAAACAGCCTCACGTAAAGGAAAACACCTTGAGATAGCTGAAAGTTTCAGTAACTGTAAAGAAGTAATTGCCCTTGAACCATTTATCAAGATGTGCGATGATTTCAGCAAGTTGTGACACACCCAAATCGGGCTAGATGAAGACCTGCACTTCATGTCATGGTGTACAAGGCGTTCCAAATGTTTGTTTTTGGCCAAACTTAGTACAGTGTTGACGATGCTTTCCCAGGCTTTATTTTATGACTGGGGGATTTTAGCGCGCGTGACCAATTAGACCAGTCCCCAATACATATTAGCCAAAGTTAGGAAGCGTCACAGACTGTGCTCGAGGTCATGACAGAGGTCAGCTTCCGGTATTGCACCAGTCATACAAGAGATCTGAAAAAGGCTTCATCGCTGAGGTCACTAGCGGTGGAACTGGGGGCACTGAGACGCGGTGCCCCACCCCCTTAAATCAGAAATTGTAACACTAACCTATGGCGTTGACTGGAAAGAAGTGGGTTTACAATTCCATGGTGCACCCCTTAAATTCGGACGTTCCGCCGTCATTCGCTGATCTCGATCCGTTTTGGGGATCGATTGGATCGATTTTCGGATCACTGGCTGAGATAGATCTGTTTAACAATGCTTCTAATCAGTCTCACGTATTACAAAGGGGTAAATAGGAAGGGGATGTCCAGTTGACGTATTAAACAATTTTCGAGGAATATTTTTGGATGGGGAGCGCTCACTGAAAAGTCATCTTCAGTCGGCCTTTGCACATCAGCTGAACAACCAACCACATACGCACGAGAACAGCTGGATAATGGGACCAGAATGTGAGGAAATTTGTTAAGAAATTGACATAAAAGACTAACAAAATAAACAAATTTTCGGACCGATAATTTTGGAGTGCAGACTGGGTTTTATGCCGTTGAAAAAAAACACTGAAGATTAAAATATAAGAAGAAATAGCACCCAATCTGGTTTTGTTTCTTCAAGATTGCGGAGAAGTGGCTGGGAGAAGGCTGTGGAGGTGTCCCTCACGATCTCGCACTCCTCGAACGCATAAAATAATAAAATAATATTTTCAGCCAAAAAGAGCCTAGTACCTACCTATGTAAAATTTTCCAATACGAGAAAATATTTTGCAACGGCCAGGGAATCATTGACCTACAGATCTCGACTGACAGTGTACTGATCTGCTGCACGCCATAATTGTCCACCTTGTTGGAAAAAGGCCAGTGTCAGACGCTTGAGCGTGTACATCAGTGGTTTGAATCCTCCGTCAGATGTCAGGGCGTGCGTATCCTTGATCTTTTCGCGTGTTTGCAAATCCTGGGTGGACAAATCAGTGTGCTCAGCTGAGACCAGTCAATTAACTGATGAAGCCGTTCGTAGGCATACACTTTTTCAGGTCCTCCTAAGATTAAACACCAAAATCTGCACAATCCACGTGTACAGCGGTACAGCCTAACACAAAGGGGCAGCAGTCCGCCATCTATGAAGAGAGATGTGCACCACTAGTAGTCAATAATACCATGACGGGTTCAGTCTTCTGCGCCCCTTGATGTTAGGAGCAAACCTGCCACGGCGGTTTGCAGGGCCAGGGTGTATCTAGGGAGAAGGTAAATCCGACCATTGATTCCAAAAACGTTCATGTTTTACCGGATTTTCGTCTATTTTGACCGATATATTTTCCAAAGCAATAGGACTTTCGCGATTTAGCCCGGGTTGGTCACCCCCAAACGTTTCGTCGATACGTCTCTGTGTCAGGCGTTGCTCCTAGGGCAATCACTGGCGGATTCAAGGAGGTCAAACCGTGCAATTGTGCCCCAAAACCCCACATTTTTGCCAATTTTCTTAACAAGCATATATTTGTTTACGATGCTGGGCCCCATTACCCCCCCCACACACAACCGTCGGTCTGGATCCGACCCTGCTGGCAATAAGCCGCATTCAGAAGTTGATGCTTTCTGCCGCTGCATGCAGTGGAACCTAAAACAGCGTACAAGAACCATGACATTTTTCTGTAGCCATGCAGGTTCAGCTTAAATTTATTCTCTGGCTAATCCTTTTCTTGTCGGAGGGATCTTATAAGATCTCAAATTTACCCTCACGATTTCAAAAATTCGAACAGGGATCGGTTTTTTCACACTGAACTCCAATTTTAAGAGAGCAAAATTTATAAGTTTTGGGAATTGTGGGCAGGGGCACGCAAGGTACACTTTTTTAAGCTGCTTTTTTTAAATTATCCCTAACTTTTTGTCATATTGTTTGATTTTCACAAAACTAAAACGTATTTACAGATAATTGATGCACAATTGCCATATACCAGTTAAGTGAAAATATATCACATATTTTAGCTAGGTGGAAATATATTTCATATCTTTCACTTAGGTGAAAATTTAAAATTCAACAGCGGTTACAGGGACAGAACCATGCATAACCTATGCATAGTTTACAAGTTTGTTGTTGCAAAGACGATCAAACTTCAGGTAGGAACTGAGTGACATCTCTGACATCGAGACAAATGGAATATTGTCCAAAAAATCCTCAGATGTAGATGCAGTGAAACAAACTGGTATGAAAAATGCATATCGTCAATGTACAAAAAGGCATGTAGATATATGCATATGTTCCTCGGCTATTGATACTTATCGCATTGCTCAAAATTTACCTACCCAATAAAAACACGAGGGATCCTGAATGATCGTGTATCCTTGATACGCCTATGAATTGTCTTTGTCTATTCGGTCTTGAAACTAAATGCATGCTCAATATGGTTATCCCAAACATGGCACTAAGTATACTAAGATAAGCTTGCACAAGCGTAAGATCCCCTTAATTACAATTCCTGGGCACGCCTATGGCGTCTTATTATCACACAATGTAGGTTTTCGAGTATGGTATGGTTAGTCTTGTTTCTCCCGGCTGTTCTGTACGCAGTATGCTAAAGTAAAAATCAATAACAAGAGTAAAAATCCATCACCTAAGACATTTCGGAAATATGTTGCTCTAGTCGCCTCTGCTAAAAGCAATATGGATATGTAAGCGAGATACCACCTGACATCTTATTCATAATGTTTAAAAATTCTACCTACTTTCGATATCATTATGGACGGCTTTGTTTTAGGAAAAACGCACGATATGCGACAATACTCAGTTTGTGAAAATATCCTCCCGAAATACCGAGGCATAGCTCCACCCCTGGTAGAGATATCATCCTTCAACCTACCAGCTATGTGTCCAGTTTAATTCTGGGTCCGAAAGTCCGAAAGTCGCAAAGTCGCAAAAACGTCCGAAAGTGGCAAAGGCCTATCGCAAACGGGTTTAAATATAGCCTGTAAAAACAAGGGGTTGGGTAGAATCCGTTCCCCTGACAGGAGCAAGGTTAACCATCTCACGTTAGTTTCACTAGCACCCGGTTCATTCTGACTCTTGCCCTTTCTTCTACTCTTCTCGCGAACTCCACGAGAGCTCCCTCAGAAAGGGTGGCGGATCAGACCTTCCCCCTCCCATGCCCAGTGACGGCCAACTGAGAGGCCCCACAAAAGTTTGCAAATTTGGTTTACTTAGCGCAGGGGAGAGGGAGAGACGATTGATTACCATATAAATTGAGGCGCGACAGAAGACCTCCATTCACTGCTGGTTGAGGGGATGCGAGCCAGAAATGACATAAACTGTTACTGTGTTTCTAAATACAGCCAAGGTTCCAGGCAAAGGCAAAGAAAGATGATGTGTGTACCAGCCAATGAGCTCAGGTGTAAATTTGTGTACATTTACTGGGAATAGATAGTTATTTTCCCATGCCAAATCCCGGTAGAAAGCATTGATGAAATAAAGAGCGGCGCGTGCAGTACAAAGGCACATCAAACAACAGCCCCAACACATGTACCGGGGTCTCTCTCTCTCTCTCTCTCTCTCTCTCTCTCTCTCTCTCTCTCTCTCTCTCTCTCTCTCTCTCTCTCTCTCTCTCTCTCTCTCTCTCTCTCTCTCTCTCTCTCTCTCTCTCTCTCTCTCTCTCTCTCTCTCTCTCTCTCTCTCTCTCTCTCTCTCTCTCTCTCTCTCTCTCTCTCTCTCTCTCTCTCTCTCTCTCTCTCTCTCTCTCTCTCTCTCTCTCTCTCTCTCTCTCTCTCTCTCTCTCTCTCTCTCTCTCTCTCTCTCTCTCTCTCTCTCTCTCTCTCTCTCTCTCTCTCTCTCTCTCTCTCTCTCTCTCTCTCTCTCTCTCTCTCTCTCTCTCTCTCTCTCTCTCTCTCTCTCTCTCTCTCTCTCTCTCTCTCTCTCTCTCTCTCTCTCTCTCTCTCTCTCTCTCTCTCTCTCTCTCTCTCTCTCTCTCTCTCTCTCTCTCTCTCTCTCTCTCTCTCTCTCTCTCTCTCTCTCTCTCTCTCTCTCTCTCTCTCTCTCTCTCTCTCTCTCTCTCTCTCTCTCTCTCTCTCTCTCTCTCTCTCTCTCTCTCTCTCTCTCTCTCTCTCTCTCTCTCTCTCTCTCTCTCTCTCTCTCTCTCTCTCTCTCTCTCTCTCTCTCTCTCTCTCTCTCTCTCTCTCTCTCTCTCTCACTCTCTCTCTCTCTCTCTCTCTCTCTCTCTCTCTCTCTCTCTCTCTCTCTCTCTCTCTCTCTCTCTCTCTCTCTCTCTCTCTCTCTCTCTCTCTCTCTCTCTCTCTCTCTCTCTCTCTCTCTCTCTCTCTCTCTCTCTCTCTCTCTCTCTCTCTCTCTCTCTCTCTCTCTCTCTCTCTCTCTCTCTCTCTCTCTCTCTCTCTCTCTCTCTCTCTCTCTCTCTCTCTCTCTCTCTCTCTCTCTCTCTCTCTCTCTCTCTCTCTCTCTCTCTCTCTCTCTCTCTCTCTCTCTCTCTCTCTCTCTCTCTCTCTCTCTCTCTCTCCAATAATAAGAGTCTAAACAAGAACGAATAAGAACATCTATCAAGCATTTTCTCCTTTGATAATTGGTTGCATCAGACAGTAATCGAAAAGGATATGCCCCGAGCTTACGTTTGATGTATGCATGCACAGTGCATAGAATCAGAGCACACGGTACGCCACTGCAATGACCTGCAAGGTTTTTGATAATTCTGACTGATAGCAATTGCGTCATTTCCGGCCCGGCAGGCAACAGTCGGCTGTGAGCGGCGACGGTTGAGTGGCCCGGCACGTTACACCCGTCGTTATCGGCGCAAGTTCGTGCGGCGGCCTGCCTCCTGGCCGATCAAATCACCGGCGGACCCCGGCCCTGGTAGTCATGGGCGTCCTGGTCATCAAGCCATCCAGCTGAGGTCAGTCTAAAAATGATGTGTTCCACATTTCAGCACTTTTCACTTCTTCTTATTGCCCCCCGTTTAGTCCCTCTGAGTTTGTGGGAGGCGTCCGCCCCTGTGCATGATAAGCGCCATGGCAGAGGTCCCACAGTGCCGGCGCGTGCTGTTTCGGGACCGCTCAGAGTGGTGCACTGACCGGTGTGGGCAAATCGGCTGTAGTCGGTTCAGGTAGACGCTAAACGGTGTGTCTGCTTTTCTGAGACGATAGGCAGGGCATTGTGATCATCCGCTGCAAATATTCTGCAGCCTGGCGCAATATCCGATAAGGAGATCGGTAAAGGTGCAACCAAATTACCAAGAAGTGAGATGATAACCATGCTGAGCAGAGCTTCAATTTGCCAAACTTTTGAAAAGTGAACCACTCAACACTAATGTGAATTTGTAATGAAGCGATTAAAAGAGATATACCTCTCTCTGGAACAGAGCTGGTGCCTCTAAAAATATGAGCCGGCGACAATGGCAGTAAATCTGTTCGCCAAACAGAAGCCTGAGGTGTTCACAGCCTGACCGTGCACACGTGGACAAACAGCTGATCACACCAGTGACGTCATGTGCGAACGCGTGTTTGTGGTGTGGTATCTGTCGGGCAATGCAAACTGCCGCGGGAAACGTGGGGCGTGGCACTTTTGAGAATTGTGCGGTGGCTTGTGTCAGCTCTTATCAGATCTCGTCCCACACGCCAACGATAATGAAACTGACGCATCATTTGTACCAGAAGTGATTGCGCCCGCGGCTAAAGGAATTTACATACTATTTTCTCTACGCAAGTGTGTGTAGGCTCGTGTGCCTCAAACGCAGCCGCCGATCATGAACCGACAGCATATGTTGGCTCTGCTGGCGTTAGTGGCGGCGTTCTCCACGCTGGGTGCCTTTCTGCTCATGCAGCGTTCGCTGTCCACTCAGCACCGCTTCACGTGGAGGTCGCACTCAGACCAGAAGCAGCACGTAGCTCCAGTGGTGACCACCACGTGGAGACCGGAGCTGAACCAGGCACCGCACGTGGCACCAGCCCAGACGACCACATGGAGACCGGACTTGGACCAGGCGCCACACGTGGGTCCGGACTTGGCGACAGCTGCGTTGCCGCCGGCTCCAGACCACGTAGCAGAGGTGGTGACAGACACGGCGGTAGAACATGGTGCCCCAGGTGAGGCAGAGTCTTAATTTAATGGCAATGTGACAGCTTCATAATGGGATTTGAACTGAAATAGCCATGTGATAGAGCATGTCGAGAAACCGCTTGATCGATATTTCATTTATCCCAGAAGTTATCGTTTGCGGAGAAAAGGGTTAACATTCACCTCCTACCGACCCTGTCCCCCCGGTCTTAACGTGTTAGAAGATCTTAGAAAAGTGACGTCATGCTCCAGCGCCGCTGCGCGAGATGCGTGTAATTTTTTATGGTTTGGACCATAGAGATCAACTATTACTTCTAGAGAGGAACTGCCTATTCAAAGGTTGTGACCAATTGAAGCTGAAACCTGGCTTTTTTCGAGTCAGAAAATGAGCCGTGATCGCTCGTGAGCCTAATCTTTGGGATAATTCTTGCATGAAATGGAGGATTGATTCATTTTTATATATGTATAAACTTGCATACATTGAGTTTTCAGGCAAAAGCAGAAATATAGTTTCTTTGACAAAATTAATTAATGTATTTGATATTAAAATATTGCATATATCATTGATTAGTTTGATTTATTATTTTTATTACGCCGTTTTTTTCGATCGTCGCAGTCGCTCGGTCACACCAGTTTGTTTGCATTGTATACCGAGTGGTGACGTAATAAAGTCATACAATCCTGATGAACATGATACCAAAGTCCCCAGAACTCAGATATAGCACCTCTCAAACGGTCTAAAGGTGATAGCAAAGCTCTCCTCCAGAACCAAATCCGGAAGCAAATCCAAAATAACTGGATAACCAACCACAGCGACCATTTGTTATACGTAAGCATAACATCGCCTACTGGCCCAGTTCAAACCAACACAGTCGTCGGGGCGAGGTCATCCTCACCATACTTAGGAATGGACACTCCAAATGAAATGCCTATGAGCGTGCGGGTACCTGTGGTACCTGCAACGCAATGGAAAATCCCTAACACGTACTGATTGAATGTGCCCAGCACGATGTTTATACTCAAAACCCCACTCGGCAATGATTACCCCGAGCTGCTTGACAAGCTCTTCATCTTTTTGAAGGATGCTAGGCAAGGACAGTTTATCTAAAAGTAGCATGTAAACGTCTACGATAGCAGGTATACACTATACCTCCAAACTGATAGCAGCCCCGCCTCTCATAACGAACATGTATGCCATAGACATCCCCTGAAACATTTTACTAATTGGTGTTTAAAACTTGACCAAAATAGGTTAGAGCTAGGGCCCATAATTTTCACCCAAAGGGCGCCTATACTATCTCATCCTTCGCGTCCCATTTTTAGTAGACATCATTTTTGTAGATCGTGTTTTATCAAAGTTCTGTTCTTTCCTGCCACCAACATAACAGTTTTTCTATTACTCTGTTGCTTTTTTAGTGTCGGAAGATTTTGTTCAAGAGCGGAAAAGGCCGAAAGAAGCCAAACCAAATAAAGCCAAATACAAGGGACAGACAAAAACAGCTTATGTGCCACCTGCTAGAAAAAGAGTAAAAATGACAGATTCCACTAAAGGGCTGGCAAAAAAATTGTGGGGCCAAATACAGCAAATTATATGTAAATGCATACGTTCTATGATGCGTGGCTGTTGCTATCAAAATCATCTAGGAAATTAAGTGAAAAAACAGTCAATTTTGGGGAGGGGACTTATCGACCTGCCAACTCTGTCAGGGTCATATGGCGTCGCTTACTCTTTCCCTGTTGGAAGGGTTTCTCGGGAGCCAGTTTGATGATTCTGACGGAAGGCTGTACTTATATATAATCTCATCCCATTTCCAACATAAAGGATTCGATCAGAAAGGCCAACGAACAACTTATCGATGTTTGATTGGTTGTAGGCTATCTCTAGCGTTGTGATTAGTTGATGCTGAGGTTGCGTTGCCGGGATTTCCCGTAACTATGTGCTTTGTTTCGATTTTGCACGGTTCAGAAGACAGACACTGGTAACAATTTTTAACACAATTTTTCTGGATTGCCAATTTGGGACGAGCAACAGAACAAAATTGTTAGTATTGGGAGGTGTTCCGTCTTATTTTCGTTTGGTGAGTTTGTGTTTCTTTAAGTCGTCTCCTGTGTACTTCACTGGTGCGCCAATCTCCGGGCACTGGGGGGGGCGGGGCATTTTGGCCGACTGGGGGGCAAATGATGGCCCCCATTTAACCTGTTGAAAAATGGACTGCCCTTACATACAAATTCTAAATTGTCTGATACACTTCTTCAGATGCGGGCAAAGGTTATATGCACAGAACGCGTCATAAAAAGTATTAATCGTCATATAATTGTCAATTGACCCCAACATTCCGGCCAGATAACATTAGTCAGCATAACGTATGTTATGCTACGACTTCATAGCTAAGGCTACTCAATGTCACGGGCAGTCACAGGTCAAGGTGAAATGTTTTTTTCAAGGTCAAACCCTAATTTCCCGCTCAAAGGCCTCAATATTCCCAGTTATGTTGTAAATTATTGGGAATGTGTCATATTGTGATGTCATATATGTCACAGTGTTAACAAATTTTTCCTAATGGCACCCGGCACAGTTTAGCATCAAGTCCTGCCCTTTCAGCGTTTTAGACGCAGCTAGGGGAGCAAGTCCGGATCAGCACATCGATAAGGAAAGTAGCAGACAATTATGGGATCCAATTTATGAGATTTTTCGGCGACACGTCATGCTGACGGTCAAGATGGCTACAAGACGTTTGACTGTAAACGAACTTTTTTGAGCTTTTGAGATGAGATGGAGCCTCAACTTGCAGAATACCTTCAGCACACGTGCAAAATAAACCATGGGTTGTCGACTGTCGCAACCCAAAGATTGGAATAACAATTCATTGCAAAGAACGAATTGAGAATGCTCGAAACAAAAAATGTAATTAAATAATTCGAAAATAATTCAATATAATCTAATTAGTGAAAAATTTATGTAAACCATGCACTAATGCTGAAAAATTCGGAAGTTACGTCTGTGATTTTTGCGCCGCTTAGTTACATTGTAAGGAATACATATTTCTGTTGTTTAGTAACCGTCATTGATCAGGTTTATAAGACAATATTCGTGCACAAAAACTTTCCCCGTGAGCAGTAAGAACTTACCCCGTGGTGGGGGCATGTTTAACATTTTGCCTTTGGTTCACGTTTTCGATTAGTGTATGTTTTTCTTCAAAGTGGAAAGAAAATAACGGATATAATCAGATAGAAAATTAATAATCTACCGAATAACACTCGCTTTGTACATATCATAGATATATTTTTGGAAGATAAAGCTCGACCCAAGAAAACTGTATCATATCACCCCTTCCTCACCTACCTAAATCTTCAAAAATGGTCTAAGAAATATGCGTCCCACAAACATATGATGGAGACGATGAAGGACGACGAAATGACATGCACTTGATGGGGCAGGTGCGACAGTAATCATGGCAGCGTAAATAAAATAGTTATTTTATAAAAGAAAACCTGAAAAAGGTACAAAATATCGGAAGAAGTTGTGAATTAAGTATAGTATTTTGTAAACCTTCTACCCAATACTTGGTGGAATTTTACACTGGGAATGACGTATATCAAGTGCACGAGCGCCTGACGATGATATTTTTGACTTAATAAAAGCCAGAGTTCAGCTTCAATTTTCTTCAACCGGGTATAGGGAATTTGATTGGCAGTTCCTCTCTAGTAGTAATAGCTAATCTCTATGGTTTAGACATCTTTAAAACTCACGTGCTAAACACGACATTGGCACTATCTTGATTGGAACCTACTGTCGATTAGAAATGCGTATAACTTGCTTTATTGACTAGTTTGAAACCTGAGATATGTTTTAAGATATCGAGACAAATAGAAGAAATTAATAGATGTAATTTTGTTTTCTAATGGTAACCTCGTTTAACTAAGGATAATTCATTTCTATTGTTTCTCATATCTGGTGAAAGTCAAACAGATTGAAGCTGGCACAAAGGATTGCCAGCTCATACGCAACTTCATAAAATCAAAGGAATTTATCGACAATCAGCCAAGCTGCAATACTATCGGCACATTATTAGAACAAATTATACCAAGTCAGCAACCACATCAAAGGTCAGACAAGGTTGCTGGCCTAGCGTAACGTTGCAATGTAATATAACGCGCCTGTTTGCGCAAGCCGCAAGCATCAGTTCCTGAGCACATGAATGACCCTCGGCTGACTCGTTGACCCCTGACCTCAACTGACCTGCCTTGACATGCAGAAGTGTAGGTAGAAACACTCGCGAACAATGCAAGCCGTTCAGCTGATACTTTAATTGATCGCTTACTCAGAGACGTGAAAGTCCATAGCTATATTGGGTTGTAAAGGTTGAATTTGATCGATAAATATTGACCTAAAGAAATAAAAAACCGTATCATTGCACGTGCCAAACATTGCAAAAGCCTCAAAACAAGGTCTGTGATCTTAAGTTAATAAATGCTGGCTCAAAACCGCATTGCGACCGTTTTTTTATGTGGTGTTAGTATACTTGGATCGTGTATTTAACCTCTCAATGTCTCCTTCCTTTAACCTCTCAATTGACCTACTGTAAAAATATACCGTCGAAGAGGTTAAGTCACTGGCAACACGCTGTCACATAACCGTGCATTTCTATCTTCCTTAGTTTCCAAAATTGCGGGGTCAAATCGACCCTCTCCCCATGTGATGTACGGATAGGGTTAATAAAGTCAGTTGGCAGCAGCTACGCCGGAGAGGATATTTAGAGACCGCCTCAATACACAGCTGGGCACTTCCACGACAGGTCAACGAAGTCTCAACATCCTACACAGCATATTTCGGTTATAGTGTCTGGGGTTGTTTGAGGAGGGAAAAATCACGCTGGAGCTATTGCCCGAGGCAATCTGAATAGTTGGCGAAAACAATTTCGAATTGAAATGAAAATATCACTCTCATTTAACTGATAATACAAATGGGGAGAAATGTGAAATTTGTTTATTTTTTATTAGACGTAAAACAAGGTTGCAAAATACATGTCTGGGTTTTTTCGAATTATTGACAGAAAACAGAATTCCAAACATGATTTGATAACGTGGTCAGTCATTTATTTTATTTCTTTCGGCTAACAAAACAATTTTAGACATTCAATTTGAACATGAGAGTGTAAAAAACTTTTGCTCTGAAATTTTCAATATTGATTTTCATAAATGAGAATTTTGTCAATTTTCCGGTTTTAATGCAGGTACGTTGCAACGTACATTTAGGTCGGAAAATGGACAAAATTGGAAGTATGAAAATCAATATTCAAAATTTCAATGCGTTGGAGCATATAACTTAAAGGGAATGTGGCACCTTATAATGTGATTTTAACTGAGATAGCCAAGTTGCAAAGCAAGTCGGAAAACCCGGTACTCTATATATCATTTGTCTTGGAGCTCGATATTTCCGTAGAAAAAAGCCAAAACCTACCCGAAATGTATCTCTCATGTACATACCTCTCGCCAGGCGGCCATTGTTGTGAGCGGCTGCTGTGACGACATATGCTGACGTCACGATGAGCATCAGCCAATCGAAGCCCTTGAAGCGTTTCGAGTATGGTAGTGGTTGCTAGATCATGACATCATCCACAGGCAGATATTGATTTCTTTTCCTAGAGGAGTATTTTCAAAAATAAAAATATTGAGCTTATTGTACATTTTTTCAGAGAAATCATGAGTGGTTTAATTATTTTCGGCTAAAAGTACGCCTAATTACACTAAATTCAAAGATTCGTCCAAGGTGTCACATTCCCTTTAACATCTAATGACAATAGAGAGCTTATACCAATATTCAATCGTCTGTCTTTTGGAGAGTCAGCAAATAAAGCCCATGACTTGTTAACACGCGCCCCAGTGGGGTCCTTGGTGTGATATTACAGAAGGTTTAGCCGCCCCGGTAGCTCATTTGGTAGAGCGTTGGGCTCCGGCCCCCGCTCAGAAGCATGCAGTGGCAGTGCATGTCCAGGCTTGGGATCGGTTCCCCTGAGACGCTCCGGCGCTCCATAGTTTACCCGACGTACAGGTTGGCTGGCAACTGACTGGTGAGAGGGTGACCTGCGCGGGGCGGCCGTCCCTGTGCTTTGTGGGACGTTAAACTTTGGCTTCTAAATTAACCCTTCATTGTGGGAGTTGCTCGTTCGGGTGGTGGGGTCGGGGTCTCCGTGACAAGTCCCTTGATGACTTTAGTGAGACTCTGACTCCAACAGTCGGACTGGGAACAGCTTGGACACAATTTATAAAAAAAGAGGTGACGAGTCTACCAGTATTCCACAAATCAGTTTATACTGTACCGCAGCGCCTTGCCTGTAGATGCAATGTGCCGCCCAGCACGTCCTGCGAATGACTGAGTGCCTATACTGTACCGCACAACACGTACGAGCCTATACGACCCTTACGGCACCGCGGTCTGGCTTCGAACGCTCAATATCGAAACGCGTGACGTACGGCTTTGTGGCCACTAGCAGGGGTGTAATTTTCTATCTCTTTGGGGGTGCCCGAGCACCCCCAATCCTAATTCGAGCACCCCCAATCATGTGCTGAGCACCCCCAATACATGTGCCGCCCCTGGCTTATCACCGCTACCCTGAAGAGTGTAACCCTATCTCATCACTGCCACCCTGATTCGTTCCGCCCCTGTCAAGTTTTTCCCGTTCCGGGATTCATTACTTCCACTCTGATTGGTTCCACCTCTAGCTAATCAATGCCACCTGACTTATCCTTTCCCCCTGATTTATGACGCCGCATCATTGCCGCCCCCGCCTGATCAATGTCGCAAAAAATTAATCACTGCCGCCCCCCTCCGGATGAGTACTGCCGCCTTTTGTTTCATCACTGATCAGCTGGCTGATCACGGACACGGCCGACTTGATTCATGCCGCCCCTGGCGAAAAAACCCGGTTTATTTCAACATCCACATACTTGCCCCTCCTAGTTAGTTACTGTCGCCCACCGAATTATCACTGCCGCCCCTCGTTTACCACTGCCGCCCGTGGCTAATCATTGCCGCCCCTGACTGATAAATGCCGCCCCTTGACTGCTAACTGCCGCCCCTGGCGGATGACTGCCGCCCCTGGCGGATGACTGCCGCCCCTGGTGGATAACTGCCGCCTCCTGGCAGATCAATGCCGCCCCCTGGCAGGTCACTGCCGCCCCCTGACTGATAACTGCCGTCCCTTGGCTGATCACTGCCGCCCCTGGCTGATCACTGCCGCCTCTCTGAGTGATCACTGCCGCCCCTGACTGATCACTGCCGCCCCTGGCTGTTCATTGCCGCCCCCTGGGCCGATCATTGCCGCCCTCTGACTGCAAACTGCTGGCTCTTGGCTGATAACTGCCGCCCCTTGACTGATAACTGCTGCCCCTTGGATGCTAACTGCTGCCCCTGGCTGACTCCTGCCGCCCCCTGACTGATTATTTCCGCCCTTGGCTGCTAACTGCCGCCCCTGGCTGACCACTACCGCCCCCTGGCTGATCGTTACCGCCCCCTGACTGAAAACTGCCAGCTCTTGGCTGATAACTGCCGTCCCTGGCGGATCACTGCCGCCCGTTGACTGATAACTGCCGCCCCTTGGCTGTTAACTGCCGCCCCTGGCTGACCACTGCCGCCCCTGGCTGATAACTGCCGCCCCCTGGCAGATTACTTCCGCCCCCTGCCTGATAACTTTCGTCCTTGACTGATCACTGCCGCCCCCTGGCTGATCATTGCCGCCCCCTGACTGAAAACTGCCGGCCATGGGCTGATAACTGCCGCCGCTGGCTGATCACTGCCGCCCCCGGCGGATTGATAAATGTCACCCCCTGGCTGATAACTGTTGCCCCTGGCTGATAGCTGCCTCCCTTGACTGATAAATTCCGCCCCTTGGCTGCTAACTGCCGTCCCTGGCTTATCACTGCCGCACCTTGGTTGATAATTGCCACCCCTGGCTAATCACTGCCGCCCCCTGACTGATAACTGCGGCCCCCTGGTGGATAACTGCCGCCCTAACTGATATCTGCTGCCCCTGGTTCATCACTGCCGTCTCCCGGGGCAGTGAGCATCCTGGGGATATCTGGGCAGTGAGCATTCTGGGGGAGCATCCTTCTGTGGATATCACTAACATCATGTTATATGGAACGTTGGTTTTAATATTGTATATTCATCCTAGTAGTCTTTCAGGTTTTACATAACGTTGAGTTTCATGTTACCTATAGTCTCTGACTTTAGTATACCATGTGAAATTGTCTGTATCATTTTTCAGCATTTGTATTTCATCTCATTTTTTATATTTTTATCATCTTCTGATACAACTTTCACAACCTGACCTGTTTTACCACCTGACTTGTTAAAATTCGTGCGGAAATGTCCTATTTGCGTATTTTATTTAGTGTTAAGGGCACCGTATGACCCTAGATGTCGGCGCGCTCTAAAACCTCAAATATGATGATGGAACGTCTCACGGCTGATCACTGCCACCCCTGGTTCATCACCGCCGCCCGAATTCATCTCGCCTCTGGCTCGTTGATGCTGTCCCTGGCATATTTTGACCCAAATGCACGCCGCCCCGCCTCATCGCTGCCGCCCCTGGTTCATCACTGCCGCCCCCTGGCTGATCACTGTCTCCCCTGGTTCATAACTGCCGCCCAGATTAATCATTGCTGCCTTGATTCACGCCGCCCCTGGCTGATCAATGCTGTGTCTGTTTTTTATTAACCCATATATGAGCAGCCTCTGGTTAGACACTTCCTCCCTCAAATCTTCACTGCCGCCCCGGCTGATCACTGTCGCCCCTGGTTTATCACTGCCGGGGAGACCAATCTGGCCATGGCCCCCAAAACCGGTCAAACTTAGGCCCTGCTGTAGGCACAGTTTTGTCAGGAGGAATCTATAACACCCCTCCAGAAACCAAGCAGCAGCCCACAATCGTCTAATCGTTATCTGTTTGTCTATTGGAGGAATTCTCCGAGCCGAGTAAATGGTAGAATGCTGCTGCCGTGCTTTTACTCTTTTAGTGTCAGCCAGCGGTTAATTTTTGTTATCTCTTTGAGGCGTGCGAGCACTCCTAATCACAATGAGAGCACCCCCAATACATGCGTCGCCCCCCGACTCAGCATTTCTGTCCTGATTCATGCCGCCTCCGTCTTACCACTGTGATCATGCCGCTCCCGGTTCATCACTACCACCCTGGTTTATGCCGCCATGGTTCATCACTCACGCCTCCTACCTATCACTGCCACCCTGATTCTTGCCAACCCTGACTTATCACTGCCGCTCTGATTCAAACAACACCCCGCTCATCACTGCTGCCAGTGGCTCACCAGTGCTATCCCCAGCTTATCACTGCCACCCTGTTTCATGCTGCCCCCAGCTCATCACTACCGCCTCGGCTAATGAATGCCGCCCCTGACTTATCACTTCCGCTCTAATTCGTGCCGCCCTGGGCTCACGACTGCCGCCCCCAGCTCGGGGACGGCGGATTCCATTTTCTGGCGGTTGTACAAGATTTTCGGGAGGGGGTGCCTTCCTTCTCAAGGGGAAAGGGGGGCGCTTTCATCCCCAGGGGGGCACGTTTGGCTCCCTAGGGGTGCCCACTCAGGGGAGGGGCGCCGACATTATTTCCCTGCGTTGAGTCGATAAATTGGGTCCATCTGCTCTTCATGGGATGGCTTTGATGAAAGAGGGCACCATTCATATTTGAAACTGTTTTTATTTCGCACAGAGGGCCCTAACTCTTTATGTAGGCGATGTTTAGGGCTGATGTTTTCTTGGCCGGCCGGGGGCGCCGCCCAAATCCGGGGCGCTTCCCCGAACGAAGCCAAAACCGGGTGTGCAAAAACATACTCTTGCACACCCTCATTTTTTCAGGGTGTGCAATTGCACACCCTACCCTCCCCCTCCCCGCCCGGAGTCCGCCGTCCCTGTCCCAGCTTATCTCCTCCGCCCTGATCTGTGCCACCCGTAGTTTATAACTACTACCTACGGCTCACCATTCCTGTCCTCGGCTTATGCCCTTTGCCTTGATGCGTGCCACCCCCGGCTAATCAATGCTACCCCCTCCCCAACTTATCACTTCCGCCCTGATTTGTGCCGCCCCTAGTTCATAGCTCCCCCCCCGAGTCTTCACTGCCGCCCTCTCCTTATCACTTCCACTCTGGTTCGCGCCGCTCCTAGTTCATAGCTATTGGCCCTAGCTCATCACTGCCGCCCTCGACTTATGACTTTGCCCTGTTTCTTGCCGCCCGGCCAATCACTGTCGCCCCCAGCTTATCACTCTCATCCTAATTTGCGCCGTTCTTAGTCCATAACTGCCGCACTGGGCTCATCACTGCAGCACTAATGCTTGCCTCCACTGTGCGTTAGGGTAAATTAGCCCTCGCCCCACCGGGCCATCGATAGCCCCTAAGGTTTTTTCGAGATAGCAGAAAAACGACGAAACGCAGCACCACGGTTGAGGGCTCTATCTCTCACCTCATCATTTGCCCACCATCCCTGAAAATTTTTACCCTGGGTCACCCAAGGTCAGGTCACCAGGCGAGGTCAACCAAGGTCACCTCACTTCAACTTTGAAGCTCTATAAGAGCTACATTTCTTAGTCGATCGATTTGAAACTTGCTACACTTCATGACCCTTCCAGGGTCTACAACGTGTATATCCGGGATTTTTTCGATTTCGTGACCTGAAGTCAGGTCACGAGGCGACCTCTCCAATTGGAAAAGCATGGGAAAAAGCTGTCTCATGATCTAAAAGCCACAAAAATGACTGCAAATGCTCAGACTGCTCAGAACAACATTTTTGGACACCCTTTCAGGGATCCCAGGGGTCATATTTGCCCTTTGACTTTTCCAAGGTCATCCAAGGTCACCAGGGGTCAAAAACAATATTTTGACAATAACTTTTGACCTAATTAAGCTAGAGCGCTGAAACAAACATCATCGTGTTTGTCATGTCACTGGCTTTCGTTTGATATAATACAAGGTCACTTTCTGGCCTTTCGTGACCTCAGGTCATATTAGGTCACGAGGTGACCTCTGGAGGCCAAACCACTGGCGGGGAGGTCTTTACGTTTCCATAGCGGAAAAAGGTCTGGCAATTTCCTATCAAATGTACTTAACCAGATTTCAATAGCTCTAATGACGTAGGAGTTATGCCCAGTTTTCTTAGAGTGCATATTTGAGTGAAAATAGCCTATCGTGACCTTTCTTGACCTCTGGAGGTCAAACCATTGACCTGAGCACTTAAACATGTGAAGTAATTTCGTACTGAATTCACGCGAGCTTTCTAATACAGATTTTTGCTAACCCCCATATTTTCGGAGTTAGAGGGGGACATCGATGGCCCTCCGGTGGGGCGAAGGTGGCGCCGCACCCCCGGTGGGGCGCGGGTTAAAAGGCGGAAGGGAAAAAATAAAGGGAATGCACGGGCACAGTGGAGTTGCTATATTTCTTAATATTGACAGAACAATACACGCGTTGTTTGGAGCACTATCGGTGTTTTTGCTTTCTTTCCACGTAGTGATTAAAGGGAATGTGGTACCAAGATGTTCCCTGGCCTCTCCCCTCGAATCCGGAAATGTAAAAAAACACTGAAGATTATATATTCGGGCACAGCCCTTCATCAGAATCGTGGAGTAAATATCAATAATTCTCCGTCCTAGTATAGCCAGACCTCGAATTGAGCTTCACACAAAAATGCCTTTTAGAATGAATCGTTAAAAATAAGATTGGATGTCGTGACAACAACGATATTGGTACCTCTAACCTAAAAGCGATGCCGACAATACGACAAACCTAGACCAGTATTTGTGACAGATTTTTCTATTATTTCAGCCAAACACTAGCTTTTGATTAACAATGAAAAACTCGCTGAAGTACCTTAATCGGTTATTTGAATATTTCTGTTCTTCTTATTTACTTTTTCCCTCGACTGCAGCTAAAATGCTAACCAAAAACTACCTATTTAGCACTAGTAGACGTGATACTAGATTGGTGTAAAGACTGCATACTTTCCCCTTTAACATGATGCTATATTTTTACAATAAAAGCCTCCCTCGAATTATTTAGTTAAGATTGTACCTAGTGGTCAAGGTAAACTTTTTGTAATTGATAAACCCATTTTCCACAGCCTGCTCCTCTGGCCCAACGTTAAGCGTCGAAAGAGGATACGTGTGGCTGCAAAAAAACAAAATTATAAATTTTATATTACACTTATTCAACAACCCTTGTCCATAGTATGTACCTCCTAAACAAATGCAACTTTTATAGCTAGTTAATGTGATCAATCATTGGTAAATACTTTTCCTCAGCCTGTACCTCTAGCCCAACGTTAAGTGTCGAATGGGTATACGTCTAGCTGCAGAAAAGTATTATCAATAATTAGTTGCATATTTTAAAAACCCCAACCCCAGTACAAACCCCTAAAATCAAACCATCTCTTTGAGCTAGTTAATCTGATCAATCATTAATAAACCCTTTTTTGGCGTTGAATAAGTATACATCTGGTTGCAGAAAAGCACCATCAAAGATAGATTACCTAAAAAAACCTGAGCCTTACCTGTGACCTAAGTCCATCACTTCTGACTAGTTAAACAAATTCAACCATCATAGCCCTTTTTTACAGCCTGTAAATCGGGCCCAAAGTTAAACATCAAAAGCATATACGTCTAGCATTAATAACACTATCAATAATGTAAGGAAGTCCTACCCCAGAACACATATACTTACGCTGATCCCTCCCTTACCTCTTAAGCCACTGCTGTTAACACCCGCACTGGAGGGGGTCTGGCACTAACGCGCACTGGAGGGGGGCCTGGTAGGCCCCCCCTAAGATCTCAGAAACTAAGAGGGTTAGAAAAAAGCCACTTGGTAGGTGGGTGGGGGCTATGGTGGTCTACATTATGACCAATTTTCATTGACCTAGGTCAATATGTTCAAGGTCAAATGAGGTCGTAAAAGGTCAAATATTGGCCATGCTGGGATCGATTGGTAAATGCTGTGATTATGCAGGAAAATGGCGGGAATAAGCTAAAGGCGGACAAGGTTCATAGAGAAGAGGTCTCAAAAAGGCTTCCCCACAACGTTTGGGTCAAGGTCATTCAAGGTCATTGACCTTTAAGGTCACCATATGGTGTACTACTTATTATTTACACTTTGACTAACACTGTAGCCATTGTTTGACGGGAAATGAGGATTGACCTTTCCCAATGACCTTTGACCTTGAAATTTGACCTTGACCTTTGTATTGGGGTACCCTACCGATGACGTCATAGCATAATATATGTCAGACGGGGTAACGTCATTTGGCCGGACGCACAGTGGTCAGTGACCTTGAAAGTGCAGATATGACCTTGACCTGTGACCTTTGACCTTGACTTTGACTTTCATGTGAAGTGACCTTGACATATAGTCCCGCTTATATGACGTTATGACGTCACCACTCGGTCTTCAATGCAAGCTAACTGGTCCGACCGCGCGTTTACGGCGATCTCAAAATGCAGGTCTAACTTTGAAAGCCTATAAGTCAAAAAATTTTCGGTCGATTTTCAAAGAGTCTTCACCAATCGACGCGCTATTAAATTCTGTTAAATGTGGCCATGTTTCGTTTTTCAGCTACAAGCGGTTCTCCGGTCACCCTGGAAAAACAGGTGGGGGGGCCTCCGAGGCCCCCCCTCGAGTGCGCGTGTTAAGTGATAGCCTATCCTAGACCCGCATAATAGGCCAGGACGTTCCTTGTACGTTAAGGCTGGGATGACGATCCTGAATGATTATGGATTCGGCTATCTTTCTATCTGGATGATCACGTGCCCAATGAACTACTTTTAGTAGTTCATCGTATAGTAGTTCGCGCATAGTAGAAGCCCCGTATTTTATGGCTTACCGAAGGATCATAAACCATTAGTCCCTCTCAGACCAGTCATATCTGCCTGTGGAGGGCCCACAGAGAAAACTTCCTGTTTGCTTGAGAGAATACTTAATCAACTTCTCCAGTTTGTGCCTACGCATATTTGGGATACCAAAGACTTTTTGAGGAGACTCTCAAATCACACTCAATCAGAAGGCATACCAGCAGGTAGCATTTTCTTCAGCATAGACGGTGTCAATTTGTATGGAAACATACCCGTTCCTGAGGCTATCAAAGCGGTAGAAGCAGAGCTAGACAATCATTCACAGAATATTGATACTTTTGGCCTGACCAAAGACGACATTTCTAAACTTCTCGACCAGTGTCTGAGTGACAATGTTTTCTCATTTGGGGATCAGTACTACCGACAAAAATTAGGGTTAGCTATGGGGAATCCATGTGCACCTGCCTTGGCCATTCTGTTCTTAGATATGTTTGAAACCAATACGTTAGCTACATGTCCTGTCAAACCAGAGTTCTTGGTAAGGTACATTGACGATTATGCAGGTATCTTCTCGCATGGGCAGGAAGCTTTGGATGACTTCCTTAGCTACATGAACAGTAGACATCCACACCTAAAATTTACCATGGAGCACACGGGTAGTGGGAGTGGGGTGCCCTATTTGGATACGTTAGTCACAGCAGAAACACACGGCCAAAACACTAAGATAGAGACAGAGCTCTACATCAAACCAACCAACTCGGGAATCATCCTCCATAGTACATCTGCCCATCCCACGTCTACGAAACACAATATTATCCGAAACATGTTCCACAGGGCTATGGATAACTCATCGGGCCCAGATAAAGAGAGAAAAAGCGTAGATAAGATTTGGAATCTGCTCCTAAAAATGGGTATCATGCAGGGCTTCTCAGGCGTTTGTTGAGGGAGGTTAGACTAGTTAGGTCAGGTAACGGAAGGTGCAAGAAAAAGAAAGAAGGCTCAGATTCTTATGATGGGTTCTTGACTTTGCCGTACGTAGACGAACAGCTACTCTGTAAAATAAAAAAAGGTCGTAAAGAAATCTAACCTGAAAGTACATATAGCCTGGAAGAATAACAAGAAACTTAAGTCGTCATTGGTTAGGTCAGCCATTTCTAAGCCAAAATGTCCTGGGGGTCAGAGGTGTCATTTATGCAAGTCAGGTTTTAAAGGCGACTGCACACAGAAAAATTTAGTGTATCAAATAGACTGTAGACTGTGTAACCAGGATCAAAACAGGGCTCAATACGTAGGGGGAGTCGTTGAGGCCCGTCCGATTGCGATTTAACGAACATTTGCGGGACGCGAAAAATAAAACTAGGAACACACCTCTAGGAGATCATTTCCTCGAGAAACATGCAGCACAGGACACTCAGGCTATATCAGAACCACTTGAGCTAAAAGTAGTTCATCGGGCACGTGATCATCCAGATAGAAAGATAGCCGAATCCATAATCATTCAGGATCGTCATCCCAGCCTTAACGTACAAGGAACGTCCTGGCCTATTATGCGGGTCTAGGATAGGTTATCACTTAACAGCAGTGGCTTAAGAGGTAAGGGAGGGATCAGCGTAAGTATATGTGTTCTGGGGTAGGACTTCCTTACATTATTGATAGTGTTATTAATGCTAGACGTATATGCTTTTGATGTTTAACTTTGGGCCCGATTTACAGGCTGTAAAAAAGGGCTATGATGGTTGAATTTGTTTAACTAGTCAGAAGTGATGGACTTAGGTCACAGGTAAGGCTCAGGTTTTTTTAGGTAATTTATCTTTGATGGTGCTTTTCTGCAACCAGATGTATACTCATTCAACGCCAAAAAAGGGTTTATTAATGATTGATCAGATTAACTAGCTCAAAGAGATGGTTTGATTTTAGATGTATGTACTGGGGTTGGGGTTTTTGAAATATGTAACTAATTATTGATAATACTTTTCTGCAGCTAGACGTATACCCATTCGACACTTAACGTTGGGCTAGAGGTACAGGCTGAGGAAAAGTATTTACCAATGATTGATCACATTAACTAGCTATAAAAGTTGCATTTGTTTAGGAGGTACATACTATGGGCAAGGGTTGTTGAATAAGTATAATATAAAATTTATAATTTTGTTTTTTTGCAGCCACACGTATCCTCTTTCGACGCTTAACGTTGGGCCAGAGGAGCAGGCTGTGGAAAATGGGTTTATCAATTACAAAAAGTTTACCTTGACCACTAGGTACAATCTTTACTAAATAATTCGAGGGAGGCTTTTATTGTAAAAATATAGCATCATGTTAAAGGGGAAAGTATGCAGTCTTTACACCGATCTAGTATCACGTCTACTAGTGCTAAATAGGTAGTTTTTGGTTAGCATTTTAGCTGCAGTCGAGGGAAAAAGTAAATAAGAAGAACAGAAATATTCAAATAACCGATTAAGGTACTTCAGCGAGTTTTTCATTGTTAATCAAAAGCTAGTGTTTGGCTGAAATAATAGAAAAGTCTGTCACAAATACTGGTCTAGGTTTGTCGTATTGTCGGCATTGCTTTTAGGTTAGAGGTACCAATATCGTTGTTGTCACGACATCCATTCTTATTTTTAACGATTCATTCTAAAAGGCATTTTTGTGTGAAGCTCAATTCGAGGTCTGGCTATACTAGGACTGAGAATTATTGATATTTACTCCACGATTCTGATGAAGGGCTGTGCCCGAATATATAATCTTCAGTGTTTTTTACATTTCCGGATTCGAGGGGAGAGGCCAGGGAACATCTTAGCAACTCATCATCATGCTCCTCGCCGCAGCACTTGAAAACTTATCAACGTTGGAATGTGGTACCTTTATAACGTGATTTTAACTGAGGTAGCTAAGTTGTAAAGCATGCCAGAAAACCCGATGCGCTATATATTATTTGTCTTGAAACTCAAACTTTCCGAAGAAAAAAGCTAAAAACGACCTGAAATGTACCTAAGCAGCAGGCCACAGTTGACAGCCATGTTGGTGTGACGACATATGCTGACGTCACGGTGAGTATCAGCCAATCGAAGCCCTTGAAGCCTATGGAATATGGTAGTGACTGCAAGATCATGACATCATTCACAGGCAGATATTTATTTATTTCCCTAGAGGAGCATTTTAAAAATCTAAACATTGAGCTTATTGTACATTTTCAGAGAAATAATGGACGCCTCCATGATTTTCGGCTAAAAGTTCCCCAAATTACACTAAATTTCAGGATTCAACCAAGGTGCCACCTTCCCTTTAAGGGGGTTCCCTTTTTAACACGCGCATTGACGGGGGTCTGAGCCACCTTCGCTTTGACGGGGGAGGGGCGGGTACCCGCACAACCCCCCTAAGATCTCGAGAACCACGCTAGGTAGCGAAAAACGGTAAACAACGTTGGGTAACCCATCCACTTCTCAATCGAAAATATTTGAACCATTTTTCAGGTCACATTTAAGGTCACGAGAGGCAAAACATGCCGTCATAGGGATAACATGTAAATGAAGGTTTTCGGCCATTACATCTGAACAAGAAAAGATAGAGCAAAACGACTAGAACTGCATGGATCCTTGCAGGAAGCCGAATCGAATGGTATATAATTTGACCTTGCTAGCTTAAATCAAGGATTTCACCTGACCTGAGGTCAGGGCAAAGTCAAAATATATAAAGTGGATATCATTAGAACCTCAAAGACAAGGCGGTCTAATGCAGCTAAAATAAACGCTCTATCACCACCCGTTATTGAGTTATTCAGTCAAAACCATTTTTCCGATGTATTTCCATGGAGAGGTCATGGCTTGTACCTGACCTTAGTTCATCGATATCAAAAATACCGGAACATATTTTAGAGAACTCGGTGGGCCCATTATGTGATATGAGCTTCAATAGGATAAGTTCACCCTGTTCCGACTTATGCTATCTTAAATTTTTTGTCAGGTCACTGGACCTGTACTTATGACCTGACCTGAGATGACCTAACCTTAAAATTTTCACAGAAGTTGTAAAAATGATGAAAAAAAGATATGCAAGTACGGCGGTGCTACGCGCCACCGTTTTTCTGCTATCTCCGAAAAAAACCCGAGGGTGGGGGCGGGTATCCGTCCCCCATCAATGCGCGTGTTAAAGAGAATCCCTTTAGAGGGAATTCCCTTTAAAGAGAATCCCTTTAAGGGGAATGCGGCACATTGGTTGAATCCTGAAATTTAGAGTAATTAGGGGAACTTTTAGCCGAAAATCACATTCCCTTTAAAGGGATTCCCTTTAAAGGGAATCCCTTTAAAGTGAATGTGGCACCTTGGTTGAATCCTGAAATTTAGTGTAATTAGGGGAACTTTTAGCCGGAAATCATGGAGGCGTCCATTATTTCTCTGAAAAATGTACAATAAGCTCAATGTTTAGATTTTTAAAATGCTCCTCTAGGGAAATAAATAAATATCTGCCTGTGAATGTTGTCATGATCTTGCAGTCACTACCATATTCCATAGGCTTCAAGGGCTTCGATTGGCTGATACTCACCGTGACGTCAGCATATGTCGGCACACCAACATGGCTGCCAACTGTGGCCTGCTGCTAAGGGTACATGAGGGGTACATTTCAGGTAGTTTTTGTTTTTTCTTCGGAAAGTTTGAGTTTCAATACAAATGATATATAGAGTTCCGGGTTTTCTGGCATGCTATACAACTTGGCTATCTCAGTTAAAATCACGTTATAAAGGTGCCACATTCCCTTTAAGTCTTTTGTTTTCATTTCAATCTCAATCCACTCTGCCATGCTGAAGGTAAAAATTTAACCCCACAAAACTGATACACTTCAATCGTGGTTAGGAGCGCAGGCAGGGGGATAAGTTCCCATCGGTGCCAAAGTGCCCTTTGATCGCTAGGTGGTTTACCCGGTTTGGGCTGTGCCGCTCGAAATTTATTGCCCTACGGCGTCGAACCAAGATGTAATTACATCACATTTAACGGTTAAAACTATTTTTTGATAATTTAGTACCTTTTCTGGTCAGCTAGGGCATTCTGTCGCCTTTCCAAGCACCCGGGAGAATATGGGTACGTAATTCGTAAACAACTAATGCCTCATCGTCGCCATAATCGCACCGGCGGAGCTAATCTAATGACCCTTGAGCTCATCTGGGGCCCACTAAGCTGGTCTTGGCCACTTGAGTAGATCATGTGCCCTCTAAGCTGATTTGGTGCCCGGTGAGTCAATCTGGTGCCCCTTGAGCAAATAATTGGGCTTCTTGAACCTAGCTAATGCTCTCTGAGATAGTCTGATGCCTCCGAGCTCGCATGGTGCCCTATTAGCTGTTTTAGTGCCCCTTGAGCTGATCTGGGCCCCCTGAGCTCATCCCATGCCTCGCAGAGTGGATCTACTGTCCCCTGAGCCAATATGGTGCCTCTTTGAGCTATGATCTGGTGCCCCCTGAGCTGGTCTGGTGCTCCCTGAGCTGATCTTGTGTTCTCTGAGCTGAGCAATGCCCCTGCTTTGGTATGGGGGCTGGGAGCTGATCTGGGCTCCCGGGCTGCTCAATCTGGTTCCCCCTGAGCAGATATGTTTCCCCTGAGCTAAACGAATGCCTCCTGAGTCGATCTGGTGCCTCCTGAGCCAACATTTTGCCTCCTGGGCCCATCTCATGCCCTCTGAGCTCGTCTAGTGTCCCCTGAGCTAGTGTGGTGCCCCCTGAGCCAATCTAGTGCCTTTTAGGCTGATTTGGGCCTCCTGAATTGATTAAGTAATTTCTTCAGAAGCTCTGGGGCCCTGAGCTGAGTTGTGCCCACTGAGGCTGATGAAGGCCCCTGAGCTGGTATGGGGCTCCTGGGCTGATTAAATGCCTCCTGGCTTGGTCTAGTACCTCCTAGTTGATCTGTGCCCTGAGCTGATCGGGGACCACTGAGCTGATCCATTGCCCTCCTCTGAGCTGATATGGTGCTCCCTGAGCTGATCTAGACTCCTGCTCTGGTCTGGGGACTACGAGCTTATCTGGGCCCCGAGCTGATTGATCTGGTGCCCCCTGAGCAGGTATATTGTTCCTGAGCTAAAGTAATGCCCTCTGAGTTGATCTGGTGCCTCATGTGTCATCATTGTGCCTTCTGAGCTCGTCTGATGCTCTCTGAGCTAGTCTGGTGCCCCCTGAGCTAATATGGTGCAAGGCCATTTGAGCCCATCTGCGGCCCATTGAGCTAGTCTGATGACCCCCCCATCTTTGGGGCCACTGAGCTAGTCTAGTCCCGGGCCAAGCATGAGCTGCTCTAGGGGGGGCTCTGATCCACACCAGGGGCCCCCTGAGCTGGTCTTGAATAGACAGAGAATAAGAACACAAGGCCAACTCCCATCACCTCGGGGGGTCACGGGACTAGTCTAATCCCAGGAGGCACAACTGGGGGAATGAGGGGCAGCTGCTCTGGAGGACTCTGATCCACACTAGGGGCCCCTGAGCTGGTCTTGAATAGATGGTGAATAAGGACACAGTGCAAGCTCCGCTTGTAAAATGAAGCTAATGAAGAATGAGCCGTCATCGCTAAAACGGCTTGTGATGCCTAGGCACCCCGGGTTGAATAAATTGCTTATTATACTGGTGGATTCTGGGGAGGGGCGATAAAAAGGCATGTGCCCCTAAGCTCAGAGCACAGTCGCCTGAACCAGGATTTGCACTAATTAATTTAAATGAATGAAGAACTAGTTTCTCACAATTTTCAGCCCTATCCAAACTACCAGCCTGTTTACTTTTTCTTTACTTCAACTGGGACCGATCCTGGTATCTCCAAAATTATTCCGGCAACAAAAATTGTATCCGTCCAATATCACTATGCCACACCTCCTCCCACGGCCCTTGTGGGAGCCGCGGAACTTAATCCGCGTTCAACCAGGGCTCACTCGTCACGACACAACCAGTGGGCATAACAAATGAATTTTCGACTCCAATATGTCTTATCTTGCACATAGTGACAGATATCACAAGCTCCGCTGAATTCTCTGATGTCCGGTACTTGCATGAGTTGGCTAATTTGTCCTTAAATCTATCCCAAAAAGTCGTGTTCTGGGTATTTTCATGAGATTTCGGTGACACTTTTGTTTCCTTCTGATTCAGTTTTCCTTCTCCGTCAATGCTTGATTTTCATTTTTTCTTGGACCAAAGGTGCCCAAAAGTTGACATTTACTAAGATATAAAAAAGTTTTTAGGTTACGTTAAAGTGCCCTTTCTCTCCCGGGGTGCCCCTCAAAGGTGGTGTGCCTCCCACACCAAAGCTGTGGCTGCGCCCCTGATCGTGGAAAGACTTAAAGCTCAGATTTGATTATTTTAAGACGTGTATGTAGCTTTGGGATGTCGCCTAAAAAAATACCTGCCCAACATTAAAATAAAATGCTCCCTGTGCTATAAAAGGCGCAAAAAAGCGATGAATAACAAATTTGGTGCAATGAAGGGGTGCCGCCCCCCAACGCCGCCGCCCCTATGGGGTGCCGCCCCCCACCGGCTGAGCACCCCCAAAGATTTTTGGAAAATTACACCCCTGCTCAGGGCATAAATGAAGCGTGCATAGGTGTTTTAGCGAAAGGGCCGAACTTTGCAATGACTCAGTGCGTTACGAGAGAAGTGTTATTAGATGTAGCTAAAGGAGTGGAACGGCTCGCGTACGCAAAACGTTGGAAGGACAAGATCTCAGGACCAAGTGGAGCCACCCGTACACCATCAGAGAACGCCACAGACGGAGCTCCCACCATCGTGCCAGCCGACCCTGCCGCTCCGACGTCATCATCATCATCTGGCGGGGCAACACCAAGAGCGCTGGGCAGCGGAGCATCGGGTACCAACTCTGTGGCGGACGACCCTGATGGGGGTGTGCGCCAACAGCGGGCAGGTCGCCTTCCAAACCTCTCCTTTAGATTTCCTGATACCGGTAAGACGTTTCCAGAACCTTCGAACAGGATCGTCGAGTCTAGCCTTCAAAAACTCAAAGATGATCTTCTGCGTACGTATAAAAGTCACAGAGTATCTACCCATAATGTAACGGCTGAGCAACGTAATCTTGTCCATGAACTCGCAAAAAACGAAAATGTCATAGCGACAAATGTAAGGGTTTTGTAATTCTAGACAAAGATGTCTATATAAACAAGGTTAACACTATCTTAGATGACCCGGAGAGCTATGAAAAGTTAAGAAAGAATCCTGTTCAGAATGTGGAAGCCAAAACCAAACGTACGCTCAAAAGCGTTGCGAGGGGAAAACTGCCGGATAGGACAGTAACAGATCTAACCCCCGCGTATAGTAGAACCCCCGTATTTTATGGCTTACCAAAGGATCATAAACCATTAGTCCCTCTCAGACCAGTCATATCTGCCTGTGGAGGGCCCACAGAGAAAACGTCCTGTTTGCTTGAGAGAATACTTAATCAACTTCTCCAGTTTGTGCCTACGAATATTTGGGATGCCAAAGACTCTTTGAGGAGACTCTCAAATCACACTCAATCAGAAGGCATACCAGCAGGTAGTATTTTCTTCCAGCATAGACGTTGTCAATTTGTATGGAAACATACCCGTTCCTGAAGCTATCAAAGCGGTAGAAGCAAAGCTAGACAATCCTTCACAGAATATTGATACTTTTGGCCTGACCAAAGACGACATTTCTAAACTTCTCGTCCAGTGTCTGAGTGACAATGTTTTCTCATTTGGGGATCAGTATTACCGACAAAAATTAGGGTTAGCTATGGGGAATCCATGTGCACCCAGAGCTGCAAAAAGTCGGGCTCTCGAGGTCATAAAGTGCCCGACAGATTTTAGGGCACGGTTGGTCTTGCGACAGATCTTACAATCTGTGAGAAAAAAAATCTTGAAAGGAAGCAGAAAATATTTTTTGTTCTAAAAAAACTCAATATTAGAATTGTCACCTCTTTCACTCAACAAGTTTTTCATGAATTTGCACCTCTCCCATATCAAGCCAGTGTGCGGCAGGAACCGATGAAAATCGAGGGCTTATGCACAGAGGGTCTTTTCGAGGGACTTATGAATCGAGGAACCTTTGAATAGAGGGCCTTATGCGCAGAGGGCCTTTTAAACGTCACCCAGAAAATCCTCTGCTGGAAAAATTCCTTCACCGGCCTGTCGGGCCCGATTTGTATTCCATAGCACGCGACAGCCTGGCCCGACAGGCCGCCGTAAAGGTAAAGGCGACAGGCAAAACAGTTTTTTTCCTTCGTTTCCTTCGTTTGGAAGTACGCTCAACGCTGCCGGAAGGGCGCTGTTTGAACAGCGCCCTTGCGGCAAAGCCAGTGTAAAAAGTGTAAAAGGTATCTTTGGTTTGAAGAAAAGCAGCCCTGCGGTTTGGTGTGTTGCCTTGTGGAAGGTTGTGTTTTTGATTATTTTTCTCTTGCATTACTTTGGTATACATCTTGAGTAAACTGGTTGAGCCTGGATTTCATCGTCCATAGTTGAAGGGCTGATAAATGGCTCCGATTAAGCTGAAGCCCCTTCCACCGTCCCGTGTCAAGCTTAAATGTGGATTTGAGGGATGTGGGTATTTTGGCGAGAAACGTTTTTTTAAGGAGCATCAGCGAATCAAGCATTCTGGGCTGCCCTGCAAGTTCAGGAACAGTGGTTTTGGCCAAGGAGGTCGTTTTGAAGCATGGATCAAACAGCGGGCAGATCAGAACAGTGTGGGGAGAAAACAAAGAAGTAAGTGATGTGGTGTTTGTTGTAATTTCGGCAGCTTACATTTATTTCCACACAGTATGTTATGCTCACTGTTGATCAATAATTTTAAATGATATTAATAAGGGAAAAATGAATTTTACCAGCAGACTGGTCAAATTAGACTAAAACATTTGATTTTCCCTTCCATCTTCTTTAAATCCAATGCCTGTTTGTCCAGAATTAACCACAAAAGTTGCATACCTTCATCAGTGGATTTGTAGATGCCAAAGAAACAAAACTCTTCACCTTTCCACATTAATTTGAGTTTTAAGTACCAAACTATTTCTCCTATTTCATTTTATTCACTTACCTAAATATGCCTATGATCTATGTCAAGGGGACAAAGATATAACAAAAACACAGCCTAGTGCAACCTTTACTCATTCCTTTTACTCTTAGCTTCCTTGGAAACATGATATTTATTTGACATTTACTGTCTAACTGACTTAAGGTTATTTATTAGCCTCATGAACTTCAGATCCTAAACCACGTACCCTCATGGAAATGAGCACGGCAATGCATAAAAACTTTGAGATAGCCAACAGCTTCAAAATTTAGGATTTTTCATGTAAACATGCATTTAAAGTCATGGAAAGCTAATATTACATGTTTGTATTCAACTACAAGTAGCCATGATGCTTAAAAACACTTTCGAATATCAAAAAAGTGCCCCTCCAATCTTGTTTGTCTGGCCATCAGAGCAAAATCCATTTATAAATTTTGGGGGTTCCTTCCAAAATTACCCCCTCCCACCTCCAAAAACTGAAATCATGAAAATCTGCAGAAGCTGGCATAAGTAACCGCATGGTATGGGAACCAGGTCAGCTTTCTTCCATTGCAAACTATATTTCTTAAGTATTCTGGGCTGGACTATGTAACATAATAACAAAATATCACTTATTCTCATTCTAGTGCAGCATTTTTTGTCAATGGCGGCTGCAGAGGACTGAAAAAGGGGGGCTGCTTTTCATGTTATTGTATATTTCCACCTGTGACCTAAATCATCTGAATTCAAGACTGAGTCTTATTCAAGACCCAGTCGAGCTGACTTTGACACACACTATTTGTATGCTGTACGTCCACAAATCTCAAATTACATCCAATAATAAATTTCCTTTACCAATGGTGACTCCAGAAAATGGGAATTGGTGGTTCGGTATTCAATTTGTTATAGGTTTCTGCCGATAACCTTAATTTCCTGAGCGTGTCTGATAATTGAAAACCCGAAGAACAGTCTCAGTTCTAGAGTTTTGAAAATTAATAGACTTGTGCCATTCCACTTAGATTTTCCATAGGCGGCTTCAGAGCATGAAAAATAAGGATATCACACATATAAGGATCAGAGCACAAAAATAAGGATAATGATATCCATTGGTGCCAAACTTGAAGTTTTTTATGCTAATTTTAGTATTTTCTATTAAGAATGTGGAAAAAGAGTAGGAACATTTTACCAATTGAATGGGTTTTAGACAATTTTAATAGTCCTATCCTAACCACCCGACAGATTTGGAGGTTTTTTCGAAAGTGCCCGACAGATTTGAGATTTTTGCAGCTCTGTGTGCACCTGCCTTGGCCATTCTGTTCTTAGATATGTTTGAAACCAATACGTTAGCTACATGTCCTGTCAAACCAGAGTTCTTAGTAAGGTACATTGACGATTATGCAGGTATCTTCTCGCATTGGCAGGAAGCTTTGGATGACTTCCTTAGCTATATGAACAGTAGACATCCACACCTAAAATTTACCATGGAGCACACGGGTAGTGGGAGTGGGGTGCCCTATTTGGATACGTTAGTCACAGCAGAAACACACGGCCAAAACACTAAGATAGAGACAGAGCTCTACATCAAACCAACCAACTCGGGAATCATCCTCCATAGTACATCTGCCCATCCCACGTCTACGAAACACAACATTATCCGAAACATGTTCCACAGGGCTATGGATAACTCATCGGGCCCAGAGAAAGAGAGAAAAAGCGTAGATAAGATTTGGAATCTGCTTCTAAAAAATGGGTATCATGCAGGGCTTCTCAGGCGTTTGTTGAGGGAGGTTAGACTAGCTAGGACAGGTAACGGAAGGTGCAAGAAAAAGAAAGAAGGCTCAGATTCTTATGATGGGTTCTTGACTTTGCCGTACGTAGACGAACAGCTACTCTGTAAAATAAAAAAGGTCGTAAAGAAATCTAACCTGAAAGTACATATAGCCTGGAAGAATAACAAAAACTTTAGTCGTCATTGGTTAGGTCGGCCATTTCTAAGCCAAAATGTCCTGGGGGTCAGAGGTGTCATTTATGCAAGTCAGGTTTTAAAGGCGACTGCACACAGAAAAATTTAGTGTATCAAATAGACTGTAGACTGTGTAACCAGGATCAAAACAGGGCTCAATACGTAGGGGAGTCGTTGAGGCCCGTCCGATTGCGATTTAACGAACATTTGCGGGACGCGAAAAATAAAACTAGGAACACACCTCTAGATCATTTCCTCGAGAAACATGCAGCACAGGTCACTCAGGCTATATCAGAACCACTTGAGCTAAAAGTAGTTCATCGGGCAAGTGATCATCCAGATAGAAAGATAGCCGAATCCATAATCATTCAGGATCGTCATCCCAGCCTTAACGTACAAGGTACGTCCTGGCCTATTATGCGGGTCTAGGATAGGCTATCACTTAACAGCAGTGGCTTAAGAGGTAAGGGAGGGATCAGCGTAAGTATATGTGTCCTGGGGTAGGACTTCCTTATATTATTGATAGTGTTATTGATGCTAGACGTATATGCTTTTGACATTTAACTTTGGGCCCGATTTACAGGCTGGGATAAAGGGCTATGATGGTTGAATTAGTTTAGCTAGTCAGAAGTGATGGACTTAGGTCACAGGTAAGGCTCAGGTTTTTTAGGTAATTTATCTTTGATGGTGCTTTTCTGCAACCAGATGTATACTCTTTCAACGCTTAACGTTGGGCCAGAGGTACAGGCTGGGGAAAAAGTATTTATTAATGATTGATCATATTAACTAGCTCAAAGAGATGTTTTGATTTCAGGGGTACGTACTGGGGTTGGGGTTTTTGAAATATGCAAATAATTATTGATAATACTTTTCTGCAGCTAGACGTATAACCATTCGACACTTAACGTTGGGCTAGAGGTACAGGCTGAGGAAAAGTATTTACCAATGATTGTTCACATTAACTAGCTATAAAAGTTGCATTTGTTTAAGAGGTACATAATAAGGGCAAGGGTTGTTGAATAAGTATAATGTAAAATTTATAATGTTTTTTTTACAGCCACACGTATACTCTTTCGACGCTTAACGTTGGGCCAGAGGAGCAGGCTGTGGAAAATGGGTTTATCAATTACAAAAAAAGTTGACCTTGACCACTAGGTACAATCTTAACTAAATAATTCGAGGGAGACTTTTATTGTAAAAATATAGCTTCATCTTAAAGGGGAAAGTATGCAGTCTTTACACCGATCTAGTATCACGTCTACTAGTGCTTAATAGGTAGTTTTTGGTTAGCATTTTAGCAGCAGTCGACGGAAAAATAGTAAATAAGAAGAACAGAAATATTCAAATAACCGATTAAGATACTTCAGCGAGTTTTTCACTGTTAATCAAAAGCTAGTGTTTGGCTGAAATAATAGAAAAGACTGTCACAAATACTACTCTAGGTTTGTCGTATTGTTGGCATTACTTTTAGGTTAGAGGTACCAATATGGTTGTTATCACGACATCCAATCTTATTTTTAACGATTCATTCTAAAATGCATTTTTGTGTGAAGCTCAATTCGAGGTCTGGCTATACTAGGCCTGAGAATTATTGATATGAGAATTACCTTGCTAGGTCAAATCAAGGATTTGACCTGACCTGAGGTCAGGTTAAGGTCAAATTATATAAAAAGCGTATCATTAAAACTGCAAAGACAAGGCGAGTCTAATGCAGCTAAAATAAACGCTTCATCACCATCCGTTGCTGAATTATTCAGTAAAAAACATTTTTCCAATGTGTTTCCAATGGAGAGGTCATACCTTGTACCTGACCTTAGGTCATCGATATAAAAAATACCGGAACATATTTTAGAGAACTCGGTGGGCCCATTATATGATATGAATTTCAATCGGATAAGTTCACCCTGCTCCGACTTATGCTATCTTAAACTTTTTTTAGGTCAGGTCACTTGACCTGTACTGGTGACCTGACCTGAGATGACCTAACCTTAAAATTTTTACAGAAGTTCAAAAAATGATGAGGGAAAAGGTATGCCAAATACGGCGGCGCTACGCGCCACCGTTTTTCTGCTTTCCCCGAAAAACCCGAGGAGGGCGGGTACCCGCCCCGTCAATGCGCGTGTTAACACGCGCCCCGCTGGGGTCCCTTGCATGACGCGCCCCCTGGGGGAGCGTTTTTCGCCCCCTCCTCCATATCTCGTTCCCCACGAAAGTTAAAGGAAAATTACGGGCGGCTTTCGAAAGCTCTTGACAAAACGAAGAGAATTTATACGTAAAATTTTTATGTCAGGTCAATATTGAGATTAGCATAGGTCAAAGAAGGCTCCATAGGCTTACAACAGAGCAGTGTAAGTTTCCCTCTCTAGATCTGTCCTCAGGGGAGCTAGAGCAAATCTTTATGCATCATTGGATTCCTCTGATCGGGTGAATCGAATGATGTATAATATGACCTTGCTAGGTCAAATAGTAAAAATGACCTGACCTCGATCTAGGTCAGGGACACATAGTGACTTGGTATGGTCATGTTGCATATCAATCGACTCCCTGTGACAATGTAAACACAATGCAAGCAAAATGGGAGCTTAATCTCAATTTAGTGAGAAGTTATTGGCAAAACAATCACTCTCTGCTCCCGTGACCTGATATGAATTTTGAGAGGTCAGATGCTCAAAAACTCAATTTTATGGTCAAGATCGTGGTAAGAATAGACGGTTTGAGGATTTTTAGCTTTATCTATCCAGTATTGACTGAAAACGAGCCCATTCTATTTTTCACCATAGACTTATAATGGGTGACCAAAAATTGACCCCACCTTAGGTAAAAAATCAAAATTCCGAGATAGCAGATTTGTAGACCCTAATGACCTTATCATATTGTGGAAGTTTCAAACTGATTGGTTGGCTAATTTTCCCTGAGCGCTGCTTCAAACTCGTAATTTTAGGTATTGAGGTCGGGTCACTTGACCCTGAATAGCTCCTTGACCTGACATGACCCTAACTCAAAAATTTGGTCAGATGTGTAAAATTGATTAGGAATAAGGTACCGTAAGTTTTGCTGTTCTGCGTCTCTTCGTTTTTGAGCTAGCTGGGAAAAGCCAGGAGGGGGCGAATTTCGCCCCCAGTGGGCGCGTGTTAACATGAATGGGGAAAACGGGAAATGACCAAAAATTCCCCACGGTGCACCGCATCCTCATAGTGGTCGGAAACGGCCTCACGGATGGCCACCGAGGTTTTTGTTCATGTTCATTTTGCTACAGCGCTGAAACAGCCGAACCGATTCACTCCAAATTTTCAGCAGATCATGCTAAATCAATTGCAGTGGGAGAAATATACTTAAGTTGATTCACCTAACACCCGCACTGGAGAGGGGCCTGGCACTAACGCGCACTGGAGGGGACCTGGTAGACCCCCCTTTAAAATCTCGGAAACTAAGAGGCGCAGAAAAACTCCGTTTGGAGGGTGGATGAGGGCTATGGTGATCTACATCATGACCAATTTTCATTGACCTAGGCCAATATCTTCAAAGTCAAACGATGTCATAAACGTCAAATCCTGGCCATGCTGGGGACCTGTTGGGAAATACCGTTATTAAGCGGGAAAATGACGGGGATAAGCTCAAGGCAGACCAGGGTCATAGAGGGAAGGTCGCAAAGAAGCTTTGCTACAGTTTTGTGGTCAAGGTCATCCAAGGTCTTTGACTTATGAGGTCACAGTATGGTATACTTCCGATAATGTACACTTTGACTAACACTATTGCCACTGTTTGGTGGCAAATGAGGATCGACCTTTAAAAAGGGCCTTTGACCTTGACCTTCGATCTTGATCTTTACAGATAGGTACCTTAACTATGACGTCATAGCATAATGCACGTCCGACCGGTTAACGCTATTTGACCGGAAGCGCTGGGGTCAATGACCTTGGAAATTCTGATATGACCTTGACCTGTTCCCTTTGACATTAAGCTAGACCTTCATATGAGGTGACCTTGACACAATATCCCGGTTATATGACGTTATGGCGTCACCACTCGGTATCCAATGCAAGCAACTGGTCCTACCGCGCGATTGTGGCAATCTCAAAATGCAGGTCTGGCTTTGAAAGCCTACACGTCACAAAATTTTCGGCCAATTTTTAGATATCTTCACCAATCGATGCGCCGTTAAATTTTCTCGATTGTGGCCAAATATCGTTTTTCAGCTCTACGAGCTGTTCTTACGCCACCTCGGAAACATAGGTGAGGGAGCCTCCGAGGCCCCCTCCTGTGCACGTGTCAAGCAAATGAATTGACCTAACCCGACCCCTAACGACTTGGTCAGATGTGCTGGTTCCGCATGCAGAAGGGCATGCCCAGCCTCTTCTCAGACTAATCGTCTAATCGGGCTAAAACAAAATACATATTTCCATATGGAACCCCTGAGTGAAAAATGTTTTTGAGCTGCTTACCATTTTTAAAATAAAGTTTGTCCAAGTTGATCTTAGTTCGAATGCTGGAGTCGGAGTCTCACTAAAGTCATCAAGGGACTTGTCACGGAGACCCCGACCCCACAACCCGAACGAGCAACTCCAACAATGAAGGGTTGATTTAGAAGCCAAAGTTTAACGTCCCACAAAGCACAGGGACGGCCGCCTCGCTCAGGTCATCCTCTCACCAGTCAGTTGCCAGCCGACCTGTACGTCGGGTATACTATTGAGCGCCGGAGCGTCTCAGGGGAACCGATCCCAAGCTTGGACATGCACTGCCACTGCATGCTTCTGAGCAGCAGCGGGCCGAAGCCCAACGCTCTACCAACTGAGCTACCGGGGCGGCAACCCATTTGCTACCCTCGTTAAAATTCATGTCCCCAGAAGTCACAAAAAGGTCACGTTGAATGATCGCACGATAATATGGGTTTATTTCATATCAGGAAGATCAAGACAGTAGTTTGTATCAGTGAACCCCTCCCATCATAGCATGTCGAATCATGTGCAATATGAGCATGGTTTATGCATGGATGAGCTTGACCAAGGGTGATTCTGGGTAAGGTCAAGAAAACCTATGAGCTTACAATGAAGAAAATTTGCATAAAGGCGAGCAATACGACATGAGAAGCACCTGATAAGCGTCCCCCGCACCTCGCGGGCGAGCTGCGGAGGCGCCGGGTGGCGGGCGGGCGGACGACTCTGGGCGGCGGGCGGCCCGGTACAATTTACACTGTGGACAAAGTTGCGCACATTTGCGCACTTAGCTCTCTTTAGGCCATGACGGATAATTACTTGATCTACGTGTCCACAAAAAATATAATTGGCAGAAACGTAACTTTTTTGTTTGTCTATTCAAAGTTAGCAACTAGTTTGTAAGGTGAATTTATGAAATGGGTAATTAAAACGCAGATTATATACCTTTATCAAAATTCAAACATACACAAGAACCTAATCATCTTAAAGCTGACATTATGAAACACATTTTGATATTAATTATTTTTAGCCTGACTCAGTTTTGCCGTTTATTATTCAAAGTTAAAAACTCGGATCTAGCATACGCATCGAGTGCCTTACTTCTGGATTTCATCATCGCCTTACTTTGATGAGTAATAAATGCATCTTTCAACCAAATTAGCTTGACAATAGTGGTCATTCAGAACACTCTGAAAATTTTCCTTTACATCGGCAACCATAAAACTCCTAAAGTCCAAAATTCAAAAATGGCCCCGTGGCCACCCACGACAGCGTTTCCGACCACACCGCGGTGTACCGTTTCGTAACATCCGACGGGGAGTTTAGTTCACCGCCGATCCAACAGATGGCAGGCGTGGGCGCAGACGCATTGTGGGTAATTGTCGGGTCCTTATCGCCAGCACGGTTAGATTGCCGTTGGCTGTAGTGTGACAAGGGACGACTGGACTGCGTTATGATTTAACACGCGTCCCTCTAGGGGTGGAGGGCGAAATTCACCCCCCCCTCCTGGTTTTCCCCAGATAGCTCAAAAACGAAGAGACACAGAACATCGAAACTTACGGTACCTTATTCCTGATCAATTTTAAACATCTGACCAAATTTTTTAGTTAAGGTCATGTCAGGTCAAGGAGCTATTCAGGGTAAAGTGACCCGACCTCAAAACCTAAAATTACGAGTTTGAAGCAGCGCCCAGGAAACATGAGCAAACCGATCAGTTTGAAACTTCCACAATATGATAAGGTCATTAGGGTCTACAAATCTGCTATCTCGAATTTTGATATTGTTGACCTAATTTGGGGCCAATTTTTTGGTCACCCCATTATAAGTCTATGGTGAAAAATAGAATGGGCTCGTTTTCAGTAAATACTGGATAGATAAAGCTGAAAATCCTCAAACCGTCTATTCTTACCAGGATCTTGACTGTAAAGCTTAGTTTTTGAGCATCTGACCTATCAAAGGTCATATCAGGTCACGGGACCAGAAAGGGATTGTTTTGCCAATAACTTCGGACTCAATTGAGATAAAGCTCCCATTTTGCTTGCATTGTGCTTATTTTGTCACGGGGAGTCGATTTATATGCACCATGACCATACCAGGTCACTCTGTGACCCTGACCTAGGTCGAGGTCAGGTCATTTTGACTATTTGACCTAGCAAGATCATATTATACATCATTCGATTCCCGCGATAAGAGGAATCCAATAATGCATAACGGTTTGCTCTAGCTTCCCTGAAGAAAGATCTAGAGAGGGAAACGTACATTGCTCTGTTGTAAGCCTATGGAGCCTTCTTTGACCTCTTCTGGCCTCAATATTGACCTGACATAAAAAATTTTACCTATAAAATCTCTTCGTCTTGTCAAGAGCTTTCGAATGCCGCCCGGAATTTTCCTTTAGCTTTCGTGGGGAATGAGATACGGAGGGGGCGAAAAACGCCCCCCAGCGGGGCGCGTCATGCAAGGGATCCCAGCGGGGCGCGTGTGAAGAATAGGGTCACCGTCATTTCCATGTGAATTTGAAGTCAAGGGCGGATCCATGCGTATAATAATAATAATAATAATATTTTTGGGGGCTTATCGACGTACCAACTGCCAGGATCATATGGCGTCGCCAATTGTTTCCCTATTGGAAGGGTTTCTCGGGAGCCAGCTTGCTCCTTGTTCAGGGAAGCCGCCGGGCCTTGAACCCGGGTCGGCCCCGTGGACGCCAGCTACGCTGACCACTCCACTATCGCGCCCCCGCGGATCTAGGCTTGCCGATCGGAGGAGACACATGGTCGGGGGTGGGGACGCCATCCGGACCGAGGGAGCGCCATCCGGATCGGAGGGGGCGCCATCCGGACCGAGGCGTGGCACCTTTTGACGCAAATGTATCAGGTAGGCGCCAAATCCTATCGTGGGGACAGTGTTACTCGCGTCCTGTGGAGAGGGTGGGAAGCGACATTCAAGGGAGGCGCCCTCGATTTTTCAGGGGCGAGGGCGCCGTGACCATTTCAGGGGGCGCTGAGCTTCGATGGGGGGGGCAAGTGACCCCTCTGCAGATAAATCTGCATATGTGTCGTTGCACAAAATACCATGTTGAATCTCGTGACATTTTTGTAGGCTTACTGCTGACGCAGAATAATTTGTCGAGGAAACAAACAAAAGGATGGTAAGCTGGTGTCAACTTGCGTAGCTAAAAATTGATTTCACAATTACAAAAATAATCATAGATAAAAATGCTTTCTTCATAAAGCTAAAAGCGCACTTTGATTGTTTTTACAGACATCCTTGAATAAAACCCTGGTCGAAATGCATTCTAAAAATCAAGTAAATAACGTTCACCAGTTACCAATGCACCTGCTTTAAAGAAAAAAACACTCCAAGATAACATCCATGGATGTTGTCACCAGCCCGCGCTCCTTCTGTTTGTTTCCTGGAGGCTTATCAAACATCAGCTTCAATCAGTCTTCAAAAATGTCCCGCGATACAACATGGTAATTTGTGCATCGCAGCCCCTCCCCCGCCCTCCCAATCGGGCACAAGTTTTGTTGATGGGGCAGATTTTTATTCTTAAGAGTATGTAAATTTCATATTTTCTTTCTGGAGGCGCCGTCCCGTCTCAGATGGCCTGGGCAGTATTTTCGCGTGGTTACAGCGGGGGGGGGGTGGGCGACCGGTCAACTCCTTTGTCCCTGGATCCGTCCACTCAGGTCAAAGTCTCATGTATCGGCCCCCCTCCCTTTGTATGTATCCAGTGTTCCCGTCCAGACTCTGGTACAATCTCTGACACTCGACGGCTTCCGTTGCCAGCCCTCAGGCACAAGCTTGTTTCTCGAGATATCGATTGGCCGCTGGTTGAAGGCGGTGAAACATCCGGCCCGGCCACGGCCACGGTTCGGCCACCTGAATGTTCATGAGACGGCAGTGGACGGCGCCTCGTCTTGATGGCTCTCAGGGGTCTGGCCCTGTTCCGCTTTACATTTCTAATGTTGAATCCATTGGGAATAGAGGTAGAAAGCTGTTAGTTTTTGTCATGCGCTGATCAAAACATGGTAAGGATGTAATTTTTCTGGCTTTACACGATATGTGTTCTTTCAGCCGAGTAAAACGCTTGAGAGAATCGAATAAGACTCTGCTGCAAACGATACTTCACCGTGCCTTCAGTGACTTGGCATCTCGACTGCCTCATACATGCTGCAACACTTCAACAGTAGCAGCTGAGCAGTGTGCCGGCCATTTATTCCGTTTCCAGGCCAGGAGTGCGCTTCAGTGCGCACCAGTTGGCCGCCGGCGTCTCGGTGAAGCCTCCCTGGGGCTGGGTGACGGATCACATACCCCCGAGCGGGCATTTTTCACAGCCACCGGCACAGGCCCGACGCACAGCGGGTCTGTTGGCTGTTCCAGCGCGTGAATACATCTCCAGCCAACCAGGGGAGTGGGGTGCAAGGGAACTGGACATTGGCGGCTCTCACTCTGGCGATTGGTATAAAACATTAAATAACTTTACATATTTCGAGCAAATGACGTTGATTCGTTATCTGCAAGATAGGCGATCAGTGGTCAGCTATTATACCAGTTTCACTGAATATGATAATTATGCTGCAAAGTTTCGTTTGATGCTGTATTCGTTTGATTGGGAATATGTCATATTGTTACGTCATAGGACATTGACGTTGAATGATATTGACCTTCCAATTTAGGACATCATGTGGGACCTTCCCTCTATGACCTCAAACCGCTTTTGGTGTATTGCCGGTTTTTCCGCATAATCACGGCATTTCCCAGCAGCTCTCCAGCACGGCCCTGATTTGACCTTTATAACCTCGTTTGACCTTGAAGATATTGACCTAGGTCAATGAAACTTTGTCATAACGTAGATCGCATCACCCCACACTCTCCTGGTCTGCTAGATATCAGGGAGGCACTTTAGGACCCCCTTCTACTGCTTGTTGACGCCAGACACTTCTCCACTGCGCGTGTTAACGCGGCACCGCCTGGGCTCTTTTCTCACCCACCACCGCCTGGGGGTCCGATCGGACCCCCACCCTACGATCTCGGGAACCGGAAGAGATACGAAAATATTCAGCTAACCCGTGACGTCATAGAGGGCAAAAACGGGTCAAATTTTTTTATCCATTTTGGAAATGCTTTATAACTCGGGTACCATTAGACCTAGAACAAAGGCAAAGGTATCGATCAGTTCGTCTTGAGTCAATGGTTCTAATGATATGCAAAATGACATTGAATAATAAAATAATGACCTTTCACGGTCATGTTGCAGATTATTCGAATCCTTGGGTTATGCTCGTTGCTATGATACCAGGTTTGTTTTGCTGTATCTTGTAAAAAGTTATACATTTGAGTGACCTTTGTTTACCTCTGGTGAACTTGGTATTGACGTTCCTCAAAATAGATACCAGCGTGCAGATTTTTCCCTTCAAGAGCTTTCGAATGAGGTTTAGTAACTTGATCTAACTCTTCTAGAAGCCGAGTTCCACCCTGATTTTGTCAGCCTCATTTTAGACGGCTATAATCGCCTAACATGGGTTTAGAAATACGTCGTGACTCGTTGACCTGACCTGACTTGGTGCCAATTTTTGTCATAAGTTGTCAAATTGATAACCCTACATGTTTGCAACGTGAAGCACCTCTCACTTATATCGACTCGGATTCATTTGCAAAAATCCAAGGGGAGGGGTCCGATCGGACCCCCAGGCAGCGAAGGGTTAACACCCGCACTGGAGAGGGTTCTGGTGCCACGCGCACTGGAGGAGGGGCTGATAGATTCCCCGGGATCTAAAAAAAAACAAGAAAATGAGAAAAGTGCAGTTTTTGAGTGTGTGGTAGCCAGGGGCGCGGATTTTTAAAAAATATTGTGGGTTCCCGAATCTGAAAGCCGTCAACTACGAAAGCATTAAAATTTGTTTATATTAGTAAGCCTCTTTCCGAATCACCGCAATCATCTTTAACACGCGCATTGACAGGGGTCTGAGCCACCTTCGCATTGACGGGGGTGGGTACCCACCCCCTAAGATCTCGAGAACCACGGTAGGTAGCGAAAAACGGTAAACGGCGTTGGGCTGTCTATCCACTTCTCCATTGAAAACATTTGAACCATTTTTTGTCAGGTCACATTGAAGGTCACGAGAGGTCAAAACATGCCCGTCATAGGGATAACATGTAAATTCAGTTTTTCGGCCATTACATCTGAACAAGTAAAGATAGAGCAAAACGACTGGAACCATATAAATCCTCTTAGCAAGCCGAATCGAATGATATATAATTTGACCTTGCTAGGTCAAATCAAGGATTTGACCTGACCTGAGGTCAGGTCAGGGTCAAATTATTTAAAATGCATATCATTAGAACTGCAAAGCCCAGGCGAGTCAAATGCAGCTAAAATAAATGCTCTGTCACCATCCGTTACTGAGTTATTCCGTAAAAAACCATTTTTCCTATGTATTTCCAACGGAGAGGTCATGCCTCGTACCTGACCTTAGGTCATCGATATAAAAAATACCGGAACATATTTTAGAGAACTCGGTGGGGCCATTATGTGATATGAGTTTCAATCGGATAAGGTCACCCTGCTCCGACTTATGCTATCTTAAACTTTTTTTGAGGTCGGGTCACTTGACCTGTACTGGTGACCTCACCTGAGATGACCTAACCTTAAAATTTTCACAGAAGTTGTAAAAATGATGAGGGAAAAGGTATACCAAGTACGGTGGCGCTACGCGCTGCCGTTTTTTTATTATCTCCGAAAAACCCGAGGGGGCGGGTACCCGCCCTCCCGTCAATGCGCGTGTTAACAAAAAAACACATAAAAACAAGTTGCAGTGATAAATACGAAAATAACAGAAGTGATGTGTGACCATCCATTGTGCTTACTCTCCCTGGGGCTATGAGTGCATGCGCCTGTGAATGCAGAGACCCATCCGGATAGAATCCCATCTTCTTTATCCTCACCTTTCTTCGTCCTAAACATTTCCCTCCATAGTTTTTTTATCATGGTAAAGTATTATAAGTGTTAAGTGTCAATAGAGTAATGGTATATCCACTAATTAGATAGAGCCTCCCATCCAGAACCAAGACTCACCTGGTGTTATAGGCACCCAATGGCCGAAGTATTGGCCGAATCTTAAACCACCATTATAATGACGATCCCTCTGCCCATCTAATACCAGCGTCAAAGCCTTTTCATCAGGCCAGCTGTGATCCGGCCCATTCGGGCTCTTCCATAGATTACTATCTTGACACGCGAGTTTCGTCGAAAATCTTGCAAATGAACGTGGGTTTAACTTTTCCATACGCCCTCACCATTTAATTCAGGTACTATGATACAACAGATACATTATTATTTGCAACGTATGCGTGTCACCCCCCACTTGATCCTCTTATAAGAAGTATATATATGGGGGTAATGCGTTAAAGTATATATATATATATATATATATATATATATATATATATATATATATATATATATATATATACATATATATATGTATACACATATATATATATATATTTTTTACATGTTTTGTTGAAGACCAAGGAATATTTAGTGTTGATTAGCTTTTTCGTTTCTCGCTCCAATTCTCTCCATGTTTTTCGCTGTTCTTGAGTTAGTTTGAATATTTGGTTAGCAAAGGTATCCATTTAATGCATTTTTTTACGTTTCGGTGTACACTCACCATCTTCAGAAAATTACATAAAGTACAATATTATACACACACAGAATACATATAACATAATGATACTTTTTGATTCGAGTTGGGAGGGTTAGGTTTAAAAATTCTTCTTCTTTGAATTTTTGACGTCAATCAAGAGGTTGCATGTTGGTTGGTGTTCGCATCCTTCATCTAGGCTGGCTATATATTAGAGGTGGGAGTTTCGGGCAATTTTGCAGGCCCGGGCCCGGGCCCGGCCTGCTGCTGATTTTAGAAGCCCGTCACAAGCCCGGTTTGTGGAAGAAATGGATTATCAAGCCCGGGAAGGCCCGGTATCATGGAAAACCATTAACGACTATATACAACATTTATTTACTTTAAAGCTGTTTCAAATATATGTTTTAAGCCAATTTATCCTGTAAAAAGTTTTGGTTTCACCCAAAACCATATTAAAAAGTGCATGTAGCATCAGTAGCCTCAGCTATCTTAATAATTCAGCAGAAAATGATACTGAAAAACACGGTATGAAACATGGCTTGCTTATGATGCAAGCTTACTTCAGGTAATTACCAGCATCACCTTATAAAAACAAAGGGCATTCTAGATAGAGGTATGCACATGGCAGCTATAAGAATCGGGATGAAATAAGTCCACTCATGTCAGACATTTCCTCCATCTTTGCACTTTTATAAATCATTATATGCTGGCACGAGCCTCACAATTGAGTTCCAATAATGTTTATGAATAGATGAGAGAGCAGTGACAAGTTTTCAGCTAAAATTTTTCAGAATATCATGGCGAAATGGCTGTGAATGAACCAAAAATCCTTCACATTGTCCCTCAATTAAGACATGTGAACATTTTCTTTTAGTTTAGTCACTAAACAGCTTGGAAGATAGTCAAAAGATTGTTCTGCTTGGGTCAGCCCGGTCTGCAAAGTAGGTAAGCCAACAGGCCAACATTAACAAGGCCCATCAGCCATATACAATTATCAAACCACCAGCCATAAAGAACTATCTTGATAAGGAACCACTAGTTTTCCACAGGTTCGCACCAAACATTGAATAAAAATATTGCACCAATCTCCACCAAAAAGTAAATCTGACACAAAAAACAACAACTCAATCCCATCCACATCACCATTTGGGCTTGAACACTATTTCTGTTTGTTTTGTTGTATTTTACGGGCTTGCGCTTAGTAGGTATCTGAAGCGCCGTGCTTGTCTACATTAGAACAATCATTTATGAAAACATTTTTCACCAAAATTTACCAGAATAGTAAGTTTATTTCAGCGAAAATATTTCAAGACTTTTGAAAATATATTTTAAAATTTCACAGATTTAAAAAATAAGCACAAAGTGTGTGGTGCATTTCTTTTGTTCCTGAGAATAGGCCACTTTTTGTGCACTTGTTTCATATATGACGGTTTTCTGGCTTTGCAAGGCTTTACAAGCTGCTCAAGTTCGCGGAATTTGCCATAATTTGGATATTCTGTTTTTGTGTTCTGTATTCCTACGTTTCTATACATTTTTTGTGTGGTGGGAGGGAAGTGTAAAGTAAAGGTATCTTGGGAGGGAAGTGCTGTTATGTTCAAAGCTTATAATAGAAGTTGTATTTCATAGAGGCCAGGGAAGTATCTCCACAAGGAAAATGCAAAACATAATGTCAAGTATATTCATGTTTTGGTGTAATTTCAAAGGTTCCTTCTAAGGCTGACTGCTCTCCCCAGTATCTCCCCACAACTAACTAATTTATGTTTTGAAGTATTTCGATCAAAAACATGTTTTCTTTGTGCCTATTTCCTTGCTTATACTAGCCCTTTCTGAGTGGATTTTGCATCTTTTGGGCAATGAAAGAGCAAGATGAAGCTGTGGAAGGGTCAAACTTATCAACATTTGTTCTTGCAGCTAGAGTTACCAGGCCAATTTGACAATTATGGGCTCCCACTAGATAGTTTGTACCTGACATATTTACTTCACCATTTTTCGTAGAGGACATGGGAATGACTCCATAGATAACATTTTCTTTTTACCTGGAGCAGAAAGCTTCTGGAAAGATTTTCTAGCTAGAGCTAGGTGTTAATATCAATATGTTAGCAGCAAATTGGTTAAATGACTTCCTTTGAAATGGTATACTGACAATATGGAAGTAACAAATATGCTATCACAATTTATATTTTGTTCACCCATATATGACTTGAAGATTTTGAAGTAATCAGGATATTCATAAGATGACAGTGCGGCATGGATGTGTGCAACTGTAGGCATTATTCAATATTTGATTTTAAATATTGATTCAGGTTTAAGTAACTTGCTTTTGACCCTGGCATGAGTAACAGATAGAAAGCTAGAGCTTCATGCTTTTACATTCCTGATGTATGTCTAAAAGTCTCAAAATTAATTGTAAATGCATTTTCAAAAGCTGCTGGTGCATGAATAAGATTATGTTTCAGTGGAAAAAATTGGTTTGTACTGAAAAAGGCTTATTTAACTTACAGAAAATTGACTTTGAAGTCCCAGTTCAGTTGAAGCCCGGAATGAGCCTGGGTGAAGCCCGTTATCAGCCCGGCATTGGCTTAAATCAGGCCTTCAGGCCCGGTCAAAGCCCGCGGGCCTGGGCCGGGCTTTTGCCCCGGGCCCCCGGGCCTAGAAAGTTCCACCTCTACTATATATATAGATATATATATATATATATATATATATATATATATATATATATATATATGTATGTATGTATATATATGTATATACAATATACCTAAGAAGCCTCAAGTCTCTTCCATATATCATATATATATATATATATATATATATATATATATATATATAAGCAAGGAGCTTCCTTGGTGCACAGCCGATAGCTCCTTTCAGGTGCACCAAGGAAGCTCATTTCAGGTGTACTGAGGGAATTCAGTAGGAAATTACTTGCATGTTAAAGCGCTTAGGTTAATGGTTTGACCTCCATAGGTCAGGGTAGGTAACGATGGCCTATTTCCACTGAAATATGCAATGCTTAAGAAAGCTGGGCATAACGCTCATGCCGTTAGAGCTCTTGCAAGCCTGTAAAGTAAATTTGATAGGAAAATATCAGACCTTTTTCCGCTATGTGGAGCATAATGACCTCCCGCCAGTGGTTTGACCTCCAGAGGTTACTTCGTAACCTCATATTACCTGAGGTTACGAGAGGTCAGAAAGCAACCTTGCCGTATATCAAATAAAAGTCAGTGATGAGCCATACACAATGACGTTTATATCAGCGCTCTAGCTTGATTAGATCCAACGTTATCATCAAAATACTGCTTTTGACCCCTGGTGACCTGTGATGACCTCATATAGGTCAAAAGGAAGATGTTGTCCCTGGAATCCGTGAAAGGGTTTCCAAGAACGCTGTTGTGAGCAATCGGAGCATTTGAGATCATTTTTGTGACTTTTAGATCATATAGTTTTTCCCCATGCTTTTTCAACGGGAGAGGTCACCTCGTGACCTGACCTCAGGTCACGAAATCGAAAAATCCCGGATATACATTGTGTAGACTCTGGAGGGGTCATGAAGTGTAGGAAGTTTCAAATTGATCGGCTTAGAAATGTAGCTCTTATAGAGCTCAAAAGTTGAAGTGAGGTGACCTTGGTTGACCTCGCCTGGTGACCTGACCTTGGGTGACCCGGGGTAAAAAATTCAGGGATGGTGGGAAAATTATGGGGTGAGAGGTATAGCCCTCAACCGCGGTGCTGCGCCACGTCGTTTTTCTGCTATCCCAAAAAAACCTTAGGGTTCCATCGATGGGCCCGGTGGGGCGAGGGTTAATCTCAAAGAGCAGCACCTAACATAAAAAAATGCGCACGTCAGGGCACTATTACGCCTCCCAATTTACAATTTACGCCCCACTGAGCACTATTTACACCTCCCTCCCACAACGCATCGTGAGGTAGCCCTGCGATTGGCCCCACCAACAATTATTGTATATTGAAAACTATGCCGCGCACAATGAAGGTGAAATTGGCCCAGGACAGTAGTGCTAAAGTGACTGCTAACTATCAAAGGTACCGCGAGATGGGTAAAATTTCTGTTTTGCAAACAACTTAGGACTAGCGAAGTCGAATGTTCAAAATTCGGTATTTGCGAATACATTCATTCGCCATGCAGGGTCTTGAAATGTTATAAACCTGGGATTCTGATGTGATTTTAAAATCAGCGCCCCACAATGCATCTTAAAATACCCCAGGAGCCGTTTTTTCAAATACAAGTTTGCAAAATAAATCATAATGTGCTTGCAGCAAGTATTACATTGCCGACACTGTTTTTTGTTTGATATTTGGGTTAAGGGACGCGCCAACCAGTGCGGTCATTTAGCGCCCATTTGATTTTCGGCTACGCTGATAGTCGAATTGGATATCAGTCACAGTTGGATAGACTAGCTAGTCCAATGGGTTAGGTGAGACAGTCAGAACATCCCCACTGTTGCGTTAAAAACCACAGACTATGTCTACTGCTTATCCGGGGTGGGCTATAAATGATTGTAAAACCAATGATTTTAACACGGGCAGTGGAGAGGGGTGTGGCGTCAACGCACAGTGGAAGGGGTCCTAAAGTGCCCTCCCCGAGATCTCAGTAACGAAGAGGGTTAGAAAAACTTCCGCAAGAAGGATGCGTGGAGGTGATAATGATCTACATTATGACCACGGTTTATTGACCTAGGGTAATATCTTAAAGGTCAAACGAGATTGCAAAGGGCAAATCTGGGCCGTGCTGGAGACCTATTGGGAAATGCCGTGATCATGCGGAAAAACGGGAATACACCAAAAGTGGACTAAAGTCATAGAGGGAGCGTACCACACAATGTCTCTGAAATTTTGAGATCAAGGTCATTTAAGGTCAATGACCTAAGACGCAGCGATATGACGTACTTCAAATACTGTACAATTTAACTGGAACCATAGCACCCTATGGGCGGAAATTGAGTGTTTGACCTTGAAAAAGGTCTTTGAACTTGACCTTAACCTTCAACAGCCTCAACTAGGAAGTCAAAGCATAACATACTTCCTACTGAAGATTGTCATCTGCCCTGAATACTGGGGTCACTGATTGTGACCTGTGGCCCTTTTAAAATTTTGTTCAAGTTATTCCCAGCGCGGCTGATGGAGTCGGAGTCTCACTTATGTCATCCATGGGCTTGTCACAGAGACCACGCCCCCAGCACCTAAACGAGCAGCTCCCACAATAAAGGGTTAATTTAGAGCCCAAATTTTAACGTCCCACAAAGCGCAGGGATGGCCGCCCCGCCCCTTGACCTTGAGTGCCATGCGGGTTGATCTTGATTATATGACGTTATGACGTCACCACTCGGTCTACAGTACAGGCGATCTGGTGCGACCGCGCGATTGCAGCGGTCTCAAAATATAGTTCGGACTTCGAAAGCCTATAAGTAAAAAACCATTGACCTATTTTTAAGATTATTTCACTAATCAGCGCGCTCATGAATTCTCTCAGATGTGCTAAGTAGTGTTTCCGGCGGCGAACGGTTCTCGGCCACCTCGGAAAAATAAGTGGGGGGATACTTTGGGGCCCCCTTCACTGCGTGTGTTAATAAAAGTACGCCAATATATTGAATGAATCGACGCCGTGCAGTGCGGAAGGTAGCCTGCGCCATGCTTTTAAAAACCTTTTCTAATTGCAGCTACGCCGGACCGTCATCTTGAAGTGGAGTTAAACACAAACATTTGTTGGCTTTGGTGTTGTTCTAATTTGTCTGAAACTTATTCCAAAGCTGGGGAAAAAAGATGTCAACAGATAAACTGCAACAAATAGTGTCCAACTATTGCTTAATTTCCATAGGAAAATATGATCCGGACGGGCCAGCTGATGCGGATAATGAAGGGGTCATTGCCTCCTTAAAGTGCTATTTCACCAGCACTTTAGCACAGGCTGCGCCGTAGTGCTGACGGAATAACCATTGATGAAGTCGATTGGCAGTCTGATACAGATCACAATTTTACCAAGGAGACTAGGTCTTTATTGATTTGCTGCCATTTGTGAGGTTCCCAAGGCAGATCATTGTTCCTAATCTTTCCCACACAGCTGGCCCCTACCATCCAAGTGTTCGAGCTTATTTTGAATTACTTGAATCAGTAATTGTTTTTTTCATTGTAAACATATTTTTCTGGCTCCAAGCAGAAAGCTGCTACAACACAGTATGCTACAGATGTGTTTCAGAACAAATATGAGGAAACAGATGCCAAGGTTGTCATAATTTCGCTTAAATCTAACCATCCTATCATCATGGGGTTAAAAACATGGCAGTGCAGCAAGGATGTGTGTATTTCTATAGGTATGATACCATTTAGATAAAAATAATAGAAACTTGCCTAAATGAGCATGGAATTAGTACAGACTAATTAAATTAAGACATATTTAAACAGACATAATTCAGAGCAACATATTTTGGGTGTTCATGCCTGTCTTAAAGCCCACGCATCAAATGTAGGCCTACATTCATTGTGCAAGACCTATTTGTAAAAATATGGGATTATATTGTTTTATTGTAATGCAAACTCTAGCTTTTTATTAAAAAAAATTATATGTATTTTGCAGCAAATTTATTTTTGGATCTTAACACTGATGAAGCCCAAAATCAACTAGATGAAGTCCGGTATCAGCCCGACATATGAAAATGTCAGGTATTCAGGCCCGGGGCCCGAATACTATTCATTTCCACGGGTATTCAAAGCCCACGGGCCTGCGCTGGGCTTTTGCCCCAGGGCCTCCCGGCCCGGAAAGTCCCACCTCTAGTGCACAACCATGTCTGAATCCCAGCCAATCAGATCTATCAGCGTGAACGCCCGCTGTCACTCCCCAAACTGCTCCTTCTTTTCCTTGCGTATTTCGGACATGATACTGCACGTGTCTCACGGAGAGAGGGACGCGCAGCGACGTCAGAGCGGCCGCACGTCTCCACACAGCAAACACCGGTGGGTGGCCAGGGTGTGACCGGTACGAAGCCGGCACAGGGCAGCCTATTCACGCCGGCACCGTCTTCAGGACGTGTGTCACTCGCCAATTCCGTGTTTCAGTGCAAGGAAACTGGATGCCCATTATCATAGGAGCATGACAATAAGATGAGACGTCGGCCATCCAGGTTTGGCTGCACATGCTTGGCCAACCAGAAATAATGAGCAAGGATGGAGCAACGATACATAATCGGCTACAAGGAGAAATAGAAAGTAAGAAAATTAAAGGAATCGCCTACGTAATTAACGGCAAAAACAAATGCAGAAAACCATACGCTGAAATCAGTATTATTTGGAGGTCATTCTTAACCCGCGCCCCGGCGGGGGTGTTTGAACACCCCCTCGGGTTTTTTCCGGCGGCACGAAAAACGGAGGCGCGAAGCACCACTGTATTCTTGATCAATTCACGCTTATTCTTGATCAATTCCGCAACTTTCCCCAAAATTTGAGGGCTGGGTCATCTCAGGTCAGGTCACTAGTGCAGGTCGTGACCTCACCTCCAAAAATGTTTAAAGTGGCATAAGTAAGAAAGGGGTGAATCTATGGGATTGAAACTTATACCACATAATGGGCCCACCAAGTGCTAAAAAATATATCCCGGGATTTTTCATATCGATTACCTAAGGCCAAGTACGGACCATGACCTCTCCATTGGAAATACATGGGAAAACAGAAATTGGGCTGTAGTTGTGGAGATACAGCTGAGAATACCTTCATATTCTCCCAATCATAATATCCTGGGACCCTTTCCAGGTTCATCTTGCGATTTTTTTTGCTTTTTCCAACGGTCTGTGAGAATGATAAAACTCATTAGGTTATATTATCCCTGTTAATACCGCGGCTATTGACTTTGTTGCAAGTTTTCGCACCCAAAACCATTCACCAAAATACACGCTCCTGGTAAGACGCCAAAGATGCAACAGATGAAAGGTAAACAAGAACACTCAGGCCTTCAGTCCTTTAATCCAGCCATGTTGTATTGCCACTGCCAGTTCCAGGCAGCACAGGAAACACCCGCGCTAAAATCCGAGTCGGCGCCAGCTAAAAACACTGCCCTTAATCCGGCTCGGCACACGTCCGCACCATGGGCTTTGGCACGAAACTGAACCAAACTGGGTAGTTGAAAACCAGTCTACAAAGTGTGGTATAAAACTCAACACCCGCCCCACCATCGCTCCGGTGGCGATGGTGGGGGATGGGGCGTTGAACAATCCCTCTGCTCGATCTCGACTCTTATGCGAGATAGCGAAAAAAACACGAACGATGGTCGATCTCCCATAAGAAAGTATTAAGAAATAAATTCAGTATCTGTTTTTCTCAAGTTAATATTGGGGTCATGACAGATGAAATAAAATGACAGGCTGGAGAGTGTTTTGTTGACTCCAGCGTCTGACTGGAGTGAGTTAGAGTCGTTTTTAGGCTGTACTCGAATCCTCGAATCGATCCAGATCGCTGCGTAACGGTCACTGGTGATTTCATCATTCCTGAGATTCAGTGGCTCCATGACCCTTCTGGATGGGCGAGGCCTCTGACCGTCACAATGTGACTGAGGCTGATGTGGACGGTATTTTCATTCTGATCATAAAGGAGTATGGCATGCAATCACAAATATCAAATTGCCTCCTACACTAACGTTGGGGATTATGTTGATGACCAGACACCACAACCCAAGGGGGCACATGCCCCCGTCCGCCAATAGACGCTTGGTATCCCATGAAAGGCTGATGGTGCCCCCTGAAAGATATCGATTGCACTCTCCTGAAGGTCGATGGTGTTCCCTGAAAGGTAACCCTGAAAGGTATATATATATATATATATATATATATATATGTATGTATAATATATATATATATATATATATATATATATATATATATATATATATATATATATATATACATATATATATATATATGTATGTATATAAGCGCCGGCTGGTCAGGGATGGAGACGATTGGAGTGGCTTAAATATATGCGTTGAATACGCACAGCAAGGTGTGTCTGTTGTGTTTTGTATCTGGTGCGGTATATTCGTCTCCCTGAAGCGCAGCATTATTACCAAGGCTTTCAAATTAGTCCTTCCTGCCTAAGGCCTTGTGTTAGTATTAACATTTCACCCCGGGAATTCTTGCAGGGAGATTGCGTCTTGGATAAACATATGGAGAAAAGGTAACAAAGTAATTGAAGGCTTCACTCAAATATTGAAGGGATTTTTGTCTAAAATATTTTCACATATTTATTTTCAATCTCAAATATTGAAGAAGGTTCATTTCCTGTGCATTTCCTTCATTCACTGGGGCCTTTTGATTTTGTTGTGTCCAAACAGGCAACCAACGGTGACAGACGGATAAGACAAAGAAGGCTCTGGAACATTAAAAGAGCAGAAAAGAAGGCTTGTTGGAACGTTAACACGCGCGCTGGGGCGGGTACTCGTCCTGCCTCGGATTTTCGGAGACAGGACAAAAACGGTGGCGCTTAGCGCCATCGTTCTTACCTTTTATTTAATCATTTTCACTTAACTCTGTCAAAAACTAGAGCTATTAAACTCTTCCCTAACATATCACATTCTCTGAAATGACAGGTCTATCATGGCCTCAATATTGACCTCAGTCAAAATGACCGATGTAGTTTTCCCATTATTTTTTAATGAGCTATCAGCGTTCGCGTTTTTTTGTTATCCTGCATAGGAGCTGAGTTCCAGGGGGTTTGTTTAAAAACCTCCCCCTCCCTCCACCAGAGCGAAGGTGACTCGGAGGCCCACCGGGGCGGATTTTAACACGCGCCCCGGAGGGGTCTCTGGCATGACGCGCCCCGCTGGGGGTGTATTTCGCCCCCTTCCGTATCTCATTGCCCAGGAAGGCTAAATAAAAATATGGACGGTGTTCAAAATCGCTTGACGAAACGAAGGGAAGTTATGAGTAGTATTTTTTGTCAGGTCAATATTGAGGTCAGCATAGGTCAAAGAAGGTTCCATATACTTACAACAGGGCTGTGTATATTTCCCTCTCCATATTTTTACTCAGCAGAGCTAGAGCTATTGATATTGAGCTATTGATACAACATTGGATTCCTCTCACCGTGGCAAAACGAATGATGTATAATATGGCCTTGCTAGGTCAACTTGTGAAAATGCCCTGACCTCGAGCTAGGTCAGTGTCACATGGTGAACTGGTATGGTCATGCTGCATATCAATCGACTCCCTGTGACAATACAAGCACAATACAAACAAAATGGGAGCTTTATCTCAATTCAGTGAGAAGTTATTGGCAAAGCAATCTCTGCATGTTCCTGTGACCTGACATGACCTTTGAGAAGTCAGATGGTCAAAAACGCAACTTAATGGTTAAGAGCATGGTAAGAATACACGGTTTAAATATTTTTAGCTTTATCCAGTATTTTCTGAAAAGGAGGGGTGACTAAAATATTGACACCACCTTACATTAACAATATCAAAATTTCAAAATAGCAGATTTGTAGACCCTGATGACCTCATCATATTGCGGAAGTTTCAAACTGATGGGCTGGCTGATGCTCCTTTGGCGTCGCTTCAAAATCGTTATTTTAGGTTCTTAGGTCGAGTCACTTGACCTTGCATAGTTCCTTGACCTGGCATGACCTGACTTAAAAAAACGTGTGGCAGATGCGTCAAATTGATCAGAGATAAGGTACTGTAAGTTTCGTTGTTCTGCGTCTCTTCGTTTGTTCGTTATCTGGGGGAAAACCAGGAGGGGGCGAATTTTGCCCCCAGCGGGGCGCGTGTTAATGCCAAAATAAGATTTTTGTAAGGGGAATTGAGCTATGTGAATAGTGAAAGATGCGTGACAGCGGGATAAGGTCATCCATGGACCATGGGTGGATTCAAAATGGGCAGGCGGATCCGGGATCCAGAATGGGCGGATCCGGGATTTACAACCATCCGAGCGGGGGGGTATCCGGTCAGGCGGCGCCATTCGGACCAATGGGCGTCGGTTTTGGACAACGCAGCTTATCAAGGGCGCGAGGGATGGGTGATTTAGTGGACAGCATCAAGATCTCCTAAGCCGCCGGTCCCGGGTTAAAGTCTTTGAATAAGACGAACTAGTCCTTTGGCGGATCTAGCCGGTCGGTTTGGGAGGGGCAAACCAAAGTAAAAAGTCGAAAAAGACGTCACACCGTGAAAGCTGTGCTACAATATCACTTGCCGGTAGTATTTTGGGTATTTGAGGCGAAAAGCAAAAAAAAAACGTCGCTGGAAGAAAAATATCGGCTCGAGATACTTTTTCCAATCGAAGGTCCAATACCTACACTGAACACTGAACTGGTTCTGTTTGAAGTTGAGAGTTGAATCACCAAAATCCTGCTTATAAACTAAAAAGGAGTCGGGGGAAAAAAGGAGGTCGATCACTTTGGGGGGGGGTGGGGGCAAAAGCATAGCTTTGCCCTGAGCTTTTCCGTTTGGGAGGGCAAATGCCTTTCCCCTTGGATCCGCCACTGCCCCCAAATGCCTCCCAACAGAGTGAGAGTTGGCGACGCTGTATAACCTTGGCAGTTGCTGCGTCGTTAAACCCTGCAATTATTATGTATTATCAAGGGCGCCAATCTTTTAACCGGAATGCCGATGCATGCATCGGGGGGGTGGGAAGCGACCTTTCAGGGAACACCATCGACCTTCAGGAGAGTGCAATCGATATCTTTCAGGGGGCACCATCAGCCTTTCATGGGATACCAAGCGTCTATTGGCGGACGGGGGCATGTGCCCCCTTGGGTTGTGGTGTCTGGTCATCAACATAATCCCCAACGTTAGTGTAGGAGGCAATTTGATATTTGTGATTGCATACCATACTCCTTTATGATCAGAATGAAAATACCGTCCACATCAGCCTCAGTCACATTGTGACGGTCAGAGGCCTCGCCCATCCAGAAGGGTCATGGAGCCACTGAATCTCAGGAATGATGAAATCACCAGTGACCGTTACGCAGCGATCTGGATCGATTCGAGGATTCGAGTACAGCCTAAAAACGACTCTAACTCACTCCAGTCAGACGCTGGAGTCAACAAAACACTCTCCAGCCTGTCATTTTATTTCATCTGTCATGACCCCAATATTAACTTGAGAAAAACAGATACTGAATTTATTTCTTAATACTTTCTTATGGGAGATCGACCATCGTTCGTGTTTTTCGCTATCTCGCATAAGAGTCGAGATCGAGCAGAGGGATTGTTCAACGCCCCATCCCCCACCATCGCCACCGGAGCGATGGTGGGGCGGGTGTTGAGTTTTATACCACACTTTGTAGACTGGTTTTCAACTACCCAGTTTGGTTCAGTTTCGTGCCAAAGCCCATGGTGCGGACGTGTGCCGAGCCGGATTAAGGGCAGTGTTTTTAGCTGGCGCCGACTCGGATTTTAGCGCGGGTGTTTCCTGTGCTGCCTGGAACTGGCAGTGGCAATACAACATGGCTGGATTAAAGGACTGAAGGCCTGAGTGTTCTTGTTTACCTTTCATCTGTTGCATCTTTGGCGTCTTACCAGGAGCGTGTATTTTGGTGAATGGTTTTGGGTGCGAAAACTTGCAACAAAGTCAATAGCCGCGGTATTAACAGGGATAATATAACCTAATGAGTTTTATCATTCTCACAGACCGTTGGAAAAAGCAAAAAAATCGCAAGATGAACCTGGAAAGGGTCCCAGGATATTATGATTGGGAGAATATGAAGGTATTCTCAGCTGTATCTCCACAAATACAGCCCAATTTCTGTTTTCCCATGTATTTCCAATGGAGAGGTCATGGTCCGTACTTGGCCTTAGGTAATCGATATGAAAAATCCCGGGATATATTTTTTAGCACTTGGTGGGCCCATTATGTGGTATAAGTTTCAATCCCATAGATTCACCCCTTTCTTACTTATGCCACTTTAAACATTTTTGGAGGTGAGGTCACGACCTGCACTAGTGACCTGACCTGAGATGACCCAGCCCTCAAATTTTGGGGAAAGTTGCGGAATTGATCAAGAATAAGCGTGAATTGATCAAGAATACAGTGGTGCTTCGCGCCTCCGTTTTTCGTGCCGCCGGAAAAAACCCGAGGGGGTGTTCAAACACCCCCCGCCGGGGCGCGGGTTAAGAATGACCTACAAATAATACTGATTTCAGCGTATGGTTTTCTGCATTTGTTTTTGCCGTTAATTACGTAGGCGATTCCTTTAATTTTCTTACTTTCTATTTCTCCTTGTAGCCGATTATGTATCGTTGCTCCATCCTTGCTCATTATTTCTGGTTGGCCAAGCATGTGCAGCCAAACCTGGATGGCCGACGTCTCATCTTATTGTCATGCTCCTATGATAATGGGCATCCAGTTTCCTTGCACTGAAACACGGAATTGGCGAGTGACACACGTCCTGAAGACGGTGCCGGCGTGAATAGGCTGCCCTGTGCCGGCTTCGTACCGGTCACACCCTGGCCACCCACCGGTGTTTGCTGTGTGGAGACGTGCGGCCGCTCTGACGTCGCTGCGCGTCCCTCTCTCCGTGAGACACGTGCAGTATCATGTCCGAAATACGCAAGGAAAAGAAGGAGCAGTTTGGGGAGTGACAGCGGGCGTTCACGCTGATAGATCTGATTGGCTGGGATTCAGACATGGTTGTGCACTAGAGGTGGGACTTTCCGGGCCGGGAGGCCCGGGGCAAAAGCCCAGCGCAGGCCCGTGGGCTTTGAATACCCGTGGAAATGAATAGTATTCGGGCCCCGGGCCTGAATACCTGACATTTTCATATGTCGGGCTGATACCGGACTTCATCTAGTTGATTTTGGGCTTCATCAGTGTTAAGATCCAAAAATAAATTTGCTGCAAAATACATATAATTTTTTTTAAATAAAAAGCTAGAGTTTGCATTACAATAAAACAATATAATCCCATATTTTTACAAATAGGTCTTGCACAATGAATGTAGGCCTACATTTGATGCGTGGGCTTAAAGACAGGCATGAACACCCAAAATATGTTGCTCTGAATTATGTCTGTTTAAATATGTCTTAATTTAATCAGTCTGTACTAATTCCATGCTCATTTAGGCAAGTTTCTATTATTTTTATCTAAATGGTATCATACCTATAGAAATACACACATCCTTGCTGCACTGCCATGTTTTTAACCCCATGATGATAGGATGGTTAGATTTAAGCGAAATTATGACAACCTTGGCATCTGTTTCCTCATATTTGTTCTGAAACACATCTGTAGCATACTGTGTTGTAGCAGCTTTCTGCTTGGAGCCAGAAAAATATGTTTACATTGAAAAAAACAATTACTGATTCAAGTAATTCAAAATAAGCTCGAACACTTGGATGGTAGGGGCCAGCTGTGTGGGAAAGATTAGGAACAATGGTCTGCCTTGGGAACCTCACAAATGGCAGCAAATCAATAAAGACCTAGTCTCCTTGGTAAAATTGTGATCTGTATCAGACTGCCAATCGACTTCATCAATGGTTATTCCGTCAGCACTACGGCGCAGCCTGTGCTAAAGTGCTGGTGAAATAGCACTTTAAGGAGGCAATGACCCCTTCATTATCCGCATCAGCTGGCCCGTCCGGATCATATTTTCCTATGGAAACTAAGCAATAGTTGGACACTATTTGCTGCAGTTTATCTGTTGACATCTTTTTCCCCAGCTTTGGAATAAGTTTCAGACAAATTAGAACAACACCAAAGCCAACAAATGTTTGTGTTTAACTCCACTTCAAGATGACGGTCCGGCGTAGCTGCAATTAGAAAAGGTTTTTAAAAGCATGGCGCAGGCTACCTTCCGCACTGCACGGCGTCGCTTCATTCAATATATTGGCGTACTTTTATTAACACACGCAGTGAAGGGGGCCCCAAAGTATCCCCCCACTTATTTTTCCGAGGTGGCCGAGAACCGTTCGCCGCCGGAAACACTACTTAGCACATCTGAGAGAATTCATGAGCGCGCTGATTAGTGAAATAATCTTAAAAATAGGTCAATGGTTTTTTACTTATAGGCTTTCGAAGTCCGAACTATATTTTGAGACCGCTGCAATCGCGCGGTCGCACCAGATCGCCTGTACTGTAGACCGAGTGGTGACGTCATAACGTCATATAATCAAGATCAACCCGCATGACACTCAAGGTCAAGGGGCGGGGCGGCCATCCCTGCGCTTTGTGGGACGTTAAAATTTGGGCTCTAAATTAACCCTTTATTGTGGGAGTTGCTCGTTTAGGTGCTGGGGGCGTGGTCTCTGTGACAAGCCCATGGATGACTTAAGTGAGACTCCGACTCCATCAGCCGCGCTGGGAATAACTTGAACAAAATTTTAAAAGGGCCACAGGTCACAATCAGTGACCCCAGTATTCAGGGCAGATGACAATCTTCAGTAGGAAGTATGTTATGCTTTGACTTCCTAGTTGAGGCTGTTGAAGGTTAAGGTCAAGTTCAAAGACCTTTTTCAAGGTCAAACACTCAATTTCCGCCCATAGGGTGCTATGGTTCCAGTTAAATTGTACAGTATTTGAAGTACGTCATATCGCTGCGTCTTAGGTCATTGACCTTAAATGACCTTGATCTCAAAATTTCAGAGACATTGTGTGGTACGCTCCCTCTATGACTTTAGTCCACTTTTGGTGTATTTCCGTTTTTCCGCATGATCACGGCATTTCCCAATAGGTCTCCAGCACGGCCCAGATTTGCCCTTTGCAATCTTGTTTGACCTTTAAGATATTACCCTAGGTCAATAAACCGTGGTCATAATGTAGATCATTATCACCTCCACGCATCCTTCTTGCGGAAGTTTTTCTAACCCTCTTCGTTACTGAGATCTCGGGGAGGGCACTTTAGGACCCCTTCCACTGTGCGTTGACGCCACACCCCTCTCCACTGCCCGTGTTAAAATCATTGGTTTTACAATCATTTATAGCCCACCCCGGATAAGCAGTAGACATAGTCTGTGGTTTTTAACGCAACAGTGGGGATGTTCTGACTGTCTCACCTAACCCATTGGACTAGCTAGTCTATCCAACTGTGACTGATATCCAATTCGACTATCAGCGTAGCCGAAAATCAAATGGGCGCTAAATGACCGCACTGGTTGGCGCGTCCCTTAACCCAAATATCAAACAAAAAACAGTGTCGGCAATGTAATACTTGCTGCAAGCACATTATGATTTATTTTGCAAACTTGTATTTGAAAAAAACGGCTCCTGGGGTATTTTAAGATGCATTGTGGGGCGCTGATTTTAAAATCACATCAGAATCCCAGGTTTATAACATTTCAAGACCCTGCATGGCGAATGAATGTATTCGCAAATACCGAATTTTGAACATTCGACTTCGCTAGTCCTAAGTTGTTTGCAAAACAGAAATTTTACCCATCTCGCGGTACCCTTTGATAGTTAGCAGTCACTTTAGCACTACTGTCCTGGGCCAATTTCACCTTCATTGTGCGCGGCATAGTTTTCAATATACAATAATTGTTGGTGGGGCCAATCGCAGGGCTACCTCACGATGCGTTGTGGGAGGGAGGTGTAAATAGTGCTCAGTGGGGCGTAAATTGTAAATTGGGAGGCGTAATAGTGCCCTGACGTGCGCATTTTTTTATGTTAGGTGCTGCTCTTTGAGATTAACCCTCGCCCCACCGGGCCCATCGATGGAACCCTAAGGTTTTTTTGGGATAGCAGAAAAACGACGTGGCGCAGCACCGCGGTTGAGGGCTATACCTCTCACCCCATAATTTTCCCACCATCCCTGAATTTTTACCCCGGGTCACCCAAGGTCAGGTCACCAGGCGAGGTCAACCAAGGTCACCTCACTTCAACTTTTGAGCTCTATAAGAGCTACATTTCTAAGCCGATCAATTTGAAACTTCCTACACTTCATGACCCCTCCAGAGTCTACACAATGTATATCCGGGATTTTTCGATTTCGTGACCTGAGGTCAGGTCACGAGGTGACCTCTCCCGTTGAAAAAGCATGGGGAAAAACTATATGATCTAAAAGTCACAAAAATGATCTCAAATGCTCCGATTGCTCACAACAGCGTTCTTGGAAACCCTTTCACGGATTCCAGGGACAACATCTTCCTTTTGACCTATATGAGGTCATCACAGGTCACCAGGGGTCAAAAGCAGTATTTTGATGATAACGTTGGATCTAATCAAGCTAGAGCGCTGATATAAACGTCATTGTGTATGGCTCATCACTGACTTTTATTTGATATACGGCAAGGTTGCTTTCTGACCTCTCGTGACCTCAGGTAATATGAGGTTACGAAGTAACCTCTGGAGGTCAAACCACTGGCGGGAGGTCATTATGCTCCACATAGCGGAAAAAGGTCTGATATTTTCCTATCAAATTTACTTTACAGGCTTGCAAGAGCTCTAACGGCATGAGCGTTATGCCCAGCTTTCTTAAGCATTGCATATTTCAGTGGAAATAGGCCATCGTTACCTACCCTGACCTTTGGAGGTCAAACCATTAACCTAAGCGCTTTAACATGCAAGTAATTTCCTACTGAATTCACGCGAGCTTTGTAATGCACTTTGCAGATTTGCGCTAACCACCGCAGTGGGACGAAGGTGGCGCCGGACCCCGGTGGCGCGAAGGTTAATCTCATATTGCGTTTTGTGCACATGCGATGGATGTCTTCGTAAGCCCCTTTTTATATAGTAGCTTGATGGTGGCAATTTTTTTCATGCTTCTGTGTTTATGTGGGCTAATGCATTGTATTTGGTGAACTCTTCTGGATATTCGTTTCATGACAAAGTTTGTCAGACTTCTTGCATTTCGGAAGTTGTATTGTCCTCGTCCGTTCAAAGGAACTTATCGCAGACCATTACAGCAACTCAAGATGAGACTTTCTAATATAGGAGCTACATGTAACAACCCAGCTGGAGCATTACACCTGACGGCATGGCTTTGGATGGAATCTCGTCAGGGTCGAGCCGGGGAGCTCTGATTCGTCGGCTAAGATTTCAGCTCGATCTGACCCATCGTTATTGAGCCACAGCCCCGGCAATTTTCGCCAGGCTGCAACACACAGCTATCTTCCAGAGGTTGTAACTCTTGTTCAAATCAATCAAAAATCTGTCAAACTTTAGATTACCAGAACTTCTGACCCTATCGGGCCTTAAGTTTAAGGCTTATGATGGGCTTCGCCCAGCATAGGGGTGAGCTTCGCTCACCCAAGAAATACGTAACGTCTGTCGGTAGCTGAATGGGCTTCTGCCCTAAGGGATGAACTTCGATTACCCAAGGATTTTTTCTGGTGTCTCACTCCAATATAATAGCTGTTTCTGTTTGTCCTTGCATCCAAACGATGTCCCAAGGGCTGGTGGGGATTGGCAGAGTGTAAACAGGCAGAACGATAATCATACATTCAATCCTTACCTCATTTTTATGCAAAGTGGAAGTCTAAGAGGTTCGAGTAAAAAGAAATTAGATATGCAGCAGTTAGAACCGATGCTTCATTATCGCCGGCGGCCTATTTTGATCCGGGCGCGCCCTCACGCAACACTATTTCAAAGGCAGCGTAGCCGTATCGCAGCTGAACCGAGACGTGACTAACTAACAGGGCCATATATACTGTAGCAATACTAACGGGATGTACTGTCCTGTATAGTAGAGCTCTATGAGCCGGGTGAGTTGGATTAAATATTCCAAAAACACAGATGATTATTGCTGGGCTAACGGTTCTAGAATATTGATAACGTGATATTGTACTTTGTTCTACTCAGTCAAAATTTCCGATAGGAACCCACGAACTCGGTCAAATTAACCCTCGCCCGGTTGTAGAAAGGGGGTGTGTTTGAACATCCCTGATGTTTTTTCCGAAGGAGTTGGAAAAAATCCGACATGGAGCGCTGCCGTATTTGGCATATTTATTCTGGATCTTTTCCACAAGTGTTCAAATTTCTGGTCCGGGCCATTAAGTCAGCTTAACAGCTCAGGTCATCTGAATTCGCATAAAAAATGTTCTGAGTGGCAGCAGTGAAAGAACGTTTAACATATTGTTCGGGTATTCATTACACATGACAAGATCACTGAGTAACTCAATGTGTGTTGACGGGATTTCGAATATCGATGGCCAATGGTCAGGTGCGCACCATAAATGAAAACCGGCAAATGACTCTTTCTCTATAGATACGGCTACGAAAACCTTATTTCGCTGAAGATCGCAGTGTCATAGGCCGCCCTCTACGACCAAGTTGATTGTTTTTGGCCTTTCGACCTCTGAGAGGTTATTTAGAACAACTTTGATAGGTGTTCAATCTCCAGTCAGTGAGTTTGCTGGAATTAAAGATATACTTTTATTTTGAAGCCATTGTGTTTGCTTTGTCGTTACCAGTCGATTGGTATCCATAACAATTGTATTTAGCAACACTGAGACCTTGACCTAACTTTGGGTCAGGTCAAGTTTGCATGTTGACCTACTATGATCAAGTTAACCATCTTTCAAATCGTTATAACGAGAGGATTCCAATGATGTCTACAAACTGACTCACTAAGCTCGATCACAGACTAGAGCCAAAAACCGGTCACAAATCTGTCACCTTCTTTCACCTGTCATAGCCTCTACCTCTATAGCCTGTTAATGTTATAGCCTCTACCTGGCCCAAAAAGTGAATGTTATAGTTTTGTTCATAATTTCTTACAGGCTATCTAATGCCTTCACGTTTCTTCCCGAGCTTCCATACGGTCCGAGACGAAAACGAGTGAGAGGCCCACAACGCTAGCTCAGTTTGGTGGCCGGACAAAATATCCCTACGATATGCACCAGAAACAGTTAAGTCAGATCGGGTTAATGTTAGGATAGGTTAAACCAGCAATAAGCCTCAATTTAATCAGAAAATAACCTCCAATAAACCTTGATCTAAATTTCGTTCGAAATCCTTGAAATGTGGTTTTATGTGCTAGCATATTTGCTAAAGCGTCGCGGAAATTTCCATTTGCTATCGAAAGGGCGATGGTACCAATGGTACCTGCATCTGCTCTTTGTCCCAGAGATGGGCAAATTATTACTCTGGTGGTATGTCAAAGATACCACCGAATTTGTCACAGTCTTCCCTGAGAACTAGTTCAGCAGTCTGGTTAAATCCAGTTTGAAGCACACTCATCGCCACCAGTGAAAATGCGAGGCGGCAAGCAATTTCCAACTGCCTAGAAAACAGCATAAAACAGATGATTCGCTTTGTGCTGAGTGTGAGGGGTGAGACTGGTTTGTGAATTGGCTTTAATACGCCCATTGATGGTTTGACGGTTACGCCCTCGGGTTTTTCGGAGATAGCATAAAAACAGCGGCGCGTAGCGCCTCCGTACTTGGCATACCTTTTCCTCATCATTTTTACAATTTTTTTCAAAGTTTTGAGCTTAGGTCATCTCAGGTCAGGCCACTAGTACAGGTCAAGTGACCTGGCCTTAAAATTTAAGATAGCATAAGTCGGAACAGGGTGAACTTATCCCATTGAAACTCATATCACACGATGGCCCCCCAAGAATTCTCTAAAATGTGTTCCGGTATTTTTGATATCGATGACCTAAGGCCAGGTACAAGCCATGACCTCTCCATTAGAAATACATAGGAATACTTGTTTTAACTGAATAACTTAGCAACGGATGGTGATGGTGTTTATTTTAACTGCATTAGATTCGCCTTGTCTTTACCGTTCTAATTATATGCATTTTATCTATTTTTACCTTGACCTGACCACAGGTCAGGTCAAATCCTTGATTTGACCTAGCAAGGTCATATTATATATCATTTTATTCGGCGTGCTGCGAGGATTAATATAGTTCAAGTTGTTTTCCTCTATCTTTACTTGTTCAGATGTAATGGCTAAAAGCCTAAATTTACATGTTATCCCTATGACGGCATGTTTTGACCTCTCGTGACCTTAAATGTGGCCTGACAAAAAATGGTTTAAATATTTTCGATGGAGAAGTGGATGGGCCACCCAACGCCGTTTAACGTTTTTCGCTACCTAGCGTGGTTCTCGAGGTCTTAGAGGGAGGGGTGGGGCGGGTACCCGCTCCCCCCATCAAAGCAAAGGTGGCTCAGACCCCCGTCAATGCGCGTGTTAAAGTATATTTTTATACTTCTAGGTGTGTTTTTTTGTTTTTATACCTTAGATATTTTTGATATTTTTTCTGACGTTTTATGCCTATTTTATGGACATGCATACATATTTTGTTAATAACATTTAATATTTGAGTTTTCATCCCCTTTTGGGCTTGGTTGTTTCAGTCAGCTTTTTTGAACACGCGCATTGACGAGGGTCTGAGCCACCTTCGCATTGACGTGGGGTGGTATCTGCCCCAGTGCCCCCCAAAGATGTCAAGAACCACGCTAGATAGCGAAAAACGGTAAACGGCGTTGGGAAGCCCATTCAAATCTCTATAGAAAATATTTGTAGCATTTTTCAGTCATAGCATCTCAACTAGTAAGGATAGAGGGATACAATTTAGACCATAGGAATGCTCGCAGCAAGCCGAAACAAATGATTTATAATACGACCTTGCTAGGTCAAATCGGGTCAAATCTAAGATTTGACCTATCCTTAGGTCAGGTCAGGGTAGAACTAGGTCACAATACTTACCATTAGAACTGCAAAGGATGAAGCAAACTTAATGCCGTTAGCATAGACGCTCTAAAAGCATAGATTTCCAAGTAATTCCCTTTAAACAATTTGCCCGTGTACTTCCAATGGAGACGTCATGGCTCGTACCTGACCTTAGGTCATCGATATAAAAATACCGGAACATATTTTGTTGAATTAATTCGGTGTGCCCATTCTGTGCCAGGAGTTTGAATGGGATATGTTCACCCAGTTCTGACTTATGCGATCTTAAACTTTTTTTAGGTCAGGTCACTTGACCTGCACTGGTGACCTCACGTGAGATTACCTTACCTTAACGTTTTGCTAAAATTTGTAAAAATGATCTGATAAAAAAGGTAAACCAAGTAAGGCGGGGCTACGCGCCGCCGTTTTTATTTTGTCTCCTCCGAAAAACCCGAGGGGCCGGGTACCTGCCCCGTCAATGCGCATGTTAAGACTGGACACATGCGTGTTAATACGCACAGTGGAGATGGGGTCCTGAGGTGTAGCCCGCCTTTTCTTACCGAAGTGGCCGGAGAACTGTTGGCAGCCGGAAAACGCAACGTCGCTACATTAGTGAGAATTCACGAGCGCTTCGACTGGCGAATGAATTTTGAAAATAAGTCACTATTTTTTGCTTGTAGGCAAGGATGTAAATCTTGTCTCGGCCCGGGGGTTAGGGTCCTGGATGGGTTGACGCTGGCAGTGGCGGATCTAGCCGAAAGGTTTCTGGGCAAGCCCAAGCCGATAAGCAACAAAAAAGTCACACGGTGAAACATGTTGTCATTATTTAACTGGACGGTAGGTTTTGGGAGTAGACCCAAAAGTCAATAAAAAATATCGCAGGGTGGAATATGTGGCCACAAGATGCTGGTTTTTACTCTCCAAGGCCCAATATGTACACTGAAGTTGCTGGTTCTGTTTGTAGTTGAGAGTTGAAGCCCCAAACCCTTTCTTATAAACCAAAAATGTGTCGGGACAAAAAGGAGGTCGAGAGATTTGAGTGAAAGGGGGCAAAAACGTACTTTTCCCCCGAAATTTTCCGTTTGCTGGGGAATGCTTTCCCCTCGATCTGCCACTAAACGCTGGTATGGAAATACAAGCCCTATGCACTCCGATTTCCAGGCCTTTATTCCAACTGTATTGTATCGCCACTGCCAGTTCCAGGCAGCTCGGGAAACACCCACGCTAAAATCCGAGTCGGCGCCAGCTAAAAATACTGCCCTTAATCAGGCGCGACACACTCACGGCGACACACACTCGCACCACGGGCTTTGACACGAAACGGAATCAAACTGGGTAGTTGAAAACCAGTCTATAAAGCGTAGTATAAAACTCAACGCCTGCCCCACCCTCGCTCCGTTGGCGGAGGAGGGAGGGGGATGAACAGTGCTCCCTGCTGGATCTCGACTGACTCCCAGCTGGGACAGCGAGAACAACGCGAACGGCGGTAGATCTCTCATAAACAAATATTGAGAAACAAATTCAGAAACTTTTTGGCACAGGTTGATATTTGGGTCATGACAGATCCAAGAACGTGACAGTTGAAGAATGTTTTCTTGACTTAAGGGCCTGACTGGGGTGAGTTACAGTCGTTTTTGGGCTTTACTAGATTCCTTTCGTAATGGCGGATTGAATGGTGTATGACATGGTCATACTACGTCAAAATGTAAAAAATCAGAAAATCGTACCAGATCTGGCACAACAGAGTCAATATTTGTACCAATATGCAATGATAATCTGATCAAACTATGGTATCCAACTGAAATCTGTATCACAATTTCCTGCAAAGCTATTGACCTAAGTCCCAAAAAACTGTTTTCGCAGTTCCGTGTGACCTTTGAGATGTACTTTATTTTTGCTTTTCTTCTATTTTTGCTTTTCTTGTATTTCTTGCTATTTTTTACTTAATTTTTGCGTATATATATATGATTAGTTTTCTTCCTTTTATGATTGATTCTCTTCACGCGTAGAGGCCATCACTCGTTTCTGGAAATATGTTTATTAAGCTGACCATCTAAATGTTCCGTAAAAACAATCATTTGACAGGGGATTACGCAAGAAGTCATTGTTTCTGGCCCTCTTAGACTTTGCGTCGACATGGATGTCCTGAAATAATCGTATGTTAGGTACACAACAATTTGCACAATTGAATATTTTCAGGGACTGTGAACACACGCACTAGAGGGGCCTCGGTGCCCCACCTCTACCTGCTTTTCCAAGGTGGCTGGAGATCCGAGCGTAGCCGAAACACAACAGTTGACCACATTCAGCAGAATTTAATAGTGCGTCGATTGCTCAACAAATTGTGAAAATCGGTCGAACATTTTTGACTTTAAGACTTTCAAAGTCAGACCTGCAATTTGAGATCGCCGAAATCGTGCGATCGGACTAGTTCACTTGCATTGGAGACCGAGTGGTGACGTCATAACGCCATATAACCGTGATTATTTGTCAAAGTCACTTACATAAATGCCAAGGTCAAAGGTCACAGGTCAAGGTCATATCAGCGCTTTCAAGGTCACTGACCTCAGTGCTTCCGGTCAAATGGCGTTACCTGGTCTGACGTATATTATGCTATAACGTCAGAGTTATGGTACATCAATGCAAATGTCAAGGTCAAAGGTTATTGGGAAAGGTCAATCCTCATTTCCCGTCAAACAGTTGCCATAGTGCTAGGCATAATCTACATTATCAGTAGTATACCATATTGTGACCTAGTAGGTCAATGACCTTGAATGACCTTGGCCCCAACACCGTGGGAAGGTTGTATTTGACCTTTCCTCTATGACTCTGGTCCGCCTTTTGGGTTATTCCTGCCTTTTTCCCGCGTAATAACGGAATTTTCCACTCGGTCCCCAGCATGGCCAATATTTGACCTTTATGACCTCGTTTGACCTTGAAGATATTGGCCTAGGTCAGTAAAAATTAATCATCATGTAGATCACCATAGCCTGCACCCACCTCCCAAACAACGTTTTTCGACGCCTCTTAGTTTCCGAGATCTTGGGGGTGCCCACCAGGCCCCTCTCCAGTGCGCGTTAGTGCCATCCAGTGCGGATGTTAACATGCGTCAGCCATATTTGGGGGTGTTCCAACCCGTCCCCTCTTTGTGAGCAGTCGTCCGAACCCTTCCTCTCTCGTCAGCAATTGGCAGGCATCCCACTTTCCCCTCTTTCTAGGCAATAAAAACTATTGTGTACCTCAAAAAATACATAGTAAAGACGCAGAGGGTGTGGATTTAAATATCGACTAGGATGTATGTAAATCCTGAATAACTAGGGAATAAGTGTACTAGGATTTTAAGAACAACAATGATATTTTTCAGCCGTTTATACAGAAATATGTCATTTCGGCCAAATTCCCGTTCTCCCCGTGTATTTTAAAAGGTCATGACTCGTACCTGAGTCTAGGTCATCGATATCAAATATTATGTTTCCACATTTGTGATACTCGTTGGGTCTGTTATGTGATTTGATAAGTAGATTTACTATTTTCACTTTTCGACTAGTGCCACTTGAATAGTTTTGGAGATCATCTCTACTTGACCTGGGCTGATGACCTGACCCGAGATAACATAAGATAAAAAAGAGATGCATAATGCATAATCCATGATCCTTGATGCATAATCCATCAAGGATAAATTGTGCCAATCACGGTTTTGCCACCATCGGAAAAAACTGAAAGGTGTTTTCAAAGCACCCCATCTCCCCTGAGATTGGGGGAGGGTGATGGAATGGTAAGGACAGCTCAAGTCCTACTGCAAATGAGGATACACTTTGCACATGGATAACTTTCATGTTGAGGCAAAATTTTTCCTCTAATCAAATTTCTCTCAAAGGTCAGGTGTTGGAAAAATCCCAGCAAAATTACGACGTACTCGTGATACAATTAGCTTCCTTTCATGTCTCAACTTTGCATTCTATTTCTTAAATGTCAGGCGCCCACCTCCAGCTCCCTTGCTCTGAGGAATACCTCTACAAAAGTAAATTCATTCATTATCTTTCCAGATTTTATAAACCGTAACTTCGTAATTTTGGGAGGCTCAAAAGAAGGTAAAGCAACTCACAAACTGTCTTCTAAATTTAATTGGAAAGATGTTTATGGCCTGCCCCTGGGATCCTGAATGCAGATTAGACCTCAAAACACTGGGAGAATATATTCGGACGCAGCCCCTTCATCATCATAATACAGTAAGTAAAATCACCCATTCCTGTGATAAACTAACTAGGTAAACTTTTACAAGTTCTTGTGAATTTTTAAATCTGCCCACTGTATTATACTCCAAAATTCTGATTCTGATG